>CM034356.1:85965408-86689552 GCA_019925275.1 Mytilus edulis | reverse complement strand
ACAATCGTTAACATATAATGAAAAAAGTATGGGAGATAACACCTCTCCCTGCATCAAGCCCAATTCATTGGAAAAGTATTCAGAATTAAAACCATCAACACATACACAAGTAGACACATTAGTATACATAGATTTAATAACAGTTAAAAGTTTACCTTGAATACCAATTTTTGATAATTTATACCATAGCATTAGCCTTTGAACAGTATCGAATGCTTTTGTGTAATCAACAAAACAACAATAAAGACGTTTGTTTGCTGATAGGGACTTAAAAATTACAGAAATTAGGGCAAAAATTGCATCTACAGTTCCAAAACCTGGGCGAAAGCCGAACTGGGCGTCAGTAATGACATCAAAAGAATCAGACCAGTCCATCAAACGTTGATTTAATACGGAAGTAAATAAGTTTGCGAAATTACTTACTAGACTTATACCTCTATAGTTATTTGGATCGTCTTCGTTTCCTTTCTTGAAAATAGGCACAAGTATAGCAATGGCCCAGCTAGTAGGGAATATACCGGATTGTAAAATACCATTGAAAACCTTGACTAATATTGGCATAAAAACATCTTTATACTCTATAAAATATTCATTCAAAATACCGTCTACTCCATGACTTTTATTGCGCTTTAAATTGCGGATGGCTTTTAAAATCTCCTCCTCTGTAATCACTTCATCAAGTTCAGGATATACACAATCGCCATCAGTGTTATTAAATAAATCTTCGTCACATGTATTGTCTATATTCACAGAAGACAATTTTGGTGTCAAAACAATTGATTTTGAACGATTGAAAACATGTAGATAATCTATATAACATCGATAAAGTTCCTTGCATCGTGTGTTGAACCAAGGTTTGTCAAAATAATTATCTGGTTTATACGGCTTGTTGTTAACATAAGGCATCGTTTTAAAGAAAGGCGACATAATGTCCTCTATCATACATGTAAAATTGCTCAACGATTTATCAAAAGAATTTTGATTTTCAAAGTTTATACGATTCTGTAAACGAATGATATTGTCCATATTGATACGAATACACTCAGTACACTGTTCTTTAAATTCATCTTTCCATTTGTATTTAACACGACGTTCTGTATCTTCCATGGCATCTGAGCATTTACCTGGGTTTCGCATGGTGTTTAATAAATTCAGTTCTAAATGTAAAAATGCATGGTCCAATAAGTTGTAAAGTTTGACACAATTAACTGGTTTATATTCGGGAAATAAAACGAAGGTACAATGAAGTAATCCAGAACGCTCATACCAATAGGGCCACAATATGTAAAGTCATTTGAAAATCCGTTTTTGTGCCTACCATTCACTATCCTTAAGCCTGAGGATTTACACATACTAATTATTTTAGATCCATAACTGTTTGTATTTAAATCGGGATTGACTCTTTTCGGGAGAACACTATCGGCTAAATATTCGAAAGCGCCACAAATTCGGTTCTTTAAAGTAAAATGAATATCATCATTTTCCAGGAAATCGACTAACGTCCCAGTTCGACCATTCAAATCCCCAAGAATAAAAACATGACCAAGTTCAGAGTATAACTCAATGCTATTTTCTAACTCATTGTATAAATCACAATCATATAACTTATAGTATTTAGATTTGACTGGGGGAATATAAATACAAGCAATATATACAGATTTGTCTTTGGTTAATATACCCTGCTTAATATTCAACCATACAATAGAGTCTAAAATACAAGTTTCAATATCAATAACAGTAGAAAAACATTTTTTAATCAAAATAACACTACCTCCTCCCTGAATAGATTTAGCTTTCAATCGAGGGAATAAATGACAATTATAATCAGGTAAATGAAATGAAAAATCTTTTTCAAACCAACATTCCGTAAGAAAAACAAGATCATATGTACATAAAAAATTTACAAATGCTTTATCATCAAGTTTTGTTTGTAAACCACCATTAATATTCCACGAGATAAATTTCAAACTCTCAGTACAAATGTTAGATGAAACACTAGTTGGAAGTCCACATGTACTCATTAATTTAAAGGCTCAACATGATCCAATAAATTGTAAATGATTTGAGATCTTGATCTCCTCTTTTTTATTTCTTTAGTGCATTGTAATTGATATATGTATTGATAAATAGTGTGTTATCATATGATATATGATTCCGTTCAAATATTTAAAGGGTAATTTCAAGGTATGTAAATCTTCTCTTGTCTTGGAGACACTTTGCTTGAAAATATAACCCTTTACCAAGTTTACAGAATGTATAATGTGTAAATAAAAAAGCATATTCTTCCACAGATAAGGCCATGTGATTAAGTTCTGAGTAAAAGACAAAATGTCACGAGACCCACGTGGTGATCCATCTTCAAGAAGGCGGGATGAAGCCGTGGAAATGTCTCAAAGTAAGTAGAATATTTGTATAAACCTCTAACCTTGATATTTCATACTGGATCCAATGTCACAACATATGAAGTTGTTGCATTGTGGGTACCTCTTGATATAGGTACAACGTACATTTAAATGAAACTGTCATGTTACCACTACAACACATTGTAACACTTCTCTATACCCCAAATAACATTTGATAATACGAGACTCAGAGTCCGACATAATTTTTTTAGATCTAGAGACATGTACCAGATCATGTCCACTGTTCACTTCCCATTCAACTATCGGATGCCACCCATAAGTGTAAAAAATATCTTGCTTTTGTATTGAATGATATCAGGATGATGTCCTCTAGTTATTGCATGTGTACTGATTATCCCGCCAGTCAAACAGAGAGAACATATTTTCCCTTTGATAGCAGATGTTAAATTGAGAATGAAAATGAGAAATTTGTCAAAGAGACAACATCAAAGAGACAACAACCTGACCAAAGAGCAGATGTTCTATACATATCCTGAAAAAATCCAAGTTGAAGATAATGACAAAGGGTACTTAATGTCGTCAGGTGAAAATTAAAATAACTTTAATCTTTTATTTATTTTGAAAATGTCAATAAAAATATCTATAGAGCTCAAGACGGTTATTATTAGAAATAATATAAAAGGTAATGTAAATTTTGTAGTTCCTAGGTAACTTTATTTCTTTTTAATTTTAATTTAGATAAAAGAAACTTGCTTAACAGGTTGTTAGGTTTTAACATTTGATATAAACATTCAGATGTAATGTTAATAATATGTTGTAAGAATATATTGTGAATAATGGTTTTCTGATGAGAATAATTGTAATTTAATACAAACAATATTATGTCTTCCTCAGTTAACCCAGGATACTTAGATGACAGCATAGGAAGAGATCCTAATCATCAAGTAATAAATATGGATGGGAGAATTCCGTTAGATAGGCGATACTCTGATGAGGGTACTGGGAGTGGGCATAGCTGGGCAAGATATGGATCAGCAAGAGATGCTGCTGAGCTGATTAGTGAATTACCTAGCAGGCAACTTGGTAGGAATTATTTGAATGATTATGACTATAAAATCATTCATTTCAGTTTATTTTATTTTCATAAAAAGCTATTTAAAGGAAAATATCTTTTACATTATTTGAATATTCAAATTAAGATTATCAGGCTCTTAGTCAGTATATGATTATTGATATGATTTAAACAAATTTAAGTTCTGTATTATGAAAATTTCTTTATAAAAGTCTGAAGAAGATATGGTGTTGTTCACTGCCAAATTAGATTCAATATTACAGTTGTTCTTAAGTTCTTTAGACTTTAACTGACTATTTGATTAATAAGAAAAAGAGTTTATGTTGTATATTCTTTCTTTATCATGCCCAGGTTATTTGTATATTATGAAAAAAAGAAGATGTGGTATGATTGCCAATGGGACAACTCTTTTTGAGACTGATTAAAGGTGACTACATTACCAGACCAAACTACAAATGTATGTTTACAATCATGACAAAGGACCTTTTGAATGACTGCAATACATATAATTGTATTTAATTTAATTATTGTTCTTTTTAAAGATCGACTGGTTAGTGACACAGGTAAATCTATCAGGGCAAGGAGGAAGAGTCAAAAGACAGCATTACATGGATCTCTACGTGGATTCCCCCATACCCATAGACCAACAAATGATCTGACCAATTCCATGGCAAGGAATGAAGAACTGATGGATGAATTGGATGGAGATATCAGAACAAACGAGGTCCTCAGGGGAATGTCATCACACCATCTCACAGACAAAAGACAGATTAAGTAAATCAACATTTCTATATTAGTACAACAAACTGGCCACCACTGTTGTCTGACGGTTGGCCGGTTTTGAGAAAAAGTTTCACAATTCATGATACGTTAAAAGTACAACAAAATTTACCAAAAATATAGTCTAACAAACCACACCAACCACCTAATGCTGGTAGGGTTAAACTTATTTTTGTGTGTACACAACCTACTCCATTGCCTATCTAGAAGATATGTCATGAAAGTCAAATACACAGCAAACAATAAATACCTGGATTAACTTGAACAAAGAAATGAAACAGCACATTATATGGGAAAAATAAAATTAATGAATGCAGATTATTTGAAAAAATGTTTTTGCTTTTACTTGATTATGGTTTAGTAAAAAGATTTGTTTCTTCAATTTCCTTCTCTAGACATGATGTATCAGAAAAGAGAAAAGAAAGAACATTAAGCAGGAAAAAACACCAAGAAAAATTAGGCACATGGAAACATATGAAATACAGAGTTGGCATGGTAGGTTATTACTAATTAGTTTGTACTTTTATGTGTTTGTCCTAAAGAAGTATGCAATTAAGTAATTGTACATGTCTGTTAACAAGGTTCAGGGATCTCTCTAAGGAGTTTTGAAGGCATGTCCAGGGGCTTGTCACCCTTGGCCATGGTGATTGAAAAAAAAAAAGTAAAATCACAAAAATACTGACCTCCGAGGAAAAATAAAAACAGAAAGTCCCTAATCAAATGGCAAAATCAAAATCTCAAACACATCAAACGTATGGATAACAACTGTCATATTCCTAACTTGGTACAGGCGTTTTATTATGTAGAAAATGGTGGATTTAACCTGGTTTTAAAGCTAGCTTAACCTCACACTTGTATGACAATCGCATGAAATTCCATTATATTGACAACGATGTGTTAACAAAAAAAACAGATCTGCTATTTTTCTTTTTATCTAGGCTTCATCTACTTCTACACATTAAGAAAATTTAAAATCTAGACAACAACAAAATATTTTTATAATGAATCGATCATA
This sequence comes from Mytilus edulis, assembly GCA_019925275.1. NCBI lineage: Eukaryota > Metazoa > Mollusca > Bivalvia > Mytilida > Mytilidae > Mytilus > Mytilus edulis. Next base: position 86,684,322 of record CM034356.1, on the reverse strand, counting down.
TCTTACTCCTTTTTAAGGAATTGCTAAGTCATGAAAATATTCTGTCGGATGTCATATCAGATCATATGCTCAATGTTGGATATGTATGTTATGTCAAATTTTGCCTTTTTATTTTTTGTAGACTTGGATACATTTCAAGAACAACCTGAAAGAATTTGGATATTCATTAGAATTATGGAAAAGTTTATTGAAGAAGGTAGAAGGACATTTCGGCACAGGTGTAACATCTTATTTCCTGTTTCTCAAGTGGATCTTTCTCCTGAATATACCTGTGTTCATATTGACCTTTGGATTTGTAGTGTTACCACAGATTTTATTCCGCTACAACCAACCAGTAACTAATAGTACTAATACCAATGTCACATCATATCATGTGTCATTCTCTGGGGAAGAACTTCTAACTGGAGGTGTAAGTGTATAATTACTTCTCTTTTTATTTTCATATTTTATGACAAGGTATTTAATAAAATATGAAATATACTTTACTAGCTGTATTGAATTCACTGAAGGAATTGTACAGTAATTGAGGCAGATTTTAATGGAATAAAAATCTTGTGTAAATTCTAGATCATTAAATACTCAAGGTTTATTATCTAAGTGCAAATTTTAGGTAAAAAAACCAGATATGCAATGAGATTGTATGTCCCCTCTGCTAGGTGAAGGGGGCAATAAGTCTTACCATTATCAGTATGTACATTCTTAAATTGGTTTAGTTCTCTAACTTAATTTTGCCTCAACCAAATGTTGTCATAAAGCACAAATCAAGTTGGAATCTGCAAGCGAGGGCATCATTTGTGCCCATGAAATTCTCCATTTATTTTTATTCTTTTAAGTAATAAGCAATATACATTTTATTTCAGGGTTGGTTTAATGACACAGAATTATACTATGGATACTACACCAATTTACAAGTAGCAGTGCCTTTAAGTAACAGTATTAAATATGACATGAAGTATGCATACCTGTTTACCTGTGGAGGCTATTATATACTTTGTCTATTTATATTAGCTTTTAGGTAAGTGTAACTTATTTTCTTATCTTGCACAATCTTTCATCTTTGATCGCCCAATTTCATCTGTATGGTAACTCTTCTATTTTTTGTATTCATGTAGTTTGTTGCTGCATAAGGAGGATCTTCATCATTTGGAAAGTATAAAAGTGTTTGGATATGATTGACAGTTTAATGCTTCAAATATAGATAATTATGACTTCAAGAAAGGCAAATAATAGAGATAGTGCACATATTCTTACACACATGACCTAAGCACAAAAAAAACATCTCTGTGCAGAAAAACACATCTTCTCACAGAAAAACACATCTTTGTGCAGTAAATGAGCACTTCACCATTGTATTTTCATTGCCGTATTAATTGTATAATTTCTGTATGACTATACCATAATTATATTGATTTGATATGCCTTCTTTTAGTATATCTAAATCCTACAAGAAAAATTATGTGGAAGGCAGCAGTACAACAAGCTTTTACAATGTCACACGGGTACTCTGTGGCTGGGATTATAACATCACCTCAAAACAAGCCAGTGATCTTAAACATAAGAGTTTTTATAATGAAATGAAGGTATGCTTAAATGAAAACTGTCGCAAGTAAAACCTATATAAGATAATAAGAAGGATACTTGTGTGTGACACAAATATATATATCTTCTTATATCACCGGTCAAAATAAATACCTCAATTAGACTTTGTAATTGTATAAGGAAACATGCTTTCTAGAATAGAGGAATAATTAAATACATTGTAAATCTATAAGATAGATAATTTATTGAAACTCTAGTGATATTTGCTTTCATGAGAGAATTTCAATTAATGAACATGATGAAATATTTTTTTTTTTTTTGTCTTTTTATATACATGTACAACTATTTTCTATCCACTAAATCAGGATAACTCTGTCTTGTATTGTCAATTTGACTACAAAAACATTCAGTTTCAACCAAATATCTAAGCCTTTAAATAAATCAATGTAGTCAGCCAAGAATCAGAGTCGTTCTAAATATCGATAAACAAATTATCATTGGTCATCTCAACTCGATTGCCTAGTCTAACTTTCGTCATACCACTCAAGCAAGAAAATCAATCTCGTTGAAATGACCAACAATAAACTATAATTATTGATAAAAAAAATAATTAATGAACTGTTTAATTTTTTAGGAATATTTAGCTGGAAAAAGGAAAAAGACAAAGGAAAAAGAATTATCAGACAGTTGTAAATGGTTCTTTATTCGAGTTTTGACTAATTTAATAGTGCTTGGTATGATAGGTGGTGCTGGATATCTAATATATTACATCCTGGACAAAAAATTGTCAGAGGTAGGTAATCCTTTGTGTTACAAAAGTAACAAAGTTTTTACAAACCAAAACCAGAATAGAAACTAACACTAACAATAAAATAAGTTGTTCAATTTCAAAATTTAAATCCAGAATAAAGAAATTATAAAAGGCACGTTTATTTGACAGATAGAAAGATTAATCTCGTCATAGATAGCAGGCTAAGGATTTTGCGACTTTTTTTCCATATGCTTTGGTATTCTACTCTAAGTTACTTCCCTTGTATAATTTTTACAAGAGAATTTCTTATGTATAAAAGTAATTATAAGGTGTAAAGATTGTGATTTTTTCTTTTAAACTAAACAAATTTTTAAAAGAAATTCTGATATGGAAAAACATATTATCATATTCTTAATTTAGAATGTTTTATGGAATTGAATTTATCATAAAGATTGTGACAAGACTAGTTTCTGCATTTTTCTTTGAATTGCATTGTATGTTACATTGATTTATCTAATATCAAATGATCATCAATGTTTGTGTTTTTATGTTTCTAGAGTGATGTACATATTATTGGTGAACTGACCATGCCATTGGTAATTTCCTCCATACATTTGGTCTTCCCATTTATCTTTGCCAGAATTGGTTCACTGGAGAATTATGAAAAGCCAAAGCATGAATTATATGTTGGAATGTTTAGGTAACTATAACAATATTAATTAAGATTAAGAGCTTATAACAAAAGTTGTCACATAAGTTTCTTATAGAAATATTATTAGAATAGTTTCAGATGATAAGAACTTTATCATAGATTGATTGATAATTGCTTAATGTCTGTTTATCGTTAATCATGTGTGTAAAGATTTGTAAATCAAGTAAACCTTTATTTGATGCATATTTAATATTTTAACAGAGCTTTAATTTCATTTACAATTCTAATACACAAGGTTTCGAAAATAAAAGATATTTGTATTTTCAGAACCATGTTGTTGAAAGGGGCATTACTTGGTATATTGGTATCATACTGGTTCAGAGAACTTCCGGGTGAAGTTAACGTGAGTACACTTCTTTAAGTTATCATATGTTTTCATTCATGGCAGCATTAATTTATTTGTAGTGTAATGATTCTCATTATTTTATTACACATGTATATGCATGTATATATATTTATGGACATTATGAAAAAATAGATATTCAGAATAAAACATCTTTGATAGAATTTGCTACAAATCATTGGCCTATTTCTATGTTCTAATGTTGTCTTTTTATGACCAATAATTGATTGCCAACTGCTTTAAAAACTTCCAGTTGCAAATATTTCATGCATGTTCAAGACCACTGCAACCAATGAAATAAAGACTCAAACTTGACAATCATTAAGACATCAAAATATGTAAAATGGTACTCAAAGAATATCCATTTTAAAAATATATACTATTGAACAAATATTCTACAATTAATATCAATATTTCAAGATAAACAATCAGTTCAAAAATACTTTAAAGAATATTTTACAAAATGGAATCTGTAAAAAGGAGATTTTGAGTATATGTTGACAAAATGGCTCCCTGAAGAGTCCCTGGTATCTAGACAAGAGGTTAACATGCCCAAGATACAGTTATATAGAATAAAGAGCCACAAGAAATCTATGTATACAAAATTGTTTACCTATATTACTTTTATTTATTTTCAGTGCTGGGAAACTAAAGTTGGCAATGAGTTGTATAGACTTGTATTGATAGATTTTATATTTATACTTGGTGCTACCTTCTTCCTGGAATTTATCCATAAGTAAGTTCATAAATGGATTTAACAAATTAAAGATATAATTTTGAGGCTGAATATTCAGAGATATAATCAAATTCAAAATTATTGATGTACCGGTATTCAAGATGGAGGAAACAGGGTTATGAAGAGTTAAATAGATAGGAAAAAAGACAAAAATGGTGTGGAAGGGTCAGTCAAAAGAAGAAAGAGATAGGTAGACAAGAAGAGGGGTATTCACAAAAAAGAAAAGCAGATGGGTGAACAAAGGAAAGGAAAGATTTGGAAGAAAGTTGAAGCATACTCTTCCATCCAAACTATTTGTAGAACTTTATTTATATTGTGTAATTGTTGGGGAAAATATGCTTATGTGATGATTTAGTACATACATTTAGACATTTTGAATGAAAAACAACATTATATATCTTGAAAACTTTAAGTGAACTATGTAACATATGAATAAAAAGATGTTGTAACTGTGTTCCTGAATGTTACTAGAAGTGAAACTGCACTGTTTGATATGTACACAACATTTAAGACTAAATATATGAATATGTTTTGAAGTGTCTTCTTGCACTAAACTGACTTTATTTATATTTCAGAGTTATGGCAAACTATTGTTGTACAGAGAAATTAAAAGAACCTGAGTTTGATATTGGTAGGAATACACTAGATCTGATATATTCACAAGCATTATGTTGGTAAGTCTTAGAAAATAGAAAAAAAAAAGATTTAAGTAGAACAAATTCTTAACCATAAAATTTACCATAAATTGTTATGAAATACCAATACAATTGAGAATGGAACTAGGTAATGTTTCAAAGAGACAACAATTGGACAAGAGAGCAGAAAACAGTTTAAGGCTACCAATGGGTCTTCAACACAACGAGAAAATCCTGCACTCGTAGGTGAGCTTCAGTTGGCCCCTAAACAAAAATGAGTACTAGTTCAGAGAAAACAGACATCTTACTTAACTCTGAAACATATAAAAGAACCAAAATTAAAAAAAAACATACAAGATTAACAAAGGCCAGAGACTCCTGTCTTGATAGTGGCACAAAAATGTGGCGGGGTTAAACATGTTATGTGAAATCTCAACCCTCTTCCTATGAAATATATGAAGTCCATAACATATCAGTCAGTCAACGATTTGTAATGACTATCTAATTATCAATTTACTGTACTTAATTTCTTATCTTAACATTAAAATTTAGCATAAAATTCATGATAAGTGTTGACTTACATGTATACGTAAAGTTAATTACATATTTAATGTTTCAAATTTAATTTTATAAATTTGCTGTCTCAAGAAATACAAAATCTAATTAAAATCTCTATAACTAAAGAATTAAATGCATATTTTGTTCTTTAATATAGTTTTTTTTGGTTTCAGGTTTGGTACATTTTATTCACCGCTATTGTCTGTTATGATGATTGTCAAATTGTTCATATTGTTTTATGTCAAAGTTGTAAGTACTTTTAAACATTCAATTTGTTGTAAAAGTCTGCATACCTGTCAACTGACCCGTATTTTGCGGGTGTGACCCGAGATTTTCACAATTCTGAGGGATCACCCGGGACACCCGCCGGGTCACTGAATAACCCGGGAATTCCGAAAATGACCTGTTTTCACCTGGATTTCTAAGCCTAGAGAATGAATTCATAAGTGATTTTTCTTTGAAATACCGGCAAATTCGTAATTCTTCCATCAACAGAAGTTCAACTACCTGTGTAAACTGTCAAATTAAGTGACCATCAAGTGCATGGCTTCACTTGACAGCTTTGGTGTCAAACACACTGTTAATTAACACCAATTACCTTAGCTTTAGGTCGTAAATAAATTTCACTATTGTCACGTTTTACAAACATTTTTCAACTGAGTTACTTCCCCTTTTTTGTTACCATTCAAAATTGTTCCTTATATTTACGTTTTTTTTGGGTAAAAAAGATCAAATATACTACAAATAGAAATTAAATACATATTGAAATATAACTTTTCATTTAATTCATACCTTAATACAATTATAAGAATAAAGTTGAAAATTATTTTTTTCATCTATACTTCCTGTAACTGTTTAACTTTATTTTACTATACTCTAATTACGAATGAAAATTGAATAGCTGATAAGACTGATAAGCCAGTAACAACTTTCAAAAAATATGTGAAAAATAAGCCAGTTTCAACTTGAGGGTGAAATACTTTACATATAGAACAATGAAGAAATGTAAATAATAACATTAACCAAAAAAGAGAAAGTGTCTCAAAGTTATCAAAAGCTTTTCAAAGTGCAATGAAATAATGATTAATAATAAAAGTGAACATGTTTTGAAAACTTTTATTTAAATTATAAAAAAAAATGCCCCCCAATTACTGAATTTCAGCTCGAAAAAGTTCGTACGCGTTATGACCTGAGATTTCATTCTTCAATGCAGGTCATGACCTGCATTTTCATCGTCACAGGTTGACAGGTATGAGTCTGTGATATTGACAATTATAATCTTGAAGACTGCATGGAATTTTAATCATTCAATAATTCTTATATGATTTGCATATCTATAAATACTTGAATTGGATTGGTCAATTAGAATTTTTCTCTAAGTTTACACTTCGATAAACCATGTTTCCGAAACTACTTTTGTAATCTATTCATGCGCAATACACAAGCTTGCAGTGATCCAGGGATTTTCAGCAAATTGAGATTTAAAAACAATTGCGTAACAGTTGTGACTATTCTAGTACATATATAACAAAACAAAAGAAATAAATTTAAAGCACTAAAGCTTCGAAAATGTATAAAAATAAAATTTAATAAAATTCTGCGAAATTTCATGAAGGATTTGGCGAATTAACGTCATTAGCAAAACACGACGTCATACGAATGGAAATTTTCAAGGGAAGGATTATTTCGTTACGTGTACGCTTCAAATTCGGATAACATTTAATTAAAATGTTGAAGTTTTTGAGGTAGGTGCAATTTCATTTAAGATTCCGTTGTATTTATCGGACATTTATGATTTTTAGAAAGTCAAGATGGCGGCGTACTCCTTAGTTACGACTTGCCATTGTGCTTTTGATGGTAAATATATATAGTAGCCATCAACAAAACAAATGTTTATTAAATATCACAAATGTTTGGCTGAAGAATTATAAGGATTAAACACATTTTTCCTAGAGGTTATTGATGTGTAAACCGGGGCTCTTACTCACAAACTCAACATAAAAGTCCTTTGGACTTTTATTCAGTTTGTGAGTTAATCGCCCCGGTTTACACACCAATAACCTCTAGAAAAAATGTGTTTAATCCTATAATAAATTCCTTCATATCATATGTGGCAGCCAAGAGAAATAACTCAAACTCACATGATGTCATTGAAACCTATCTATTGTGGGTAAAAGGCCATTTGATTGAGAAAGCAACCTAAAAATAAAACCAAAAAATTATCCAGTCATCAAGAGGTCAACATTTGGTGTTCAACGATAGTCATATGTCTGTACCAATTACCGGTAGTTGTTTAGTATGAACAGTTGACAGATTGCTATTTTAAACTGATTGTTAATCTGACTTATCTGAAACTTCTGACATTTTATGTTCCAAAGCTGAAAGGTTCTTGTCATTGAAAATTAAAAAGATATCTATTGTTTAAGTATTTACAAAAGCTTGAACAGGAACATTTACTTAAAGATAGTACTATGTAATGAATATATTTATTGTTTTTCTAGGTAAGTGTCTTACAGAACTGTAGACCATCATCCAAGGCATGGAGGGCTTCCAGAACACATACTATATTTCTGGGATTTCTCTTTTTCTTCTTTTTATTAACAACTGTTGCTGTTGCAGTGAGCATAATCACGTAAATATACATGTTTTCTATAAATACCTCCATCTAAACTAGAAATGAAGACTTACAAACTTAAGATGAAATACAGGTTTTAGTATACACATGTTTGATATGAGATTCTGAAGAGAATATTTGATAAAGAATAGTTTTAATTATCGCTATTTTACGAAATTTTCTTTTAATGTTTCTGACTAATAATTTCCTTTCTCGGCACAGAAGAGTGATATAAAAAATTATCACTAGAAACTAAGGGAACACGTGTCGTTTTCAATGAAATTAACAATGTTGTCAGAGGTAAAATAACGGTAAACAAATTATCATTGGTCATCTCAACTCAATTGCTTTTCTCACTTTCGCTGTACCGGCTCAAGCCAGAAAATCAATCTCCTTGAGATGATCAACGCTCATTTATAAGTATACAATTATGCATATGAAACATAAATATTTTCTCTCACTATATCCTTTTCATTGTTGCAATGAAAATCTTTTTGTACTATATGATACTCCTTTTTAGGCTGTGCAGAGATTCTTTGATCTCAGTTTGTAGCTAAAACCGATAAATTTTTAAGTATTTTTTTTTACTTTTTCGCTTTTTTACAAATGACCACAATTGAATATGTCATTAAACCTGTAAACTAGATAAGTTTTAAGATATACTTTTTTTACAGAATTAAACCAAGTTCTGATTGTGGACCATTCAGAGGCAAGGATAAAGCATATGATGTAGTAACAAACTTGGTAGATAGTTGGAGTGGTGATTACAAAGTGTTACATGAGATTGTTAAAGTTATATCATCACCTGGAGTAATAGCAGGAGTTTTAGTCATACTATGGTATAATATAATTTATGTTTAACAAAATTCTTTTTTTTATTATAAATAAGATCATCATGATTGGGGACATGACTATGATATATACTGTAAATTTAGAAATTATTGCAAGGTTTTTATTGATGTGAATAATGCAACTTCGTGATTATTGTAATAATATAATATCACATTCTGATATCTTATACTTATTCCTGAAATGGCAATAATTATACTTGCATTTTTGTCCATTCTTCAAAAATCCCATTATAAATGCATGCAATAATTTCAAAATTTACAGTACACAGATGTTTGAAGCCACTACTAACTGAAGAATGTGTTAAGCATGCAGATAGAATAGATCTAGATAAAGGAAACAGATTAAGAAACAATTTTTTTTTGGTTTTTTTATAAAGATGTAAACAGTTAACAACAATATATAAAAAAGATACAAAAATTGTTAATGAAGATGTTAAAATGAACTGTTAGATATATCTTATTTTATGAAATATGCTGAAATAATGTGCAGTCATATTTTCATGATAAAAATATGTATTATATTTATGTATTTCAGTGTTGGTACATACTACATGAGAATTGTTATGGTGGGACATAAAGAAATGGTTACATTACTTAGACATCAACTAACTATGGTGAGTACTTAGACTAAACCTATCCCTTACAATCAATAGTGTGTTTTACATTAGTTCCAGTGGTATATCGTATATGTTAATCAAATTTTCTTAGTCATGTTGAAGTTCTAATACTACAATGTACCACAATAATAGCTATCATCCAGTTTTGGTTTTAAACATATGTAACCCACAAAAATCTAATGGATTTAATTATTTGATCGATGGGTATTAACATTAGTAGATTTTTTATACCACCATGGTCACTGGGTGGGGTCCTTAAGTGTTACCTTTGTTCATCCATACTTCTGTACATCCAAAAAAAAAATTTGCCTCAGCCAAATGTTATGAAACTGATACACATAATGATTTGATGCCATAAAACACAGATGAAGTTCAATTTGGGTGGCATCACTTTTCTTTTATTGAGTTATGCCCCTTTATAACATTATATGCAAGTCGAAGCATCATCATTCTTGAGTTGTGCCCCTTTATAACATTATATGCAAGTGGGTGCATCATCATTCTTCATTTATCAGTGACGCATTCTCATTTTTGTTTCTAAAATTCATGTACAATTGCAATTGATTATTTTGAGGGTTATGAAATTTCAGGAAGGGAAAGATAAAGCATATTTACTAAGGAAACTACAAAAAGTAAGATCAAAGAAAAAAGAGAAATTGGTCCAGTTGGGACAAGGACCAGGTCGCATACTGTCTGGGACTGCTGGCCTAAGAGAACCTCCAGAACAAGGTATTTTTGTTCATCTACCATATTAAATTCAAGATTTTAACAACACATGCATATTGACTGTCTTAAAATGATGTTGTATAAAAATTTCATATTGGTATTACAATGTACCAGTATACTGTATAATTTTAACTTTTTTATGGCCCCGCAACAAAGTTGTCGGTGCCATATAGTTTTACCCTTGTCCGTCATTCCAAAATTCTGTCATTCCGTCATTCCGCAACAAACCATTATACAGAGTTTTTTTCTAAACCCCTTCAGATATTGGGCTAATTTTTGGTATGTGTGTTAACCATGATGAGTTACAGATCAAGTTTAAGTTTTTTCCGCTCCGCTAATTTTTGTCGAAATTACGGGCTTTGGACTTTGATAAATTGTTGAAAATCAAAGTTATACTGACATTTTTTCTAATTGCTTTTAGATATTGGGATGATTTTTGGTATGTGAGTTAACCATGATGAGTTACAGATCAAGTTTAAGTTTTGTTCCGCTTGTCTAATTTTTGCCGAAAATTACGGGCTATGGACTTTGATAAATTGTTGAAAATCACTGTTATAAGGACTTTTTTTCTAAACGCTTTCAGATATTGGGCTGTTTTTTTTATATGTGAGTTACTCATGATGAGTAACAGATCAAGTTTAAGTTTCGTTCTGCTGGGATAATTTTTGCTGTAATTTAGGGCTATTGACTTTGATAAATTTTTGAAAATCACAGTTATACAGAGGTTCTTTTCTAAATGCTTTCAGATATTAGGCTGAATTTGGGAATGTGAGCTAACCATGATGAGTTACAGATCAAGTTTAATTTTCATTCCGCTCCACTTATTTTTTCCAAAATTAAGGGTTTACAATTTTGAAAATTGTCGAAAATCAGTTATACAGACTTTTTTTCTATACGCCTCCAGATTTTGAGCTGATTTTTTATAAGTGAGACTACCATCATGTTTGTGTCCACATGTGTTATTGAAATTGCACATTTTTCAACATTTTGAGACAGGGCCATTTGTGTCGCTTTGACACATCTAGTTTTCAATATACATGTATCAATATTAAATATACTTAAGTTCTTCCTAGTTGGTATTGTGCTCTGTATTCACACATTTATAAGTTTAGGAATTCACTTTTTCAAATGCATTTTAGAAACTTTCACTTTTAAAAACTGATTAATACTAGAAAAATATATTCTTGTATAAATGAAAAATTGAACACTATCAACATCAATTCTTCAACTGTAAAATGATTCTTTAATTTTCCACAAGATTTTAATGCAGTTTGTGCATGAATTTTGTTGTGTTTATGGAAATGAAAAGCATTAGCTCACATTTTAATGAATGAACTTTGCACAAGTTAGGATAATGCTAGCACAATCATAAGTGACTTCACCACATCATTAAGGGATTCCATAGATTATTTTCCTTTTCATATTATTGTAAGAGAAAGTACCTAATACGATATGATCTCATAATGTGTTTGATGATACATTACCCAAAATATTTGCTTTGAGTTAAAAAAACAACAGGAAATTTTATAGATTTTTTTGCATTGGATACTCAACGTTTACAATATTCTTTTATCAATACTTAATACTATATATTATATGTGTAGTAACACTGTGATTACTATTTCAATATGTATATACCTTTCTTATATAAATCTTTCCTTTTTTCCTTTCTTCTCTCTAGTTTTATCCAAGTCTAAATTCCAGAAATAAGTTAGAATAACAGATTTGTTAGTATACACACCTTATAAAGTATATATGTGTATGTTCTTAGGCTACCTGTCAAACCTTTTCCACCACATGTTCTATGTTTAATAGATGTATAACCAGGGGGGGGGGGGGGGGGGGTAATCTGGTTTCTAGCTGCTTTCAATAAAAAAGACATCATTGGATTAACTGTAATTTCCCAAATTGTTGCAGGTGCTGTTTCTTGACAAAGTACAAAAATGGGGGATCATATATTACAACTTCAGAAAATAGGGGATCATATATTACAACTTCACAAAATAGGGGATCATATATTACAACTTCACAAAATGGGGGATCACATATTACAACTTCACAAAATAGGGGATCATATATTACAACTTCACAAAATGGGGGATCACATATTACAACTTCACAAAATGGGGGATCATATATTACAACTTCACAAAATGGGGGATTATATATTACAACTTCACAAAATTGAGGATCATGTATTACAACTTCACAAAATAGGGGATCATATATTACAACTTCACAAAATGGGGGATCATATATTACAACTTCACAAAATGGGGGATTATATATTACAACTTCACAAAATTGAGGATCATGTATTACAACTTCACAAAATAGGGGATCATATATTACAACTTCACAAAATGGGGGATCATATATTACAACTTCACAAAATGGGGGATCATATATTACAACTTCACAAAATAGGGGATCATATATTACAACTTCACAAAATGGGGGATCATATATTACAACTTCACAAAATGGGGATCATATATTACAACTTCACAAAATGGGGGATCATATATTACAACTTCACAAAATAGGGGATCATATATTACAACTTCACAAAATGGGGGATCATATATTACAACTTCACAAAATGGGGGATCATATATTACAACTTCACAAAATGGGGGATATATATTAATTACAACATTCAACCAAAATGGGGGATCATATATTACAACTTCACAAAATGGGGGATCAATATAACTTCACAAATGGATCAATATTACAATCAAAATGGGGGATCATATATTACAACTTCACAAAATGGGGGATATAACTTCACAAATGGGATTATATTACAACTTCACAAAATGGGGATCATATATTACAACTTCACAAAATTTGGGGGATCACATATTACAACTTCACAAAATGGGGGATCATATATTACAACTTCACAAAATGGGGGATCATATATTACAACTTCACAAATTGGGGATATATATTACAACTTCACAAAATGGGGATCATATATTACAACTTCACAAAATGGGGATCATATATTACAACTTCACAAATGGGGGATCTATATATTACAACTTCACAAAATGGGGATCATGATATTACAACTTCACAAAATAGGGGATCATATATTACAACTTCACAAAATGGGGGATCATATATTACAACTTCACAAAATGGGGGATCATATATTACAACTTCACAAAATAGGGGATCATATATTACAACTTCACAAAATGGGGGATCATATATTACAACTTCACAAAATGGGGGATCATATATTACAACTTCACAAAATGGGGGATCATATGTTACAACTTCACAAAATGGGGGATCATATATTACAACTTCACAAAATGGGGGATCATATGTTACAACTTCACAAAATGGGGGATCATATATTACAACTTCACAAAATGGGGGATCATTTTACAACTTCACAAAATGGGGGATCACATATTACAACTTCACAAAATGGGGGATCATATATTACAACTTCACAAAATGGGGGATCATGTGTTACAACTTCACAAAATGGGGGATCATATTACAACTTCACAAAATGGGGGATATATATTACAACTTCACAAAATGGGGATCATATATTACAACTTCACAAAATGGGGGATCATATATTACAACTTCACAAAATGGGGATCATATTTACAACTTCACAAAATAGGGGGATCATATATTACAACTTCACAAAATGGGGGATCATATATTACAACTTCACAAAATGGGGGATCATATGTTACAACTTCACAAAATGGGGGATCATATATTACAACTTCACAAAATGGGGGATCATATATTACAACTTCACAAAATGGGGGATCACATATTACAACTTCACAAAATGGGGGATCATATATTACAACTTCACAAAATGGGGGATCATGTGTTACAACTTCACAAAATGGGGATCAATATTACAACTTCACAAAATGGGGGATTATATTACAACTTCACAAAATGGGGGATCATATATTACAACTTCACAAAATAGGGGGATCATATATTACAACTTCACAAAATAGGGGATCATATATTACAACTTCACAAAATGGGGGATCATATATTACAACTTCACAAAATGGGGGATCATATATTACAACTTCACAAAATGGGGGATCAATATTACAACTTCACAAAATGGGGGATCATATATTACAACTTCACAAAATGGGGGATCATATATTACAACTTCACAAAATTGGGATCATTATTACAACTTCACAAAATGGGGGATCATGTATTACAACTTCACAAAATGGGGATCATGTATTACAACTTCACAAAATGGGGATCATATATTACAACTTCACAAAATGGGGGATCATATATTACAACTTCACAAAATGGGGATCATATATTACAACTTCACAAAATGGGGGATCATATATTACAACTTCACAAAATGGGGGATCATATATTACAACTTCACAAAATGGGGATCAATATTACAACTTCACAAAATGGGGGATCATATATTACAACTTCACAAAATGGGGGATTATTATTACAACTTCACAAAATTGAGGATATATGTATTACAACTTCACAAAATGGGGGATCATATATTACAACTTCACAAAATTGGGGATCATGTATTACAACTTCACAAAATGGGGCATCATATATTACAACTTCACAAAATGGGGGATCATATATTACAACTTTACAAAATGGGGGATCATATATTACAACTTCACAAAATGGGGGATCATATATTACAACTTCACAAAATGTTGCATACAAATAAATCTAGCAAAATTAAGATAGTTTTTATTTTTGCAACACTTATTCCGTAACTATTTTTCGCAATAATACACCTACAAACTTTGAATTTAGAATGCTATAAATTCAGAAATTATTGTGAGTGTTTTATTGATGTGTATTATGTGACAGTGTGAGTATAATTTGCAACAATAAGAGATTAAAATTCTGAATTTGCTACACATATCTATTTTGTGATTTTCTGAATCCAATGATGTCTCTTTATTCAAATAGCTCCTGAAATTGAATGGAAAGAAAATGTGTATAAGTTCGAAGTAATAAACTTAATTTATAGACATTAAAGTATGTGGTTATGAGTAGGTTGACAGGTTATAGATAGATGCTGGCTGTTTGTGGTTGCTTTTATCAGGTAGAAACTAATTTGTTGATATTGCCAGAATTGTATAATAAATATTGTTTCAAAATAACAGTTTTACAGTGCCTGTCTATCTTATGTTATTTTATTTTAGCAAAAAACTGTAATGTTTTAATGTTTGAATTTAAGCTGGATTTATTTTTACTCTTTAAAAAATGAACCTTTTCCCTTTGATGAAAGGGAAGCTATAAGTTTTGTTTCAGGTAGAATTTGAAATTATATAAATCACTGAGTACCAAAAAGTAGAGATCTACTAATTACATATAATTTGCATGTTGCATGAAATTTATAAAAGATTTTTTAAGCTTTTTGTAAAGTGTGGATGTATTTAATTGCCATAGATATAGGATATAGTTTACTGTGATTGCTAAAATTGTGAAGATTTCAGTAATTTTGCATGAGTTGTTGATGCTAATACCTGATGCATGTACATTATTTTGTCAAAACTAGCCCATATTTAAGTAACAAAAGATTCTACTTTCCAATAAATATCTAAAAATTTTCAATTTCAATGAATTTGTAAAAATGCTATATTTTTGGGCCAAAAAGGGGTCTTACCACCTACTCCTTTGTCCTAACTACTCTCTGATTCAAGGTGCTAAAAACCCAAGAACAATTTTCACAATTAGAAAGATAGTATTGCAATACTATATATAATGAAATTGGATATAATTAGTAAAAGATCTTGATTTTCCTTGTTTTACACCAAC
Source organism: Mytilus edulis (assembly GCA_019925275.1). NCBI lineage: Eukaryota > Metazoa > Mollusca > Bivalvia > Mytilida > Mytilidae > Mytilus > Mytilus edulis. The sequence continues at coordinate 86,668,402 of CM034356.1, read as the reverse complement.
TTATAAGTATAAATTAGATTGGAAAATAATGTATGCACTCTAGCAACAACTTTATATTTGGTGAGATTATGTCAATAGTTATAATAAAACTAACGGTATTCTTAAATTATTTGATTCCTGGCAATTCTCTTTGTTATGGTGAAATTGATGCATACTATGATGTTATTGTGACGTCATAACATCAACAATCTGAAGTAATTATATTAATTTATTTTATGCATTTTATGCATTTTCATACATGATATTGAACTTTGAAATAATTCTCAAAAACTTGATTTTCTTGGGACTAATCTGGACTTTAATCCCCCGTCTCCTATTACAATAAGAGCTTTCAGGTGGACCAATATTTGATCGATATGATTTTATTTCAGTAATGGAGGAAGAAGAAGTTGGTTGTTAGGGTAACATAATAGTAAACATATTGTTTGTTTACCATTTATTTGATGTTATACCGCATGGTTCTTATGAAGCTAATTTGTTATTGTTACAGTTTAAAGAAAATATGCATTACCTTGTATATATTCTTTAATATCCTCAAGTTTATTTTCGTTGACCAGTTTCTAACTTTGAACATCTTCAGAAAATTCCATAACCTAACTCTCTGTTGTGAATATTTCTGACAAACTTCTTTATGTATGATCTTTACAATGCTTTACATAAATACTATTGTATTCTATTTATAAAGCATGACAAAATAAAGAAAACTCTGGTTCACTTGTTTCAAAATATGCATTTAGAGTGCAAGGCGTTCCTTAAAGACTTTTTAAATTATGAAATATTTTTTTCATTTTTGAGTACCTTAAGGTGGTACCCAACACGTTGACTAAAATTAATTTGGCTCGTTTAATTTTCTTAAAATTTTGACAAAGTATTTACTTTGACCCTTTGACAAAGATATAAAAGTTTCAAAATATTTGAACCAACCGTTTTATCAGAAAAATTACACTGGTTATATAGCAGTTTGATGAACTCTTATTTTGATCATTGAGAAGTTTGATATTCCCTTAACAACACAACGTAATCAAAACGTTAAGCTGATTTTACAGAGTTATCTCCCTGTAGTGTTAGGTACTACCTTAACATATCACTTGTTTCCATAATGGTAATTTTTATCTTGTTTGCCTTTGAATCTATTGACTTCAATGGTATCCAGTGTCTTACTGTATATCAATTAAATTCTGCAAAACTCTTCTGTAAAGCAGTTGAAATAATTGACAACAAAATTTATCACAATCAACTTATACAGGACAACTCGAAAATAAATTGTTCGATATTCTCTTAAATGTAAATATAAAAAAAATCTTGAGGTACCATATTGCCTTGAGTGCTGGAGATCGTGGATTCAAGCCCTTGACTGGGCAATTGAGCCAAAGTCTTTAAAATTGGCATTTGCTGCTTTTGCAAAAAACATTTTAAAAGAGCCATATTAAAGATTGGTTGATCCAGAGTCAGGATAATGTGACTGGTAGGGTGGCGCTTCTTCCTGCAGACTGTTACCTTGTGAATTAGCATGTTAAGAAAAAGTCCCGCTCAATCTGTCATTCTTGTACAAAGTATTTGACCAACTGGGGTTGGCATTTAAATAAATGGATAGTATTCATTTTAACCTTCAAGAGGTATAATTGATTAGATAAATTAAACTTTATAGACTGTAATAAGCTCTGAAAATTGAGATATTTGTTTTGAAATCTGAATATTTTAATAAGTTTGGCCTTACAATATTTTTGATTTTATCATTTTTTGTTCCAGAGTTATTATGAACAAATGTAAATCAAGATCCAAATAACAATGTTTTTTACTAGAAAACAATCTTTTTGATTTTTACTTGAAACTCTCTAATGAAATTTCAGATTAAGTCGGACTGTTTTATCTAATTAAATGTTAGCAGTAAAAATTAATTCTGATTTATGTCTTTTTTCAGGAGGTAAAAGAATTTTCACAAGAAAGTTAGCTGAAACTGCATCTGCCTCTATGGAAAATTTAGCAGCAAATGGAAATGGTACACCTAGAAGTAGACGACATCAGAAAAAATAGTCCCTTTATCAACCCTACACTGAAAGATATGCAGGGTTATTAGAACTTTATCGAGTCCCATAAGCAATATTTATAATAGTGTATTAACTTCTAAATTGTTTTAATGATATAGTTCAATAATTAGATTTTATTTAATTGTAATACGTGTACTATTTTAATTGTAATTGATTATAACATGTTGAAAAATTTGTAAGTACTACAGTTGTCTTTTTAAATTACAGTAAATGTGGTAGAGACAATTGTATCATGTTATATACTATAAGTGCGATCATTTTTACTTGGTTACCATTGTTCTTTACACTAGAAAGCTAGATTGCAGCCTGAAACAAAACACATCATAAAATACACTAGGTTTGTGTAACGACCTTAAATACCCTTGAGGGTCTAGCACGGTCCATAAACTTTGCTCTTTTTTTTTTACTTCTTTGGATTGAGGGGGATGGTGAGTAATAAAGTTGGCAAATCACACCAGAATTGGTTAAATTAAGAAGATTCTTGATAAATAAGTGAATAGTTTATTGATATGTTTTGTTGTTGAAGTATTTGCCATATAGAAGTTTTATTAATTTATGAATCAGTGCAGACTCTGACCTCAAACTTTTAACATTCCATGACTACATAAAACCATTCCAAAATTAACTATTTGTTATGAATATTTTGTATTTCTGTACAGATGCTTAATTCAAAGTGCTGTTTGCTCAAATTTGTTATTTATTATAGTATCAGGGAATATGGCATGCATTATTACTTCAATGTACAAAAGTGGCTTAACATGATTCTAAAAAAAAATCAAAAAACAGTAACTTCACATTTTAAGTTTATTTCAAGGAAGTTCAGTTTTATAATCAATGGTTAAGCTCTCTTTTTTGCATGTTATGAATTTTAAAGAGCATTATTTATGTTACAAAAGCAAAAATCACTTGGTTTAATGTTACTATTTTCTTTTAAAATTGTTAAATCTATAAAGACTATGTATTTATTGTACATGTATATAAATTTGTAGTGAGATATATCTGGGCATTGTTAGGTTTGCCAAATTAATTATCTATGCAATTCTTTTGAGGCATTAGTACTATTTGTCTGATTTTTTTTCCCGTTTATTTCTCAGGCATCCCAAATACATATGTTTTAATACATATAGTGTCAAGCTATCAATAGAAATACTAATAGAATAGCAGTAAATAAGAGAAATATAGAAATCCATCTATCTACAAATTATAAAAGTACAAAAGTATTGTATAATTCTATGTAGCAGTACAATGTATAAGGTTTGGAATCTCACAATTGAATACTTGTTTAGTCATGAAGTAAAAAAATAAAGTGAAATGATAAAAGTCATATACAAAAGACTATACATAGTCTAAATATAATCACCTTTCATTGTCATTTCATAATTGTTCAATCAAAATTTTAGCAATAAATCTAAAAACCTGGGATGAGTTGTCTAATGCAGATAGATTTCCAACAATGAAAAAGTCTTATTTTTCATATCCTGTCTCTTGAAATTTAGAATTTTAATTTTACCTTGCATGAAACAATGCTAGGTGAAAATCTTGCAGAGTCCCTATAAGTTAAAACTCATGTATATCAAACAATTTAATTTGTAAATATTAGCAAATCAAAACTCTTATGACTTAATTTATTGCTTTGAGAAGAATAATGTCAACATTTGAGATTATTTCATTGCTTTTTATAATATGACTTTGCAATAGTCCTTTAAGTATATCAATAAAATAAAATTTCCGACATTGTTTGCCCTGCTTGTTTTGCTGTTTAAAAAACTTGTTGCCATGATAAGATTTATCTGCAGCTACACAATGCACAGAACGGCAAATTTCTCCTGGTCAACCGGAATTCTCTTGAACTTTATGAGTTGAAACTTTGGCCAAATGTTTCGATGAAATTTTTATAACTGATCCATGAATATCAACAAGTATCATAGTTTGTATGTAAAGGTAAGTACTTTTATGGTAAAATGTTATGTACCTGCTGTACATCACTACTACAAAGGAGTTTAGGGCAGGACAGAAGGAGAAAAGACAATTAGCAAATCTTTTTAAAAGTTAATAGGCTTTATGGAAGTCTTAATCCACTGCTGAATGTAAGAACACAGATATTGGTTGGGCATTGTTTGGAAATACATTTCCATTCTCAATTTTATTAAGATATTTTTTTTCAGAAATATTAACCACATTCTGTACTGAACTTCTGTTGAATGATAATAAGGGCATTTATGTTGACAAATTTGTGCAATGTTCCCAAAAACTAAGAAACATGCTGTTCTATAACAGGACATTAGGGAAGTTTTAAACAATCATTTACTAAAAATGATGTAATTTAAATGAATAAGGATAGTTCAATACATGTGCAATATAGCAGTATGTTATGTGTCTGAAAAATGTGATTCAATAAAATAGATCTAATATTTATCTAATGCACTCTTTATTATATATGTAATGTTTTAGTGTTCACTTTATGGGAATACATTGTAATGTAGGGAAATAATGTATAAACATTAGATGAAACGGAATTTAGTGGTTTTGTGAATTGTATTTTTATTTTACTCTATTTTCAGCATTTAGGAAGAATACAGATAAAATTTATGATTTCTCATTTAATGTTTAAAAATAATTATTTCCAAATTAGACAATAAACAGACATGTCAATTTGAAATTTAATGATATGCAGTTGTTTTTATTAGTTTTAAGAATGAATTGCTAAAAAGGATGATTTTAATTAAACGCTAAATGTGCACATATTTATCTAGAATTGTTCAAGAATGTGAAAAATATTATTGATGTCAAATAATATGTATCTCACTGCTGATGTATAAAAATATTTGTGAAAATTTTACCAGTAATATAATATGTCGAGGACAAATGCTTCCGAGCTGCATTATAGTTAGAACTGAATGCAAAACACTATGCAGATATTTTATTTATAGCTTTATTCTGTTTGACCCAGGTATTACTGTAGTAGTATAGAAACACCTATAAAGGTAGCAGTGTATATAGAAGTTATTACAATCATAATTATATTTCTTAATATCTACATATATATTTTATAAAGATGTCCCATATGCATAATTGTAATTTAACATTTTAACCTTGTTGACAAATATTTGTTTAATAAAATTGGAAACAAAAGTTAATTGAATTGAAGGCCAATTGGATTTCAGAACATGCAGTGTAGCATAGGATTTTGTTAGATACTATCTTTGAACAGTTTTTAAGCCCCCTTGAAAAAGCAGTGATAGTGATACATGTACCAATTTTGTGTAATCAACTCCTAAGTTAGCACTCCACAGTTAGGATTGTTAGTTTCGCATTATGGCCCCTGTGGATTTTTTTTCTAAAACAAATTAACATGGTAAAAGTAGTTGAAAATTAGTAAAAACAAATAATATTGCTACGTAAGTGGTTTTAATGGAAAGATATGACTCCAGTGAAGAGATTGAGCCATGTTTTGTTCAGTAAAAATGTAAATTTCCGGTTCAAATTAGTGTCCGTTCCAGCATTGACTCTGAAATTATATCAGCATTTGTTGACTATTTTGGTAAGGTGTTAATTTAGCACAAACTTTTGAAAGTTAATTTTGCAAGAAAATGAGGCGAAAGACCCCAATTTTTAAATTTTTGTCGAGCCTGCGGCGGCTACGGCAGCAGCGTTGTTAGCTAACTTTTTAAAAGCTTTATATTTTAGAAGTTGGAAGACCTGGATGCTTCATGCTTTGTATATGGATGCCTCATGTTACGAAGTTTCTGTCAGTCACATGTCCAATGTCCTTGACCTTTATTTTTATGGTTCAGTGACTATCATAAAAACTAACATAGGTTACCGTGCTTGTTATCGAGAAAAATGAGGCTGAAAATTGGGGATTTGTGCAATTTTATAAAAAAGTTAGCAAATGTTGTAAAATTATTGGAGCAGATATTCTTCATCGTAAATTATTAACTTGAAGCTGTGATAAGTGACAATAAGGAAAACAAGAATGTGTCCCAAGTACATGGATTCCCAACTCGCACTATCATTTTCTATGTTCAGTGGACCGTGAATTTGGAGTAAAAACTCTAATTTGGCATTAAAATTAGAAAGATCATATCATAGGGAACACGTGTACTAAGTTTCAAGTGGATTGGACTTCAACTTCATCAAAAACTACCTCAACCAAAAACTTTAAACCTGAAGCAGGATGAACAGACAATGAATGGATGGACGAACAGACCCACAAACCAGAAAACATTATGCCCCTCTAATATCGTAGGTGGGGCATAAAATAAATCCCTACATGAATGACTATACAATTATTCAAGCCTTACTTGGCATTACGGACCAGATGCTCAAAGTGGTATTTATCTAAACCTAAAAATATGGAAATAGTGTTTCTGAAAATGTCATTTTCATAATTTTTCTGCATTAACTGCATTTTGTCATGCTTTCTCCAAATCTTAAATAAAAAATATATGTCACCGTGCTTGATTCCAAGATGAACGCGATTTATCCTAAAAAATTGAGATGCTAATAGTAAAGCATGATCTGGATTTTGGCGGGGTCTGTCTTGTTTTCCATGTAGTGTTTTTTAAAGACTTGTTGGTCTTTTTTTGTTTTGCATTTAGCCAGGAGATATGAGGTCTCATGTTGAGTTTGTACTTTGCTCTCTGCATGTTAGAAATCTTGCAACTGCTCTCAAGGCACCAATCATTTTTGGCCATTGTGTTGTCTGTTTATCTTTGATGGTATATGCTTATTTGTGTTTTTGTAACCTTTTATTCACGGACTATAGAAGAATTTAAATAAGAGTGATGTGCAATAAGAAAACCAACTGCAGCCTTCAATAATATGCATAGCCCATTCTGTATATTGTTTGCCAGATTTCTGTCAGTTATACTGTAAAACTTATAGATAACAAAAACATGTGTCCATAGGGTGATAGCACACAATGCCTCCATCTTAGTATCACATTCATGTTGGTGTCAATTAAACTGAAACCAGTTAACAGCAATGAAGTCCCTGTCATTATAAAGTTTCATACATTTACCTTATTTCTGTATTCAGATGAAAATAACAGACATCACAGCCATTTTATGTATTTTATGTCATTCCTAATATAAATACCCTTTCTTCAATTCTGGAGTACATGTGTTTTGGCAAAAACAAAAAGTACATGATAAATTTTCTTTTTTTATTCAGATCTCTTTTTTTAGAACAATATCTACGATGAAATCATATCACAGTTAACATGCCTCAACTACAGACGAAAGAATAGCTTGAATAATTAATAAATAACATAATACAAAAATGTAGAGCTAAAACAGAACATAGACTGAAATTTCAATCTTATGTGATGCTGAAACATTCAGGAGGTAAACTAAACATATGTGTACATGTATGTAATACATGATTTGTTCAGCAAACATATACATTTACAGTTTTGACTGCAGATGGCAATGTCTGTATTGATATAGCTTTGATATGTTTCAGGGTAGCTTAAGACTTACTTAAAATTCATAAATGGTTAATAAAATAAGTAGCAAAAAATCAATATTTTAACAATGTACTCGATAGAATATATAGCAAAAACAAATCTTTAAAAAGAAAACTCAGATAAATATATCACTGTCTAAAAGTCAGTAGATTTTTTTGCTATAAAACACAATTAACTTCTTTATATATCATTAGCCTTATTGTTTCTAATTCAACTACAATTTCCACGAAGAACACTCTCAATAAAATATCTTTTATATGGTTGTAACCCTATAAGTTTGTTATTTTACACATATATAGTGCAATATACTGACAGGTGGTTTTCATGTTCTGCAACAACAACACACAAAAATCCATTAATATATTCACTTCTTAACAACTGAATATAGTTCTACTTATTTACTGATGATTCAAATGAAATGATTTTATCTTCTTTATACATACTTTCTATATTAAAATTATATTTTGGTATCCTATATTAATGCATTGTATAAAATATGTGATATTTTTAATTTAAAAAAGCCTGTGTTATAATAAACCAAATGTACTGTTTCTATCTCCCATCAATATAGATCACAGCTAAGTATTATAACTTTCATCAAAATGAAGTACTATGAATTAATATTGACACAAATAAATAAATGCTAGTCCAGAATTATTTTATTTGCACTTTTCCCTCACCAAAATGTCTAACCCTTTTCCCCAAAAAAACCTTTTTGTACACAAATTATCAAACAAACACAAATGAAAGTCAGGCAAAAACCTAAGTAAAACTTTATGGGTAAAAATTCCCTTTCTGTTTATTTCAAGTTACTTACTTCCCTTATTGATTACATTTTATACTTAGTACAACATGTACTCATAAATACTAATGCAATTACTCATATCACAGATTTGCTTTAAGGCCACCGTAAATTTTTACTAGATATTAATGATTGAGTGCTGCTATATACAGTGTAATGTCTACGTTAAGTCTGGTTGCAATACATCTAGCAATAAAATTTATTTTGGCCTCATATCCTTGAGCACAAACAAATGGTATTAAAATTGAGATATTTATCTCCCCTGTCCAAAACAAATGGTACTGCAAATAAGATAATTATCTCCCCTGGCACAAACAAATGTTATTTCAAATGAGATAGTTATCTCCCCTGGCACAAAAAAAAATGGTACTTCAAAAGAGATAATTACCTCCCCAAACAAAGAACAGGAATCAAGCTTGAGCTTCTTCGGTTCATCTTTACATTGAAAACAAATGATGGAAATGAAATATGAATGGATAGTAAATTGATTATAGAAGGTTAACATAAAACTTTGTGTAGATCGTTAAAATGTGGTACAATATTAAAACTAAAGATGCTTAATAACTCTTCAGTTTATCTCATAAGGAATTAAATATTTTTGCCCAAAACATTAGTTGGTAACTTCATTATAAAAAAATCTCTAAGGATCAAATAGCTTTATCATATTAAGAAGAAGATTGAATAGTTTTAAGACAGAAAAGATTTCATAAGTTTTAAAATAAAAAAATATACAAAATTAAAAATGTTGTTACTGTAACACTTTTTCCAATTATTTTTCAATATTTAAAAGGGTAATATAATTCATGCTTTTTAAAACTTGTATCACTTTAACATTTGTCACAATTAAATTCTTTTTATACACAATTATATAAAGACCCTGATAGTATTCATGATTTAGTTGTGATTATGTAAAACATCTTTAAGTAGTTGTATATTAAATGTATTAATTAATAGTTCTAGGCATTTTTTACAGGATTTTACAAAACAAAAACAATATCCCAATCTACCGGACGCTATATGACCTCCCTATAATCTGCCCCTGGTTAACAAATAGTAAGATGGACGGACTCATGTTACATATAATTTATCAACATACTGGCAGTAGCAGCTACACACTATTTAACAATCATATCAAGTCAGAAAATAAAGTTTAACAATATACCATAACAATAATATTCCAATAAATTTTGTCAAACATGTTTGGCAAGCTTGTCTACTAAAGTATTAAAAAGCATAACATTTCTTCATAATAACATCTTACCAAAACCTGATAAAATGTCAGAGAATAACTATTATAAAAGTAATTAAGATTCAACTTCATCTCTTATACTGTCTAAAAATGATTCTCCCGTCTTCTCCATTTTATTGTGTTGTTCTTCATACAGTTTTCTCTTTTCCTATAAGAGAAAATTACAATAATCTAAATTATATATTTAAAAAGCATGATATTTAATCAATAGTTAAATTAACCACCAATGTCTGAAGACTGGGTAGGTAAAGACATCTCTTTAAACATTACAAAACACTATTACTATCTTTTAAAAATAGGTAAATCGTTAATTCCTTTATTTAACCTGTACATCATTACATATTCTTTTGAAGCTTTGTAAGGAAAAGAGCAACTTAAAATTATAAACATGCGTAAAAATTTGGTGTGAGCCAAGTTTAGTGTAGAAGACCAAACTCTAATGGTTAATTTTACAAACAAATTTTGCCATGGATGAAAAGTTGTCTTATTGGCACTCTTCTTATCTAGTAATAAGTATTAATTTGATGTGACCAATACTCCAAGATAACCTTTATTAAACCAAAACTTTGACCTGATATGGAAGAGAACAAGAATGTGTCCTCAGTACACGAATGCCCCACTCGCACTATCATTTTCTATGTTCAGTGGACTGTGAAATTGGGGTAAAATCTCTAATTTGGCATTAAAATTAGAAAGATCATATCATAGGGAACATGTGTACCAAGTTTGAAGTCGATTGGACTTCAACTTCATCAAAAACTACCTCGACCAAAAACTTTAACCTGAAGCGGGACAGACGGACCAACGAACGGACGGACGAACGGACGCACAGACCAGAAAACATAATGCCCCTCTACTATCGTAGGTGGGGCATAAAAAATAACATATCAATAGAGAGATGCACAAACTTACTATTGATCTTATTTTGTAGGGAGGGCATATATATACTAGTATTGACTGCATACATGTTGTTAATTACAGGGGCTGTTATGAAGTTTTTTTCCAGAACCCTTTCTTTATTTTATAAGTACCCCTATAATACATAGCAGCTGAGCTATGAAGTAATACATAAACCTTTGATACAGAGGTATGTCTTGCCTGCGAACCTAATCACAAACGTTTAGGTTGACTCTGCTAAAGCTGCCATTGCCAGAAACAGTGTTGCTTCTGCAACTATTGTGCAAGCCAGACAATTTAACTTAAACTAAGTGATTGAAGCATAAAATGTAGGCCACAATAGAAGATCTCATATTTACCTCATCAAAAGACAGTAATTTTATAACATTCTACTAGAAATATTATGTTGATATACAATATTAAATAATATAAAGTATCTTAAAAGTGTGTTAAAAAGATAAAAAGTACAGTTGTATAGCAGAAACTGGACAGGATTTAAGAAATAATTCATGGGGGCTTGTATTTATATTGAGTCACTGATAAGGTCTTTGCATCGGAACTAAACACATTTATTCTAAAAACAGTTGTTGGCATGACACGGGTTATGTTCTTCTCATATATGTTATGATGGTATGATACTAAACCCCTAACGGGAAGGATTGTGCCTGATGTTCATATGATGAAATCATAATCTTTCAGTCAGTTTAATTGAAGTCTGGAGCTGGCATGTCAGTTAACTGCTAGTAGTCTGTTGTTATTTATGTATTATTGTCATTTTGTTTATTTTCTTTGGTTACATCTTCTGACATCAGACTCGGACTTCTCTTGAACTGAATTTTAATGTGCGTATTGTTATGCGTTTACTTTTCTACATTGGTTAGAGGTATAGGGGGAGGGTTGAGATCTCACAAACATGTTTAACCCCGCCGCATTTTTGCGCCTGTCCCAAGTCAGGAGCCTCTGGCCTTTGTTAGTCTTGTATTATTTTAATTTTAGTTTCTTGTGTACAATTTGGAAATTAGTATGGCGTTCATTATCACTGGACTAGTATATATTTGTTTAGGGGCCAGCTGAGGGACGCCTCCGGGTGCGGGAATTTCTCGCTGCATTGAAGACCTGTTGGTGACCTTCTGCTGTTGTTTTTCATTTGGTCAGGTTGTTGTCTCTTTGACACATTCCCCATTTCCATTCTCAATTTTATATTGATTTTACAATAGGTTGGCCCTTTATGCTTAAAATTTGACTACGAGCGGAGACAAGGGAGCAGAGACAAGCGGTAAAATATCACCATAAATGGCAAAACCTGTGGTAAAATCAGTATAAATTAAAGCCCCCATAATTTATTTTTACACTAAAAGGAAAAATAAGGCAATATTTTTGGATCAAAGCTCTCTAGGTGAAGGCAAATATTTGTTGGTCTTGCTCTTGTTCTTGCAAATAAACGCACTTTCATATTAACGTAAAAGTACGAAGCAAACTGAACTACAGACATGCTTAAACTATAAACTATAACGTATTTATATTGGTTTGGTCAAATTTAAATGATACTTTACGAATATAAATGGTTTATATAACATTTTATCATGGTTTGTTTACGTTTCCTTTTTGTGATGGTTTTCAGTTTCACATTCTGCATTTTCCTTTAAAATGCTATTATTCTTACATCATCTTTCAATGAGGTCAATAAGTTCAATATGGGGCAAGAGTATGATCGAAACAGGCCAAAAAATACATTCATATTTTACCACAGGTGTGTACTCGAAGTGTTTGAAGAATGTCATATTAGAATATGAATGTTCTTAGAGGCACAGTTTATTTCAAATTATGAACAATAATCCCCTCTTCATTAATGATTGAGGGCTTTGCAATCTTTTTTTTTCAAAATCAAATAGAGTTGTAACATAATTATAAAGGGAAATAAATCAGACCTCTAATTCTTTTTGACTAGAGCGTGATTTTTCATCTTCTGACGAGCTATCTGCCAACTTGGAGGAGTCCTGAAATTAGAACACGCAAAACTCAAGAAAAGAAGCAGAAAAGTTGCTAAGTATTACATGAAAAGACAAAAAACTACCACACTGAAAGGTAGATATACACTACAATTAGTTATAAATTCTTGCTTTGACTGAATGACCAAAAATCATTTGAGGCCCTTTCACATTAAATACAATAAAAAGTTTCTTTCAACTTTTAGATAGTCATTTATAAATAGATTGTGTTTTAACAATATTAATTATCATTCAATTACATTCTATTTATGCCAATTAGAATAAAAAGTTGTCATCAAAGGTTACTTTGTTTATAACTTTCAATGTGGTTTGTTCTAGCTGACTATACATATCAAACACAGCAGAAAACAATATTACCATTAACCAAATCTGGTAACTTTATTAACTATCCTCATAGAAATTCTGCAAGTCAAATAAAACCATACATTTTTTAAATCTGATACATTGTATTATAAAACAAAATCAAATTAGTTTAAGCTTTAACTCTGTCATTCAAATATGTAAATGAATACACCTGATTTTGGTTATGAACCTAATAAAATCAGTGTGATTTTAATGGTTACATGTACCTTTTACCAATCCAGTGGTATCTTATAAAAGCTATTTGCCCTTTACATATAATGTGCAAGATGTTGGTGTAACCATAATCTTTTGAGTTTTGAGATACTCAAGTCATAACTTTGAAATAGAGGTCCAAGTCTAAAAGGCTGAATAATTAACACTAAGAATGACAGACCATGCAAAACAATGGCAAAAGTTAACATTTATCCAATAGAAGGGGTGACTTTTATTATTTTAAATTATAAGTTTAAGATCTCAATGTTGAGAATATAGATCATTCATATAAAATTATGGAAAATAAGTTGAGCCTAACACTGGTACCTCATCATCTTTCCACATGTCCTTGGTTTCTTTGGGACTGGAACTTCCATTTTCACTACAAAAATAATTATATTTGTGTCTTACAAAAACAATGTGCAATTGTGTTACCATAAAAACCATAAGTTTTTTTTAATTTTGTGTGTGATGTGCTTGATATATCAACAATGACAAACTCTCCATGTGAACTTTTCACGTCAAAGCACCATATGTTTCAAGTGAAGTGATTGCATTGAGGTTTTAATAATAATAGTGTTTGGTTAAAAGTATAAAAATAACTTTCCAAAACTTTAAATTCAATTTAAGAAATTACCTTTTTTGGAAGCATTCTATATCTGGAAATACATATCTATCTTTTTTATCCATACTGAGCGATTACTACATGCAATGCTTCACATCAAACATTCTAAACTATTAACACGATACATGTATATTGATTTGGTGTTTCCGAAAATCCTCAAATTTGTCCTTATCAGAAACTTATTATTTACCTCAACTTTTCACAAAATTAAGAATTCATATATAGAGTCAAACAGTACAACAATATTACACTTTGTAAGTGAAGTATAAGTTTTACATTATAACTAAATTGCTTAGTACAATCTCTTACTTATGATCATTTGTTCTCATTTGAGCAAATCCACTATTAGGATCTTTCATCTCATCCTCACAAGCTTTAAGGAAATCTGCCACAGCTCTGTGTTGATATTCCTCAGCAACCTGACGTGGTGTACGACCCATGTCATCTCTTACATCAAGTCTGGCTCTATTTGCAATTAACCACTTAACACACTCTAAATGTCCCCTAAAAGTAGAAAATCATAATTAAGTAAAATTTCAAATTTATAAATACTTTACACAATGGATATCATCTATAATGTGGGTCAATCTTGCTTGTACTGAACACATATTATATCCTATTACTGATTTTCATTGACTTGTATCTACAGTCAAATGGACTATTATTTGATTCACATTACATTCCTTTTGAACAATAACTAGCTATCAAACTGTTTGCAAGTAGAATTCCATTGTGAATCTCATTCCAACAGGATATATACCATTAAGATAAAATTGAGAAAAGAACCCGAATAAAGAGCAGAAAACCGCCCAAGGCCAACAATGGGTCCTCAACACTTTGAAAAAATCCCACACCTGGAGGCGGCTTCAGCTGGCCCCTTAACAAAAATGTGTTCTAGTTCAGAGAAAATTAGATTTGAGAGTACTCAGTTACTGGCAGCTAGTTCCAAGCCAATATCAACTAATAAAAAATCACTTTACTATCTAGATATCTGTTTCAAAAAAATCTGAACCAAATATGATCCAACAAGGGGTATCTAAATTGTTAGGTAATAAGATTATTAGAACTTACTCCATTGCTGCTAGATACAGGGGAGTTTTCTTGTCAGCTGATCGACATGTGATTGCTGCTCCTAGCGCTGCCAGTACCTGTTAAAACAAAAAGTTATTATCAAATCTAGCAAGTTCTTACTCATTGTAAAAATGTTAGCATTTAATTATTGAGCTGTAAATATGAACATCTACAAAAGAAATATTTCTTAATAGCCAAATGAAAAAGTGTATTTGATAGGGAACAAAACCAGACATAGCTTCCAGATATATATATCACCATACTGATGATTTAATAGTCAACATGACTTGATATAGCTTTTTAAATGTACAAACATTCCTCCATCTATATACTAACCATTAAACAATTAACATGGCCAGACATAGCAGCCTATATACTAACTATTAAACAATTAACATGGCCAGACATAGCAACCTATATACTAACTATTAAACAATTAACATGGCCAGACATAGCAGCTTATATACTAACCATTAAACAATTGACATGGTCAGACATAGCAGCCTATATACTAACCATTAAACGATTAACATGGCCAAACATAGCAGCCTATATACTAACCATGAAACAATTAACATGGTCAGACATAGCAGCCTACATACTAACCATTTAACAATTAACATGGCTATACATAGCAGCTTATATACTAACCATTAAACAATTAACATGGCCAGACATAGCAGCCTATAAACTAACCATTAAACAATTAACATGGCCAGACATAGCAGCCTATAAACTAACCATTAAACAATTAACATGGCCAGACATAGCAGCTAAGTGTATAGGTGTATATCCTGTAGGTGTCTCTTCATTCAAACTGGATCCATTGACTGCTAACCATTTCACAACTTCTAACTGTCCATGCTTTGTTGCTACATGTAAAGGAGTCATTCCTTTCTCATCTCGTTGTCTAAAACACAATTCATAATCAGGTAAATAATTATATTATCTTTTATTTAAAGCAGTTTATAAGTCACTATAAGATGAATGGACTCCTATGGAAGGAACGTAAATCCTGCTTGAAAGATGGGAGCCCAGTCAACTCTGGATTAAGGTCTTTATATATCATGATTTTTTTTATTAAAGTTTCAAAAATCGGACAAATAAGATTTTTGTTCTTAAATGGGAATTGACCTACAAATGTATATTTATTGATTTAGAAACATAAGGCATATGGAATTATTGCATCAATTCTATCAGAAAGCTGTATATAAACAGACTTTAAGTAATTACTGCTAACTAGCTGTCACATGAGTTAAAACAGAAATAGTGAATGATTATTCACATGTAAAAGAAAAATTGATACTTTTGAAAATTACATTAATTTCTAGTGGCATTAATTTAAAAATTGTTTTCAATCCAATGAAAAATCACTTAATTATAATCATGCATCTATACAAATATACAACTTTGTCAGGTTTAATCCAGTTAACTATAAAAACATTCTTTACAACTACTTAACAATGTCAAACATAATACTTTTAAGACAACCTGCTTTAAGTTTTTACTTGAAAATCCAGGAGTTATTTAAATAACTATATATCAATTTTGATTTTGTATTCTTATGTTTATCTTTGTTATGGAGAAATTGTGTGATGCATTGTGAGTGGAGTGTGAGGGCCTCAAGGGAGAATAGTGTTTGTACTAATTGAGCATACCCTCTTGAAATAAAGATTATTATTATTATTATTATACAAATTAGTTATAAGATACTTTATAGAAAAAAAACATTAATCACAAAATATAAAACTTACGAAATCATTTCTGGGAAATATTGCAGTAGTTCTTGCACCCGTTTCAAACTTCCAATTTTTGCAGCACTATGGATAGTTGGACCTCGTAACACTTTCTTTCTATCTTCATTTTCTTCATCCTTTTTCTGCCTTCCCTCCTCTTGTACCGCTTCTAGACCAACCTAAAAGTAATGGTGAAATGGTGAATAAGGTTTACCAGTATTAGAAATTTTTTAATCCAATTTTCACAGTTGTGACCATCTTGAAAAGTTCGCAAAATGTATGAAACTAAATTGAGAATTTAAAACTTTTTATAATTTTATACATAGGAATTGGAAATTAAAACAATAATGTGTCCATAGCACACTGATACCCCACCCACATTTTCATTTTCTATGTTCAGTGAACCATCAAATTGGGGTAAAAACTCTAATCTAGCATTAAATTAGAAAGATCATGTTATAGGGAACATGTGTACTTAGTTTAAAGCTGATTGGACTTCAACTTCATCAAAAACTACCTTGACAAAAAACTTTAACTTGAAGCTGGACAGACTGACGAACAATCGAACGAACAGACGCACAGACCAGAAAGCATAATGTCCATCTACTATTGTAGGTGGAACATAAAAAAGCAAAACTATGGAAATTAACACTGAAATAATAATCAGAGTGAATAAATAATAGTATATTACCTTATATCCATGCATGAATTCTTGTTCTGGTTTTGTTGAAGTACTTTCTGTTTCTGATGATGTGTCTACAGAAACGTGTTTTGGTGTTGTGCTGGTATCCGTAGTTGAAGAATCGTCATGCTTCCTGTTTTCTGTAACACGTTCTTTGAATGTAAAAGTTGTAGGCCCTTGCCCCCTTGTATCGAAAAAGTCGTCTTCTTCAGGTTTTTTTAAAGGAGAGAGTGGCCTTCCTATGCTTTTTTTCTTGGTATCAGTTGAGCTACTGGAGCTACTAGATGTTGAAGAGTCTGACTCAGATCCATCTCTAGCTTTGCTACTACGTCGCACTAGTATACTAACTTTAGTACTTTTATTTTTATCAAGTTCTTCTTCTGAGTCACTTGATGAAGACGACGATGATGATGAGCTGGAACGACGTCTTCTGTGATCCTCAGAATCACTCTCCTCTTCAAATTCTATAATATCAGGAAATTTTTAAATTATGCACTGTACTTTCATTGACATTTATCACTTAAACAGATGGTTGTTGCCTGTTGGGTTGCTGTTTCATAATTTAAGGAAATAATTGAATTGCTTTCTCAAATGTTTATAAAATAATTCACTACATTTAAAAAATATTCACAAATGTTGGGTTGCAGTCTAATCAATCTTAACCCTAAATCACATCTTATTCATACAGTAACATCAGTGGTGCAGTACAATATTTTAACACTTGCCTATTTTGTTCAATTTTCATAGAACTATGTTCCATGGAAAACCTTTTATTTTTTTTCTTATATAGTAACTTGATATTCTGCTCTCAACAATCAAACAATTTTTGTTTCTAAGACAATCAACATACAAAATTAAAGGATACAAACCATATAATAAAGCAATAGTAGAAATTCAGATTATAGATAGCAAATTTGACCTTACTTACTTTCTATAAATGCTCTATCATTTGTCAATGGTAAGACCCTGTATGTGCTCCTATCCCCATCCTGACCTGACAACCATTGACTACATGGGAAATCATATACTCTCTTGTCTCTCATATCATATATTGTTACACTCTCTAAAAACCAGGCATAACCTAAAAATTAAAATAAACATTTCAACAAACTACTTATAAAACAAACAAAACTTTCATAATTGTATCTGTACAACAGATTTTAATACTGTATGTTGAATTGAAAATAAAATAAATGCCAGTGGAATGTACAAATATGCAAGGAATTTGATACAGCACAGAAAGTACTCTATTAAAGGTCATTGGTGATGAGCGAGAAACATGTGCCAAAGGCAAATTCAAGAAGTACCCCTGTATTTGTAATTAGTAAATTTGTATAATTTGCGTTATTTATGGTAGAATTTGATTATTTGTTCATTTAAAGATATCTTTTAAATATGACTTTATAATGATGTTTTGGAAAGACACAAACCATAAACTGGCAGAATGTTTAGAATCTAATAAAATAAAAGGATGAGAAAATAAACTCCTTACAGTTCTTCTAAAAAAGCATGCAAAACAAAACATTGATCAACTTGCCTGCTTTGTTTGCTTGGTTGGTTGCAAACAGTAGGTATGCTGAGTTTCAGTCAGTTTTTATATATACTGGGATTTGATTGGACAATAAGAATTGACATGAAATGAATTAAAGTTTATTGTCCAATCAAATTTCGGTAAATCATAAATAAACATCCAAACAAATATAGCAAGCAAGTTAATCAATGATTTGTTTTGCATGCTTTTATAGAAGTGCTGTAAGCTTTCCATTAAGTACTTACTAAGTTCAGTTCTATCATGTCCTATTCTGATTTTCTTTAATTTACCAACATGTGGGAAAGCTTTCATAAATAGATCTTCCTGCAAATAGAAACACTTCATAAATAATAAGAAGCAAGATCAAGGGTATCAGCAAAAATAAATGTGTGGTGTTTCAATTTATTCTCTCTTCACAAAAACTAGTAAAACTGCACAGCACTATGAATTATAAAATGCATCTTTATTGATTTGAAATGTACACACTCCTGTCTCCTCTATTCCTCATTGAGTGTCTTATGTTACATCTATTTGTTTTCCTGAACCTTCATTACATGCTGAATAAAAAATAATATAACCATCTAAATACTTTGAAACGTATTTTCTTTTTCATTTCACCCTTAAGAATTAAATTGTCTTACATATCAACTAACCTTCCCTTTCTGGAATGTAATTTTATGTCGTTTAGATCTGTCCAGATAGAATTCTTTAGATCTTCCTTTATCACCATACACAGTTAGTTTAATATCAGCCTTTGTACTAGCACCAATGTTTTCACCAGTTTTGACGTAGATTTGATATTCTCCCCAATCACCCTGTTTCACCTCATCCTCATCCTACAAAAAATTAAATTTTGTTCACTAAGCTGACAAAGTTAATTTACGACAGACAAAGTAGTTAACTCAACCTGTCGATTTTGAGCAACATTTTAACTTTCTGTGACCCAGCTTAATCCTTTCATAAAAAAGTAGCATTGACCTACTTCCTGTCACAGAATTGTTTAGATGTTTCTTAATGGGTAGAGTCTATAACTTTGATGAACTGCATAATCTATATCTATTTATAACATATAAATGACGAGACTTTTAAAGAATTATGCCATTACTATTCAAACCCAAACGTATGATTACTCTCCTGCCTGTTTATAGATCTTTATATGGTAGGGGTTTTTACCATTGTTGAAAGTTGTAGGTTGACTATTGGTAGTT
Organism: Mytilus edulis; assembly: GCA_019925275.1. Lineage (NCBI taxonomy): Eukaryota > Metazoa > Mollusca > Bivalvia > Mytilida > Mytilidae > Mytilus > Mytilus edulis. Next base: position 86,648,519 of record CM034356.1, on the reverse strand, counting down.
TACACCCTTGTCTCATTGGCAGTCATACCACATCTCCTTATTTTAATTGTCACTGTTTCACATCAAATAGATGTCATTACCTGATCATACTCTTCAATTAATCTTTTCTCTGTTTGTACCCCAACATTATCTTGAGTCTGTGTCTCATTATTCCTCAGTACTTCATCGTCAACAGGCTCATCCCTGTTTATGATATGAATTCGTCTTTTCTGATGGGGTTTTACAGAAGGAGTTAAAAACACATCATTGATTCGTTGATCCTCCCTTTCTTCCTTTGGTGGTGGGGGTCTTGGCTTGTATTCATCTCTTGCAATTTTCCTTCTATATAAAATATAATGGTATAATCAGCAATTTTGTTTTTTCAAACTTTCTAATTTGATAGATCAGAAAAAAATGTAGAACTGAAACCTAACTATAGGATGTCCTTTGCTAAAAAACAATATACATGTACCTTGAATGCATTTATTTTAAAAAGAACCAATTTTCATGGTCGAAAAAGAAACAGAATTTTGAGGAGTCTTGCTTTTCCTATCAAGTCACTATGTTTCTGTTTTTGATTGAATGATTCATGTTATGCCTTTTTACACAAAATCCTATAAATAATAAAAACAACAAGAGTGCACACGCTGAAATGTCTCACCTTCTATACTATAATTATTGATATTATGTTGATAGTCCTAAGTATACAGCTAAGCTTTATTATACAACTGTCACATAAACTTAACATTAACCAAGATAACTAAACAAAGACCAATGAGCCTTGAAAATGAGGTCAAGGTCAGATAAACCATGCCAGGCAGACATGTACAGCTAACAATGCTTCTATACAACATATATAGTTGACCCATTACTTATAGTTTAAGAAAAATAGACCAAAACACAAAACTTAAAACTGTGCAATGAACCGTGAAAATGAGGTCACCGTCTAATAAAACCTGCGCGACTGACATAAAGATCATGAAATGTTTCCATACACCAAATATAGTTGACCTATGGCATATAGTTTTAGATAAAAAGACCAAAACTCAAAAATTCAACTATAACCACTGAACCATGAAAATGGGGTCAAGGTCACATGACTATGCTCGCTAGACATGTACACCTTACAATCATTCCATACAACAAATATAGAAGACCTATTGCATATAGTATGAGAAAAACAGACCAAAACACAAAAATTTAACTATAACCACTGAACCATGAAAATGAGGTCAAGGTCAGATGACACCTGCCAGTTGGACATGTACACCTTACAGTCCTTCCATACACCGAATATACTAGCCCTATTGCTTATAGTATCTGAGATATAGACTTGACCACCAAAACTTAACCTTGTTCACTGATCCATGAAATGAGGTCGAGGTCAAGTGAAAACTGTCTGACAGACATGAGGACCTTGCAAGGTACGCACATATGAAATATAGTTATCCTATTACTTATAATAAGAGAGAATTCAACATTACAAAAAATTTGAACTTTTTTTTCAAGTGGTCACTGAACCATGAAAATGAGGTCAAGGACATTGGACATGTGACTGACGGAAACTTCGTAACATGAAGCATCTATATACAAAGTATGAAGCATCCAGGTCTTCCACCTTCTAAAATATAAAGCTTTTAAGAAGTGAGCTAACACCGCCGCCGCCGCCGTAGCCGCCGTAGCCGCCGCCGCCGGATCACTATCCCTATGTCGAGCTTTCTGCAACAAAAGTTGCAGGCTCGACAAAAATGTGTCTATTTTTTAGTACATGGATGCCTCACTCACTCACACTATCATTGTCTATGTCCAAAACCCTAATTTGGCATTAAAATTAAAAATACCATATCATAGGAAACATGTGTATTAAGTTTAAAGTTAATTGGACTTCAACTTCATCAAAAACTACCTTGACCAAAAACTTTATCCTGAAGCGAGACAGGTGGACGCACAGACAGACAAACAAACTGTGCACAGGCCAGAAAACATAATGCCCCTAGAAGGAGCCAAAAATGTCTAGAATTAAACTTTTTTCTAAATCTGTTTTTGGGTTAAAATGACTGTTGGTGAAGAAAAAATCATATGGTGGTGCACTTCTTCTTTTGCTATAGCACTTTGAAAGTAACTTATTTTGATGATTTTCCCATTTTTCATCAATATTTACCCATTTTTTGGCTATTATCATGAAGAAGAAAAAAAAACCACAGTTCCACAATTAATCTTTTGTTCATACTTTCAATAAAGATGAAGTGGACCAATCTTAATAAATCTAACTTAAAAAAAAACTAAAGGTATAGGTGTTAATATAAGAAAGTTTTATCATAGTTTGATGCTTTTTAAGGTCAAATTTACCATGATGACATTTTTGTAAATTTGTGATTTTTCTCCTTTTTAGGAATAAATTTGTTATTTTTTTAACTTCTTTGTTATAAATGATTGAAATAATACATATCTAAGAAATTTGAAAAGACAAAAGTGATATGAGATGAACATGTTTCTGGTAAAAATCATTTCTTTTACTCCTTACTCATTTTCTTAAAATTTTGGCCAAAAAGACTGACTTGATTGGCAATAAAGTTTTAAAAAAAAATATTACTCAAAAACTACTTATTGTAAATACACAATTTTATTCACAGTTTAATTTGATAATGACATTTTTAAAATTCATTTATATTTTCCACTTTTATCATATTTTTGGGAAATAATTACAGAACGAAATTTCAACGGATCTGAACCTCAGAAGAATACATCCTTAAGCTTTACAAAAAATATTTCAAACAAGTAAAAAATTGACACAGTCAACAATTGCTCCCCAATTTAACAAGGTTGATAAACATAATACAATTGTTCATAGTGAAGACATAAAATTCCCATTTATCCTAGAAAATACACCCTATTAATAGTAAATGATATGACAATTTTAATCAAAGCATGAGTCAATTCCTTCTTCAAATATGAAAATGGCACATATTGATCTAACAATGAAAGATAACAAGAATGTGTCCATAGTAAAAGGATGCCTCACTGGCACTATCATTTTCTATGTTCAGTGGACCATGAAATTGGCACCAAAATCTAATTTGGCATTAAAATTAGAAAGATAATATAGTAGGAAACATGTGTATAGACAAAAGGTGTGAAAAACAGATGTGCAGACCAAAAAAACATATGTGATTCCTGATAAAATAAACATTTTTGTGGTCAAGTAACCAAAGTCATAAATGTCAATAGAAATTTTTAACACAGACTGATACTAGAAGTTAAAGACACTGATAACTTGAGTAGAGAAAAATAACTGATCTGCTCAGAAAAAGACAAATTAAGTAAAAGATAAGTACTAAAACATTTAATGTTACCTCTGATAATCAGATGACATTGAATTTGTCCTTGTTGTGTAAGCACTGTCACAACTATCATCACGACTTCTACCCTGAAATAAAATAAAAATAATTAGATCTAGCATTTCAAATTTACTGGGTTTTCTGTATTATTATCTATATACTTGATGTGTTTAAAATATGTTACGGCAAAGCAAGCTACAAGCAACCCAACAATGGGTTGTCTAATGTGTCTGAAAATTTCAAGGCAGATAAATCTTTACCTGTTGAACATTTTTACCACAGTCTCATTTGTTTTTGAGATATAAGCCAAAAATGCATTTGACCCCATGTTCTATTTTTTGTCATTTATAAACTAGATACCCTAAGGAACATTTTTTGAAGGTATTAGGCCCAGTAGTTTCAGGGGAGAAGATTTTTTAAATAGTTTACGACAAGAAGACGACGGACACCAAGTGACGAATAAGCTCACATGGGGCCCTTCTGGCCTGGTGAGCTAAAATGCTAAACAAATTTTTGTGTAAGGAAGTGTTTGTATAATAATAGGTTTATTTGAGTGCACTTCAGACCACTGTACTGATAACATATATAAAAGTAGATTTTATTATAACTAATTTCAATGAAAACATAACCCAGCATGTATTTTTAATTTAAAACATTGTATAGTGTTACAATGTCTATTTATATAAGTGGACATTGAACTAGCTTTTATTAAATTACAGTTGTCTTCAAGCAGAGTGTTTTCTTTCCTCTTTTTTTTTTAAAGTCTTTTTATAAGTTGTTAGGTGCTATTAGCCCCTAGCTAGTACAAGACCAATTCCTTGTATCATTTAAACCATGCAAAAGCACTGCCTACTGGGCAAAAGGTCAGTTTTGAATGCCTTTTCAAACAATGGATTCTTTCATCAAACATCTGACAAAAGTGTAATATATAGACACAGTGAGTAGAAACCTACCTTTACCCTTACATTACGATGCCTTCTTCCATGAATATCCCATGTGTATTTTCCAGGTGTTGGACGTAACTGTAAATGAAAAATTACATTTTACTTTAAAGTAAAATCTGAAGATCATTTCATCCAATCTTGTTAAGTCATTTCAATGACCAAAACAATTCATGCTAATTATAAAAGTTATACAAATATACCAATATGTGGTGATTTTTTTCCTTCTTTTGTTTTTGGTTTAAAACAGAATAATTTTTTAATAAATAAAACAAAGAAAATGTTATATGTTAAATAGGATATAAAGTTTACATTGAGAAACAACTAAGAATATTAGCAGTATGAAGAAGAAAAAGAGTTTTATTTCCATTACATGGGCTCACAGGGAGAATAATACAATACAAGACATTAATAAGAACGTTATAGTATTGTACAGATACTATTATCTAAAGTTGAAGATAACAATTAGTAATAATTTAATTGAGGATAATGTTTTATATGTCCTTAGTCTTCAAAAGTATGTGATTGTATGAAATTTACAAAGTTCCCGCTTAACTGACAAAAATTTCTTGATTTTAACCTATAGTTTGAAAAGATGATCAATTACCTATAATTTTTATTATAACTTTGTAAATAGCTTGATATGAACTAAAGCATGTGTTTTAAAAAAAAAACTTTACTGTATCACAAAATCACTCAGCATGGTTTTAAATTCATACAGAGTTAATCATTTTTTTATACATAAAATTGAGAATGGAAATGGGGAATGTGTCAAACAGACAACAACCCGACCATAGAAAAAACAACAGCAGAAGGTCACTAACAGGTCTTCAATGTAGCGAGACATTCCCGCACCCGAGGCGTCCTTCAGCTGGCCCCTAAACAAATATATACTAGTTCCGTGATAATGAACGCCATACTAATTTCCGAATTGTACACAAGAAACTAAAATTAATTTACATGTATATTTATACTGATATAATCTGCATAATTTCTATATATATATATATACAAACTAACTTTGAGTACAAAATATAAATTTTTACTTTAATTCAGTTCAACTGAACTCTAAAGCTACCAACTTCTCTAAAAATTCTAATGAATTAAAGCCAATTCTTCAGAAACAGACTTAACAGGGCAAAATCAGGCAACCTCAGATTACCCAGAGATACAATAATAGGAAGTCAACATTGACATGATTTTTCAAATGTTTGTTTGATGTGAATGAATGAAATAGTGTTTACTATAATGTTAAATTTATCTTTTGCAAGTTTCACAAAACACAGAAAAAGAATTATAAAGATAAGCAATAGTAAATTCTAATGCCAGTATCATTATTTTTTTCGAGTTTTAACGTGAATGTTTTTCATTTCACTTAATGCATAAATCATTGATTCAGATTTAATTTTTCAACAATTACAAGAATGCAAGATTTTTTGCCAATCAAACATTATGCTAATTTACTGTTTTGATTGTGTTGCTATAACAAGGGTTACTGTGCAAATTAAAACCAAAATCAAAATGTCATTCTCAAAACTTAAAGCAGGAAACTGTATCAAAGAAAAGATATAGTTTAGTCTTGCCGTTTACATAAATCTTTAATGAATCCGTTTTAAACAGTATTACATAGCTTATAAATATTTAAAAACTACATGATTTCTGTCATTGATCAGGTGTCACCTAAGAAATTATGAGTTATGAATATTTCATGTTATAAAAGCAAATCATAAAGAAATAAACTATTAGTAATGAGTAAAAGCAATCAATTTATCTATCTGCACAAACAAAATCAGTTGTGTCCTTCCTTGCTTTCTTGAGCTAAATTAACACACCTCCTTTTATCAAAAAATTACAGGCATTACTTAAAGGAGAAGTAAGGCCAAAAATATTTGAACAACTCATCCTTTCCCTTCAATAATAATATTTGGGATTTCTGAAAAATTTACTTTTTGATTTTCTTTTTTAATATTTCGAGAAAAATATTGAAAGCTTATCTCTGGAGCAATTTATTGGTTCATTTTTGGGTGAAAATCAAAATATAATTGGATATGGCTAATATTTTGATAAGTTCCAACTCTGTATATCCAATTCAATTGAATTGTATGTAAATCTATATGGGATATGAATAAGCCACATCTATTAGTACTATATAATTGTGACACATGTACCTTCTTCTTGCCATGCTGTTCTGAACTCGGCAAACATTTATTGGTCTACAAGAGTGCAGTTAATGAATAAGATATATAACAATCACCATGCATGTATATAGATACAAAGATGGAAAGAAAAGAAGAAAAGAAATAAAAAGTTTGAAATGCCATAATTCGTTTATTTGAGGGAATTTGTACAAAACGTTAAAAAAAAAAATTGTGCATTTAATCAAACATAAGATTGTTATTGGCCAGTTGAACATTTGTCAGTCAATACTTTTATCAACTCTCACTTGTCACCTTGTTTTTCATTATTCAATACATTATTTTATTTTTTTTTAAATATATGAAATATCACTGAACTATGTCAAGCAGATTCACAGAAACATTGTATTAAGGTGGTACCCAACACTTTCACTAAAATTAATTTGGCTCGTTTAATTTTCATAAAATTTTGACAACGTATTTACTTTGATCCTTTAACAAAAATATAATAAAAATCAAGTTTTGAACCAACAGTTTTGTCAGAAAAATTACACTGGTTATATAGCAGTTTGACAAACACCAATTTTGATCATTGAGAAGCTTAATATTCCCTTTACAACACAACGTAATTGAAACGTTTAGCTGACTTTACAGAGTTATCTCCCTGTAGTGTTAGGTACCACCTTAAGATAATACTTTCTTTTCTTTTATAATTCGTTAAACTTGTGTTAGAAAAGAGGGATGACTCAAACAAGCCAAATAGAAGACAGAAAATACTGCCCATTCATACGACAGCATATTAGAAATATCTAAAACATGGATTCTGAAATACTTGTTATTTCAAACATATTTCAAGAAAAGATTTTGATTTGGAAATATCTAGAAAAAATCTCTGTAGGGAAACAAAATGTTGCAAAACAATACAATCATTCATATAAACATGCAAATGATGATACATAGACATCGATGCTGGGACACAACATAATACTCATGAAACTTAGTCAAACAAATAAAAAAAAAACATAAAACATAAGTCATTTTTCTGCTCCAGGAACTAAAAGTAAAAAGAATACCTAAAATTTTAACCTTTGATCACCTTATCTGCATCCATTTATAAAACATCAATTTCATTTCAAGGCATTTGTGTAACATGAGAAAATTGCATTTAAAAAAAAGTACAACTATGTATACAAACCTCAAATGGACTTGGCGCTGACTGGGGTCTCTTTTTAGATTTTGGAGGCATCACACCATCTACAGCTTCCTAAAAGGATATTACACAAATATTTTCAAAAACAATTTTTGGTCAAGGTTATGTATAAATCTTTCTTTTCACTGATATGGTTGTGTAAATAAACAGGAAAGCCATAAAATTTATCAAAAATAAACAAACATCTTATATTTCATTGTTTTTGGATAAACAAGAGTGCACACGCTGAAATGTCTCGCCTTCTTTACTAATCATTGATATTATGTTGATAGACCTAAATATAAAGCTTTATTACAACTGTCACATAAACTCAACATTAACCAAGAAAACAAAACATTAATCAATGAACCATGAAAATGAGGTCAAGGTCAGATGAACCATGCCAGGCAGACATGTACAGCTAACAATTCTTCAATACAACAAATATAGTTGACTTATTGCTTATAAATTAAGAAAAACAGACCAAAACACAAACACTTAACACTTAGCAATGGACCGTGAAAATGAGGTCAAGGTCAAATAAAACCTGCATAACAGAAATATAGATCATAAAATATTTCCATACACCAAATATAGTTGACCTAATGCATAAAGTATTTGAAAAATAGACCAAAACTCAAAAACTTAACTTTGACCACTGAACCATGAAAATGAGGTCAAGGTCAGATGACACCTGTCAGTTAGACATGTACACCTTACAATCATTCCATACACCAAATATAGAAGACCTATTGCATAAAGTATAAGAAAAACAGACCAAAACACAAAAACTTAACTATAACCACTGAACCATGAAAATGAGGTCAAGGTCAAATGACACCTGCCAGTTGGACATGTACACCTTACAGTCTTTCCATACACCGAATATACTAGCCCTATTGCTTATATTATCTGAGATATGGACTTGACCACCAAAACTTAACCTTGTTCACTGATCCATGAAATGAGGTCGAGGTCAAGTGAAAACTGTCTGACGGGCATGAGGACCTTGCAAGGTACGCACATACCAAATATAGTTATCCAATTACTTAACATAAGAGAGAAATTAACATTACAAAAAATCTGAACTTTTTTTTCAAGTAGTCACTGAACCATGAAAATGAGGTCAAGGACATTGGACATGTGACTGACGGAAAGTTCGTAACATGATGCATCAATATACAAAGTATGAAGCATACAGGTCTTCTAACTTCTAAAATATAAAGCTTTTAAGAAGTTAGCTAACGCCGCCGCCGTAGCCGTAGCCGCCGCCGCCAGATCACTATCCCTATGTCGAGCTTTCTGCAACAAAAGTTGCAGGCTCGACAACTAGGACAAAAGTTAATTCTAATGTCAAGTTCCATTTTTCATTTATTCGTTTTTTTTACCATCTCTCTTTGCCTTAAGTTTTCTATGAAGTATTCTGTGAAAACTTGACAGGTGTCTGTTTGTCTTTTCCTTTGGCTATGGTCTTTGTCTGTCATTCTTCAATAAAAGGTTTGACTACATTCTTAGTATCTTCTCCCATTTTGTTTTCTCTCAGTCTCTCTCTCTATACTATACTGCTGATATATAACTGCTAGTTGACAGCCAAAAACAACTAATCTAAAATCACTGTATCCTAGACTAAAATTCACTTACTGTAGCTATTAAAATTTTTGTAGCTGCATTTACAAGTCGATGAGCTTCTCCTTTTGACAAGTTTCTTGGTGGTACACTTCTCAAAATAGGCCATCCTCCTTTTAAAGGTCTGAAATGATAAATAAATCGTTAGTTTCATTTTAATCAGGGCTCTCACTAACAAAAGTCTATATATAAATCAGACATGACTCATTATTTTCTGAACTGGTGAGTCCATGTGAATCAGGTTGGACACATTATTTTCTGAACTGGTGAGTCCATGTGAATCAGGTTGGACACATTATTTTCTGAACTGGTGAGTTCATGTGAATCAGGTTGGACACATTATTTTCTGAACTGGTGATTCCATGTGAATCAGGTTGGACACATTAATTTCTGAACTGGTGAATCCATTTTAATCAGGTTGGACACAATATTTTCTGAACTGGTGAGTCCATGTGAATCAGGTTGGACACATTATTTTCTGAACTGGTGAGTCCATGTGAATCAGGTTGGACACATTATTTTCTGAACTGGTGAGTTCATGTGAATCAGGTGGGAAACATTATTTTCTGAACTGGCGAGTCCCTGTGAATCAGGTTGGACACATTATTTTCTGAACTGGCGATTCCATGTGAATCAGGTTGGACACATTAATTTCTGAACTGGTGATTCCATGTGAATCAGGTTGGACACATTAATTTCTGAACTGGTGAATCCATTTTAATCAGGTTGGACACATTATTTTCTGAACTGTTGAGTCCATGTGAATCAGGTTGGACACATTATTTTCTGAACTGTTGAGTCCATGTGAATCAGGTTGGACACATTATTTTCTGAACTGGAGGGTCCATATGAATCAGGTTGGACACATTATTTTCTGAACTGGAGAGTCCATATGAATCAGGTTGGACACATTATTTTCTGAACTGGAGGGTCCATATGAATCAGGTTGGACACATTATTTTCTGAACTGGTGAGTCCAGATGAATCAGGTTGGACACATTATTTTCTGAACTGTTGAGTCCAAAGATTTATTTATTTTTTTATTGTTACCAGCTGAGTCAAATCATCATCAATTACAAATAATAATAATCATCTTAAATTGACTCTTTAATTTTGTTATTTGTAAGAATACTTACAGAATAAATTTAAACCATTTGTATGTTTTCTCTCTATAGAACTTGGAACTGACAATGCTATTATGACAGTTGGTAGCAAAAAGTAATAGTGACTGTTTGTTTAGTAATTTTGTCAATTCTTATTCCTTTAAAGTGTATTAACTTACTTTATTATAATATTTTTCAAATTTAACATATGAATAGTGCTTCTAAAAATAATAAAAAAATAATGGTACTATCAGTGCTATAATGTTCTTGGGGAGAAGACTGCTAAGTATAAATTAAACATTAAAGATATAATGCAAACCAAATGTTAAAACAACAAGTCTTAATATTCTTTGGTGTATTCAATTGTTATCAAAACAAAACAATTACCAGTATCATTGAACTAGATACATATTACATGTATAACCATATGGAGATGTTTTTAATAATTCCCTTTGTTTTTAAACATATCTGTTTTATGGACGTGTAACCATGCAATTTAATGAATCTGATGACAATTATTATATTGTCTTATGTAAATCAATTATCTTTATCAATTATTCATCCTTCAGAATCTTTTCTTCTTTGATTTGGTTTCTTGATTATTTTGTTCTCACCTGGATTCATAATATTTATGACAGGTAAAAATAACCTGTTGAGATATGGTACTGTTTATTTTAGCTAGTGGCCAAGAATCTATTCCAAATCAGAACACATATCTTATTTAGTCTTTTAATTTCTTCATTTTTGTCGAGCCTTCGACTTAAGTCGAAAAAGCGAGACTAAGCGATCCTACATTCCGTCGTCGGCGTGGTCGTCGGCGGCGTCCACAAATATTCACTCTGTGGTTAAAGTTTTTGAAATTTTAATAACTTTCTTAAACTATACTGAATTTCTACCAAACTTGGACAGAAGCTTGTTTATGATCATAAGAAAGTATCCAGAAGTAAATTTTGTAAAAATAAAATTCCATTTTTTCCGTATTTTACTTATAAATGGACTTAGTTTTTCTACGAGGAAACATTACATTCACTCTGTGGTTAAAGTTTTTAAAATTTTAATAACTTTCATAAACTATCCTTGATATGTACCAAACTAGGACAGAAGCTTGTTTATGATCATAAGATAGTATCAAGAAGAAAATGTTGTGAAAATAAATTTCCACTTTTCCGTATTTTACTTATAAATGGACTTAGTTTTTTCTGCGAGGAAACATTACATTCACTCTGTGGTTAAAGTTTTTAAAATTTTAATAACTTTCATAAACTATCCTTGATATGTACCAAACTAGGACAGAAGCTTGTTTATGATCATAAGATAGTATCAAGAAGAAAATGTTGTGAAAATAAATTTCCACTTTTCCGTATTTTACTTATAAATGGACTTAGTTTTTTCTGCGAGGAAACATTACATTCACTCTGTGGTTAAAGTTTTTAAAATTTTAATAACTTTCATAAACTATCCTTGATTTGAACCAAACTTGGACAGAAGCTTGTTTATGATCATAAGATAGTATCAAGAAGAAAATTTTGTAAAAATAAATTTCCACTTTTCCATATTTTACTTATAAATGGACTTTGTGGTTTAAGTTTTTAAAATTTTATAATGTTCTTAAACTATCCTGGATTTCTACCAAACTTAGACAAAAGCTTATTTCTGATCATAAGATATTATTCAGAAGTAAATTTTGTAAAAAAAAAATTCTTTTTTTTCGTATTTTACTTATAAATGGACTTAGTTTTTCTTCCAGTTAACATTACATACAGTCTGCAGTTAAAGTTTATAAAACAATTTTTAGATTCATAAACTATCCTGGATTTTTTTACCAAACTTGGAAGCTTCTTTCAATCAAAAGACAGTATTGTGAGGGAAATTTTTATTGATGTTTTTCCTCATTTTTGTTGAGTCTGCGATTAACAGAAAAAGTAGGCGAGACACCGGGTTCCGTGGAACCCTTACAAATTTTTTTTTCAAAGCAGCCCAAAAGTCCACAAATAATCTTACTTTTGTTCTGTTTATATCATTTAATATCATGGATACATAGATTCCACCACTGCAACAAGTGTATTACAATATTTCTCCACTCGAGACAGTTAAATTTTAATATTTAAAGAGCAAGGCTTGCAGAGCTTTTTAAATAATTAAAATTTAACTATTGAAAGAGGTGAAATATCGTAATACACAAGTTACAGTGGTGGAATCTGTTTCTTTTATGATTTTTGTCCTTCCTTTTCAAGATTTGAGGAAAGTTGTGTACTTTTGATGTGACGTCATCAGGCATGGTCGCCTTTTTTCATGACATCACAATAAGAAAATTCATCAGAAAAAAAAGAAAATTTAACGCCACAATTAAAATTTCAACCGATCATTTGCCAGGAACAGATTTTTCACTAGTGAGGAGAAATATTTTTCTCACACCGGTCAGGAAATGTGAAAATAGCACAAAAATTAGAGAAAAATGGGGTTTTTCTGTTACTAGGAATAAGAAAACATACTACTATGTATAACTTTTATACTGAATCGACTGTGATTTATTTAAGCATAATCAACTGTTTGGAACCAGTACCCCTCTTATTTTAACAAGAGTGCACACACTGAAATGTCTCGCCTTCTATACTAATCATTGATATTATGTTGATAGTCCTAAGTATAAAGCTTTATTACAACTGTCTCATAAACTTAACATTAACCAAGATAACTAAACAAAGACCAATGAACCATGAAAATGAGGTCAAGGTCAGATGAACCATGCCAGGCAGACATGTACAGCTAACAATGCTTCTATACAACATATATAGTTGACCTATTACTTAAAGTTTAAGAAAAATAGACCAAAACACAAAAACTTAACACTGTCCAATGAACCATGAAAATGAGGTCACGGTCAAAAGAAACCTGTGCTACTGACATAAAGATCATAAAATATTTCCATACACCAAATATAGTTGACCTATGGCATATAGTATGAAAAAAACAGACCAAAACTCAAAAACTGAACTTTGACCACTGAACATGAAAATGAGGTCAAGGTCACATGACATCTGCCCGCTAGACATGTACACCTTACAATCATTCCATACAACAAATATAGTAGACCTATTGCATATAGTATGAAAAAAACAGACCAAAACACAGAAATTTAACTATAACCACTGAACCATGAAAATGAGGTCAAGGTCACATGACATCTGCCCGCTAGACATGTACACCTTACAATCATTCCATACAACAAATATAGTAGACCTATTGCATATAGTATGAAAAAAACAGACCAAAACACAGAAATTTAACTATAACCACTGAACCATGAAAATGAGGTCAAGGTCACATGACATCTGCCCGCTAGACATGTACACCTTACAATCATTCCATACAACAAATATAGTAGACCTATTGCATATTGTATGAAAAAAACAGACCAAAACACAGAAATTTAACTATAACCACTGAACCATGAAAATGAGGTTAAGGTCACATGACATCTGCCCGCTAGACATGTACACCTTACAATCATTCCATACAACAAATATAGTAGACCCTTTGCATATAGTATGAGAAAAACAAACCAAAACACAAAAATTTAACTATAACCACTGAACCATGAAAATGAGGTCAAGGTCAGATGACACCTGCCAGTTGGACATGTACACCTTACAGTCCTTCCATACACCGAATATACTATCCCTATTGCTTATAGTATCTGAGATATGGACTTGACCACCAAAACTTAACCTTGTTCACTGATCCATGAAATGAGGTCGAGGTCAAGTGAAAACTGTCTGACAGACATGAGGACCTTGCAAGGTATGCACATATCAAATATAGAAATCCTATTACTTATAATAAGAGAGAATTCAACATTACAAGAACCATGAAAATGAGGTCAAGGACATTGGACATGTGACTGACGGAAACTTCGTAACATGAGGCATCTATATACAAAGTATGAAGCATCTAGGTCTTCCACCTTCTAAAATATAAAGCTTTTAAGAAGTTAGCTAACACCGCCGCCGCCGCCGCCGGATCACTATCCCTATGTCGAGCTTTCTGCAACAAAAGTTGCAGGCTCGACAAAAATTCACCTTTCTGCCAAAAGTTATCATAAATAAAAGAGCATTAAAGACCTATTGACTTCCCTATGAAAGAACAAAAAGATGTATATGCTTACTTTTATAGTTTCATGATACTACACAAAAAAAGTTCTGAAGCAATTTAAAAATGAATTTCGACCCAAAGTATCTGTATGCACTAGTGCTTTCCATAGAAGTATTACAAAGGATGGAGGATGGACTGAAAGGACAGAGACATGAACTTTGGAGAATGTGGGCTTTTGAAGAGTATAAGGAAATTTCAAGTTTTGAATCATGGTGGGTCAAAGTCAATAGATGGGGCACAACTATACACCTTAATGCTATTTGGAAATCTGCCTCAGTTGAACTACTGACGCCATACAACTATCACTTCTCCATTGGGGGGTAAGATATTTTTTATTATGATGTCCATATTTTAAGGAACCTTCTTTGTGTCAAGCAATGACGGACAAATAGTGATAAAGTGTATTTATAAACCCTCTAATTAAAACACTATGGCATGTATGAACAATTTCAGTTCTACAGTATTTTGAAAATTAGACTAGCTATTTGCATTGACTTTTATACTAAATCAAAATAATATTTGACGTTTTGTAATCAGTGTTTCACTCTTTAATTAAATGTTCTCCTCATTAGCTACATTGAATAATGGTAACATTAAATCAATTATCTCCCTTGGAAACCAAGAAATCCATACTTAAAATAATTTACTAAATCACAATCTGATTTGAAATAATATAAATTTATTTTTCCTCATGTACGAACACTTATAAAATGTTGTGAGTAATATTGACAAACTGTGACATCAATATTTATTGTTTGTTTATTAAAGTTATGACAACTTGTTTAACGTCCTGCTTGAATAAACCAACTAATAAAAGGAAATTAAACATTAAACAATTTATTCATACACTTAAGAATTTGTACAATAAAAAAAAAAAAATGGTTTTCTATGATTTTGTCATGTAAAGAAAACATGAAACAATATGTACTGATTGTAAGCCTCATTTTATTTTTTGTGTGCTGTGACTTGACAGAGTACCAGAGCCCTATCACAAAGCAGGGAACCTGTTGAAAAATTAAAAACTCTGAAGTCAAAAGTCGATAGTATCGGAGTGGTGATTGTGGTCTATTCTTATTATAAGCATCTCAATGAGAGAAGACTTCAAAAAAGTTTGTTTCCCTTCTGTGTGCCTTACATTTGAAGAAGGTGAAGATGCAGTTTTCACATTTCTTGATGTCAAAATATTTCAAAATAATAGATAATGACACCATTGTAACTTGCTTAAAATACCTTAACTATTCCTTTAAAACAATGAAATAAATCCCCTATCATTGGACAACTTATTCAGCAAATGAAATATAAGTTCTGGTGAATTCAGAAACACAAATGATTAATATTGTATTTATTTGTATAAGAAGGTTTGTTCTCCATATAGATCAGAAGAGGGACATTTCAGTATTTCATGTCATCATTATGATATTCTATCTCTGACCTTGAAAGTCAAAACAAGAACAAGGTCATTTTTTCATCAATTTTCAATGTCCTATTGATAAAATATCATATTTTATATTGTCACTTTGAATTTTACCACTGATCATCAATAACTTTTTAGATTTGATAGGTCTCTTCCTAAAATATTCATGAAGTGAAATATGAAACACTCTTCTATTTTTCAAAAAGCAGACATGCTTAAGTTAAAAAGATCTCTAACATTAATAGGTTCCATCTACTATTAAACAAATTTAATCCATATATTCCCTGAAACTCACTCACAGGACTGAACATTTATTCTTTATGTATTTCCCATTTGACATTTCAACAATTAATACAATTTTACTTCATAAACTTAAATGATAATTAATCCAAATACTAAATATCATAACATGCAATATATCAATTATTAAACAAATTATTAATTATGATTTGAGTTACTGTAAATTTCATGCGATATGTCTGCATAGATTTAATGGTGTTATTCCCAACAGTATAGGATTTAAAAATGACCTAGCTGCCTATCAATTTTAATTCATAATGGAAAATATTGATTTTAATCGTGTCACTGAAAATAAATGTATTTTAGTGTAAATAAACCTTTGTATAGCTGCATGGTTACTTTAATTTTATGTAACAAGAATTAACATAGTCTGTTATAATTACAAAAAACAACATTCAATTTTAAATCCTTTTACACTAAAAAGGAATACTTATAAATTAAGATGTGGATAAATTTACTTCAAAGAGTCAGCAACCCAAATGACAGACTAAAAAACCTAAACTAAAATTGTTGTTTTTATTCATAAAAAAATGTCTCAGTCTTTCCATCTATTCAAGTTACAAGGGGAAGGTACTCTCAAAATATCACCTGATTGGCACAAAACTTTGAATAAAATTTAAATTCAATAAAATTAAAAACATTCTGACTTCTTCAAATAACAAAACAATTTATAAAGATTCTCTGTCAAATTCATTCCATTTTATTACCTAAACTGTGTAATGT
The DNA here is from genome assembly GCA_019925275.1 of Mytilus edulis. Taxonomy (NCBI): domain Eukaryota; kingdom Metazoa; phylum Mollusca; class Bivalvia; order Mytilida; family Mytilidae; genus Mytilus; species Mytilus edulis. Next base: position 86,631,619 of record CM034356.1, on the reverse strand, counting down.
TTGGAGTCTAAAAACGTTAGTAACAAATAGAAAGATTTTCTAAAATACAACTACCTATGGCCTCATAGGAGATCACACATTTACACATAACTATGATTTGTCTATAGCAGCACATTGTAAAAAGTAATTCTGTCAAGTTTCATTCAATGTAGGATGTTTTGAATTCACCAACCTTTTTTGATGAAAAGAGACAATAAAAGAACTGACAAAAAAGACTAATAATTTTCCCTCCCCCAAAATAAAGGGGAAACAGAAAATATTATTAAAAGAGGCATATTTCAGTCAGTTTTATCATGAGAAACTTTTTTGATGGATTTGCTTTTAAAAAAAATCTCTTTTGAAGTTCATTCTGTGAAAGTACCTTTTATTTTCATGGCTTTCAATTTTGATTTCAAGGTATAAATGATACACGAAATCCATGAACTAGGTTCATTTACCACATAGCTATCACAGTAAAATTATTTTCAACAATAGCTTTCTCATCAATAGATTGTAAAGATTGACATACTTATTTCTCTGTTGATCTTTATACCAGGATTGAAATTCTATCATTTCTTTCTTCAGTCTCCTCCCATCTTTAGTATCTATGTAACAGTATTCAGGTAAGGTAGACGGCTAAAGAAGAACAAACATGACTATCATTAAAATTTTAAATTGAAGAGAATAAATCCTTTTTTTTCTATACATATGCTAAATATACTGTTACATACTTATATTTTTGAATGACATAAATAGTAAATATGTTTATGAAAATAACACTTTTTTTAAGCATCACAAACCGTTTTAGCATTGTTTAGTTCACTGAACTTTTCTAAAAATAAATAATCAAAAAAATATAATTATACTACATGTATATATTATATATTTTATATTGATATTTTATGTGGAAACGCTTGGAAAAATGTAGAAATGCTAAATTGAAAATAGTAATAGTTCCAATATTCACATCACATAATTACAACAAAATATTACATTTAGCAAGAAGATCTCTTTCAAAATTTCAAAAATAAAAAAATTCTGCCCTTAGAAAAAAACTAGTTTTAGAAAAAACAGACACATATAATGACATTTATTTGTTTAAAATGTTGACCTCATGCATTATATATTGTATGCTGAAATGTCAGACTCTGTAATAAATACCATAATAAATACCATGAACATGTTTTTGCTTATTCTTTTTCAAGGTTGCTAAAACAGTGAAAATTGTAATCCTTTTTACAAAAAAATTAAATATTTTTCTTGTGACGAAATGGAAGACAATACATACTCGATGAGAGAAAAAAAAACTTCGATAAAGGAGAACACCCACTTGTTAATTATAGCAATCCAAAGAAATTCAAAGTTTTCCATAGTCATGAAAAGATAATGTTCAAGTAGTTCACTGAAAGAAAAAATAATCTCTTAATACTAAGCCAATCTGCCTATACCAATGCAAAGACATGCATTACAAAAGGGTTTTGTCTCCAGCAATAAAGACTTTCTTTGAAATGAACCATTGATATTTAACTGGATTTTAGTTATCAACATGCACCGGTAGATGTTTTAAGCTATGTACAGTTTAAATTTCAATAAGCATTGTTTCTTGAAGACATGCAATAGTAAATTTAAGCTGTTAATGCAGATATTTCAATCTTGATTCAGTCCAATGGAAGCTGCAAAATTAATTCACCATTCCTTTTCAGATGCAACATGCAATTTTTTTAAAGTTATCTTAAAGCATCCTCGTTCATGCTCAAAGTGTGTTTGCTTAGAAATTTAAATAAATTAGTGCACTTCACAGAGAAAGAGATTATCTCCTGTACAACACAAGGCATTAGTGAGGATACATCTAACAAAGGAAGAATAAAGCATATTGCTCATGGTGCTAGAAAACAAGACTTTTGTGTTTCAAGCATTTCATTCATCACACCACAAACACAATGTAATTACCCCAGCTGACTTCACACGCTTTTTCCGAGGAAAAACTTCCTCATCTTGTGCTGTAGGCTAATAAATAAGCAATCTTATATAAAGCTATCTTATAATATTTCAATAGAATATACAATCAAAGCATTTAGAAGAACATAATAAAAATGGCTGTGCAAGTTGTCAAGAACTGATTGTCAAATTATTCTAGTTTCTTAGACATATCCTTTATGTGATGCCCTACTATTTAAAGGATCAGGGTTTGAAATTAGCAGGGGCCCACTCGCCAATGGCCCCTAAAATTTGGTGTGGGCTACTTAAATTTCTGCCTTAATTTTATAAGACTATTTATGTGGGCTACAATTGCCAAAGTCTTAAGTTGACAACCCCTGTAGGATGATTCTACAAAGCACATTTTTTTCTTCAGGAAACTTGCTTTATGAAAATATTATTGGAGGTTCCCCTATTATGGTTTGAAAATTAAATCACATTAGATTATAATTCAAATTCTATACAAAAAAGTATTAATTGTCAGAGTTATATCACTTTTTAAAATTCAGCTATACTTCAGATAAGATAAATCATTAAAAGATTTGGATTTATAAGGGGAGATAAATGACAATTTCTAATTGTTTTATTGTGTTTTGAGTATGAAGTATTTGCCACTAGATGTCATATTTTACTATATATAGTAAATAATATATACCAAAGAAAAATACAATGGAACTAAAAAATAAAATAAACTCTTATAAAATGTTCAAGTACAATGTACTTCAAAATTGAATCTTAACAACAAGAATCCCACTGACTGAACTTGAAACATTTATTGACTAGATGATAAGGGGACATAAGGTTTCCTTTACATTAAAGCACAGGATCATAACCAAGAGACAAATATTAATTTTTCACCAGAAATATTCAATATTGTTATAAAAGGTATTCTTTCATGATCATCAACAAAGAGGGCATAATAATTTTACAACGTCCATATTGATTATATTGGGTCATTATTATTGAATTAATGGTATACACTTCCGAAATAATCTTTTGTAAGTGAGAAATTATTGAACATATTCATTCTTATTGCTTAGTGTATTGATAAAAAGTACAATTAAATATAGCTTAACATACTGTAAAGGTCTGACAGTTCAATATCATGAATATGTATTAAATCAGGATGTTCAAACAGAAATATGATATAGATGGATAAATACCTATATATGTTTTCTTAGCTATTCTATTCAATATGATCAAAAGAAATTGCATGAAAAAAAGCCAATATTTCATAGAATTAATCACAATCTTTATTTATGTACATTTAGATTCAAAGACTGTAAGACTTCTTTCATCATTTAAGATTTTTTAATTTTTCAAGGGGAGATAACTGTATTTTGACATGGTTTTCAATTATGCCATAAAAACTTTAATATATATTTCTACATCTACATGTATATACTAGCCTATAAAATTAACTACTGAAATTTTTTTTTTTATAAGTTATAATCAACATACCAGAAAATTATATCGTATCATAGTTTTCTTCAGTTTTCCCTTTACATATTCTTCTCTTGCAAACTCCTCTCCCTGTATTAAAGAGAATAAATGGTTTATAAAGTGGCAGTACATATTCTACATACATGTAGCTATGCAGATTGTCTTGTTAGGTGAAAAAACGTTTTGCACAAAACCTGTACACTATAGTGTTAAAGCCTAACTTGAATATAATAATGGCCAAAGCAAATTTAACAATGAACTGGAAATGAAATTTAGGCAAAGGTCAGGTGGTAATGACTGGATGACAGGTATCATAAAGAACATAATTTATACAAGTTTTGGTTAACCTAGATGAAAAGTGGGATCAGTGAAATCTTTATTTAAATTGAAGTCATGGCCAGATGACAAATGCTAGAGTGGGGTGCTCATTTTCCCCATATCTTTCCATGTTTTCTTCAGTTTATGTTCAGGTCCTTATGTTTTTGAAGTATACTGATATTTCTATATGAAGATAACTTCAAATGCAAAAATCATTTGAAATGTCGGATTAAAGGGTTTTGAAATTTCCTGATGTTTTGTCAACAGGGGACACATATTCGCCGTTGTTACACATCTATTTAAAACCAAATAACTGCAGCTTTAAACAATATGTATCAAAAAAAATTCATTATAGATGAATAGCAGACTTTTGAAAGGTGTAAAAAATGAAATTTAGGGCAATCAGTCAAAGAATTACTAAAGAAATACTTCTTTGAAATCATTTTTTTCATTCAGGAAATTGGCTGAAAATCGTTGTCCGTTTTTCGGTCCTTTGCGGTAAGTGCCGAATTTTGGTCTCATTTTCTAAAATTATCATATTTGTTGAAAAAAAATAATTTACCGGCATATTTCTTCAATTTCAACCATCCTTTGAAGTTTTAACACCTCAAAATCATAAAACGGCGAAATTGTGTCCACGGCGAATATGAGCGCCCCACTCTAGACTGAAATTTTTTGTACAAATTTACATATATTTCTAAATTTAAAAAAAAAAGAATAATATGTTCACCTGTTAAGACCGGCATGTGCAGTCTGTCATACTAGATGAACACAGGAGTTTAGCAATGAGATCGCATTAATATGACAACTGTCAAATGGACATATTTACCTGAACCCTCTTACTAAGGACTATTGGTAACCTGTCAATGTATAGTTATCTGAAGAAAAAATTATCACAAGAGTGTGAAAATTGAGTACAGTCGCTCTTTTTACAAAAAATCTTAAGAATAAAAACAATTGCAAGTCATACACATTACAGTATAACTTACAACAAATTTTAATCATGATAGAAGATAACATTTTTTTTTAAAGAGTTTGCATGTTCATATGACATATTATCAAGATATATATAGATATGAACAATACAAAAACTATCAGGAGAGAAAAGGATTGAAAATGGATGATATCTTATATTGTAAGGGAATATTGACAATATTGTTTAGAGTAGTTTTGTAAAGATGATCAAATATTTGTAAAGAAATACTTTTAAACAAACACACAACTTTCAAGCAACAACCTAAACATTTCAGTCATTTATTATACTTGAAAAAGATTACTTTAATTCTAATAAATCATGCAGTTAAATATCCTTGATTTAATAAATAAAAAACAACCAGTTGTCAATGGGAAGCTCTTCATTTTGTATAATGTATTTTATAGGTAATATGATATTACTATATTTTATTATGTCCTTACAGTTTCTACTTCAGTTTTTTATAAAATTTATTTGAATTATCTTATTACTAAAGAGTTTAAATAAGATTTAATAAAGACAATGTAGAGTTTGAGTAAGATGGAAACTAAACAACAAAAGAACCATTATTAATGTTCAGCAATAGATAACAGACTATATAATTTGGTTGTGGAACCTTGCCATTGTCTGGAGTCAAGAAAAAAACACTTTCATTACTGTTTTTCCAGTAGACTGACAGTCATCAGAGATCAAGACAACTGCTAGTCCTGACTTAGTCAGTTATCATTAATATTCATTAATTAATGCTATATATACATGTGACTATAGGAAAACCTTTGACAACAATCAATAATTTACATATGAAATTGAAAGTCTTCTAATACGAAATTTAATGCATGACAAAAGACAAGGATCAAATAAACTACCAGGAGAAATTTTCTGCAGAACATCAAGCCATTTATACATTGTAAAAGTTGAAATGGATATTTACTCTGTACAATACTAGTACATGTATTTTTCTATTAACACCCTTATCTATTGGGATTTTTGTGTTGTTGGACTGCTGTCTCAATGACAGTTCCCCACCCCCACACATCCCTTTGATCATAATCATATGCACCTTTTAGGACTAAACAGTAACCAATATGATTTTTCAGTATTCAATAACTACATTCTTTCAGTATTGAAAGTACATATATCTAATCATCATACAAGATTAATATGTTTAAATTGAAAATAATTTTACCTAAAACATTTTGTACTCTTGCATGTTTTTATTTGCTGTCTGTGACAACAAAACAATTCTCATTCCAGTAATCGTTGGAACATGCACGTAGGTATCTACGTTAGGAATAGCATACCATTTTTTAAACAGTTTGGAGTGGATTGATATACAGAGTACATGAATCTAGGCAATCATTGATATTTATCATTTCAATTAATCTTTCCAAATCAGTTACACAAACATTCGAAATCAAATTAAATCCTTACATCTAAACTTGTGTAGAAAACTAATTTATGTCAATAGAATAAAACATAAATACGAATCTTCATGTCAAAATTCATAGTATGTCGATTAGTATCTACTTGAATATTGGTGTGACATCCTTTGAAAATTACTGATTTCAGATTTAAACTCAGAGCAGGACTAAAATTCTAAATAATAAAATCCAATCCTAGTATTGATTATACATGTAGCAGTTTTACTCTGGATAATTAAAAAGCTTTGAATGTTTTATTTTTAATCCTTTTGTCTACAAATATATCCTCACTGCAAAAATTTACCCTCGTTATAAATGAGGGTCTGGCCGGAGGGTGGTCTTGATTTCTATATTCATTATGACATAAATTTAAAAGTATTTTTTTTATTTTGTTTACCCATTATTCTATTTAGGGAATGACTGTAATAATTTTCTGTTTTTGAAGAAATAACATAAACAAAATGTGGTGCACACTGAATAACCTGTGTAGTGGGTTATTTCAAAGTGTGCACCACATTTTTTATGTTATTTCGAATAGACAGAAAAAATATTACAGTCATTCCTTATTATTTAGTTCTAAATTCCATTTTAAACCGGAGTATATAATACAAAAAATGTTGATGACATCACAGTCACATGACTAAATTATGTCGTTGAGCTGATAGACAAAACTTTGACAGCCAATCAGAACAAGCGTTACATCCAAAATTAAATTATTAGGATTGAGAGCTAATAAAAAGGTGTCTTTCCTTGTGTGATGTACATGTACCTTTCAATAACCAGGAAAACATAGTTCACTATAACTCAAGCATCTGTCTTTGTATTTATGTTTGATCTGTTTTTCCTGTTTTTTTATTGAATTGAAATGGAGATTTGGTAACTATGGGCTATCATAGCTTCCTTTATAGTTTAGATCTTAGTTTGACCTTTGTTGAAGGTTGTTTGGTGATATCATTTGGATGTTGATTGGTGGGTGCAACTGTCTTACTGATAATTACAGATTACTGTAGTTCCTAAGAAAATTGTGACCAAAATTCCACAAGTGGTTACTATTGTTAGAAAATATAAGTTTAGGTAAACAGGAAGTGAAAATTTGAAATTCAAAAACAAGAACATTTCACACTGCATGACTCCTTTGTAATGTGGATTTAAAAATTAACAATTACTATTAGCATGCCAATATATAGAGAATTTTAAAGCAGAATTGTTGTATGCAAGATTTGGTAGACTTTTCTTATACTTCAATATGGTGCAATGAATAAATGGAAGTGAGTGCTCCATTTAAAACAAAAAATGTGGGTAATTGTTACTTAAACAAATGTTTAAATGGCTTCTGACATTTTCTCAAAGGGTTTCATGTCTGCTATAGACTTAACATAAAGGTAATGCTACAATTGCTATTAGAAATTACATATACACAGTATGACATTCTGTTCTTCAACATGCTAACTGACAAAGGTTTGGCTTGATCCTAGATGATAAAACGAATTTTTTTCAGTATGGTATATATGGTATACATTGACTGTAAACAACAATGTCCAGAAAATTGTCATTATGAAAGTAGTTGTAATTTTATGAATTGAAATATCTTTTTTGTAATAACATTTAGACTCTCCAGTGATTTCTTTACACTAGAGGTAATTAACATAACATATATATAGTAATTGAAAATCAATAAAGTTGACATTTAAATACATAAATAAATTGCTTCAATACATGTCTTTTCCATGGATCACTTTATGATTACCAGGATATATGATGTCTGTTAGAACATGTATCTATTACAGTAAATTACCAATTATGAATATGTAAATAAAATCATCATTGTTATGAAATGAAACCTAGACATCCAAAATCCATGGAAAAAGCTTTATTTGTCTTGTCATTAAGACATTTTAACACAAAGGCGGCTGTATTTCTCTCTTGGCATTGGCATAATTGTACACAAAAGGGGCAGTTTTGCATGGATACATTTAAACATAAATGTAATGCTGATTCAAAGTACTCTAATATAAAAAAGAAGATGTGGTATGATTCCCAATGAGACAACTCTTCACAAGAGACAGTTACAGACTGTTACATAGTGGCAAATTAAATTCCTGTTTGTAATTTTTAATCTAGACTCATTTGTAGGAGATTGCATATGTGTAGTTTGGCTTGAATTGGCCAATAAAAATTGTTTCAAAGGAAAAGATAGTATTCATAAATTAGGCCTATAGGTTGTTTAAAAAATCTTCACCTGTAGTAAAAGCCATACTGGTTGCAGGATGAGTGATTTGATGTTATTAAAGATTAACCATTTAAGCAAAAATACAGCCTAACACAATTCCAATGGATCAAGTCAATCAAAGGGAGAAACAAAATGTGACCATAAAAACATATCTGATAATGCACATCTTTTTTAAAGGGCAAATTTCACCAACAGATGTCACTTTTAATATCTTGAAAATTATCTTAATGAAACATTTGCAGTGGCGGATCCAAGGGGCAACACCTCGTTTTTTTTTCATAATAAATACATTTGAACATGTTGAATGGGGACATATGGTTGGAACCACCCTTTATCTTGGGTTGGGAACCCCCTTGTTAAAAATGGCTGGACCTTAGCTTGCATTTGTTTTTTAATATAAGAAAGATTTCTGTTTGTACTACTCACCAAATCCATTTTTGTAAGTCTAACTCTAACTTCTGGTAAGCTGAAGTAATGCTTGAGTGCTCTGTCATGTAGTCCATCATACTGCAGTGTTGGTCTCTTTGAAAACAAATAAAACATTTTTATAAAATGCAAAAGTTATTTAAAACAAGTCAGACACATTTTTTAACACAAGTTCAGCCTGAAAAGGAGGCAAAATCAATAAGGTATCCACAGTCTTACCAAAGATGGCAATCTGAACAAACTTCTGATACCATCTTCAGAGTAATCAAATATTTATTATTAATCAAATGATTGTTGTACTAATCAATCAAACTTACAAGAAACATGCTTAAAAGCAGTAATTCTTGGTATATACACTTTGTCAACATGGTAAATAAAATCATCAATTACATTGTATTCTCAAACAAGACCTATCCTGATTTAAAGGAATATTCATTTCACATTTAATGCATGTATACTTTTCAAAATAACACTCATATCTCATTGAGTATTTAAATTTTTTTTTCCCCCATATCTGTAAAATGAACAAAAATAACTATCCCATACATATATTGTATTGAAATGAATCTTTAGTAAAAGTAAAATAAATTCACACCCCCCTCCCCCCCAAAAAAAAAAATCTTTGAAAATTTAAGTCTTAGCGACAATAATTGCTATTCATTAAGCTGTGTAAAGAGAAACAAAATAGGTTACAATGTAAGTACAAAAAGAAAACTCTCTGAACTACAAATTATTTGAGAGAAAATATATGTGGAGGTTAATTTTATTCAGAATACTGGTATGCTTGGATAACCAAGTAAACATGTACTGTTATTGCTTATTTTTCACCTGAAAAATGTGTAACAATTCCGTAATATCAGTGATCTTGACCTTTAAAGATCTATACAAATCTATCAAGAACAAGTTAGGGGGAGATGACGTACATTGACACTTGGAATTTCTCTGTTGCACAAAATTCCAAGAATATATTGTAAAGTAAAACATGGATTTTAAAACTAAGTTCCATATTTTTTTATTTAAAATATCATCTCATTACCGATTTACCTTTATAAACATATATGTGCAAATTTAACTTCTGCTCTACTTAAATAAACAAGATCTTATATGTATTTAATCTTAAAATATAATTAATCAAAATTTCAATGACTGAAATTACTATTGGAAAGAAAAAAACATTACAACCAGGTTTTCCTTATCATCAACTGATTAAATTTTTTTCTTCTTATTGCGAACCCAATTGAACCTTTCTATAGATTCACCTGCAAGTTACCTGTCCATTTAAACTTTTGTAAGTTCTATTGTCCCATCTAACGAATACAACAGGTATTGTTCTCTGTTTAGTTTATTCACTCAGACCTTTAAATTTCTTCTAAGAGAAATCTATCACTCATTGATTAATCTACCTGAGTAAAAAATGTATCTGCTAAATTGATAGAAATAACACTTTTACTATGCATAAAAAACTGTGTATGAGTTTGAATGTATTATATTAACAATCTGTTGAATGTAAACACTAATTCAAACATTAATAAAAGTTGATTTCTGAAAAAAATCAACATTATTCCTATTTCTAAAAAAAAAATTGATATAAAACCCCTAAAAATGTTGATGTTTATATATTAAGGCCTTCTTAAAAGTATTCTATAACTTAACAAAAACTGAAAGATGCAAATTTTCATAAGAACAATACTTTTTTTTTTAAAAACAAACTTTTTATGATTAAATTATTAAGTATTTTGAACAGATTGAAAAAAGTATTATAAATGTTTAATAAACACGAAATCACAGGCATTTTTTTTTATGTGAAACATGTAATTTCTATCAATTTAGCAGATAAACTTTTTACTCTGGTAGATTAATCAATGAGTGATAGATTTCTCTTAGAAGAAATTTAAAGGTCCTGGTGAATAAACTATACAGAGCACAATACCTGTTGTATTTGTTCAATGGGACAATAGAACTGCCAAAAGTTTAAATGGACAGGTAACTTGCAGGTGAATCTATAGAAAGGTTCAATTGGGTTCGCTATAAAATTTTAAATCTACTACCATGATTACATTTTGTAATACACTATATTTAATGGAACTATACTTGTATTTTTACTTGTAGAAAAATTAAATCAAAGATTGTATTTCTCAGCGTAAATTTTACAGCAAACAAATGGTTCAAATTACACAAAATGTAACTTTAAATGTTACTAGAAATAGTAGAAAAATGTACATTGTATCGTGACTATACCTACATGTATATACAATGTATTGTACATTGTTAATGAACTTACAGACTTTAATGGGGGATGATCAAGTTGTGGACTGTGTACTCCAGATAAATCAAATCCATCTTCTAATCTTTTCACATCAAAATAATATTTTCTGAAATTCAGATAAAAAATAATATAATATATATTTATAATTTATTATAGTATGAACATTTAGACCAGATAACAGAAAAACAAAGGATATGGGGTATCTATCCATGACACAAAATCAGTTGGTGCACAGCAAAAATATGCATGTAAATGTGTACTCTGTTACTCTGTAATTGCTGTTTGTATCAAAAGCACATAATACATTCTTTTTGAATTCTGAGAAAAAAAATTATGTACATGAAATGCCGCAACATTGTACAAACACACATATGATCAATATCTATATACAAATATAAAAGACCTAGAATCCAGGATACAAAAAAAATGTACATACATTGTAAATATATAATCTTTATTATAATGAATCATTTATCTACTATCCCGAACCCCAAATTTTTACGAGGATTGCTTCAATATAAACTTTTCACCAACCATGCCAATACCATTTGTTGTAACAGCAAACTAACTTACATTGTATATACATTGTATCTATTAAACTATTTGACATATATATCATGTATATTATTAATTAGAACCATGCAGACTCAGGTAAAACAGTTTTTTTTTTATCATGTTTATAGGAATTATTGTGTGCATTTATTAATGCGATTTTGTCATTTTAGACTAAATGTGATCTTCATTTTTTCAATATTGAGAAAATTCCTGTTTAATTGGTAATAGTATTTTCCAAATGCGATTTTAAATTGTTTTGATTATAACCCTGTTGCATTTTTCGAAATAATAAAATCTTTGCAATAAATTCTGAATTCACAGTAGATACTTTTGTACAAAATCAGAATATGCACAGCAAAAAAAAACCAGTTGGTTTACACGCTCAACCGAGCACATGTTTTGTCTGTTAAAAACTTATTATGTATACATTTGTATATATATGCCAAACTCTAAATAAAATGTACTTACTAACATTGTATTAACTTAGGTATACTTCAAACAAACTGGACAAATAAAACATGTTACCAGTTTAAGCCATAACAGAAATTAGTGCTTAAACTGTGCTGTTTACATGTACATTTTGTAGATGTACGTGTTTCTATATTTTTTGTACAGAAGCTTTATTTTTTGCATTTTTTGTAAGTTTTCACTTAATTAGAATTAAGTTTTTTATTGCTTATACAGTGCATGTTTTATGTAAATATGCTGATCTGCTCTTTTTATTTTAGGCTTTGTCTGTATATATATTTAAGCCTTTGATGTATATGTCACTGTGTGTGCTTTAATTTATAAGATGTACATGTTGCTTTACATTTTTCATTTGTACATGTGCTTCATATTTATTGATTTGAACGGCATGTGCTGTATATGTATCTGTTGATATGCAATGAATGAAATTCATTGTGTTAACTTTGAAAGGTAGGGATTGAAGGATTTGTGGTTAAAAGTTAGACAAATCCTTGGTTAGACATGCTTAAAAGTTATTCGAACTAGACTTCCAAAAATTAAATATGAGATGAATATACTTATTGTCAACACAACAAATATTTAAACTCCCTGTTAACTTCGTTGGTATTAGGAGTTTAGGGCCAGGAGTGAGGACAAATAAAAGATCAAAAGCAAGTTTATCAGATTTTTTACATCATCCCAAAAAGTATGTAGCATAAGCAAATAAAACGTTATCCACTTACAGTTTTCTTCCGACAGTTTTGATAACTGCGTCCGACATTTTGATTTGTGTAATCCAAAGGAAAAAAATAAATCCTGGTAAAAATATAACAATTTTACATTTCCCACATTGCTGTTGTTTAGGACGCGTCACTCAAGCGATGTACACAACCTAAAACCTACGCAAGCACCTGCTAAAATATAGTTCTGAGATATCTTTATTTGGTACACACTATTTGATTATTATATTACTTATAAAAATCCAATGTAATCGTATTTATATATTCTAGACTTATTATTTTAATAAATGTTCGAATGAATGAAATATCAGCTATATTTGTTATGTTACTGGTTACCAGGAAAAAATATATATTCGTACGCAACCGGAAACGAAAAATTGAGGGAGTGAACTCTTGTCAAACAAATTGAGACATTTAGAGTTATTTCCCATTGTATAAAATAGTGATTGATTGTTATTTGTCTAACTTAATAAGGTAGATGGGGGTCATAATCGTAAATCAGCATTAATTGAATAAATTACCGCAATGGAGTTGCTATCGTGATTTTTTAAAAGTATGTGTCACAGGACTTTTTTTCAAGCTACAAATTGTGCAAATTTAGATTTTGTAAAACCCAACTTGACCTTGTGTGATAGAAACGCGGCGGGAAACTATAAAAGGAGGTTGTTATAATGTGCTTTAAAATTAGAATGAACATTGTTTTTGTCTTTGTTTTGATTTATCCTGTTCGGATCCATGTTTGTGTCTCACTCTTCATCTGGTGTCAAAACTGAATATACGTTAATATACTTTGACCAAGGATTTGTATAGTATACTATACAAATCCTTGCTTTGACCTATAATTGTTAAAGTTTTTACACATTGTGACTTGGATGGAAAATTGTCTCACTTGGCACTCTTTCCATATCTTCTTATTCCTGTGAATGAAATAAAATTAATGAAAACATATAGAATCATTTGCATAACAGCGTGGACAACCGCAATACTTATTTTGGTAATAAAATACTGAATCATTTACCTTTAACTTGTTCGTCATCGGCTCACACAGTCTGTCAGAGGCCTTCCAATGGGGATTTAAATAGAATAAAAAAGTAAATTACACTGCAGGTGCACGAGGGAAAACAAGACAGTGAAAGAATTCAACATTAAAATTATCACACAAAGTTTAGCCCTCCGCTAGTTATTCGTATTATTTGATTTAGGTGTTTTGATAGAACTTCTGGCGAACCCACAGTTTTTAAAATGTTTAAACACGTATGGTATGACAAGTAGATCTTGTTATTTAATTTGGTACCAAATTTCTTTACTATTGATATTTTTAAATGTTTATTTCACCTATTTCCCGGTGGATAAAAAAAATAATCTAAAAACACATCTGAAGTATTTATATAAGTGGGCGTATATGCATTCAAACATTTACATTAACTTGAAACAGCTATTTAACTCAGGAAAACGCAACATAAACGTTTCAAAACCGAGAGATGAAAATACTTGTTTCTAAATGTAAATAGAACCGTGATGAATGTCGCCCCTTTTAGAATTGACTGTTATTATACAGATAGTATGAAATGATAAGATTTGGTATGATTAACGTAGATGTAAAAACAACTAAAGGTCAACGTAAGACCTAAAAAAAAACATTTAAAAAACGTACAGAATTTTTTTACAGGCAACGAAAAAATGTAAAACAATTCAAACGAGAAACCAACGATCTGCATGGTCGTGCATGAACAAAAAAACAATCGCGGAAAACAAAACACGTATGATTTACAGCAATATACGACATCCTCTAAATAATAGACTCCTTCACGGCTTGGGACAGGAACACTCCGTTGAAATGTTGTCTCATGACAATCATACCACATCCCCTTACCGTTATACAATATACCGGTTGTGGCAGGGGTTGATATTTTGCCGGCGGTCACATTATTTAGCCTGGGACAGTGGCGTAACAGCACAACATAAGAATCAGTTGAAAAGGGCTAGCTAACTCATCAGATCAGTACAAAACACAAAAATAAATAAAGAAATAACTAAATACTGATCGGAGAGTACTCGCAGTTACTGTAAGCTAGTTCAAAGCCTATAAAACTGTGAGAGAAAAAAACAAGTTTCCAACCAAATATAAATCAGTACACAATCCAATCAAAACATAAAAATCTCTAATTTCTTGATGCTCTTACGACAAGTAAATGTGCAAGGTTATACCGGTATCTCCATTTTAATGAGATTGAATCAGACCTCATCCAATGTACTTAGTTTAAAGACAGTCCAGAGAAGCATGGTATTGTATAATGCCAAAGTATATAAGTATCGACAAGATGTAGAACCATACGGTGTTAAAACTGCATAGCAAGACAAATTAGTTATGTCAAGTTTAAGTTTAATTTTATATTGATAAAAAAATCAACGATGTTAATTTAATAACCTCCTGAATGGGTAAAAAAATCAACGATGTTAATTTAATAACCTCCTGAATGGGGGGGGGGGGGGGGGGGGGGGGCTGAATAGATTTATTTAAAGATCGACAAGATAACATGAATCGTATCTAAATTCACGAGTACGGCCTTTCTTTTCGAATTTTGCAAATGAGGCTCACGGCACAGTAGAAGGAAAGCTAGTAAAACTATTCGACTCTTTCTAACAAATATAGACGAATCTAGTATCGTACCGTTTATTCGTTCCCTACTATGATGCACGTTTGTGTAATTAAGTTTGAGATTCCAATGAGCATAATCTATGAATGTATGTAAACTATAATTGGTAAATTGTTTATGAATATTTACATTAAATCAGTTGAAAGTGCTGACTATAAGATATGGGTTTTGTCCGTTGTTGAATGACTCTCAGTTTGATAGTTGTCTTATTGGCACTCACGTCGCATTTCCGCTTATTTTATGAACAGAGATACATAAATTGGTTCCGTCGGTTGACTAATACACATTGAGCGAAGCTTAATACAAACGGATTACAGTAATTTGAAGAGATACTCTAAATCATAAGACGAGCCATTCGGCATTTTGACATTGACAAGTTATAATTTTTCCTCAGTACCGTCACGGAATGAACTGATTTCGGACCGAAATGATCCTGATCTATTTGCTATCTGATTGTTTATTTTCCAAAGATGTCTGACATAATAACCGTTCTCTGGTAGATGCTCGACTACAAATATTACAGAGATAAATGAAAGTCAGCAACCCTATTTCAGAGGCGGATTTAGGGGGGGGGGAAGGGCCCCCCCCCCCCCCGTTTGGGAAAAAAATTTGGTTGCTTATATAGGGAATCACTGAAGCCTGACTGGAGCGGCCCCCTCTTAGGTCAGTCAGTGGGCCCCCACTTATAAAAATTTCTTGATCCGCCACCGTGTATTTTTCAATTACTTTTTAAATATGATTTTATAAAAAAAATAAAAAAAAAATTTTGCAGTATTGTTCTCCGCAGTAATGATTTATTAGAACAGAGACATATAATAAAATATCATATCTCCGGATTAGAATAATATTATAATTGTATTGATAAGTTTATACATCTAGTATGCCTTGAGTGACTAGTAGTCTCAGTTTCACATGTGCACATGTTTATCGTCAGTATTTATTGGTGACATAATGTGATTGAACTAGAAAGAACAAAGAGGGACAATATAAGTCAGAGACGGATTAAGGGGGGGCCCCTTTTTGGGAAAAAATTTGGTTGCTTATATAGGGAATCACTGAAGCGTGGCTGGAGCGGGCCCCCTCTTAGGTCAGTCAGTGGGCCCCCACTTATGAAAATTCCTGGATCCGCCACTGTAAGTCTTAACTTGAGATTGTATACTATGTCTTGGATTTGACTATTCTATTCAGAGTTTTCTACATCTGAATATTACAAAAATCCGGATTTTTTAAAATTCTATTTCCGATACGTTCCGTAATTAGTTTCAGATAAAAATAAAAATATCGACAAAGATCACTGAGAACAAAGTCAAAACAAAACAACTCATAACTGTAAACAGATGGCTCTAAAACGTTTGAATAAGGTATATTAACATATAATCCCTACAGGAGAGGCGAATTCATGTTTGAAAACATACTATAGCCTAGTAATTTCCCCAAAATAATGTAGTTTCTATGACTAGGTAATGGCAGATCATTCTCGATTGATTAGCATACGTCACTGAACTCGGTCGTCACGATCACGGAAGTTTTAATATTACGACTCATTGTTTGAATAAGAACAAATGGCGAAATTAGACAAAATAATATATTCACAAGATGGAATAAATGGATATAAATTTTCATAAAAGTGTTCCCCACCTTTAGTAATGGATGACATTTTTGTCAACATACTTGCAATTGGAATGCTTTACATTTTTCGTTTTAAGTTAATTTTGTAGTTATGGTCTGAACCTACTAATTACAATCAAAGGTATGAGTTAGACATTGTGTTGATAGTGCTATTAATAGAACGTTTAAAGCATACATGTACCTGACAGTCTACACCAAAAAACTTTTTCAACTACTAGTCGGAAGACCAATAATATTCTGACATTTTTCTTATTGGCCCAAACAAAGTTTTGCAAAAACTTACTAGTCCGAATGAAATTTTACCAGTCTGGGGCATCGGACTAGTGGCTAACCGTGTAGACTGGTACCAAGGCAAAACATTTATGGTATGCGCCCCTGTTGTGAAAGAGAAGTCTGTAAGCCAGCAGAGAGATTTTACCAAATGAAATTTCATTGGAATCTCTCCTTATCACTGCTGTTGCTGCTAGATATATGGCACATTATGTGATTTTACATAATAAATAATGATAGATAAGCTTTATTTGGACGCAGCATAGTAAACTAAACCAGGACATACACAGGGTTTTAGCTAGGATTTTGAGGGCTTTAGTCACTTTTGCGCGTGACAAAATTCAGGCTTATTTTTTATAATAGCAAGGGGTCTTACCGTCTAGGATGTTTATATAACTAGCTATACATATATGTTTAAGTTCTTCAAGAACTAGTCTAGGATCTTTGAAGACTTTAGGATTGCTAATGTAGGCAGTTATTGTCAATATTGCATGAATTGACTGATGTGATGCTAAGTTATGAAGATAAGATCAGGGATCTGGTAATATGGTTCACAACTTCACTTCAGTTATTTTCAGGGCACATCCCTGATCAACAAAAGTTGTGTGCCTCTATTTTTTAAACTACTGCACAAGTCAAATGAACTTGTAACGACTTTTTCACTTCACAATCATTTATTTCTTGAAAATACGTTTAAATATCTATTTGGAATCAATTTCTTTAATATTGGATAGAAGGATCTGCATCTATACTTTATGTGACGATTCTAATGACTGTAGACGTTTACTTTCGATTTTTAAACGAAATGAAATGAAAACGGGAAGTGACAATTAAATAATAATTTCAGAAATAAAACCGGATTCATCTACGAACTTTCACGCATGCGCAATACATAGAACAGGAAGCACCTGTTTGCAAGTGAAAATATTTACGTTTTGAATAAATTTCATTCTTTTTAATCGAAGTTGTCGAAAGTTTTTGATGAATATTTATGTAAAGTATGACAAAAATACGTTAAAATGACGAAACTACGACAAGCAAACTGCAAATTATGATCGTAAAGGAAATATTGAAAGTAAAATAAAGTTGAAATGTCCGAGAAGATTATCAATTTTGTTCAAATGACGAAAATACGACAGAATTGTGAGAAATGATTAAAATGAATTGCTGACTGACTGATTTAACTTAAATAGATTATTATGATGGTCATTTATGAGGTTTTATAATAATAATTAAGGGATTAGTGACCCATCTGATTGGCGATAGGCGGATTACTTGTCATCACAACTTTCAACACCTGTGGTAAACGTTAATTACCTGAGGGTCATAAACTTGTCAGAAACATAAAGACAGATAGAATTCAAGAAATTTGATGTGTAAATATGTTTACACTTTCCAAATTTTAGTGACGAAATTGATATGAAATATTTTCGTCATTTCGAAAACCTTTTCGTAAAATACGAAAGTGACGAGCGCTAGCTAAATCACTGCATACATGTATTGACCTTTAACAAATCCGGGTCTGTTCGTGCCCAATCACGTTTGCGTCTATTCATGTTTGCCCCCTTTCACGTTCGCACCCTACAATTTCGCATCAAAAGTCTGTTCGCACCCTACACATTTGTGCCCAAATTTTATTTAAATTATCATACATGTATACTTTGAAATACAAATCGTACATTGTATCTTCATTACTTTTTTTTGTAAAACATAACAATAGTCAAAATTTTATTGGTTTTGTGTTAAGTAATTTGTAAACGAGTTTTTGAAAGTTTATTGCTATAAATATTTTTTTTAGTCATCATATTGTCATACTTGTCCAAACACACATGAAATCAAAGGAGACAAGCTGTTAAAAAAATTATATTTCTTGTTTTTTATTTAATATCTTCAAAGTTTTAGGCATACCAATTAAGCTAGATATATGCAGTTATGTACACCAAAGCAAGTTAAAAGACTTAAAACAACAATCATGATATTTTAACACTAAAAAATAACACCAAATTAGGCTGTGTATAAATACCAATTAGCAGTAATCATACATAATTAACATTTAATAATTCATCAAATTGATGATAAATAAAATATATGATGAATTCCAGAGACATGTGTATATATATGTCTCTAATAATTCAACTGAAATTCTAATACAAATTGGGTGCAAAAGTGTAGGGTGCGAACGATCTTCGAGGGCGAACATGCAGAGTGCGAAAGTATATTGGGCGTGAACGGACCTGATGCCCCTTCAAACCACTATATCCACAATGTGATGGTAGCTAATATTGCCAAGTCCAGTAAAGAAAGAGCTCTGTATATATATTTAGTACATGTATTGATATTTTTTTTTCAAGGCTGCAGTATTATACACAATTCATTTTATTTAACATGTTTTAAGAAATCATTTATTACATATGCATGATATGCATGTATTAAGGAATAAAAACAAAATGTACATTTGCAAAATTTTTCATTGATAATTAAGCCAATAATTATATTTTTTTGCAGGAGTTACAAGATATAACAACAGACCCCCCACCAGGTTGCTCTGCAGGACCAGTAGGAGATGATTGTAAGTATTATGAAAAAAAACTAGAGGCTGAATCAGAATAAAGTTGATTGGAGGGCATTTCATCTTCTGTTGTGTTGTAATACTTCACAAGATACTACAATAAATTACAATATGAAACTTAAATATATTGCTCTTTGTACAATAAACATTAATAAAAGTATATCATAAGAACAAACTACATGTAAAGATATCAGTTGAAAAAGGCCAAACTCAGCAGATCAATACAAAGCAAAAGAAAAAACTAAACAAGAACACAAAAGATGCAATGTACAGATCTCAAAGTACTTGCAGTTACTGAAAGCTAGGTCGAAGGCTTTAACAACTAATTAAAAAAAATCATGTATCTAAGACCAACATCATTTTTTTATTGGAATGTGAAAACATCCAAATGCATCTTCCTTTTAGTATTACAAATTTGTTTTTGGTCAAGGAGTATAATCTTAGTTTATAGGAGTTAGATATATAGACCCATAAAAAGCTTATTTGGCTTAAAACAAAACAAACTTGATACTTAAAATTTGCCAGCAAAAAAAAGACAGCAGAAAAAGTGTATTTGTTTATTTTATTATTGTTATCTTGGCATATTTTATATAATGGTTTTTATGGTGGATACAATACGGTTTAATATTTAGGGCCTAATTTAGGCCTTCAAGCTGGTCTTCTCTAATAGAAAAGTCTTTTCTTGTAGGCTTAAGGTAGAGTTTAAATATTAAAGTACTGATCCTGATTTTGGGATTCACTGAACACGTAAAATGTGACAGTGTGAAACCGTACATTCTCAGGTGTTTTGTGAAACCAGTACATTCTCAGGTGTTTTGTGAAACCAGTACATTCTCAGGTGTTTTGTGAAACCAGTTCATTCTTGGGTGTTTTTTGGTAAAGGTAAGATAGTTAACCATGACAACTGTAGCAATACATTGATAAAAAAACTTAAAAGTTTCAGTGGTATTGTTTTAAAGGATATAAGACCTTCATTATTATTGTTTAACTAATGTAAAGCAATATACCATACACTATATGAAAATTAAATATGTAACTAATTTATAATCTATGCATTTATTTTGTTTTTGTTTTAGTATTCAAATGGGAAGCATCATTAACAGGTCCAGTAAGTATTTTTACAAACTATTTTGCAGCATACATGTACATAGAAATGTAAATCTTTGTCATCTGCTGTTTCACGTTTAAAATTTGAGATGAAATATACTGGATATAAAAATTGTACCACATAGATATCATACACACCGTTTTTGTTCATTCTGAAGCTTACTAAAAGCTTGAAAACATCTGATTTTACAGTAATCTAGCACATGTAATCTAGAGTCTGTCACAGTATTTTCAAATCTTAAGCAGACATATATATGAAGAGGAGCTTACAAAATATGAAGTATTCCATCAGAATTTTCTTTTTACCATACAAGAATTAGGTGTAACAACTAGTGTGAAATGGCTATTGCTTTAAATAAAATC
Source organism: Mytilus edulis (assembly GCA_019925275.1). NCBI lineage: Eukaryota > Metazoa > Mollusca > Bivalvia > Mytilida > Mytilidae > Mytilus > Mytilus edulis. The sequence goes on along the minus strand of CM034356.1, from coordinate 86,610,249 downwards.
TCTTTATTTAATTTTAAAGGCTAATTTACTATTAATCATGTTAATTGAAATTAAATAACTTCCGTTGTTATCAAACAATATGATATGTGATTTGATGAAGAGTTGATCAGATTGATACAGTCACAGGTAAGACCAATTACTATAAGTTTTATGTATAATTTCAGGAAGACAGTCCATATAAAGATGGCATATTTTTCCTCTCAGTTCAATTCCCTACAGATTATCCTTTTAAGCCACCAAAAGTAAGTGCAATCATTACATAATAGTGTGTAATACTGTAGCCACATTACAAAATGTTTGTATTATATGTTTATACAAGTTCTGGGATATTTGTATATTTATTTGTTTTAATTTGTGAAGTTAGGAAGTCATTTTAGAAAATTGTGAAGGGTTTTCTCAATGTTTTGAATGTTGATTTGAAATTAAGTTTTATTATTTGTTCATGTACATGTGTCAAATGCTATGAATCGCAATATGGTAAATGGATCAATGATTAACTGTTACAGCTTGTCAAGTTTTTAAAATATATATATAGTATATGTATATACATGATTGATGTCAATGGAAATGACGAAGGTAATGTGTTTGGTACACAAATTTAGACTTTTTTAGCAGTGCTGCATCATTGTTCAGGGAAGCAAATGATTCTTTTTATAGGAAGCACTGTACAATAAATAATAATCCTTTATGACCCTCAGTTGGGCTTTCAATTCTATCCTATGAAAACATCCTCCTCCCTATCCAAAGAAGATGGTGACATCTATCAACTTCTATAAAAAGTTTTGTGCCACCTCATGAATTTAGATCTTTGTCAAGTAGCCAAAAAATCCTAATCATACCAACCTGTTTGTTTATTATCTTAAAATTTATGACTCAATATTAAGTCCTAGCTAGGTCAGGTAGTTCAAATAAATGTACATTTTATTATGAATTTCTTCTATATTTTCAGGTAGGATTTAAAACAAAGATATATCATCCAAACATAAATAGTAGTGGAGCCATATGCCTAGATATTCTAAGATCTCAATGGTCGCCAGCATTAACAGTATCAAAAAGTAAGTCAAGTGCTATTTTACAAAAAGTTAACTCTTTTCATTACATTTCAATGTAGTGTGCAGGCTTTAAACATTTGACTATTTTTTCAATGGAATAATTCAATGTTCAGCTCAATATGTCTTTTCATTGACAATGGTTGCATAAAACATAAAGAAATATTTACTGAGTGAAATTCCTTGAGTCCCATTATATCTGACATTCACTGTTTATTATGATTGAATATGATATGTATATTACTTTTTTGGACATTTACAATTATCAATGTAAACTTAGTTGAACAAGGTGAAACATATAAATAAATACCTTTAGGTGGTGATTTCATCTGGTTTCCAGCTACATGCATACAAAAACATTCAGAAAAAAAAGTTTTCAAGAAAAACTGTGAAAATCCAAAGGTCATTTTGGGGAGAAATTCTTTTAAGATTTTAGTGGCATGCAGAAGAATTTCTTACAGTCCCAATAGTAATTTAACAAGTCTGGGCTAGTGGGTGTGGCTAAGCATTAATATGAGTTGAAAATAGAAAACTTGGTCTTCTTCTTTTCACTGTTTATGATGTCCGTAGTATGTTTATAGATATAAGAAGATGTGGTATGAGTGCCAATGAGACAACTCGCCATCCAAGTAACAAAGTGTAGAATTAAACTATTATAGGTCAAGTTATAGTCTTGCTCACACCGAACAGCAAGCTATAAAGGGCCCAAAAAATTAAAATTGAATGAATGTATGCACTAGAATAGTAATAAATCTCCATATGTTGTTTAAGCATAAGTAAAAATTAAGAAAAATGTGTAGCAAAGTTTAATTATTTCTTTTCAGTTTTATTGTCACTGCATGCCTTAATGTCAGAACCAAACCCAGATGATCCGTTAATGCCTGATATAGCCAAGTTATTCAAGACTGATAGGAAAAAATACATGCAGAATGCTCGGGAATGGACCAGAAAATATGCTACCTGAACAGATTTCACATCTAATAAATAACTGTGATAATTTATTTTAATGAATCTGACTAAAAATGTTTACGACAAATCATCATGTGTTTGAGAAATATTGTATACCCCCCTTTTTTACAAAAAATTAAGATGCAAATGTTTTGGTTTTTCATTTTGTTTTGTTTGTTTTAGTAATACATTTGTAAAATCTGCCATTTCTCATTTGTACTTAGTGTGAACATTTATATTGGATATAATAGGGAATTCATTTATTTTATGACTGTTTATTTCCGTAAACATGAGCTTTATTAGAATAAATCCTTTGTGACAAAATAAAAAAGAGAAAACTTTTCTATAAGTAATGGTTGTATAACTTATTTATACATATCAAATATTTACATCTTTTTTGGTTCATATTTTTGACTTGTTTAATTATGTTTTCTATAAGTAGGCAATTTGATCCAGTGCCAGTTATACTATTGGACAGTTTAATAAATACACCATATATATGTTATACTTGTTGTAAATATTGTGGTATGAAGTCATTTAAAACAGTATTCTGATACTTATATTCACAATAGATATCAATGTACATTAAAATTAAAAAAATCTTTTCTAAATCTTGTGACTGAATAGACCATGATGCAGTCCTAAACAACTTTTTACCTGCTTATTTTTGGCTCATCTAGGCCCTTTCTCACCACTTGGTGTCCCTTGTTGTTGTATTCTATAAATTTATCATTTGGGTATCTAGTTTAAAAAAAGATATATCCAATGATCCTACCTTCAAAGGCTAAAAATAGAACATATGGGTTAAAATAAAAGTTTCTTCTATAACTGGATTCATTATTATTTTTTGGATACCAATTTCCGTGGATTTGTGGGTACAGGTGAACCAGGAAATTAAATGTTCAAGGAATGACAAAATTTTCTGCAGGTTTGTATGTAGACTTCATCAAAACCACGAAATTAAATATCCACGAACATGCATGTTTTCCCAAATCCACGAAAATTGATACCCATGAAATTAAGGTTCATCATAAGGAATTGAAAAATATGGCCGTGTTTACACCTCCAAAATTACTATGAGTACAGACAAACTGGTACATCCAGGAAAGTTTTAAGGCATGGCAGGAACTAGATATATAAAAGTTATATGAAGTCTACGTTTCAGAAAATTAAAAACTTACCTGGATTTTGATGTTCATTTTTTTCCAGTCTGCAGAAGATAGCAAAATAAACAAACACCCGAGTTTCATTTGATACGGTCCACTCAGTTACACAGTTTAAACCTGTTAAATAACCTATTGTTTACAGGTGTCTATTGTCCATCTATTGTCCATTTAAATCAATACTACTCACAACATTGATTATATGAGGGGAGCTTCTCAATCGTTTTCACTACTTAGTTAATTTTTGCACCTTCTGCAGGAACGAAAAAAAATGGATAGCAAAATCTAGAAAAGTTTATAATTTTCTGAAACATAAAATACATTTAAAATTTATATATCTAGTTCCTGCCATCCCTTAAAAGTGTTGCAGGTGTATAGGTTAGTCTGTACTTAGAGTAAAATTTGGAGTGTAAATACGGCCATTTTAGCCAAAAGGTTATGATGAACCTTAAATGAATCCACAGTATTATCTTGAAAACAGCTACAGACTGAGAAATTCTGATTGGGACAGAATGTACATCAAAGTTAAAACTGGAAGGACGACTTATAGGAGTGACTATTCTTAATTGTTGAATTTTACTGTATTTGTTTTCATTGAAGCTTCATTAAGATTTAAGCGTTTAAACTCATGTTTAATAAAAAAAAAACTTAATTTTTCTCATCACAGGGAAGGAAAACACTTGATATTTCATTAAGAATTTATAGACAGACCAAACATTCAAGAATGATAGCCATAGTGTGTGTGTCAATATATTCTATGTCTAAAAAAGTAAAAAAAATATAATGGAACAGGTATTCATGGACATTTGATAAATAAATATTTTATGACTTTGTTCAGACTATACTTAATGCACAGGAATGACTGGTATAAATACAAGGAGTTGTCAGGCATACCTTGATGAGATAACACCCTAATGACAAAAAACTCTTAAAATCATCTACAGCGCAACACACTGTCTCTCACCAATAGATTCTTATCACTGAACTAGTATATATTTGCTTAGGGGCCAGTTGAGGGTGCGGGAATTTCTCGCTACATTGAAGACCTGTTGGTGACCTTCTGCTGTTGTTTTTTTCTATGGTCGGGTTGTTGTCTCTTTGGCACATTCCCCATTTCCATTCTCAATTTTAGTATCTATACAATATACAAAGATATAATTTGCCATGAGTACAGAACAGTTGTGAATAAAATTAAATAGAAACATCATAGATCTGTCATTAACACAAAATTCTCATAATAATAAAAACTACTGTTTGCCTGCATTGCTGAAAAAAAAAAACACCGAAAAAACAGTGAAATAATTGGTACTTCTAACTTAAAATTATCTTATTGTTGTTCATCCAAAGAAAAAAAAGAACAGAATCAGTGAATAAAGTAAACAAATACAATTATAAACTTCACCAATAAATAAACAGCCAGAGAGAGTGATTTGAGGGACAATTTTTGAACTTGTTAACTTGGTGTTTTGTTTTTAATGTTAGAAATGTAATTAGACCCTTCCAACTAATTTGTTTTGTGCTCTGTTTGTCTGTCCATCTATTAGTAAATAGTTTTCCACACTTTTTTTCTTCGTGCTTGGAGATATTTGATTTGATATCAGGTGTTTTGTTTTATCATAAGCTACAGATCAAGTTCGTATATTGTTCCTGTCAGATGATTTAATGCACAAGCACAACATTTGATGTGGTTAAACCAGTGCACACTTGCAAGCACAATATTTGATGTGGTTAAACCAGTTTCACATGAGCACACTCACAAGCACAACATATGTTGATAAACCAGTTTTACTTTAGCAATCTCACAAGCCCATTATTTGATGTAGTTAAACCAGTTTTACTTCAGCATACTAACAAGTGCAACATTTTATGTTAAACCGGTTATACTTAAGTAATCTCACCGGTGCAATATTTGATATGAATAAACCTGTTTCACTTGAACAAACTCACAGCTCAACATTTGATGTGGATAAAACAGTTTTACATGAGCACACCCTTAAGCACACCATTTCACGTGGTTAAAACAGTTTTACTTGAGCACACTCACAAACCCAACATTTTATGTGGCTAAACCAGTTTTATTTGAGCACAAGCATAACATTTGACGGTGTTAAACCGGTTATACTTCAGTAATCTCACAGATGCAACATTTGATGCGAATAAACCAGTTTTACTTAAGCACAATCACAAGCCCAACACTGCATGTGGTTAAAACAGTTTTCCTTGTGCACACTCACAAGCCCAACATTTGATATGATTAAACCAGTTTCACTTTAGCACATTCACAAGCACAACAATTCATGTGGTTAAAACAGTTTACTTGAGCACACTCACAAACACAACATTTGATGTGGTTATACTAGTTTTACTTCAGCACAACATTTGATGTGGTTCAACAAGATTTACTTGAACAATCACAAGCACAACATTTGATGTTGATAAATCAGTTTTACTTAAGCACATCCACAAGCACAACATTTGATGTTGATAAACCAGTTTTACTTGAGTTCACTCATATACACGTCATTTGAGGTGGTTAAACCAGTTTTACTTGAACACTCACAAGCACAACATTTGATGTTGATAAACCAGTTTTACTTGAGCACAATCACAAGCACAACATTTGGTGTGGTTAGAACAGTTTTACTTGATCCATTCACAAGCACAACATTCGATGTGGTTAAACCAGTTTTACTTAAGCACATTCACAAGCCCAACATTTGAGGTGGTTTAACCAGTTTAACTTGAGCACAATCATCCTCTTTCTGCATATTGTTACGATTTAGTGATCGTATTATTAAATTAATAGTACTCGTGTTCTCCATATTCTATAGTAGTAATTTTATGAGTCAGCTGTTTTTGTTTACGTTTTCGCAACGCTATTTTTACGATGGAATGTCACCTCGTACAGAATATTCACGGTTGGTTGGCATGTATTTCAATGATACATGATGCGATAATGTGTTTACCTTATTTGCTTATTTATTTTCTTAATGTAATAACTTGTGTTTTAGCCGTAATCGTCTAAATACCAGCAGTGCCATAGTTTATTTACAAGAGAAGCCATATTTATTTGTGTATTGGCGGTCTGCAACACGAGATTGCCTGTGAACATAACAAACGTTTTGATTGGTCGATCCATTGACCGGAAAATTATAAATAGAAGGTTGACGAAACGAACTTTAGATTTAATCTCACCGTCTGCAAGAGCAGTCGGAATTAATGCTGTCCTGATGTCCTTATTATTTAGTGTGAAGGTTTTGAATGTTTTAAGAAAACTAAACCTTCTTACACATGGCAATTGTTTGTTTTGAAGTAGAAGAAGACGACCTTCGACCTACGGGAAAGTCCCGTCAGCTGTCGTTCCACTTAGTCAACTTTCTATAAATACGACGAGAGAGGTTTTCTGGAAATCTACTTTCACTTTAGCAGAGAGAAACCTTTATGAGATGATTACGGCAAATTGTTTATAAATATGAATTTATGTTTTTATGATCAATTGTAAATATTTGATTATATAGATATTATATAAAATACCTATGAAATGTTACCTGACTTAGTTATTATTTCAACCATATACCAACTCAAAGGATCCATGCAAATTATGTTCGATCGAGCCTCCTTATTCATTTAAACTTACCACTCGGTTTAAGGGGCGAAATCGTTACATTGGTGTCAGAAGTGGGATTCTAAAAACTTTGAATTTGGTGGTTGAAATAAATAATTTATAAATTTATACTAAAAAAGCTTTAGTGTATTTACTTGATGTTAAACTATTTCACTAAATTTTTATAATAAGAATTATTAAAATTTTAGTACATTATGGATGATTCTGGAGAAGTAATTATAGCTATAAATCATTCTTTCCAAGAGGAAAATGATGGGGAAATTACCATTCCTTTAAATGAACAGAAGGTTGATAGTGTTGACTATGCAGGGCAGACAATAAGCCATGATAAAGAACAAAACTTATTTATGAATGAATTAAGAAACCTTAAAAGTTTATTTCATAACCAATTAGGGGAGATAACCCATGAGTTTTCTAATTGTCAAAAAGAAGTTATCATTGCTGTAAATCAGATAAAAAGAGATTTTCAAGAGGAAATTTCTTGTATTAAAGACCGCATAAGCAAAATTGAAGATGCTGTATATGAAAACAAGAGAAATATTTCTACCAATTATAAAATGATTGAACAAAATAAAGATTTAGTAAATCACAATAATCACATGAGTGACATTGTAAACACTGAAAACAAATCTAAAGGTGATGGGCAAGCAGTTCCTGATGAAGCTAATCAGACAAGTCAAAATACAGAAAAACAACAACAAAACACAGATGATATTTATTCATTTAATAAAGATAAAATGTATAATATAAATCAAAACTATGCTGTACTGGATAGACCCAAGGTTCCAAGATTGACCAATTCCCATACCCATTTACCCAAGTCTAGTAATGTAACCATGAAGCCACAGTTGTATGAGGGAGATGAAGATTTAGATGAATATTTAGCTCAATTTGAAATTTTAGCTGAAATAAACGGTTGGAATTATGCAACCAAATCATTATATTTGGCTGGTAGTTTAAAAGGGGGAGCAAGAGCTCTTTTAAATGAACTAGATAAGGAATCTAGGAAAGATTATAATAGCTTAGTAAAAGTTTTGGACAATAGATATGGTTCAGCTGAGAAATCAGAACTTTTTAGGGCAAAACTTCAGACCCGTATGAGAGGTAAAGAAGAAAGTTTACCTGAGTTAGCTCAGTCAATTAAGAAATTGACTAGGCAAGCTTATCCAAGTGCCCAATCCACAATAACTAGTGTATTAGCACTAGAACATTTTATAGATGCTTTACAAGATGCTGATTTAAGACTAACACTTAGGGAATCTAACCCTAAATCCATACATGAAGCAGAAACACTAGCTGTTAGGCTAGAGACGTTAAAGTTAGCAGAGAGACAAAAAGGGAGGATGGTTAGACAGGCAGATTCAGTTCAGACTAATGCTAAATTTAATACAGAGTTGAATGATGACAAGGGGGAAGATTTAAAATCCTTAAAAAATGAATTGAGTGATTTTAAAAGAGAAATGATCTCATTGTCCAGAAATATAAAGGGTATGTCCCAAAACCAAAATAGGAACCAAGGGGGAGGTAACCAGCAGAGGAACTATCAGAATGGTCAGAAAGGGTATAATAACCAGAATAAGAATTTTGGTCAGGGCAATAGAAATTTTAACCAGAGAAATAATAATTTTGGTCAGAATCAGAATAATTATAATCAACAGGGAAACCAGTTGAGGTCGGACTCAGGGGTCGGAGCCAGGCCGGGACAGAATGGCCCAAGTCGATAAAGATAAATGAATCTTTGGCAAATAACGAGGGACTATTTGTCAGAGCTAAAATTAATAATAAATGTTTAGCTTTTCTTGTGGATACTGGAGCAAATGTTACTATTTTAAGTAAGAAATTTATTGATGAAATAAATCCCTCATTACTTACAAAAATGAATCCTGTAAATATTAATTTGATTACTGCTACTGGTGATAGTTCACCATTTATAGGACAAATTGATGTTGAAATTTGTCTTGGAAATTATATTTATCACCACAATGTGTTAGTGGCTGATATTTCCAATGAAGGTATCATTGGAATGGATTTTCTTGTGACTCATGACTGTGATGTCTTGTTAAGTCAAAATAAGTTGAAGATTAAAGGGGAGATAATTGAATGTTATCATTATGCAAGTAGTGCTAAATCTTGTTATAGAGTTGCTATACAAGAGACAGTAGATGTGCCTGCTAACTCAGAAATGATTGTTTCTGGGGAGTCAGATGAACCTATTTTTAGAGGTTTCGCTGGGTTGATAGAACCTAATGAGAAGTTTATGGAGAAAAATGGTTTATTGGTGGCAAGATCTATTGTACATCCAGAGATGTATAATATTCCTTTGAGGATAATAAATTTAAATAAAGAGCCCTGCACTTTATATAAGGGTACAATTATTGCTACCTGCAATAAAGTAGATGAAGAAGATATTCAAACTTCTGAGTTTGTTAACAGTGTGGATGGTGGCCCAGCTATAGTAAATAAGGGGAGACAATTACCTGATTATTTACATGATGTTTTTGAGTCTAGTCAAGCTTATCTTGATAAAGATCAAAAGGAGAAATTTAAAGACCTTTTAATAGAATATAGTAGTATATTCTCAAAGTCCTCTGAGGACATTGGTTTAACTGATTTGGTTGAACATACAATAAATACTGGAAATCACTCTCCAGTACGTCAGCGACCCAGACGAATACCCCTAGCTAGAATGAAGGATGCTGAAGCTGAGATTCAGAAAATGGTTAAGCAAGATATTATAGAACCTTCTACAAGTCCCTGGAACTCCAATATAGTTCTCGTGAAGAAGTCAGATGGTAGTTGGCGATTCTGTATTGATTTTCGCGCCGTAAATTTATTGGTTTTACGCCCATCCTACCCCTTGCCCCGAATAGATGACACTATAGACTCCTTGTCGGGCTCTAAGTTCTTCTCAACCGTCGATTTAAAGTCAGGATATTATCAGATTCCAGTAGCCAAAGAAGATAGACCAAAAACAGCCTTTTCCTTTCCAGGGGGTGGTCTCTGGCAGTTCAAGAGAATGCCAATGGGTCTATGTAATAGTGCCCCTGTATTTGAACAATTGATGGAGACAGTTTTATCAGGTTTGACCTGGAAAATTTGTTTAGTTTATTTAGATGATATAATTGTTTTCTCAAAATCATTTGAGGAACATATGAAAAACTTGAAAGAAGTTTTTCAAAGATTAAAAGCAGCTAATTTAAAGCTGAATCCCAAGAAGTGTAACTTTCTTAAGAAAGAAGTTAAATTTTTAGGTCACATTGTTAGCGAAAGTGGAGTAGCTACTGACCCTAATAAAATTCAGTCAGTAAAGGACTGGCCAGTGCCCAAAAGTATAAAAGATGTGAGAAGTTTTCTAGGATTAACATCTTATTATAGAAAATTTATTTTGAAATATGCTGATAAAGCTAAACCTTTGTATAAGGTTACTGAGAAAAACCAAAAGTTTGTCTGGACTGAAGAATGTCAACAATCTTTTGAGGAATTAAAGACTACTTTAATTAGTGCACCTATTTTAGCCTACCCTACCAGGGAGGATTTATTTATTTTGGATACCGACGCGAGTAATGATGGTATGGGAGCAGTACTATCCCAACTCCAGGATGGAGTAGAAAAAGTAATTTGTTACTTTAGTAAAACTTTCAGTAGATCTGAGAGAAAATATTGTGTTACGAGAAGAGAACTACTAGCTGTAGTAGCCTCTATTAAACATTTTCACCATTATTTATATGGTAAATACTTCAAGGTTAGAAGTGACCATGGTGCATTAAGTTGGTTGTTCAATTTTAAGAATCCAGAAGGTCAGTTAGCTCGTTGGTTCGAGGTCCTGGCATCATATGATTTTAAAATTGAGCACAGAGCTGGAAGGTCCCACAATAATGCAGACGCCCTAAGTAGACGTCCTTGCTATAACAAAGAATGTCCTCACTGTGCTAGAGCAGAAATAAATTATGAATTGGTTCCAACTCATAAAAATGTTTTAACGGTTGAAAAATGTAATGATAATGCCACTATTAGTGAATCTTGCAGAAATGTTCAAGATGTTAGTGTCAAACAGTCAGTTACAACAACTAGTATTAGCTGTAAAAATGAAGATTGGCCAAACATGACAAGTGACGAAACTTGCCACAAAGTAAAAAGTCATGTAATTCATAATGAATTTAGAAGTAAGGGTCCAGATGAAAACCCTGATGTACTCCCTGTTCAGTCTAAAATAGTAAGAGTTTGTACCAGATCTAAGGATTATGGTTGCAGTCAAAATGAGAAAGGACGACCCAGTTAAAGAGATAAATTTTGAAAATGTTTCAGAATCTCAATTATCTGATGATGTAATCAGTATAATTATCCAATGGAAAATAGATGAAGTTAAACCCATATGGGCAGATGTATCCCATATGAGTCCTGAAGTTAAATTTTATTGGTCAAGATTAAATTCTTTAATTCTTGTCAATGGAATTTTATATAGAAAGTGGGAAAGCTATAATGGAAAACATTATGATCTACATATTGTTCTTCCAGCTAATTTTAAAAGGTTCGTGTTGAACCAAGTACATAACACAGTGACCGGTGGTCATCTTGGTGTTAGGAAGACTCTATCAAAAATAAAACAGAGATATTTTTGGTATAAGATGAGACAGGATGTAAAATTTTGGTGTACCAAATGTGATATTTGTGCTTCTAAGAAAGCACCTTGTAAAAAACCTAAGGCCCCGATGAAGCAGTATCTTGTGGGTGCTCCTTGGGAAAGAATGGCTATTGACATTCTAGGACCTTTACCAATAAGTGTCAATAATAATCGCTATCTGATGGTAGTTCAGGATTATTTTTCAAAATGGACGGAAGCTATACCAATTCCAGACACTGAAGCAGTGACAGTGGCTAAGAAATTTGTGGAAAGAATAGTAACCATTTTTGGGGTTCCTCTTTCAATCCACTCAGACCAAGGGTCTAATTTTGAATCTAATGTGTTCAAAGAGATGTGTATTATTTTGGGTATCCACAAAACCCGTACAACACCATTCCGACCAAAATCGGATGGTATGGTTGAAAAGTCAAATTCAACCATTGAGACGATGTTATCTGCTTTTGTAAGCAAACACCAGAGAGATTGGGACGAATATATTTATTTGTTAATGTTGGCCTATCGGTCATCAGAACATGAGAGTTTGGGTACAACTCCATGTTCCATGTTATTTGGAAGAGAAGTTAATCTTCCAGTAGACTTAATTCTGGGTAGACCAGAGACTGAAAAGTCACCTTTATATTTAAAAACTGTTTATGCCTATGAATTATCCCAAAAGTTGGAGGTAATTCATAAATTTGCACGGAATAAATTGAAACTGTCAAGCGACAGAATGAAGAGAAATTATGATGTTGGAACTAAGATGCAAACATTTGATGTAGGAGATCCAGTATGGTTGCACAATCCTCGTCGTGTAAAAGGATTGTGTCCTAAATTACAAAATAATTGGGAAGGCCCATATATTGTTGTAAATAAACTTAATGATGTTATATATAGAATACAGAAAGGACCAAAGATGAAGCCTAAGGTGGTACACCAAGACAGGTTGAAGCCATATCTAGGAGAAGATGTTCCTGTTTGGTTTAAATAGAATGCATGGAGGTTGCAGTACAGAAGAAGATGTTGAACAGTCAACCTAGTCCTAGAACATTTATTGGAAGAAATGAACATTGTGTTATATATTTATTTATATGTGTGTTGTAAATGATTTTATTGTGCATATTGATGATGATATTGTATTATAAGACAGGGTTGTCTTATTGGATTTTGTTTTCAAGTTTTGAGCCAACCAATTAATTAGTGGATTAATTTAATTAATGTATAGATAGTTTCTGTGCATTTGAGGACAAACGCCTAGTGGTTAGGGGGCTGTGTTACGATTTAGTGATCGTATTATTAAATTAATAGTACTCGTGTTCTCCATATTCTATAGTAGTAATTTTATGAGTCAGCTGTTTTTGTTTACGTTTTCGCAACGCTATTTTTACGATGGAATGTCACCTCGTACAGAATATTCACGGTTGGTTGGCATGTATTTCAATGATACATGATGCGATAATGTGTTTACCTTATTTGCTTATTTATTTTCTTAATGTAATAACTTGTGTTTTAGCCGTAATCGTCTAAATACCAGCAGTGCCATAGTTTATTTACAAGAGAAGCCATATTTATTTGTGTATTGGCGGTCTGCAACACGAGATTGCCTGTGAACATAACAAACGTTTTGATTTCATTTGTGCATTGAAGGTGGTGGATGTGTTTTTATATCGTGCGACAATTTTTACCTTTTACAGAGTACCTGAACATCTTATTGGGCTGAAAGTGCAGGAATACGCATACAATACATATTTATCACTTACTTAAAAAGAAAATTGCAATTAATTGATCACATTTCCAATTTTTCCAACAAAAAACAAATTTTACCTGACGCGCCAATCATTCAAAATGGCGGGCTTTTATAAAAGTTAATACTGCAGCCATGTGTGCCCTTAAAATTACTTAATAAGTAATAAGTTCATTCCATTTGCTTATATTACATATTATCCTACGCATATTTCCTTTAAAATTTTATTATTTTAAGTGCACTTGACGATTTTACTTCTTTTTTTTTTTCACTGGCCACGTGCGTTTGATATTTTTTTTTTTTTAATTATTTTTATATCCCCATAGTTATTATATTATCTGCCAATTGAATTAATTTGAATTAATTTTATTTCAGGAGTACATATAATTTCATATATTTTAAATACAGTCTCAAGTTCAGATAAATTAGTTTATTGTCTGTTCAAGTGGGATTTCTTGACTAAACACTTAACACCCTTGTATAGTTTTCCTTCATATTTATCATCTTATTTGCCAATTAAATTTCATTTCAGGAGTACATACATAATTATATATAATTTAAATATAGTCTTAAGTTCAGATAAATTAAATTATTGTCTGACCTAGTGTGATCTTCTCACTAAACATTTAACACCCTTGTATAACCTTTTCATCATATCTATTATCTACTAAAGACTTATATACTAGCAGTTTTTATTCTTATATACATCTTATCCATTATTAAATAAAAATAAATATATATTTACTAAAACAAATAGACCTAAACTTTTTGCATTAATAAAGTTAATACATGACTCTGCTTCTTCACTAGTGCTTCCAGCTGTCATTATTTATTAAGCTTTTAAAATTATAAGGAAAAGCAACTGTCTACTAGGGTATACGGAAGAACATTAGTACCTGGCAAATATTGTACTAAATTGAAACACAAATGACTGAACATAAGCTAGAAAAATATCTCAAAAAAACTTTCAATCCGCCTATTGGTCCGTCTAGACTTGTACCAGTTGTGTTGTCCGACAGCAAAGCAAGATATTTACAAAGTGAATGTAAACTGTCTCCCGAGATAGATATCAAATGGTGGTTTAAGTCAGGTCAAACTTCAACAAGCGGTCTTGCTTGGCTAAAAGACAACTTAGCGTCTAAAATTGGACATCTCGATAATATTTCCCTGTACGTGTGGCTAGGTACATGCGACTTCACAGATTATAGTCGTTGTGATAAGATTATCACATTAAAACATAACCCTGAGGAAGCAGCATCACAACTTATAAACAATTTAAAAGAATTTGCAACCCTTCTAGCTGAATATCCTGGATGTAAAGTCACATTTCTAGAAATCCCTATATTTTCTATATACATTTGGAACCGTCTTCATGATCACCCTGATCCCAACAGATTTAAAGCAGACGACAATACATTAATCAAGCAAATTCTAGTTGTAAATGACCAGATAAGAGCCTTAAACAACGATCACTCGTCAAGATCTCCAAGCTTCTCAGCCGACATATATCATCCAATTTCCTGTAACTCGAAAAAACACACACAGGCATGGTAGAGACTTGTACAATTTTAACTTATACCTTGATGGCATTCATCCAAAAAGTGCGTTAGCCAGAGTATGGCTTCGTAAATTAGCTCACAGAATTAAATTGGACTGTTGGTAAAAAAAAATAAAAAAAAAAATATTATTATAGATAATTTAGTTCTTTTAAATTTTAATATACAACAAATTTATATTCCACTTTTATTATAAAACTGTATAAGGCGATGGTGGGGCTTACCACAACGTCCTTACAGTAATCGCAATAAATATTTTGATGGACATATAATATTTATATTGAATATTGCAACTTTCTTATCATTTACATCATAAGTATTTAGAATTTTCATGATGAATATCCAACCGTATAACATACAGAAAACCAACTTGGTTAGTGTACATGCACTTGCTCAAAATAGTTACAACAATAACTACACTCTCAATATAGAAAAATCACTGAAGAAAAAGCTTGAAAGTACTAAAAGATCTGTAATAGAGTATGTCTATACTGGCGGTGGCGTTACTATCAAAATGGACACCATATCTTTTGAACTGTTCATATATGCTCTGGAGCAATATTTTAACGATCCTTCTTTCAAGTTTCATGATTACCGCAAAACCATAGCAACAGACAAAGGAGGAAATAATGTTCAATATACCTACCATATTTTTGACAATCCAACTGATAGTTACACAATTAATGCATACCTAACAAAATGCAACCTACTAATCAATGGGAAAAATGTGGACAAATTGTTCTATAGAGATATTGAACACATACACAAGATCATGTCTAATACGCAAATCAATGGTGCAAATATAAACACTGACCTCCTGAATAAAAACCTAGCATCAAAATTAATTGAGGCACTAGATTGTCTTAAAAAATCAGCAACACCGAATCCTGGCTTACCTGAGAACAAATCTACAAAAAGTTCAAATGAGGAACGTTGTATTAAGTGCAATAGGAACTGCAAATCTAGGGCAGTATTGTGTCATAACAATCACTGGGTTCATTATAAATGTGACAAGTTGTCTGTAGAAGATATTTCCTCCATTGAAAAGAATGATAAAACATATCAATGTAAAAGTTGTGACAGTACAAAGGTAAATATACTTGACACACAGAGGGGCAATGGTGGGACTTACCACAACGTCCCTTCTGTGTTAAAGTACCACCAATCCCATATAACTTGTACTACTAGTCCTGAAACACATCTAAAAACATATGGAAATAGCATCCAGTCAGAAGTAAGACATATTACTAGTGCAAGAGCCATACTTATAGAGGAGAACCTTATACAATGCTCTGTATGTGATGAAGCCCTAAATGATACAGAAAATATCTGTCCAGAGTGCAATTTAGTATGTCATAACAGCTGTCTTGATACCAATACAAATTCCTGTTACACTTGTGGTGGCTTGTTAGATCAGAGGTCCAGTTCAAATACATTAGAAACAGTTTACAAACTCCACACCTCTACAAATTCTATCTTGGTACAGGACATTATTGATCAATCTCAAGATGGACATCCATTATCTACAAAATCTTCAAACCATTCGGATTGTCTCAACACACAGTTACCCAATCTCAATTCTAAAGACTTATCAACATCCTTTTCAGATCTAGAAACTGTTGTTCAAACCACATGCAAATCTATTGAATCTAATAGCCATGTAGCTAAGAGTAATCACAACAACATTGAATTAGCATGTACCAACACGTCTGCAGTACCTAAAACTGCTAATCCTTCCATTCCGGATATTCCTATGCCTCACAATCATCATGTTACAAATTCAAAAGAAACAAGTAAAAAAGATCAGGGTAAAGAAATTTCGGCCAAAGACTTTAAACTTCTAGAGCAAAAGTTAAAGAAAAAAGAAGAACAATTAAAGATTAAAGAAGCTATATTAAATGACAAATCAAATGACAAGTCAAGTATTTTAGATAGACTATTCAAAGCAGAAAGTAGAAACCTAGAACTAGAACAATCTCTTAAAACCCTAAATCAATGTTTAGATAACTCTGTGAAGAATCAAGCCCACATGGATAGTAAGACAACTGACAACCTAAACAAAAACAGCCAGCTGAAGATCTCATCAGAGGTATACATGAAAGAGTAACCGAGTACGTCCTAAAAAAAGTTGATCGGGAACTTAGTCTTCTCCAATCCTTGGATACAGATAGTCCTCTACAAGAGAAATCTACACATGGCAATAGTGCTCCAACTAGCTCCGTCCAACACAACGTTGAATATGCAAATTATCGCAATAGTGCTCCAACTAGTTCCGTCCAACACAACATTGTCTATGCAAATCCACATTTTCCGAGCTACCCATACAACACTCACTATTCCAGAGATTACAATATTCCAGCCACTAATTATAATAGTACATCACATTATCAGTGGGGCAATGGTGGGACTTACCACAACGTCCCTACTGATAGTCATGATCCGTGCTATCCACACTCTCACAACTGGAATAATCATCAGGACAATATCCGCAAGAGTTACTACCCGGAAACAAGTACTCCAGATTATTATACCCAAGGTAACTGGTGGGGCAATGGTGGGACTTACCACAACGTCCCCCCAGAAACCTTCCATCATTCTCATAATCGGCATTCTGCAGAAAATCATGTTTGTTTTTCTAATTTAATCTCACTTACTCCGACTCAACTTTCTGCTAATTCTGCTAGTAATACAGAGGCAAATTGTAGAGAAAAAACATCTACTGCAAGATTTCATAATTCTTCGTCTTCCTCTATAACGAACACTCCAGAAGAGAAAGATAAAACTTCTCCAATGCTTCACGGTTCAAGAATAGGTCAACCCCTATATTATTCACAAGACAAATCTGAGCAGGATTTTTTATACAAGGAACTGTTCCAATTCGAAAGGCACAAAATGTTGTCATAAACATCGACACGTTACTTACTGAACAAATGAATACAAGCAGTGATGGAATTATTGAATACGATGTTTTAGATTTTAAAAATGACTGTATAAATGTACATTGTGTAAATAAAGATAAAGATGTACGTAGCAACTCTACTCTGAGGATTTTAGATTTTAACTGCAAAAACATATTGACATGTGGTCCACTATTTAAAGAGTTGGAAAGCAAAATTGATATATTTCTTCTCCAAGAACACTGGCTATATGACTGCCAACTAAATCTATTACAAGAACTACATAGTGATTTTACTGGAACGGGTAAAGCAGTTGATTCTAATGATCCTATTCAACCTCTTCATATGCCTCGTGGCTATGGAGGTGTAGCTATATTGTGGAAAAAGAATCTTGACAAACTTGTTACAACTTTACCAATTGGAAATGAGAGAATACAGTGTATTGAGTTGTCTGGAAATCAGAAACTTTTATTTATTTCTATTTATCTTCCTTGCAAATCGTCAGATAACCATCTAAATGAACTTTATGAATGTATTGACCAATTACATGAGATCATGGAGGTTTATAAAACCACTCACCAGATAATTATTGGTGGAGATTTTAATGAAAATATTTTTAAAGAAAATAACTCTAATAGAAAAAATTATATACTTGATTTCATGTCAGACCATAACTTGTCTACTACAGAAGTTGGAATTACCTATACACATACCAGTGGCATATCATCTTCTGCAATTGATTATATACTTTACCAAGAGAAATTTAAAGACTTCATAATAAATATTGAAAAACCTGACATTATTTCAAACGTCTCGGATCATCTTCCAATTCTACTACAACTCAAATATGAATTTCCCTGCATTAATTCCGTAAGTCAAACACAGGTGACTACCCACCATAAGGTCAAATGGAACAATATAGATAGAGATAGATATAAAATTCTAGTTGAAGAAGGCATAGCTCTATTAAAAGTCGATCCAATGAACCCTAATGAACTGGATCAAGCTTTTCAGACTCTCAACCATACTCTTACTAAAGCTACTTTGGCTGTTGCTCCCAAAAAGAAAAAAAAGATACGGAAGAAGAAATTACAAATTATGACTGAAAATATTTCTCAAGCAATATCAGAGAAAAAAATAGCATTCTTTCAGTGGAAACAAAATGGTCGTCCACCTGACCCCAACCATCCTCTTACTATTCAGAAGAAAATCACAACTTCCTCTCTTCGTAAACAATGCAGAATAGAAACTGCACTACAGAGAATACAAGAACGGCAGAAAATCATTGATGCAGGGTATAATGATCCGGCACTTTTCTACAGCCTTATAAAAAAACAAAGAGGTAGACTTTCACGCTTTATTGAGGAACTAACTGTTGATGAAGAAATTTTCCAATCTCCCGAAAATGTAATGAAGGGCTGGAATAAACATTTTGGTGACCTAGCAAAAAAGTCCAACAATAACTCTTTTGACACTATTTATCTAAATTCAATTGAAAAAGAAGCTACCCATATTATTAACAAATGTAAAGATACATATATTCATCAGGAAATTTCTACTGAAGAGATAAAAAGAGCTGTCTCAAAACTCAATACAAACAAAGCTGAGGATTTTTATGGTTTAACAGCTGAACATTTTATCCATGGAAGCGAATCTTTATTACAACATTTACAACATCTGTTGAATATCTGCTTTAAATTCTGCTACATACCGGATTTACTGAAAATCGGAACTTTATTTCCTGTGTTCAAAAATAAAGGGGATGTAAAAAATGCCAAAAATTATAGAGGAATTACTATAACTCCAACATACTCAAAAATTATAGAAAAAATATTGAAAGAAAGAGAAAATCCAAAAATTATAATTTCACAAAACCCTCTTCAAAAAGGATTCACTGAGGGCACGTCTCCACTGATTTGTGAACTTTTTATAGAAGAATTTGAAAGGGAAAGCAAAGACCTTAAACTTCCAGTCTACATAGCCTTATTAGACGGCAAGTCAGCTTTCGATGTGGTGGTACATGCTAATTTGATCCGTCGTATGTTCCAGATAGACTTCACGGAACAATCCATACTATTACTAAATAATCTATATGTAAATGCATCTTCTCTTATCAAATGGAATAATATAATATCAAAAGAGATGTTCACTATTGATCAGGGGGTCCGTCAAGGAGGTGCATTCAGCGCTGACTTATATAAAATCTACATTAATCCTCTGCTTAACATTTTAAGTACATCAGGTCTTGGTGGAAGAGTAGGGAACATAAATTGTTGTGCTCCTACATGTGCTGACGATGTAGCACTTGTCTCCAACAACCCTCTAGAATTACAAACCATGATTAACATTGCTTTGGATTTTAGCAAAAGAGAAGGGTATTTATTACAGCCTACAAAAAGCGTTATTATTCCAGTAAAAACATGCCGCAAATTTTATGAAATTGAAGATGGATTTTGGAAATTAAATGGAAAAAACATGCCAATTGTTTCGAACGCCTCACACATAGGAATTCAAAAATCTGACAAAAATTCTGCTGAATCGACAGTAAATGAAAATATAAAGAAAGCACGTAGAGCAATGTACAGTTTAATGGGTACAGGCCTCCATGGAGAGAATGGTCTAGATAGTAAAACTTCAATAGCATTGATAAGAACATATATTCTGCCAATATTAACTTATGGTTTGGAAATTTTATTACCTAAAGGAAAAATACTAAATAATATATCTATTCAATATAAAAAATGGATCAAAACAAATTCTGTCTTTAAATTCCAACGTAGCAGATTCTGCAGTTTATACTTTATCTGGTTTACTCCCTATAGAAGCTGAAATCCACGTCAAAGCTATCAATCTCTTTGGAAACATATCTAGAGCGAATTGTGATTCAATTGAATGGCGGCTAGCCGAAAGACAGTTACAGATAAAATCTCATAATAGTTGCAGCTGGTTTATTGAAGTCAAGGAATTATGTTTAAAATATGAAATTAATGACTTATATGCTTATTTAACCAATCCGTTATCAAAATTCCAATGGAAAAAGCTAGTTAAATCCAAAATTCATGTCTATTGGACATCTAAAATTACTGATGAGTCAAAAGGTTACTCAACTCTTAAATTTATGGACCATAAATATAATATTGGATCTGTACATCCTTTAGCTATATCAGTTAATGCAAATCTAAAGGACATCAGAAAAATTCCTGTACGTCTTAAAATTTCAACTGGGAACTATATCCTGCAAACCCACAAGGCATCATTTTCAAAGAATAACTTTATAAGTCCAACTTGTAAACTCTGTGGTAAAGCGGATGAAACAGTGGAACATTTTATTCTATTGTGTGAAAAGTTAGAAGAGACAAGAATACCACTTTTGTCAAAGATCTTAGATAATGGAAGCCTGATCCTAGCCAAAGTTGCAACTTCGTTTCCAATTGATCTTATCCAACTAATCATCAATCCGTTCTGTTATGTAGACATTAATGCAAACAGAGCTGTTTTTAAGGAAACCAGTAACATTTTGGAACCCCTGTGTAGACAGTTGCTTTATAATATGCATAACAAACGCTATGCTTTATTAGCTAATATAGATAAGCAAGGCAGTAGAAAATCTAACTTCTAATTGCTTAATAGTGTAGTTTAGTAAGATTGGCCTTGCAAGTACATATCGGGCACACATGGTCCCAGAATGAGTTGTTTTTGTATTCAAAGAACATTTTAGTGTTATTTCTATCAAAGTTTTTCTAATGTTTTATTTTGTGTATGTAACATAAATTCTTGAGGTGGCGGAAAATTTTAATATACGAAGTGATGCGCGTTGTATTGTGTTATATTGCGTATTGACATTTTCCTCTGTGTGAATGGAGGTGTGCCTTGATTGGCAGAATTACGATTATAGAATAGAATTGGTCGATCCATTGACCGGAAAATTATAAATAGAAGGTTGACGAAACGAACTTTAGATTTAATCTCACCGTCTGCAAGAGCAGTCGGAATTAATGCTGTCCTGATGTCCTTATTATTTAGTGTGAAGGTTTTGAATGTTTTAAGAAAACTAAACCTTCTTACACATGGCAATTGTTTGTTTTGAAGTAGAAGAAGACGACCTTCGACCTACGGGAAAGTCCCGTCAGCTGTCGTTCCACTTAGTCAACTTTCTATAAATACGACGAGAGAGGTTTTCTGGAAATCTACTTTCACTTTAGCAGAGAGAAACCTTTATGAGATGATTACGGCAAATTGTTTATAAATATGAATTTATGTTTTTATGATCAATTGTAAATATTTGATTATATAGATATTATATAAAATACCTATGAAATGTTACCTGACTTAGTTATTATTTCAACCATATACCAACTCAAAGGATCCATGCAAATTATGTTCGATCGAGCCTCCTTATTCATTTAAACTTACCACTCGGTTTAAGGGGCGAAATCGTTACAATATCTAGACCAAATGTCGTAAAACTAAAACATACACTCACAAAACGCACAACAGGACGCCATTTAACTTTAACAAGAAAAAATAACGGCCCAGAGTTTAGGAAGCATGGTATGCTTGTACATAAATATGAAACAAAACTTTAATTCAATTTAATAACAATATGTGTATATCACTTAAAACGAATACAATGTTATTATATTTTTTTTTCTCCTAAATATCTATTTCGGGTTTCCGACCATAAAGTTTGAAATTAATCTTGTTTCATCTTGAAAACAGATTTTCTGGTGAACGTGATGGTCATAGAAGTCTTGGAATAATAATCCGAAACTACCTGTTCCTTCCTGACAACAAAGTCATCTAAAGCTTTAAGAACTTTTGCTGTGAAATCGAGCATTGATACTGTAGCAAACGAAACGTTTTCTCCCTGGTTCAATGGTGGAGCTTTGTGATTTAAAAAATCAAACTTCTTTAATGTTCCGATTGGTGGTAAATCTTCTTTGTGTTCTTCCATAGGTAACTTCATTAACCGCGCAAATATACCCCTCCTTCTACCACCTTTCTTTTGTGATGTGAATTTGTTTACCACTTTTTGAATTTTGTAGTATTTTTTTAGTACTTCAATGAATGACGGTTCCTTCTTTTTAATTTGTTTCCCTCTTAACTTTTCGAAACTATATTTTAAATCCAGCTTTTTAGTATCAAACAATTCCTTTTCTGGTTCTTCGTCTGTTTCAGTTTCAGGAGATGGGACTTCCAATTTCTTTGGAAGAGTTTTTTTCAAAGGGGATGGCTTCTTAGATTTCGTTTCTTTTATTGACTTTTTTTTTGTCATTAACTTATTTTTTACTATTAATGGAGATGAAAGTGTAGAAATGGTCATTTTTGTCTCGTTTTTTTGAGGCGTTATATTTTCAACAGTTTCCGCCTCTTCTTCATGGAGAAGTTCTGTGAGTGTTCCTGACGCAGAAGTCAGAAAAAACTAGAGGGATGTCAGATTCAACAGACGATCCTCGTCTAAGCAAATCAAAATCATATAACGTTGACTCATATTCAAAAGAAACAGACCTTTCTCGTTCATCTTCATCCGAAAATGGAGTAAAGCGTCTGCTCGGCGACCTTTTTCTTAACCCTTGTTGTTGATCTATTACCCATCTTTCGCAAGCTTTTGAGTCTGTCACGCCACCTACTTCTTCAGCAAATCCTATGGTATTTTGCCTATATTTTAATTGTCCTTGTTTTATACCAATTGGCGGCAATTTGTTGTCATCTTCCGGGTTCGTCTCTTCTGCTAATGTTTTATAAGATCTTTTACTTCTCAATGCCTCCCTTTGGATATTGTAACGTTTTGCTACCTTCTTGGACATTTGTTTAGCTCGTCGAAATCTTGGATCGTACTTTTCTTCTTCTTCTAGGATATGTAGAAATTCTTCAAATGTTGGAACTCGCGGTGGTATTCTTAGGACTCTTTTCGTATTTGCGTATAGGCTAAAATCTATTTCTTTGTACTTCGGCAAACCTTGATGGTGCTTCTGCCAGTCTACTTCTATGGCTTTTTTCTCCTCGCGCATTTTCTGTTTGTCTTTGAGTTTCGATCTTAGCTTATCTTCAACATTCAAATCTTCTGTTAGAGCTTTTGTTATGTTTTCTCCTAAATAGAATTCTTGGCCAGTGTCGAATGTTTCCAAAGTTTTGACATCATCTACCACCTGCACATCTAACCCATCACCAAACACATCATTTTCAGTACTACAGCCAAATTTTGCCAAGTTGCGCACTCTTGCTTTAATTTTATATTCATTATCCGGACTGCTTTGATTGGACTTCGGGTCATCACGTGGGATCTGTGGTATGATTTCTACATTTGGTTTGTCCGATGCATTACCAGTTGTAGTTTTTTCTGACCTGCTGTCTCCATTATTTCGAGATTCCTGGTCATTCCAGTTCCTAATAGTATTTTTTATGTCATCTGGGTCATTCTTTACACAGCCAGTTTTTACCATGTACTCTAACCGTCTAGAAATATCATTCATTTCCTCTTTGTTTTCAGATGATACAAACATAGAATTTCTTTTGAAGGAGTGTGATGAATATGGGTCGAAATTGTAATGGAATATACTCTGCTTCCTTTTCCTTGACCGAGCTAATAAAAGAAATAAAATAAAAAACAATATATATAAAAATATTTACTAAACTAGCATGTCCTCTATAAAAATCAAATACATTTGAAATGTTATTGTGTGTTTCTTTCTTTCATGTAAACATGAAAACCCTATTTTGAGCTTTTGAGCTGCCCCTTCCAAGCTTTTCGCCAATGACAATACATAATATGGAGATGTGTTATGATGACCAACAAGATAACTATCCACCACATACCGCCGATATAGGATGATGTAAAGCCCTACCGAGTGACAGGCAGTCACCATATGGCATTTAAAAGAAACATGCAATACGAAAAAATAGTAAGGCCTAATGAACCTCATAAGAATATGATACAGATTCTCAAAACTAAAACCAAGTTTATCCGACTGTCTGGCTACTATATTCATATTGCTTATAGACTGGAGTCGATAAAAGTTAAATCGCAAAATAGATCAACTTCCACTGAAATTCAAAAGGTAGGGCGATTGTAAAAGGCCAAATCCAATATGCGACACACCACCTTGGTGATGTGCATATAAATCTTATAAGTTTAACCAATAAGATCAAAACTAGAACTGTGTAAAAGGACACATTCAATATGCGTCACACCACCTTGGTGATGTGCATCTAAATTCTATAAGTATAACCAAGAATGTCAAATCTAGAACTGTGAGTGAGTTCGCAAAATGATATACTATTGAGATACTATTTCCACATATTGCAGTATTGATAGTACATGGACCAAAACCGGACAGGGTGATCCCAAATTACCCTCCTAAAAATGTGTTTGTTCTTTTTAAGGAATATTTTTTTTAAATAATCAAGGAAACAGATATACATTTTGCCGTTAATCCACCTCTAATTTGCGTCTGAAAAATAAATAAATTCTCGGAGCGAAAATTAGAAATAAACCTTGAGAGTGTGTCTATATTTTACATCTATTGCATTAATAGATGTAAAATCGACTAACCATAACATTTTGCTGATTGGTCGGCCTAACGTCTACAGACAAAGCAAACATAACAAGCAAAGCAATGAACAGCTTTTGCGAAAGAAATGGCACATACTTCAGCACTAACGCTAAATATGATTCCTTTGATTTAGAATTCAATAAACCTTTTTACCAAAACGTTCTCTTAGACAATCTTATTTCAAACATATTCTAAAATGTGATTTTATTATATAAAAAAATATTAATATATACTAACAGAGAATTTGCATTGTGGCAAAATCGTCTGATTCCTCCTCGTCCTCCTCTGTGATAGTGTGAAATGTGGAATCAGTTGTTGTCTCGTGTTGTGAAGAGGGCTTGTCTTTAGACTTCTTCTCGGTTTTTCGTCCATAATACGTAAATTCTAATAACAAGGTTTCCTCTATTAGTGTACACCCCTATAAGAAGATATTGATAAAATAAAACAGAATCTGAAAAAATATTTTGTAAATTGTATTAACTCGCTATTTGGTATTAGTGCCGGCTTATATGGTTGATCTAGTTTAGTTCTTGTTGATGTTTTTACATTTCAGAGTTGTCTTTAAACAATCTCGCTAAGCTTAAGATTAAGATAACAGTTTCAAATTTGCACTCAAATCAGTAACCTATAAAGTCTATAGTTTTAGCCGTTTTCTTGTAGGTCCATTTGCACAGGCACTTGTCTCAGGATTTTCCCCCCTTTATACCTTAATATTAAGGTATATAGGGGAAAAATCTGAGACAAGTGCATGTGTCCATTTGGGATCGAATGAAGTCGGCTCAATTAACATTATTAGTCATTTCTGTTCAATTATAAAACAATTGGCGAATCTTTCTAAGTTCATGATACAATAATTCATGTTTTTATGTGAACCAAATAGATAAAATACTCTCGAGAGCATATGTTTGTATTGTTATATGTGAACCTAATAAAAATAAACTTTCTGCCAAATTCGTATTCTATGGATCAATGATGTCCCCTTCTTCTTCACCTTGCTAAACAAATCTACCATATCAGAAATCATATATAACTTCAACAATACCTGTTCTTCATTGGATAGTTTATAACAGCCTCGTCTTTCTCGTTGGTTCCTAGCGAAAGCAAATGTATTATGATGTCCTATGATGTTTGTCTTCTCCAGGACATACAGAGCTGTGATGAGGTAGTCCAACAGTTGACCTTCAAGTATCCGTATAGAACAGCCATGGGACCATTTGTCAGAATACAGGAAATCCCAGAACTCTTCTGAAAAATCAAATCAGAGATATTGAAGTTTAAATAGTGTAGCTATTATAATCTGATAGTTATTTTTCTTAAATATATGTATTCAAAGTATGGAACATTTTCACCATGATATCCGCTTAAACTGGGGTTACATTTCAATCCTGGTATCTATGATGAGTTTATCATTGGGTTCTGGGATGGGCTTAGAGAATGGAGAATAATGATAAAAAAAATATTGGAAAGAATGAGCATGAAGTATAAAGAATAGAAAATAATGGAGTGTAAAAGTACTGGCATAAAGAGTAACTTTAGAAAATAAACGAATCAGTTAAACAAAAGTGATTACAGAAATTAAGGATGTACAGCACACATAAATCAGCTTTATAATCATGGAAAATTCCAATAGCAAAATCATTTCCATGAGAATTTTATAGAATAACGGTTATTTTTAACGATAAAGAAAAATGCCCTCAGATTTAAAGAATTATATGGAAATTAATTAAGAACCCCCATCCAAACCCTCGTCGTCAGTTATATGAAAGCAGAAAATGTATACAGATTTTAAAAGGAGCATGCATGAATTTCAAAAAGAGAACAAGATTCGATTACAGAAAGAAAATAAAAGTTTAAAGCAAAATGTACTTACGAAAAGAAGAATACACAACCAACGGTTTCATCATAATACATTTAAGAATTTGAGTAGTATAACTTTCGATCGTTGAAATATGACAATAAAAATCATCTGTATACGGATATAGACTTCACGTCATTAAGTTTAAGTAACATGCAAATATAAACTTCATTCTACTTGACACGCACATTGTTAGGTAAAGAAGATGAAAGAATTGAAAATGGCAATCATGTCTGTTCTGACATTTTATAATTGATTTAAGTGTAAAGATATCTTTAAATTATTTACTTCTGCCAAGAAAATTCCTAATAACAAACATATATATTTCGTCAAAAATGATAAATCAATAATTTCATATATTATTTGAAAGATATTAATGACATTAATATTTTTGTAAATAAAGAATGGGGCATATAACTGCTATATATTTTATAGGTCCAAACTAACTAATGATATTGTCTAACATCCACGAACACCACAGATTACCACTGCTGATGTGATATCAGTTTCCATTTTCAATTCATTGAAGTTGGTTTTTGTTACAAGGTTAACAACACTAAGGTCATGTTGACCTTAAAAAGTTTCGACTGTTCTGTTTATGTCTATGATTTCGGTCCTCACACAGATTCATGTATTTGGCTTCAAAAGCTCTTGCTTCATTGAATGTATCTGTAAAATTTTTGGTAAAAGCACAACGTTTGGTTATGCCAAAGCTTTAATATAAAGTAAGGGTTATGCTCATTGTTTCAGGTCTTGGTAATTGCATTGGCATGAATACTTATAGATATATCTTATTATCTAGATATAATATCTTATAATTCGGATGAAAAATCGTCTTCCCTTTGATAAATTTCAGCATCAAAAATAGTATCAGAGTAACGGTAACAGTATTTAAATTTTAGACGGGTATTTGCTGAGTTTGGTCACACACTGAGATAGTACGTACATCGATCATTTTTACCTTTCTCATGCAGTAAAGAAAACAGTCCTATATAAGTTGGAGCAGATAAATTTGCAGTTATATTTTTAATTACCATTTACGGTTCTTCACGTGAGGATCCTCTCTCGATTATCACTCTGATATGCCTATCATACAGAGATGATTTTGATCGACCTAGAAGTAATACTAATGCCATGTCGTCTTCTACATGTGTTAAATACTCCCCACTGGACGATAACCAACTAGCAATCAACCAATCAATATAATGTCAAATGTGTCTAGTTTGAGAAGTCATTGAAGTAGCTTTTCAAGTGGAACTGAGTCGAAGACTAGTATGACAATGAAATTGAGAATTGAAACTGGAAAAGTGTCAGCGACAATACTGAACATGACAAAAGAGCAGACAATCCAAGGCCTCCAATGCCGCAATGTCTGTTTAAAGTTATACATAATTTTTTCTTCCTTTTTTACAGTATTTAGTTTTGTTATTTCATTAATGTTTACCCTATGTATACAGTATTTATGATGCTATTAATATGATAAAGTTTCAAATTCACGATTTACTAACCTACGGTGACATCCTGGAATGTTGTTAACTCGTCTGAAAAATACTGCTCACAACCAACACTTGACTGCAATAATTTCACAAATTTACTCAACTGCTCTGGTTGACTGAATCCTTTTAAAGTGTCTTTCCTTTCTAGGAATGGGTTAATCTTAAACCACAGACGCTTGACGTTATTATTCAACACAACTCGAGCTTTACTAAACAAAACATCGTGTACCTCATTCGGACAGGCCATTCTCCAAAACGGTAACGTCAAGCAATCACCACGGCTACATTGTGACGCCAGATTCGTAGGGATCGAAGAAATTCACCACGGCTTATATACAGCTACTGTAGAGTATAGAAGATTTGTTAGCATAGTCAGACACAAAGACAAGACAGTCTGTTTTGGGGCTACGATTTTCATAAATTATTTCATATACATGGGGCTGTTTTTTCGTTCCTTCTTTACCCACATAGTCTTAAATACTTTAAGGCAAAGATGAACCTTTGCCATTAAAAATATTCCCTTCCGAAACTGCCAAATCCATACCCATAACAAACAAACATCACATAGATATTTATTGTTTGTTTGTTGTTTTTTTTTGTTTTGTTTTTTTTTGGGGGGGGGAAGGGGGGGGGGGGGTTTATAGTTTATAATTTATTTCATGTTCGGTGAACTAACATGCTCGCAATGTATCAGACAAATATTTGGAACATGCATTGTCAATATCGACAATTTAAACAGTTTAACGAAAAGAAACGTGCCAGATTTGTCTGACACCATTGAATCTATATCGACGGCTAATATTTGCTATGACACATATAGAAAAGGTGCATATTGAAACTACATTGTGTCTTGGACCCGAAACTACTATATAGATGTGTTATATAAGCTTGGACATACCTCGGATCTCATGCTTCAAAAAGCTTAATAAGCATAGCAAACATCTTGTAGGTATCGTGAGCCAAGTCAATGAGAAAAGTTTTAGTTGTAGGTAGACAATTATATTTTACAAACTTCTAATTTCACGACTCATACAAAAATATACAATCAGCTATCTGACAACACTGTTTTGTTCATTTGACAAAAGCATGCAATAAAAAATGAGAATGGAAATGGGGAATGTGTTAAGAAGACAATAACCTGACCAAAGAGCAGAAAAGGATGTCGATTGATTGATTGATTTTTGTAATGTCCAGTGGCAAATATTTCATGCATGTTCAGGACGGAAAAGGAAATCAAAAACCCCTTTATCTGCTTAGCTGCTTAGTTTGATTTTAATTTTAACTGGTTTCAATGATGTACCTGCTTTACAAGGTTGAGTTCAACATTAGTTATCGAGATAATAAAATAATTGAGATATCATGTTTACAAAACTTATTTGACAGATAAGCTTGTTTGAGCTTTGATTCATGGTTTTCTTTGCTGTTTAAATATCTGCTTAATATACTTTTTTTTATTGAAGCATATAGATATAGTGATTCTATCTGTTTCTTTGTCCTTATTCACAATGTGTCTACAATTTCTTCTAAACATTCTGCAATTCGTTCTGAACTAGTGGCTTAATTTCAATGTAACGGTGATGTGCACTTTATCAAATTGACTCCTTAGGTAGCAATAAACAGTTAGGAAAAAATACTAAAATTTGCCCTTATGAATTTTACCATCCCCCTTTCATTGCTTTCTTGCAATATCAAGCTTACTGTTTGTGTCATATATGGGCATATGTATGTAATCAGAATCTTCCATAGATTTTATATCCAGTATATAAAATGGTAAAATATAATTTCTTTTTGGTGTATCCATGGCAACAATCTGCATTTATTTGTTATAAAATATTGCAAAAAGGGGGGGGGGGGAAAGATGTCACATATTTCCCCAAAATTTGGCTAAAAGTAGAATTTCAATCGCTTGAAGTAATACCTTTTCTGAAACTGTGTACATATATCATTCAGCAAATCCAATGAAAATCATGTCTTTCATCTCATTTTTTTGTAAAATTGCGTCAAAAACTTCGTGTAGAAAAAGAGTGTTTGTAAACAGTACATTAATTTCTGGACCGATGGCAGGTCTAGCTATGAAAATACGGATTGTCAAAGAGAAAACAGCCCATAAAACATGTAAAAAATAATCTTGATGCTCTTATAAACCATCTTTGAAGGCTAAATTAGCACTCATCTGTCTAAAAATGAATTTTATTACACAATAACTTTCCTATTTGAAAAATCCACAGGGGCCAAAATGCCAAACTAAACTCCTAACTGTGTATTGTTACCTTACCTGTCCAGAAAAAAATAATGTCTGTGCCATGTCTACACAAATGGGAGAGAGACATGTACCTGTAACCTCTGATTAGTTTTTCTACTAGTTTAAAATAACTATTGCAAATGCCTTACGATAATTCTAATTCATTTAACAATGACACCATAATCATTTACCTCTTGACAACATAATTCAAATAGCTCTTCCAAACAGGAGTGCACATGGTGAAATTGTTGCATGCTTTACTTAACATTGATTTTCTGTTGATAATCCTAAATCTAAATGTTTACTACAAGTATCATATAAATTTAATGTGATCCATGAAAATGATGTCAATTCAGATAAACTAAGCAATAAGTACAAGTACACCTTACAATCATTCCATACATCCATCATAGTTGACGTTTTGCTGATAGTATACAAGAATAGAAACAAACCAAACCATGAAAACTTGATTGTGACAAATGAACCATAAATGAGGTAAAGGTCAGATGAGCCCTCACAATCATTCCATGGGTTAAATATAGTTGACCTTTTGTAAATAGTATCTAGGAAACAAACTTAACCAGGGAAACTGAAAGTTGATCAATGAACCATGAAAATGAGGTCAAGGTCAGATAACTGCCAAGCAGATATATACACCTTATAATCATCCCTTACACCAAATATAATTGATATATCAAGAAAAACTGACCATAACACAAAAACTTTACATTGAGTAATGAACCATAAGAATGATGTTATCCTACATGACTTTTAACATTTGTTGAAAATAGGCTTAAATAGAAAAGTGGTTTATGTACAACTCATGTACAATGGTTGATCAAATTGTGGTTTTGAAATGAAGTTCTGACACGTTTAGTTGTTAGACAAAAGGTTCCTCTTCTCTAAAGGAAACTATTCCATGACGATATGATGAAATGAAGCTTTTAAGTGTTACAAGAAGTTTATTTCACAAAGATATTATATAACCTTCAACATTTGACTCTCATTTCTATGATTTTAAGGACATAATGAGGATGTTTTTTGTTGTGAGTGGATAGTTAAGAGGACCTTCATGCTATTTGGCCAGATTTATAAATAGCACAGCATTTATTCAGAAAATGTTTTCTTTTATTAAACAAATTATATATGTCTTGTATTGAAACAAGAATGACAGTATTACAGTTGAACTAACAAGTATTATATATATACAGTATTCATGATGGGAGGATACAGTGTTACAGTATAATCTTAACTAACAATTATAATAGATGATTGAAGTAGTTTTGATGTAAGTTTCACTATTGAATAGCTTTCAAAGTTTTAAAGATCTCTGGTTTTTTTTTAAAAGTAAAATGTAAAAAAAAAAGGTAAAAATGTAAAAAAGAAAGGAAAATTGAACAGCAGTTTTTTTTTGTAAACATTAATTTTCAATGAGCAATTATTATCTCTATAATATATCATGGATAATTCAAGTTAATAGACAGCTAAAATTTCCTTATACATGTAACAAGGAGTATACAAAAAATCGACAAAAACCAAACGTTTTCTCTTATACAATAGTTATATCTTTCTCAATCTTTTAAACCTGAAATTTAACTCTCTGATCAAACTGTTGATTTAAAAAAAGAACAAATTACAAGATTATCATTCATTACACACTAAAAAATTTCTGGTGCGATATATAATATGTATGACCATAGCATTCTGTACAAGTTTGGACAAGAAGTCAGTTGAAGTCATCAAAATGATGTATAATTAGAATTGTTCATCATTTTGAAAAAAAAATCTGGATTTTCAAGAATTAAAAGATGAAGATAGAAAAAACAAATCACGTTTGTTTAAGTTATACACACATAAATATATCACATTTACTATGTCCATATTGCAGCAGCAAAAAATTAAATGTGAAACATTATATATTATCAAGAGAGGTAATCAAAAACAGTTTCATTAGATTTTTGTTGTAAAAGTAGAAATGTGTTACTATTTAAATCAATAATTTAAAACTAAAGACAGCTTGTTCAATAACCAAGAACACATCATGGCAACAGTATAGAGATATTGTATCCAATTAGTACGAAGTCTTAGAGAAAATAGGAAAAAAAAAATAATACAATGAAGAAACATTGAACTAAAGCACAATATATATTTCTTCAAAGAGCAGCATTTAATAGTTTCTTGAGCACTATAAGATATGCAAATATCAGCTAGTGATTAAACTTTATAAAATGATCAACAAGAAATTTCATGGAAACAATGTAACAAGATAGCACTATTCTTTAAACTTAATTGCACTTCAAATTATTTGCACCAAAAACAGGGAATTTTGAGCCCATATCCCTGTGAAACCTAATTAAAAATTGTATAATACTTAAGTGTCCTGATTTCAACATTAATCACCATTCTGATCTTTGTTTTGTCTTCAGATAATATGGGCTAATATCATCTGTCAAGGTAGCCAAATTGCATGATAAGCAGGGATATTTCAATCCTGTTTAATATTTTCCACTGCAATAAATATGATGTAAATCCATTTGCAAAGCAAGAAACATAATAATGTTTTTATAAAAATGGACAGAAGCTGAATAATAACAATCTGACTAAACATGCACACTTTATACATTATATACACAGGAAACAGAGGTATGATTAAATCGAAGTTCAAATGTGTCATTTTCATTACTCTAGTTCGTCCTAAATTTACATTAATTACATTAATTGTAAAAGCTAATGTCAAAAAACTGAATTGTCAGTGATATTTAATTTAATGATATATCAATCATTCATTGAAACAATTATTAAAATTTTGATGAGTACCTTTGAAAATAGAGAAAAATTCCACAACATTATGCTGTAGTTATAATAAATCAATGTACCGGTTATAGGGATCTTTATAACATCTTTTTTGTTCAGCATTTAAAGATTCATATCTTAATTCATTTAAATCGTAACTGCTGAAAAAATATTTGAAGGTCCTCAAAGTTTTTTAAGGAAAAGGAAAGTTTTTGAAATACTTCAGTCAAGTTTTTTTGTAATTTGAAATAGTTTTCTCGATCATTTTTTGAAAGAGTAAAACACAGTCTTGTAAAATGTTCTTACAGATAATAATTGTATTGCCATACAAAAATAAGTTATTGATAAATATATGAGTAA
This sequence comes from Mytilus edulis, assembly GCA_019925275.1. Lineage (NCBI taxonomy): Eukaryota > Metazoa > Mollusca > Bivalvia > Mytilida > Mytilidae > Mytilus > Mytilus edulis. The sequence goes on along the minus strand of CM034356.1, from coordinate 86,576,350 downwards.
AACATTTTATAAATAGAGTATAAAATACTGCATTAATACAGCTGCCAAGAAATGAATTGTACCATTAAGACATACATAATATATAAATCACACTACTGACATTTCTTACAATGACAATGCAGATAAAATGTAGGTTATATAAATAGGTGTACCGGTATAACTTATTAAAAATAGAATTATCCAAATTTGAATTTCTTATTAGTTTTGTAAACAATTTCAAAGATTTTAATTTTTAAGATGAAATTAAAAAATCTGCCCAGAAAAATGTGAGTAATACATACTTTATACTTTATGATCTTGAACATATAACATATATGTAAAAGTTCAGACTATGGCACTTATAAATATAGAAGTTCTATCGAAGCATATTAATAAAATTGTGTCCGAATGCTTAGTAAAATTATCAAATCTTTAAAAAAAGATTTTCTTTGTAATCCTTATATAGAGTCTATCTAACATAGCTTGCAGTAGTTATAACTGTTTTACACTAATTAATAGAATTGTGTCAAATAAACATGATTTCAAGAAATAAACCAGTGCCAGCTTACAATTTGTGATATTTTTTTTTAAATATTCAATAATCATATGCAGTATCAATTTAGAAATATTTTAGAGCCTACAATTACAGTCCTCTTCACATTTTCAAACATAAGCAGCAACAGTTACAGTTCTTTTAAAACACAGCCTCAATGATTAGATTCTTTCCCATTATTTTTTTTAAATGACAGTTGTCCACATGAATCACAAGAAACCCTTGTAAGGACCATCTTAAGTAATTTTGTTTATAAATTGTAAATGATATTTTGTGTTACAGAAAAGGAGTGTGACACAAACATTGTTTTGATAAATTTGCTATGTACTGCACAGTCACTGTCGTCTATCATCAATTCACCCTTACTTCACTATCAACACGTAAGTACAGACTGCTTCAAATCCAAAGTCAAGAATTAACTAGGATCTTGGTGAGGCCTGTGGACCTGAAGAGTTCCAAGTTTCATGTGAGACACCAGGAGCTAAGTGGGTAATCTGGACATGGACAGCTTGCATTTTTTCAAACTTTGGAGGTATTTTTATTCTTTTATATGTGACATCATCGCCTGGTTTTGGTACATATTCTCCATCAACGCTGAAATACAACAAAAATTATTTATGCCAATTCACTAAATTTAACTTCATCATAAAATGTTTTTTAATTTTCAAAGAATATAAGATGTGTGAAAATCAAAATTAACTTACACTAAATCAGTTTGATGTGTACAGCTTGATACTTTAGTCTAGGTAAACACAATTTATGGATTGGTTGTAATTGTTTTTGAACTTGATTTCAATAACCAAGGATTTTTAGATTGGCACTTTGCGGTTTGTCTGTAAGTTTTAATGATTTGTGTTATATCTGATGAGTCAAGCCCTCTCCAACTGAATTTTTACAACATATTTAGCTCTGCAAAATTCTTTCTGGGTCTATTCCAAGTAAGGAGCCTGTAATTCAATGGTTGCTGTTTACCATATTTATTTTCGTTAACTGTTTATATTTTTGTATCTAAACATAAATAAATGATGCAAAGTTACTCCTCTTGTTTTACTGCAGTTTAAAATTATGTTTATAGGAAAAAATAAACAAGTATTTTTACAACAACTGCATTTATTTTGTAAAAAAATATTTCAATACTCCATGTACTCCTTACAACAAAACTATTAAAGTTACCTGTGTAATTCATTTTATTTAACGTCATTTTATCTAAGGCTGTAGTTGTTTTTCTAATATTGTTTTACATTTGCCCCCTTTTTTAAAAATTAATTTTGTATTAAAATTGTGTCATAGATCATATTTATTCGTTCAGTGTATGTTTACTTGTTTTTATTGATACATGTATGTGTTTTTATTGAGTGAAGCCATTTCACTTGATATTTTATGTCTTCCTATATATTGTAATGTTACACCACTTCTTCAGGTTAGGATGAAGGTTGGAGGAGCCTGTTTAAACATTTAAACCTGCTGCATTTGTTTGCACCTGTTTAAGTCAGGAACCTGTTGATCAGTGGTTTGTTGATGTGGTTCATAAAATTTTCTCATTTCTCATATAGATTAGACCGTTGGTTTTCCTGTTTGAATGGTTTTACACAATTCATTTTAAGGCTCTTTATAGCTTCCTGTTCAGTGTGAGTCAAGGCTTCATGTTGAAGGCCTTACTTTAACCTATATTGGTTTACTTTTTACCAATTGTGATTTCGATGGAGAGTTGTCTTATTGACACTCATACAACATCTTCTTTTATTATATGACTATAACTTTTCTGTTTTCTCATTGGCTAAAAGCATAGGAAATCCTCTTTGATAAAACATTATATTCACCGCGTCAAAAATCACGAGAGGTTAATATAAGATTTGGAACAGCGTCCGTGTACCTAAATATAGAAACGGGGAATTCTTGTTAGCTATTTAAGGGATGTATAAATAAAATGGTTTTTAATTGGACGACCGAATAAATATCAACCAATCAGCGCTCTCGACATAAAATCGTTTCGATCTAACAGACGACAGTTACATGTTTCCGGCAACAAAGTATGGCTGGAGCAGCAGAAGTAGCTACTGAAAAACGCTTTCCATCGTTAAATAATGAGGAAATTAAGAAGATTTTGATAGTTTTAATTATGCAGAATTAAATATGCCTAAAAATCAAACCCAAGCATAAAATAACCAGATGCTCCGCAGGGCGTAGCTTTATACGACCGCAGAGGTTGAACCCTGAACAGTTGGGGCAAGTATGGACACAACATTCAAGCTGGATTCAGCTCTAAATTTGGATTGTGATTAAATAGTGGACACAGCATAGGTTTCTGACACAGAATGAATGTGTTCTAATGAACTTAAAATTTTTGTTTTCTCTTAGAGCAATTCACTATGTTGTTGAATATTAATCCTCTCAAAAAAATGTTTGAAGAAATTTTCTTTTTTATTTATGAAATTTCAAATGAGAAAAATTGAACCCAATTTTTTTAATCACATTCCCCTTTCCCTTATTCCAAAACTAATCTCAATTAAAATTTCTAATGGAGTTTGCAACAATAACTACTCATTTAAATACATCATAAAATATTAAGATGTAAAAAAACTGATTGTTATCACTGAATGGTAAAGATTATTTTAATTTATCAGTTGGTAGTAAAAAGTGAATATACATTGTATATTGTATATAACAAAGATTTAAGTTGATTCTGGACAAAGAAAGATAACTCCAATTAAAAAAAAATCTTGCTATTGCACAATATTTTGCAATTAGATATCTTGCTTAGTATTCTGGACAAAGAAAGATAACTCTAATTAAAAAAAAATTTGCTATTTCACAATATTGTGCAATTAGATATTTCTTGCCATTGCGCAATACTGTGCAATTGAAAAGACTTGCTATTGCACAATACTTAATATTATAATTTTGAATCCTGATTTGGACCAACTTGAAAACTGGGCCCATAATAAAAAATCTAAGTACATTTTTGGATTCAGCATATCAAAGAACCCCAAGATTTCAATTTTTGTTAAAATCAGACTAAGTTTAATTTTGGACCCTTTGGACTTTAGTGTAGACCAATTTGAAAACAGGACCAAAATTGAAGAATCTACATACACAGTTAGATTTGGTATATCAAAGAACCCCATTTATTCAATTTTTGATGAAATCAAACAAAGTTTAATTTTGGACCCCGATTTGGACCAACTTGAAAACTGGGCCAATAATCAAGAATCTAAGTACATTTTTAGATTCAGCATATCAAAGAACCTAACTGATTCATTTTTTGTCAAAATCAAACTAAGTTTAATTTTGGACCCTTTGGACCTTAATGTAGACCAATTTGAAAAGGGGACCAAAGGTTAAGAATCTACATACACAGTCATGACAGTTAGATTCGGCATATCAAAGAACCCCAATTATTCAATTTTGATGAAATCAAACAAAGTTTAATTTTGGACCCTTTGGGCCCCTTATTCTGTTGGGACCAAAACTCCCAAAATCAATACCAACCTTCCTTTTATGGTCATAAACTTTGTGTTTAAATTTCATAGATTTCTATTTACTTATACTAACGTTATGGTGCGAAAACCAAGAAAAATGCTTATTTGGGTCCCTCTTTGGCCCCTAATTCCTAAACTGTTGGGACCTAAACTCCCAAAATCAATACCAACCTTCCTTTTGTAGTCATTAACATTGTGTTTAAATTTCATTGATTTCTTTTAACTTAAACTAAAGTTATTGTGCGAAAACCAAGAATAATGCTTATTTGGGCCCTTTTTTGGCCCCTAATTCCTAAACTGTTGAAACCAAAACTCCCAAAATCAATCCCAACCGTTCTTTTGTGGTCATAAACCTTGTGTCAAAATTTCATAGATTTCTATTAACTTAAACTAAAGTTATAGTGCGAAAACCAAGAAAATGCTTATTTGGGCCCTTTTTGGCCCCTAATTCCTAAAATGTTGGAACCAAAACTCCCAAAATCAATACCAACCTTCCTTTTGTGGTCATAAACCTTGTGTTAAAATTTCATAGATTTCCATTCACTTTTACTAAAGTTAGAGTGCGAAAACTAAAAGTATTCGGACGCAGGACGACGACGACGACGACGACGACGCCAACGTGATAGCAATATACGACGAAAAATTTTTCAAATTTTGCGGTCGTATAAAAACAGTAGGCAAAATACCATCTAACCAAGGATATATTTCACAATCTAAAAATATGAAAATGACACTGAGAACTAAAGAGTCATATAATAAAGCAATTGTTGACTTTTGATATCAGTTGATACAATGATTTATCAACCCCAGATGTGATATTCACCTCGGCCGTTGGCCTTGGTGAATATCACATCTCTGGGGTTGATAAATCATTGTATCAACCTCATCAAAAGTCAATAATTGTATAATATCTATATATAGACTATTCCTGGAATGATTTAGCTTCTTTTCTACATGAATTAAGTAGGTGGTGCAAAATTACTTCAAAACATAATTTTTGGTTTGTACACATATTTTGGAAAAGAAGATATGTGTAAGGATAACTAATCAGAATGAAAAATGAAGATAAAATCATTTCATTCTATATATGTAACAAATAATTTAGAGAACTTACTCTGATATATGGACAAATATATGTCCTGATCCATCCTCTGGAATAATAAAACCATGGCCTTTCTGACGACAGAACTCTTCTACCTTCCCCTTCAATGTTGGGCCCTCCTTTGCTTTTTCTGATCTAAACAAAAGTTATAAATAGAACACTACAGTTTTTTGCATTAATTTCTATATATAAACATAAAATACATAAATTTAGAGATTGCAAGATGGGGCTTAATATCCAGTGGCAAATATTATATACAGATTATTCATCATTTTGTACATATATCAGGTCGTTAGTTTTCTCATTTGAATTGTTTTACTTTTCGGGGACTTTTAAATAGACTATGCGGTATGGGTTTAACCCAGATGCCTATGGAGGGGCATAAAAATTCCTTTTGCTGAAAAAAAAATCGGATATGAATAGATTGTTCAGGACATGTTTATAGAAAAACTAGTAAATTGATATTGAAAGGTGTTTTACAACCTTGTAGACAATAATACATACTGTGAATATGTCCTGTTCTGTCGAGTTGGTATAGGACTAGGTATTAGACAATAATACATACTGTGAATATGTCCTGTTTCGTCGAGTTGGTATAGGACTAGGAATTAGACAATAATACATACTGTGAATATGTCCTGTTTCGTCGGGTTGGTATAGGACTAGGAATTAGGAATTTATGTTGTCCTAAGGGTGACCCTGCAATTACAGCATTGTTAGCAGCTTGACTCTGTGGAAGTTCACCAGACATTCTTCTATGTATCTGAAATATGAGCAAGAAATTTATTAATTCTAATAAACTAGATATTCTATCTACTGGTTTTTGATTCAAAATGTACTTTTAACCTGTAATAAGTGTTATAAAAGTACTTAATATATTTTCTAAAAGGTTCATGCAAAAGTTTGCTAGAAAAACTAGATTCATTAAGTGTTCTGCTTTCCTGATGATAAATCTAATTTGCAGCTTATCTAACAGTGTTAGAGAAATGTTAAATAAATTACAACTAAATGTCAGAACAATTATTACTATCAAATATAATTGTGATATCAACAGGTGTTACAAACATGTGTTACAAAAACATACTCAAATCTTGTCATATATTTCTGGTGGCAATAATTTAAATATTATAAAGTTCATGAACCATAATCTTTATAGGATTTTATGTTTCATTTGGCAAATAACATTTTTATTGATTACAAGGGTTATGTCAAAGAACGTCTTGTCCTATTTCAAAAAAACAAAAACATCAGAAGATACCAAGATCTTGTTGATAAATATTTCCTATCAACTTCACAAATACCTGATATGGTCTTTACAAACCACCTCAAAAAATTTAATTTTAAAAAGAATTGTATTCGGGTAAACAATTAGATTTCTACCAAATGAATCTTGTAGTATGTTAGCAATGTTTTTAACATATATAATAACATTATAATACTTATTGAGAGAAAGGGTAATTGTTTGTTTGCTTTTGATATAGAATATCCATTCAAAATTTAAAAAAACATGTTATTTTAAGTCTTTCTTAATAATAGTGTCCTTAAATTAAGAAGTTGTAAAAGAATAACAAATATATATGTAAAATAATAATAAGCTAAATAAAAACTACGGTTATTGTTTAAAAAGGGGGAGGAGGTTATCAAAATCAAATAAATATAAAAAATAAAATGCTTTGCTGAACACAGCTGGATATGGCCGCATATGTCCAACCCACAAAAGTTGGGGTAAAAATGGACACAATATTCACGCTTTGACACATAATAAGCTTCTGCCACAGAATAACTGTAGTCAAATAACTTAAAAATTGATTAATTGATTTGAATTTATATTCAATATATTTTGCTTTTTGTGCAATACACTATGCTGTTGCCAATTAACCCCCTCCCCCTCCTAAATAAAATTGACCCTGTTTTTTTGCTTTTGAGCAATACACTATCCTGTTCAAATTTTATTGATTTCTATTTCAATACTTATAGTAAAGTTATTATCCGGAAACCATCTGTCTTCGGATGTCGCAGACGCCGACAACGTGATACCAATATACGACCAAAATTTTTGCAATTGTATAACAATAAAAATTACTTACTTACTTATAACAAGAGGCTGTCAGAGTGACAACAAACCAGATTATTTGGCAGATTGTGCAACTGAACTGTTGAAGGAGTATAAACATAAAGTTTAAGTTTAAAGCAGCTCTTATATACTTGAATATTTGAGACAGCATAGGTTTGTGACACAAAATGAATGTGGTCAAAGAACAGAAAAATTTGAAATTGGACATTTATCTATTATTATGGTCCAATATCCAAAATCTAAGTATATTGTTAGAAGTACAATGTAACATATTAAAGAACCCATCTTCAATTTTTGATGAAAAACTTATTAATTACTCCATTTCAGGCCTCTACAATAACTTTTTTTTCAACTTGTCCAGTAGGACAAGTACATACCAAAACTTACTTGTCTGAATGAAATTGTAACTTGTCCAAAAAAAATCTTAATAATAACCTTTTTTGCATTTCAAGTTTATTCAAGGAACAAAATGAATTAAAAAAAATTGAACAGAATTTGATTTATATCCTTTGAAATACTTTTAAAAGGTATGAGCCATGAACAACTGAATTTAGTTGTGTCACAGGACTTAGGTTCTAGTTTTTATCAATGCTAAAGTCTCATCATACTTTGCACATGAGGCACCATCTGATTGGCCTCTAAATGTACACTCATTGGATTTTTATCCTATTTTTTTTTAAAGTTGAAAAAAGTTTATACAAATGCAATCAATAAAAAGAATATGAGGTATGATTGTCAATGAGACAAAAGACCAAATGACACAGAAATTAACAACTATAGGTCACACTCACTGCATTGCAAGTATTGTTTTTTCTACATAAAGATCAAACATGATTTGATGATTTTTATGGTAAATAATTTCCTCATTCTTATTTAAAATATATACATGTATACGGTATGGACATTGGTATTAATTATTATAAAGCAACAAAATAAGGTAGGAAAAGAGGTTCTGATTTGTCTTGGGCCAGAAATGTCTACTGCATTGCCAAACTGTCAATTAATCATGTCTATGAAAAAATGTCTCCTACGGTGCCCAACTGTCTATTAAACTTGGAGCCGAATCATTTCCGAGCTGGTGACGAACTGTCTTTTAAAGTTGCCTTATCTAAAAGCGCATGGTTGAATGGGATCGGTAAGACTGGTTTCCGAGAAAAGTGTGCCTTTTACCTCTTAAAAGTACTTGACAAAGAACCAGTTTTAAATTATCGATTGCAAGTCTGAGGGGTCTTGAGAAATAAAAAGTTTCTAGTTTCAGTTTAAAAAGGAAAGATGTCAAACAAATCTTCTTTTCTTGTTTTTTTGTTAATAATTATACTTTGTTCATCAAAGTTGGATTAAAATTTATTTTCTGCAGAATGATTCTACTTGTCCCATCGGACAAGCTTGGAATAGCTTTTACTTGTCCGACCTTTTTTACCTCTGGTACCGGACAATCGGACAATTGTCGAGGCCTGCATTTCTGTTCAAGAAGGGTAAACACTCCATGCAGGTACATACATCACCATATAGGGTGTTAGTTCCCAACCTGTTAATTTATACGTAGACTCTCTTGGTCTTATTTTCTATCGATCTACATTAAAGTGTTAACCCTACTTAAAGTTAAGAGTGTAAATAACTATCTACTTTAGAGACATTAATCTAGTGGATACAGTGTGTTGTACATAAACTTTTATAGGTGGAAGATTTTTTTGTTGAATATTAGATGTACATATTGAACCGATTAATTTTGAGTGACATCATTCATTAACATTGATTAACAGTATGTGTTTTATATTAGCAATCAATGACTGCCAATTTACTATCCAAGTAGTTTGTTTTACCATGGAAGTATTATATTGACAGGAACTACAACGATTAATTAGCATTTATTTATAACCCGGGTAGCCCTGTAGAAAAGATATGGAAACTATCTAATTAGTATGCTGTCGTTAATTTCTTTTGTGACTATCTGCGATGCCGCGGTCATAAATTGACCAGAGATATTCTTATCAATCACATGGTTTTTATCGAGACAGCTTATCGCGTCGGTAGACCTTTATTGGTGAACAAATTATTTAAACAAATCGACTGATGCATAAAAAATGAAAATCGGCCCAGAATTAATTATTCTACAACGATTTGAAATAGTGAGTGACATTATTTCATAAGTTTGTGGGTAAAGTTTAAATCGCGATTAAGGTGTGTTCCGGTTACCGCCGGTTAACAATAAATATATTTAATAAATATTAAAACTGTGAAGTTTAGAGTAATATATATGGTTAAGTTACTGGATAATCCTGGAAAGTAGAAATTTCCAGTTTACAATACGAAAATTAATCGAGCAAGTACCAATCAATAAAATACAGCAGAGGAAAACAGAGATCTAACTACGTTATATAGCTATTTATATAATACATTTCTGTCCCCTAAAATATGTTATCACTATCTGACCAAACGAAACCGTCCAAATGATACTGGTAAATATTATTGAACAGTCGCACAAGAATTTTTAACGTGTCACTATACAAATCCTTGAGTCGCAGTACTAAAAAAAAATCAACACATCGGGGTTCAGCTGAACATTGGTTTATACTAACCAATGATCTTACCCTGGATTTAGAGCGAAGCTTAATAATTCCTACATTTATCTAAAATCTCTTTGCTCTTTTGATTTTATCAGAACGATAATTTACAATCGTCTTAAATATGCAGGAAATGTGTGCCACTCAGTGGAGAAAACATGTAATCACAACTTGCGATATATATTACATATAGTCCAATTTCCAAAAATAAATCAATAAAAATGGGGCATTTATTCAATAAATTTGGTATAAATTTCCATCGTCAATGTCTTTTTCTATAGAATTAATGATGACTCGCATTAATCCATCAATCACTCAATCGGCACACATATGCAGATGTAGGGTAACGGAATCTGACGAGGTTTGCCGATTGCTGTTTCCTAAGAATTTATCACAACTTTCGATTTCTTCGTTTATTTCCGTAATCCCGAAAGCAACCGAGAATGACTATATTGTAGGGCACCACACGCTGGTGTGTAAATAACGTGCCATGTTTCAAGCTAATTAACATGTCATTAAATTGGGCGTGGCATCGCAGATGAAACGTTTGAAGTCGGGTCGTAGTAGTTCCTGTCAATATAATACTTCCATGGTTTTACTCAATCAAAGAGTGATTCTGTAGTCGAATAGCTTTGCAAATACTTTAGCTGTTCAGTTGAATTAAAACATGAAAATTATGGGAGTCTTTCATGAATGGCAATTATATTCATAATTCAACAAGTATGTGGCAGAATTTCAAATTTAAGCATGCCAAAGATAGGCAACTTTTCAATCTGCAGTTCTAACTATAGATTGAAAATTGTCTGTCTAATTAGTCAACAAATAAAGTATGAAATTATATATATTAGTCCAACAGTGTAAGTGATGTTGATGAAGCAAGAGTACATTTTTAGGTAGATGGGCTTGGTTTCGTGTTAAGTTAGAATATATAGATTACAGTTTTATATTTTTTACTACAAGAGTGATAATTTTTGATAAACAGAAAATCTAAATTAGTGTAGAAAAATAGAGAAAGCATACAAATTGGTGTGTAACAACAAAAATCTCATGCGGTTTGAACAGAGTTGCCTCCCCAAAAATATTTTCTGTGTACTCTCAAAACTAAAAGTTAAATTATTGAAAATATCTAAATTTATTTTATATGATTAATTTTGGCTCTATTATTCATATTCTTTAAGACGAAAAATACTTTAAGGAAGGAATGAGCAACAAGGCATTGGTAAATTTATAGCCTCAACGCGATAGACAGCATCTACAAAACGTTTGAAGATAAGGAATACTTTGTTCAAAGCGTCTAAAGTACAGAAATATATAACACAAAACCAGCTGGTACAGTGGAAAATATGAGTTCCTCAATTCTAAAAAGAAGTTTAGAGCTTTTCAATGAAGAAGACGACGTAGTAAGAGGTATTAACGATTTCAGTGATGTGAAAAGTATAGACAACAATTTAGATAAAGAATAAAGAATAAGAAACAAGTTTTAAGTCCTTATAAATGTTTGGTGCAGTCAAGAAAAATAATGCGGATCTACCAACGTGTTAAAGGTGTCATACCGCCAATTAAAAGTCCCTATCTGTTCAAACAAATTTTGCAATTTTCACAGCTTTCTAAATATTTTACCTTAAGTTTAACTTCATAAAAACCAGGTATATCCTGAATTGTACATGTATCAGCTTTCTACATGCCAATTTTCACCATACCTTTAAAGCCTTCTAACAGAATAACTGACCTTGGAAGGTATCCGGTCGTTCCGGCCCCAAACCGATCCGGCCCCAAGTCAATCCGGCCCAAAGTCGATCCGGCCCAAGTCGATCCGGCCCACGTCGATCCGGCCCCAAGTCGATCCGGCCCCATAATAAAATATGAATAAACTATATTCACTTTATGGAGGAATTTCTCACAAATTTGAACAGTATACACGGAATTTGCAAATAGTGTCGATGATGGACGACAACAGATAAGTGAAGTATTGGAGTACCAGTTAAAGAACTATTTTAAATCGATACGAAGGGAAATGTCGTTACTTTTAGTCGAACTTACAAGTCAATGAAGAAATTATTGCATTAAATTTTATTTTGGTGATGTGCTTTTACGTGTTCTTTTTATTTTATTTAGATTAAAATATCTTTTTATCAAATTCAAGTGTACGCCTGTGCGTTTTGACATAAACGTAGCTACGCGCCTGGAAACTGAATGTTATTGTGTCTGTGTGTATAGTAGCTCCAACACATTTTAAAATTTGAAGATATTTTCCATGTTGACTTTGATTGTCATGGCGATTTTTATTTTTTTTACTTCTCACACAAAGTAGCTAAATAAATATTTACAGTCCAATGGAACCGTCAAAATTTAACTCATCATATATATATAATGTCTTGTAAAACCAAATCATTAGTCTATAATTGGTTTGTTTATTCAACAATTGTCTGATGATTGTGAACTGAGGTAATGCCACTGGTAATCACTTAATTCAATCAAAGCCTGATTAATTAAAGGTACGTAATCAACAAGGTCTTTATAGTTTGATCTTTTGTTTGGTATAAATAATAAGTATTAATTGTATATTTTTTTTTTCAGGTAACATCAGAGGCTTCTATAACACTTGTTTTTTTTTTTGTAATATCGAATATAGTCAATATATTTTTCTTAAAGTTGACAGTATTTTGAATAGTTGTGTGTAGATAAATAAAAACAAGTTATATGAGTATCCATTATGCTTTATTGCAAGAAAATAACATGACATTAAATGCACAGGATTCGGCAAATCAAACAACATTTTAGAAATTTAAAGAAATTTAAAAAAAACAAAGTTTGTATGTATCAGCTTGGGGATCGGCTTGTACCGTTGTGTATGTAACTATTTGTTATATACGTTTCAATATAATTATACAATAATCTTGAAAACTTGTAATAAAAACTTAATCAACCTAGTTGTTTTATACTCATCTAAAGAAAATATTTTTCAAAGCCCCTTTTTATTTTTATTTTTCTTTTACATTATAATAAAAATCATAAACATTTATGAATTACAATTAATATATATCTTTATTTTTATTCCTTATAAATATATTTTTATTGGGGCCGGATCGACTTTACATATGGGCCGGATCGACGTGGGGCCGGATCGACGTGGGACGGATCGACTTGGGCCGGATCGACGTGGGGCCGGATCGACCCGAAAGCACCTTGGAACAGAGGTACTCCATAAATAAGCCCTGATTTTCTGGAAATCTTAAATTAGTATACTATGGAGTGCATTAATCCTCAATTTTTAATGCAAACTCATAGACAAGTAAATTTTGGCTCAAAATGGTCTAGATATATTTCTCTTTCACCAAAAGTTTCATTTCTGCAAATTTGTTGGTTAGTTTAAGTAAACAAGGACATCAAAAGCACTATTTTGTGTCAGAGTAGGGCTACTTTCACATACGTTCTTAATTGGAGGGAGTAATTGGTGGTGTGATACCTAAATATTAGACGCTGCTGGATTTACCTGGCCTAAAACAAACTCGGCCTATAGCAAACTCGGACTTTTACCATATGATAGATCTGTGTTTTACTTGCTCGGATTATTAATATTAAATACAACATTTTTGTATCTATTCTATATTCTCAAAACTACATATGTACAGTTATCCTACAAATCTACAACTCTCTACATTATGGCTACACATGCTGATCTTATCTATAGTCATGCATATTCATTAGCTATGTAGGCGTGTCAAAATCGTATCATACGCGATAATGACCCGCCAGTACACACTGTAATGATTTCATTAACCAGTATTAAAAAGATAAACATAACACATATTTATAGTATGAGGCAGGTGTTACCTGTGAAATGGGATGATAAATTATTTTTCTTCTTTAAAAAGATATATTTAAAAATTATAAGAGGGTCGTAATGGCGGTACCCTCATGACAAAACTTCATTACAAATTCTTGCCAAATGACATTTTCAGTATTTTTTTGTGGATGACGATAAAATAATACTTTCTTTTTGACTTTAAATAAAAAATCGACTGATTTTGACAAATCAAGTTAAATTTTTCATTAAAATATCGGTAACAATTAATAATAATTTGGGACCACTGACTAATCATGACAAGGATTTTTTTACAAATCAAGGTAAACTTTTAACCAATTTGACGCTAATGGTAGCCGAAAATGATCGTTTGATGCCAGCATGACTGTAAACACATTCATACCCATAAATAAGGAAACCTCTCCAATGTTGGCACTAGTTAGTGCCTGTGGGTGTTCATGTTGGTCCTTTTGTTAGGGGTTATAGTAGTCCTAAAACATATGACCTCAGAAGCATTATTTACTATTTCTATTTATTTCTGATATTTTCGTTTTAATTATTTTGCTATTTATGTATTTTTATGCCCCACCAAGGATTCGTATAGGGTCTCACTATACAAATCCTCCAAGAGTTCGTTCGTCCTTATGTCCGGCTTCAAATATAAGTTTTTGGTCAAGGCAGTTTTTGATGAAGTTGAAGTCCAATCAACATGATCAACTTGAAACTAAGTAGACATGTTCTCTATGATATGATCCTTCTTAATTATATGTCAAATTAGAGTTTGGATCCCAATTTCATGGTCCACTGAACCTAGAAAATGATAGTGCGAGTAGGACATCTGTCTACTATGGACACATTCTTTTTTTTTTCACTGTTAATGTGCCATCCGCATTAAAAAATTATTATAAAAAAGATTAAAATATCAGTATAAAAACCAGTGGCGGAATCAGAAATTTTCAGAAAAAAAGTGGGGGCATACTGACTGACTAAGACAGGGGCCTACAATAGTCATGCTTCAGTGATTCCCTATATAATCAACAAAATTTTCCCAGAACCAAAGGGGGGGGATAGGCCCGGAGACCCTGCACTCTCCCCAAAATTGCCTTTGAAAACGTTAAAAATTGAATAAGCATGGGAAGTCATATATGCTATAATACTAGGGATTTTAGTTGAAACATCATTTTTAATGTACACAAACAAAAAAGCTATCATCAAGTTATGTTTTTTTGTTATAAGTCAAAGAATTAAATAAAAACTTTATAATTAGATTAGTCTAGGTGGTCATGTGGTCCAGAGCGCTAGAAACAGTGCAGCTGGTGTTATCTCAAATTATAATCCTGGCGAGGGAAGAACCTTTGCAAATTTGCAGATTTAACATTTTGTGCTGATATATATAGTATTATATATTTCTAAAAATATATTTGAAAGAACAGCATCCTGAGCACATGATACATGTATGCCTGTTAAGAAATATACGGTAAGCTCCTTCATAATATAAGTTCCAAAAGGAAATAATATTCTGGAATACAATTTCCACAGGAATAAATATTACAGTATATATGTTCCTAACGGAATAAATAGTATAGAATATTTGTTCCAACTGGAATAGGTATTATGACATTGTTTATAACAAAGTTTCCAGTGGAACTTCTGTTAGGCGGAACAAATGTACATTTTGTACGTTGACATGCCTTTTGTCTTTTAACTTGTTTTTAATCCTTTCAATGAATATATATTATTTATATTAACCAGGAAAACTGTGAGTGCTGCTCAGATAATCCCCCTTCCACAAAAAAAAATCCAAAATTATCCCCCTACACTCCAACCCCCCCCCCCCCCCCAAAAAAAAAACAAAACAAAAACAACCCCAATATGCACACACAGTGGTACCCATTAACAACAGACAGACAAACAGACATCAGTATACCATAATATGATCTGTGAACAGGTGTATGAAAATAATGTTTCTTTGATCGTACTAAAAAGTGACTATGAAATAACATTTTTTTAGCAAAGAAGGGTGAAATAGGGTTTAAAAGTTATAAAACCAAACTTTTTGTATCAAAACTAACCTCCCCAGTGTTTCAAATACAAAGGCTTTGGACATATATGTATGAAGAAAGAGTACAGGAAAATTGAAAACATCATAAACACAGACAAGAAGCCTTTCATTTATATTATCTCCCTATGTGTTCTTATAATTCCCCACCCTTACACCATGTATACATTTAATAATTTTCCCCTTTATTTAACCACTTATGGTTGAATTATGTGTATCCAATATTTTACATATGAGATGAACCGATGTTTAATCATAATATTTCATTTTCCTCCACTCCTTTATCATGTGTCCAAAGACTTGGCATTTGAAACACTACGTACATGTAGGTTAGTTCCAGCAAAAAAAAAAGGCACAATCCAGATGACCTGAAAAAGGTCCTTTCTCCCCTTAAGCCCTCACACAAATTTATTAAAAGGTGTCTATTATCTGAGCTGAACAATCTATGAATATAATTAGTTTATTATCTATTTTTGTTGGACATTCTAGAATTTTAGACAACAGAATTCAATAAACTGTCAATAAAAATGAGTGTAACTCAACGATATATTTGCCACTGTCTGCAAATTTCATTAAATCAGACTGCAAATAAAGCTGAGTTTAATTTATTGATTACATCTTGCTTTAATATATTTATTGTTTAGTAACTGTGAGTTTAAAATATTTGATTGAAAGTCTAAAGTTTGAATATATTTTATGGAAAACTGATTGCAATATATAAAATAGACAGAGAAAATGCTATTAATAAATGACTAAAAAGGTAGGTAATGCCAAAACAAACAATTACATGAATTAAGAGCACTTGGCAATGATTTATACTGGTTAAAACCATTGGATCTACCAGGTTTAGAGAACTGCATGTGTAAATCAGTATTCTCCCTTTAACATGTTTAATGTATCTGCCAAATGGAATGACTATTGTTAGAATATTGTAATTGAAGTTAAGTGTGACTGGTTTGATGCCCTAAAATAGTAGATACTTAGCCAGCTGTTGGCCTGGTAAGCAGTTGAGTTACATATGTGCTTCTTTAGCTCAATCAGATTGTGAGGACTGACTTGTAACAGAGGTCCCGTGTTAATGTTTGGAAGGAAGCAAGGTCATTTGTAATGTTCTATGGTTTCAATCATGAGTATTGAAGTAATACAACCATAAATGTCTGAAATGCCTATGTCCTAGTTTAATTTATTTTTTATTTTAACCATTTACATCTTCAAAAATATTCAACAAACCTTTGCGTAGATTCATATTATTTTGAAAATAGAAAGTTTTAGTAAATCTGACATGTGTTTCTGTTCCAATGTTTCAGGTAATCAGAAAAAGAAGACAAAAGCTTCAAGTATGGGGAAAATAAATTCTGAGAAAGGAAGGTACAAGAAAAAGACAAACCCTAAAACGAAAAGACATAACAAAGATGGTAATTACAATTATCTTTCATATGTTTATATAATTACAGATAAGATAAAGAATATAGTGTCAAATATACATGATTCTGTATAATTAACATGATTAATAGTCAAGTAGAAAAATATTTAGGTCATGTAGCTAAACGCTATTTGAAGTAACTGATTTTTGTCAATCAGAACATGTTAATTATGACAACCAAAGCCTACTTTCAGAATAAAAATAAAAACATTTTTATGGACAAACTTTTATGTGACAAGATTTGAAAATGACTATGGTGACATATTAAATTATTGTCATTTATTTTTATATGACCCATGATGCATACATGTATTTACCAATCATCTTGATCCTAGATGCTTGATGATGATATTTACTGAAATTCACAAACAATTAAATTAATATGGAAATGACAACAAAGAATTTTAAATTTTTAACCCTGGAAATACACTCGTTATTTTTATTTTTGTTGTCTCCAGACGCGTTTTAAAAATTGAGACTGTATTTAAATTCATAAAAGACTTTATAGCCCAAGATAAGAAACAAATTTTTAATTTTACTTTAGAAGTAGTTACTATTTTTATGAATGGGTATTGAAAACCCCTGAAAGATGACTGAAAAAGTAGTTCATCAGCGAAAATTCCACATTTATGGAACAATTTATTCAGGTATCGATCAATTTGTCACAGAACTATTAAATGTCAAACTAAAAGATCTCCTTTTTTCCCACCCTACCTTGGGCCACATTGAAAATTCATCTAGTCACTGATTTGCATTTTCATGACATATTCACAAGATTCTAATAAGACAATGAATTTCCAAGGATTCTTTTGCAAAAACACTTTTATATGAAGTTCATAATACATATAAATGGCATATGCAAAATCAATTCATAGCAACACCCCAAAATGAGAGTTGTATCCACCAGGGAAAAACCCCTAAACAAGTAATTCTTATAATTAAATTGTCCTGCCTTAAATAAAATTTCAATTCATATAATTACTTAGTCCATTAATTTGTAAGTTATCATGTTAAGAAGTGCTTATATTTACTCTACACAGTCATTGAAACTCATAGATCCTTCCTGAATATTTTTTATGGGTGTTTGTGTCCTTTCAATAACCCAAAAGTAAGCCGCAACACCTAAATCTGCTTTTTTGTCACCACGGCATAATAGATACATTTACAAGCTAGAAAAACAAAAATATCTCAACAAAACTAACAATAGTGTGTTCTATCTTGAATATGTACTAAATATTCTAAACTGCTAGAAACAGCAGAAAGATTTAGGAAATTTGAGGCCCCAGGGGCAAAAAACATAGAAAATTGCCTACCCCCTGGGTCATAAAACAAATAATTAAACTTGTAAATGCTATGATTTTATGCTTTTAAAGTTCTTGATATAGAAAACAATAACTTGCTTTTGAAGTTATGCAAAAATCAGATGTTAGCAGTCATCTCTATAACATTTTAAGTGAATTTATATCTAGACTGGTATCTGCAAACATACAACTTTGCATATATGGCTTTGTTTGAACACTTCTAGTATATATATTAGCTAAATTGTGTCAGATATATGGTTACAGATGATACTGTTGTGACAAGAATTCTAAATTGACCATTTGAGGCAGAAAATGTGTACTTTACATTGACAAATAGGCATACAGTAAGATGTGGACTGGAGACAGAGGCTGGATTGGATACTTTATAAATCTTGAATGTTGTAATGATTGAATGCTAAACACTACATTTATAGTATTCTGATATGCTTTCATTATGTTATCAAAACAGTTTTGAACAGGTTCTAGGCATTTTTTATCAGAAAATATGCAAATAGGTGTAAGCTGGCAATAATTAAAACTTGTTTTCAAATTCTTTAAAAAAAATTGAAACAGGGGAGGGGGTATAAAATGTACAGTAAAGAAAAACTTAGAGTATACACAGTGATTTCTTTAAGGCTATAATTCTGATAAATGAGTATTAATGTGAGAAAAACTGATTTTAGAGAGTTTTCTATTTGAAAAAATGTTTGTATAGGTTGCACTTTGTGAATACAGCTGATTTCTCAAAACACGCCTCTTTTGGGGAGATCTTGAATATTCATAGAAAATTATTTTGTTTACATACTGGTTCCCAGTTATGCTCTCTGTGTTCCATCTCACAGAGACATAACTTTGGAATGTTACCAGTAAATATACATGTGCATATTGTTTACATTGAAATCTGTGGTAACCTTTCATTCGAGGTAGGGGTAGTTAAAGAAAATTAGTGTTATTTTAAACTCTGAGAAGTTCAGGGCATATAAACGTTGAAAATATGCCGCACAGCCCTATGTTTTGACCTTTGAAAAAAATTGTGGTGCATATAAACTTTCAATTCTAGAATAAGATTTCAAAACTTCATAGTAAAAGTGGTACAGTTTTAGCCATAAAAGGAATTCCTATGGGAAATTGCATTGTCAATATTTACAGAAATGCAACCTATACAGCCGAATTCAATTTCACCACTAATCATGCCTTTCTATACTGGTAACCTTTTCAAGGTCAAATATGTCCATATCAACATGCTTTTGATATGATAGTAACTTAACAGATGCACTAAAATGTATAGCAACATGTTCATTTATCAATAAATTGACATTATTTTGAAAGGCTTGAATAATTTACTGTCATGCAATTTCAGGGGCCAAAAATAATGCTCTTTATATCATGCCTCTTATATTGGTGGGAATCACACCTGACATTTAAATCAAGGTGTGGTTTCATCAGGAGTTTATCCAACTGTTTAGAACAGGTTTAAATGCATGTTGGTTTAGTTTCCAGTCTGACTACCCCTGTTAATGTATTTAATTCAACTGTATCATTTCGTGGATTGAGCAATAACACTTCGTGTTTTGTTAACGTGGATATTTATTTTATTTTTTAAATGAAAATTTAAACCTTAGAAATGAGGTTGACTAATATGTTTTTGAATGGTGGAAATTGAAAGTAAGCAGTTGTACCCTTATCATTGAAGTGATTAACCTAATGAAATGATTAATATATTCAAGGTGTAAATTAGGCCATAACATGTCACCTAAAGAAAATAGTAACATAAAAAATGATATAAACGTATCTTAAATTTTGAAATAATTCTTATCAAAATCAAAATTATTATTTCCCATATGTACAAGCACTATTAGGATATGAAATGAATACTTTATCATACTAGCATATCAATACCAGAAATCTGACTTTCATCGATCAAAAATATTTTTTATGAAAATTAAAAGATCAAAAGTTGTACAGTTTAGGCTATTAAAGATTAAATGAGTATAATCCTGCATGTGGTTGTAGTTCTGTGACTGCTATTAAAGTATTCTCAGATTTGGCGTTATTCAATATATTCTCAAGATTATATCAGTAGTCAAACCTACCGACGGGGATCTTTCACTGTCTTGATTTGGACAATGGTTGTTTTATTTCGTTGGAAACTTAAATTCGTGGATAAAGTCATCCACGAAAACCACGAAAATTGGTACCCCACGAAAAAAAGTACTTTCACAGTATCTCTCCTGTTAATTGTGATTTCAATATCAAACTGTACTGTTACTGTTAGCCTCTGAAATCAATAACCAACTTCTTTTTGTTCACAGAGTCAATTACTTGACATTATTTTGTAATAACATGACTGATTATTGTTAAAGCCTAGTAAATGTGGTGAAGAAAATTATAGTTTTCCTGAAAATAAATCAAATGGAAATTATTATATGTTATTGTTCAATATCATGTTTTTCTCATAATCTTTATCATTGAGTGATTAACCTAATATATTTATTTAATATTATAGGTTTTTCTATTTTTTTGTTATCTAAATAAGGTTTATTACATGACTTTGATTGTCATGTGGTTTTTTTATAGTATGGGGGTGTCTTCATTAATATTTCTTATCAATATGATACAATACAATGCATTAAATTCCAAATTGAATCACCAGGGGGCACATACTTGTACGGAATATGATATTTTACAAAACATTCAAGATAACAAACAAATAAGTTAAAAAACAAGATCTTTCAATCAGAATAAAGGATACCTCTTGATGTCATTTTCAATTTTTGTTGTTGTTTGGATTTTGTCTCATTGTCATGATTGTATTATAACCCACACATCATCCATTATTTTCATTTAGGTAGAATTGTCTTGAATTTTCAATAAAATTTGTATTATTTTGAAATAAAGCCTAATGGTTGTCGTTTGTTTATGTGTTACATATTTGTTTTTCGTTCATTTTTTTTATATATAAATAAGGCTGTTAGTTTTCACGTTTGAATTGTTTTACATTGTCTTATCGGGGCCTTTTATAGCTGACTATGCGGTATGGGCTTTGCTCATTGTTGAAGGCCATACTGTGACCTATAGTTGTTAATGTCTGTGTCATTTTGGTCTCTTGTGGACAGTTGTCTCATTGGCAATCATACCTGGCACATCTTCTTTTTTATAATGTAACTTTTTACAATATCTTTCATGATCACATGTACAGCCTTTTACATATTACTTTAAAATTGTCTTTACTGTTTAAAAGTACACTTAGTTTTGATTACTGCATTAGAAATCCCAATAGACTAGGCCTTTGGACATTACAATGAGAAATCAAAATAAGAATGTAAAATGAAGCATCTGTAACCTATAGGTAGGTGATTTTGGGATGAAATCTAAGTTTTTGTTAGAAATTGACTTACTCAAGTCTAAATGTGATTGATTGCTGCTCTTTTCTCTGTCTGTGAGAAATAAATGTGAGCAATAAGTACTGCAAATGCAGTTATGGTTTCTTGTTCATCTCTGGTTAATATGTTTTAATATCATTGGTTAAACAATTGTAAATGCTAGCAACACATGCATTGCACCATATGCATCCAGTTTTGGTATTTTTACCTTTTTTATAAATCATTATATTCATAGAAATTAAAATATTTTTATCATTTGCTATTGTTGTAAGGCAGTTTCTCAGTCCTGATTTTGGGGATCTCTCTGAAAAATTTCTTTATACAATGTATCATGGAAGAATATATTGAATATGATACTTCCATGAATGTATATATCAAGATCAATTAATTTAAAAGTGATAATGAAGTTAACTAATTTTATTAGCAAATTATCCCATTGAATATTTTAAGTTTGTACAAATCTGGCACTGTTGATTGTTTATTCAGGAAAGCATAATACACAGTAATTGACTCAGTAAAATTGAATAAATGGTCACAGTTTTATCTGACATTTTAATGGAATCTGACATATGCAAAAAAACAAATGTGCTTACAGTAATATATATTATATTTACCTAGGTTAAGTCCTTGTTAATAAGTTCAACCCTTGTCATTGATTTTACAGACTCAACCATGTACAGCTTTAATATTTATTTACATACAGATTTGTTTAACTGAATATTACATTTATTGTATGTGTAAGACAGGAGATTTGTCTCACTGAATATTATATTTATGTGTAAGACAGGGATAAATTCTTCTTACAATAATGACATATTTAGTAATGCAAAAATCTACATGATTAGCTAGTGGCTATGCTGGTGTATTGACCATGAACTTAATATCCAGTTTGTGACTTTGTCAAATTTTAGATGTCAAAATAATGTTATAACATAAATAATTTTATGTTTGACTTTGATCTTGTAGTTTCTTAGTATTATATAAATCAATGTGGTTGTCGTTGGTTCATGTCTGTCAAGTTTTTTTTCACAAATTATTTTGTTATAGATTAAGATGTTGGTTTTCTTGTTTAAATTTTTTCATGCCAGGGCCTTTTATAGCTGTCTATACTGTGTGGGTTTTTATACGACCGCAAAATTTGAAAAATTTTTCGTCGTATATTGCTATCACGTTGGCGTCGTCGTCTGCGTCGTCGTCGTCGTCGTCCGAATACTTTAAGTTTTCGCACTCTAACTTTAGTAAAAGTGAATGGAAATCTATGAAATTTTAACACAAGGTTTATGACCACAAAAGGAAGGTTGGTATTGATTTTGGGAGTTTTGGTCCCAACATTTTAGGAATTAGGGGCCAAAAAGGGCCCAAATAAGCATTTTCTTGGTTTTCGCACTATAACTTTAGTTTAAGTTAATAGAAATCTATGAAATTTTGACACAAGGTTTATGACCACAAAAGAACGGTTGGGATTGATTTTGGGAGTTTTGGTTTCAATAGTTTAGGAATTAGGGGCCAAAAAAGGGCCCAAATAAGCATTATTCTTGGTTTTCGCACAATAACTTTAGTTTAAGTAAATAGAAATCAATGAAATTTAAACACAATGTTAATGACTACAAAAGGAAGGTTGGTATTGATTTTGGGAGTTTAGGTCCCAACAGTTTAGGAATTAGGGGCCAAAAAGGGACCCAAATAAGCATTTTTCTTTGTTTTCGCACCATAACGTTAGTATAAGTAAATAGAAATCTATGAAATTTAAACACAAGGTTTATGACCATAAAAGGAAGGTTGGTATTGATTTTGGGAGTTTTGGTCCCAACAGAATAAGGGGCCCAAAGGGTCCAAAATTAAACTTTGTTTGATTTCATCAAAATTGAATAATTGGGGTTCTTTGATATGCCGAATCTAACTGTCATGACTGTGTATGTAGATTCTTAACTTTTGGTCCCGTTTTCAAATTGGTCTACATTAAGGTCCAAAGGGTCCAAAATTAAACTTAGTTTGATTTTGACAAAAAATGAATCAGTTAGGTTCTTTGATATGCTGAATCTAAAAATGTACTTAGGTTCTTGATTATTGGCCCAGTTTTCAAGTTGGTCCAAATCGGGGTCCAAAATTAAACTTTGTTTGATTTCATCAAAAATTGAATAAATGGGGTTCTTTGATATACCAAATCTAACTGTGTATGTAGATTCTTCATTTTTGGTCCTGTTTTCAAATTGGTCCACACTAAAGTCCAAAGGGTCCAAAATTAAACTTAGTCTGATTTTAACAAAAATTGAAATCTTGGGGTTCTTTGATATGCTGAATCCAAAAATGTACTTAGATTTTTTATTATGGGTTATAATAAGTATTGTGCAATAGCAAGTCTTTTCAATTGCACAGTATTGCGCAATGGCAAGAAATATCTAATTGCACAATATTGTGAAATAGCAATTTTTTTTTTAATTAGAGTTATCTTTCTTTGTCCAGAATAGTCAGCAAGAAATATCTAATTGCAAAATATTGTGCAATAGCAAGATTTTTTTTAATTGGAGTTATCTTTCTTTGTCCAGAATCAACTTAAATCTTTGTTATATACAATATACAATGTATATTCACTTTTTACTACCAACTGATAAATTAAAATAATCTTTACCATTCAGTGATAACAAGCAGTTTTTTACATCTTAATATAGCTGAATAAGGGAAAGGGGGATGTGATTAAAAAAATTGGGTTCAATTTTTCTCATTTGAAATTTCATAAATAAAAAAGAAAATTTCTTCAAACATTTTTTTGAGAGGATTAATATTCAACAGCATAGTGAATTGCTCTAAGAGAAAACAAAAATTTTAAGTTCATTAGAACACATTCATTCTGTGTCAGAAACCTATGCTGTGTCAACTATTTAATCACAATCCAAATTTAGAGCTGAATCCAGCTTGAATGTTGTGTCCATACTTGCCCCAACCGTTCAGGGTTCAACCTCTGCGGTCGTATAAAGCTACGCCCTGCGGAGCATCTGGTTCTCATTGTCGAAGGTTGTTAAGTTTCATATAACTGCTTGCATCATTTTATTTTGAACTCTGGTGGATTTTTGTCTAATTGGCAAGCATACCACATCTCTTCATTTTTATATTGACCAAATTTGGGTCAATAATGCATCTAAGGGGACATCCTTAATGACTTAATTGTTGTAAGGCCATAGAAACTTATAAACAGATTGATTGGACAAAATGTAAAGTAAACATACAAAATATTTTTCTAATGAATCAATTATCAATTTTGAGGTCTTAAAATCAAAGGATAACGTCAAATAAAAAAAACAAACCCAAAACAGAAATTTTTATTCAAACATTAGATTCTGTTGGAAAGCTGTCTAATTGGCAGTTTCCTTATTCTAACTAATTATATTAAATCTATATGGCATGAGGGTACAGAATGATGCTGAAATGTTTCTATGCTTATGTTGCCCTTTTCAAATTTATAATCAATTATTGTTATTGATGTGATACAATTGTTGTATTGTCTCCGGCACAATCCTTATCTGTCTGTAACATTTTTTTATTAAATTAATTTGAGGAAAAATATCAGATTTCAAATTGTCAATATTTTTTTTGTTATTAGAATATTTTTGATGAATGTTGAGATGGAAGAAATTCATCAGAAATTTTTGATAGGATTGATGGATTTTTGAGAAATTTATTTAATATGTACAATGTATTTATACTTGAATATGACAACTTCAAATGTAGAAATGTTGGACGAACACTTAGATGATACAATTTTAAATATAGAAATGTTAGATGATACTGATTTATTAATTTTATATTTTTGTTAAGGAGGATTTTTCATAGCCATAAAAGTTGATGTGTGGTTTAATATTTCAGAAAAAGATAACAACCTATCTACCAAAAACCCACCTCAAAAGATCTCAATAGGTGATCATCATACATTTTCTACAAAAAGACAAATTTTTATACAATATTTACCAATGCAAGCTCTTTATAGCACAGGAAAATTGTGATTAAATTTAAAGATTTTCTCCATAACAGACCAAAAAGTCAGATATTTAAAAGTGACTTGTTTTCTCATACTTTGAGTTAAAAGAATCAGAATTATTGTATGTCTAAAATCATTCATCAAACCTTGACCTCAATTCATGGTTAAGTGATAAATGCTAAGTTTCCTGGAACTGTACCTAATAGGTTAACTGAAGGGGCTACCTGTTCATCTGACAGCTGACCTTAAAGGTGGGTTGACCACTTTTTAATAGTTTTTTTGTCAATGCTAATTTTTGTGATAACCCCAGTATATCAGATATAATCAATAAAAGATGAACCATATGTTATCTTTAAAATTATTTTCATTTCTACATTTCCATCTGACCTTGACCTCCTTTATGGTTCATGCGTCAATGTTAAGTTTTAGTGTTAGATAAGTTTCTCAGGAATTATTAGTTATAAATGAACTATTTGATTGATAGAATAATTAGAAGGTGTACATGCAGATTGACAGCAGGGTTAACCTAACTTTGACATCATTTTCATTATTCATTGGCAATAATAAGAGTTCATTATTATGCTAATTTCTCTGAAAATGTAAGTAGGAAGTAATATTTTGGTGTATAGAATGATTGTAAGATATATACAACAGAAATCACCTGACCTTGACCTAGTTTTCATGGTTCATTAGTCAATATTAACTTTTAAGGTTTTCAATAGAGAGCAAATTAAATACATCAATGTCTTGCACAAATTCTTCAGCTAATAATTTTGGAAAGAATGTTATTATAATATTAGTTTTTCTGTTGGTAATACAGTGTTTCTAATACATGTTAATCTATGACATGTAGAAAAAAATTAAGACATTGTTGCCAAATAACGATCTTCAAAAGTCATCTGTTTAGATTGCTTTTGCTGCTCAGAATTCATATAAAATCATTCTATTATATAATTTCATGTCTTATCAGAGATCAGGAATGGTATTCTATATCTGCTGACTGTGTTATATTTATTGTATTACATAGCGTTGCGTGATAACAGATGGAAAGTAGCACATTTTATTATTGATCTACATGACAAGACGCTATTAGATTAAGTTAAATATTCTCTAACCTGAAACAGAGTAGGTTTAGTGGTGAATGCCATCAGGGAGGATATCATTTTATAGAAAGATGTGATAATATCGATAAATATTGAAAAGAATTAAAATGTGTTGTGTTGTATGATGACTTATTAGACCTGTTTCAGCTATATTATTTATATAATATGAATGAAAGGAGATGTGTGATTTACACCACTGAGACAGTAACCCAACAACAAACAAAATTAAAAGATGTTCATAGATCAACTCAAGGTATTCATGATTGAATCACACTAAGACTAAAAACCCACCACATTAAGATATTATAAATGACAACAACTAGGAGGGTCCCATACTTTGGATTGCACATTGATCAATTCAGCAATTTCAAGGTTCATTGAACAATGTTTACTTTCTGTGGTTTGGTCTATTTCTAAGATACTATAATGTAATAGGGCTAATATATTTGGTGTATAGAATGATTGTCAAGTGTACATGTCTGTCTGCCTGAGTGTCTGGTAGGTTTCATCTGACCTTGAACTCATTTTCATTGTTCATTAGAAAATTTGTGGTTTATTTCACAGATATTATAAGCAATATGTCAATTATTTTTAGTGTATAGAACAATTTTTAGCTGAACCTGTTTGTCGGTAAGGTTCATATGACCTTGACCTCATTTTCATGGTTAATTGGTCAATGATAATATTTTCGTAACTTTTTTCAGTTTATCGGTTGCTATTATTAAAAGGTCAATAATATTTGTTATATGGAATGAAGGATGAAGATGTCTGTCTAGCAGGGTTCAAATGATCTTGACCTCAATTTCATGGTTAATTGTTCAATGGTTCAGTAGGAAATAATAAAACCTTCATATTACAGACTTTCAACATGAATTCAATTATGAGTAAAACAGGAGAAATATTTCAGCGTGTGCACTCTTGTTTTTCAGTTTCTACATGATAATGAAAATACCACTTGACCAAATCTTATTTAACTTGAATACAATGTCATTAAACCTTAAATTCAATCTAATTAAAATTAAATCTCTGATTGGGGAGAATAATTTTAATTAGATTGTTTTAAATGAGTAAACAGGTCAGGTTTGATTTTCATGTTTATTTTTAAGTAGACTGTTCAAGAGTTATGCACCTTAAAAAATGGCAATACTTCAGTTTGCTGGTGACAATTTTATTTTCTATTTGATGGTTTTGAGAATTGTCATTAAAAATTTGAGTTCATATTGATTTATTATTGTTCTCATATTAAAATGAAAGTACTCTTCTGAGAAAATCTTTTTTTTATGACTACAACTAAAGTTGTGCATTTTACTGATTAAAAGTTTTCATGAAAACTAATACCAATATGTATTGGATATCTTGCTAACACCATGATGTACAAATAAAATTGGATATCCTGTTAACACCAAGATGGCATTAAATGTAATTGGATATCTGCTGTCACTAAGATGTCCTTAAATGTACAAATCTAATTTGATATCCTCCTAACACCAAGATGTCATTAAATGTACAAATTAAATTGGATATCCTGCTAACACCAAGATGTCATTAAATGTACAAATGTAATTTGATATCATGCTAACACCAAGATGTCATTAAATGTACAAATTAAATTGGATATCCTGCTAACACCAGAATGTTAAAATGTACAAATCTAATTGGATATCCTGCTAACACCAAGATGTCATTAAATGTAAAAACGTAATTGGATATCTTGCTAACACCAAGATGTCATAAAATGTACAAATGTAATTCGATATCCTGCTAACACCAAGATGCCTCATTAAATGTACAAATGTAATTTTACATCCTGCTTACACCAAGATGTCATTAAATGTAAAAATGTAATTGGATATCCTACTAACACAAAAATGTCATAAAATGTAAATGGATAGCCTGCTTACACAAAAATGTAATTAAATGTAAATGGATATCCTGCTAACACAAAAATGTAATTAAATGTAATTGGATATCCTTCTAACACAAAGATGTCATTAAATGTACAAATGAAATTGGGATATCCTGCTTACACCAGGATGTCATTAAATGTACAAATGAAATTGGATATCCTGCTAACACAAAAATGTCATAGAATGTAAATGGATATCCTGTTTTCAAAAAAATGTAATTCAATGTTAATGGATATCCTGCTTACACAAAAATGTAATTAAATGTAATTGGATATCCTGCTAACACAAAAATGTCATAAAATGTAAATGGATATCCTGCTTACACAAAAATGTCATTAAATTTAAATGGATATCCTGCTAACACAAAAATGTCATAAAATGTAAATGGATATCCTGCTTACACAAAAATGTCATTAAATGTAAATGGATATCCTGCAACACAAAAATGTCATAAAATGTAAATGGATATCCTGCTTACACAAAAATGTCATTAAATTTAAATGGATATCCTGCTAACACAAAAATGTCATAAAATGTAAATGGATATCCTGCTTACACAAAAATGTCATTAAATGTAAATGGATATCCTGCTAACACAAAAATGTCATAAAATGTAAATGGATATCCTGCTTACACAAAAATGTCATTAAATTTAAATGGATATCCTGCTAACACAAAAATGTCATAAAATGTAAATGGATATCCTTCTAACACAAAGATGTCATTAAATGTACAAATGTAATTGGATATCCTGCTAGCACCAGGATGTCATTAAATGTACAAATGTAATTGTATATCCTCCTAATACCAAGATGTCATTAAATGTACAAGTGTAATCGATATCCTGCTAACACCAAGATGTCATTAAATGATTTAATTTAATTGAATATCCTACTTACACCAAGTTGTAATTAAATGTCAAATGTAATTGGATATCCTGCTAACACCAAAATGTCATTTAATGTACAAATCTAGTTGGATATCCTCCTAACACCAAGATGTCATTAAATGTACAAATGTAAATGGATATCCTGCTAACACCAAAATGTCATTTAATGTACAAATCTAATTGGATATCCTCCTAATACCAAGATGTCATTAAATGTACAAATGTAATCGATATCCTGCTTACACCAAGATGTTATTAAATGATTTAATTTAATTGAATATCCTACTTACACCAAGTTGTAATTAGATGTACAAATGTAATTGGATATCCTGCTTACACCAAGATGTCATTAAATATACAAATGTAATTTGATATGGTGCTTACACCAAGATGTCATTAAATGCACAAATCTAATTGGATATCCTGCTTTCTCCAAGATGTCATTAAATGTACAAATGTAATTTGATATCCTGCTTACACCAAGATGTCATTAGATGTACAAATGTTATTTAATATCCTTCTAACACCAAGATGTCATTAAATGAACAAATGTTTTTGATATCCTTCTTAAACCAAGATGTCATTAAATGTACAAATGTAATTTGATATCCTGCTTACACCAGGATGTCATTAGATGTACAAATGTTATTTAATATCCTTCTAACACCAAGATGTCATTAAATGAACAAATGTTTTTTGATATCCTTCTTAAACCAAGATGTCATTAAATGTACAAATGTGATTTGATATTCTGCTTCTACCAAGATGTCATAACATGTAAAAGTTTAATTGGATATCCTTCTAACACCAAGATGTCATTAAATGTACAAATGTTATTTGATATCCTTTTAACACCAAGATGTCATTAAATGTACAAATGTAATTTGATATTCTGCTTCTACCAAGTTGTAATTAAATGTAAAAATGTAATTGGATATCCTGCTTACACAAGGATGTCATTAAATGTACAAATGTAATTGAATATCCTGCTTATACAAAAATGTCATAAAATGTAAATGGATATCCTGCTTACACCAAGATTTCATTAAATGTACAAATCTAATTGGATATCCTCCTAACACCAAGATGTCATTAAATGTACAAATGTAATTGGATATCCTGCTAACACCAAGATTTCATTAAATGTACAAATCTAATTGGATATCCTCCTAACCCCAAGATGTCATTAAATGTACAAATGTAATTGGATATCCTGCTAATACCAAGATGTCATTAAATGTACAAATGTAATCGATATCCTGCTAACACCAAAATGTCATTAAATGATTTAATTTAATTGAATATCCTACTTACACCAAGTTGTAATTAAATGTACAAATGTAATTGGATATCCTGCTTACACCAAGATGTCATTAAATATACAAATGTAATTTGATATGGTGCTTTCTCCAAGATGTCATTAAATGTACAAATGTAATTTGATATCCTGCTTACACCAAGATGTCATTAGATGTACAAATGTTATTTAATATCCTTCTAACACCAAGATGTCATTAAATGAACAAATGTTTTTTGATATCCTTCTTAAACCAAGATGTCATTAAATGTACACATGTAATTTGATATTCTGCTTCTATCAAGATGTCATTACATGTAAAAGTTTAATTGGATATCCTTCTAACACCAAGATGTCATTAAATGTACAAATGTTATTTGATATCCTTCTAACACCAAGATGTCATTAAATGTACACATGTAATTTGATATCCTGCTTCTACCAAGTTGTAATTAAATGTAAAAATGTAATTGGATATCCTGCTTACACCAGGGTGTCATTAAATGTACAAATGTAATTGGATATCCTGCTTATACAAAAATGTCATAAAATGTAAATGGATATCTTGCTTACACAAAAATGTAATTAAATGTAAATGGATATCCTGCTAACACAAAGATGTCATTAAATGAACAAATATAATTGGATATCCTGCTTACACCAGGATGTCGTTAAATGTACAAATGTAATTGGATATCCTGCTAACACAAAAATGTCATAAAATGTAAATGGATATCCTGCTGACACAAAAATGTAATTAAATGTAAATGGATATCCTGCTTACACAAAAATGTAATTAAAAGTAATTAGATATCCTGCTAACATAAAGATGTCATTAAATGAACAAATGTAATTGGATATTCTGCTAACACCAGGATGTCATTAAATGTACAAATGAAATTGGATATCCTGCTAACACAAAAATGTCATAAAATGTAAATGGATATCCTGCTGACACAAAAATGTAATTAAATGTAAATGGATATCCTGCTTACACAAAAATGTAATTAAAAGTAATTAGATATCCTGCTAACATAAAGATGTCATTAAATGAACAAATGTAATTGGATATCGTGCTAACACCAGGATGTCATTAAATGTACAAATGTAATTTGATATCCTGCTTCCTCCAAGATGCCATTAGATGTACAAATGTAATTGAATATCCTTCTAACACCAAGATGTCATTAAATGTACAAATATTTTTTGATATCCTTCTTAAACCAAGATGTCATTAAATGTACAAATGTAATTTGATATTCTGCTTTTACCAAGATGTCATTAAATGTAAAACTTTAATTGGATATCCTTCTAACACCAAGATGTCATTAAATGTACAAATGTTATTTGATATCCTTCTTACACCAAGATGTCATTAAATGTACAAATGTAATTTGATATCCTGCTTACACAAAGATGTCATTAAATGTACAAATAAAATTGGATATCCTGCTTACACAAAAATGTCATAAAATGTAATTGGATATCCTGCTTACACAAAAATGTCATTAAATGTAGATGGATATCCTGCTAACACAAAAATGTCATAAAATGTAAATGGATATCCTGCTAACACAAAGATGACATTAAATGTACAAATATAATTTGATATTGTGCTACTTCCAAGATGTCATTAAATGTACAAATGTAATTTGATATGGTGCTAACACCAGGATGTCATTAAATGTACAAATGTAATTTGATATCCTGCTTCCTCCAAGATGTCATTTAATGTACAAATGTAATTTGATATCCTTTTAACACCAAGATGTCATTTAATGTACAAATGTAAATGGATATCCTCCTAACACCAAGATGTCATTAAATGTACAAATCTAATTTGATATCCTTCTAACACTAAGATGTCATTAAATGTACAAATGTTATTTGATATCCTGCTTCTACCAAGATGTCATTAAATGTAGAAATTTAATTTGATATCCTGCTAACACCAAGATGTCATTAAATGTACAAATGTAAGTTAATTGACTGCTTTCTCCAAGATGTCATTTAATGTACAAATGTAATTTGATATCCTGCTTACACCAAGATGTCATTAGATGTACAAATGTTATTTGATATCCTTCTAACACCAAGATGTCATTAAATGTACAAATGTAATTTGATATCCTTCTAAATGTACAAATGTTATTTGATATCCTTCTAACACCAAGATGTCATTAAATGTACAAATGTAATTTGATATGCTGCTTCTACCAAGATGTCATTAAATGTAAAAGTTTAATTGGATATCCTTCTAACACCAAGATGTCATTAAATGTACAAATGTTATTTGATATCCTTCTAACACCAAGATGTCATTAAATGTACAAATGTAATTTGATATGCTGCTTCTACCAAAATGTCATTAAATGTAAAAGTTTAATTGGATATCCTTCTAACACAAAGATGTCATTAAATGTAGAAATGTAATTGGATATCCTGCTAGCACCAAGATGTCATTAAATGTACAAATGTAATTGGATAACCTGCTAACACAAAAATGTCATAAAATGTAAATGGATATCCTGCTTACACAAAAATGTAATTAAATGTAAATGGATATCCTGCTAACACAAAGATGTCATTAAATGTACAAATGTAAATGGATATCCTGCAAACACAAAAATGTCATAAAATGTAAATGGATATCCTGCTTACACAAAGATGTCATTAAATGAACAAATGTAATTGGATATCCTGCTTACACCAGGATGTCATTAAATATACAAATGTAATTGGATATCCTGCTAACACAAAAATTTCATAAAATGTAAATGGATATCCTGCTTACACAAATATGTTATTAAATGTAAATTGATATCCTGCTAACACAAAAATGTCATAAAATGTAATTGGATATCCTGCTAACACCAAGATGTCATTAAATGTACAAATGTAATTTGTTATCGTGCTTCCTCCAAGATGTCATTAAATGTACAAATCTAATTGGAAATCCTGCTGCCTCCAAGATGTCATTTAATGTACAAATGTAATTTGATATCCTGCTTACACCAAGATGTCATTAGATGTACAAATGTAATTGAATATCCTTCTAACACCAAGATGTCATTAAATGTACAAATATTTTTTGATATCCTTCTTAAACCAAGATGTCATTAAATGTACAAAGGCCAAATAAAAATATATGTGTGGTTCCAGTTACATACTTTTAAAAAAATAGGGTCGGTAGGTCGGCAAATTTTTTTTTTTTTGAATTTTTTTTTTTGAATTTCAAAATCCGGAAAAAAATCGTGTGTTTACCGAAATTGTTTCCAGTATTATACACGCCCCAACCGGAAGTCCAGCATTTTTACATGTGTTTGGTTGTAAAATAAACAGTCATGATACGTTTTTAGTTAATTTTGTTGCATTCTATTATGAATTGTTGCATTTTAGCCACAACAAATATTTGTGATGGAAATTCAGATGACAGAAATCTATGAATTTTATTATTTTAATTCCCAATCCTCAAAATTTGATCGTTTGAAAATTTATTTTTCAGAAATGAAAAAAAAAGTTCTAGGGTCGGGGGGTTTTAACTAGGGTCGGTCGGGTTACTGGAACCACACATATATTTTTATTTGGCCAAATGTAATTTGATATTCTGCTTCTACCAAGATGTCATTAAATGTAAAAATTTAATTAGATATCCTTCTAACAGCAAGATGTCATTAAATGTACAAATGTTATTTGATATCATTCTTACACCAATATGTCATTAAATGTACAAATGTAATTTGATATCCTGCTTACACAAAGATGTCATTAAATGAACAAATGTAATTGGATATCCTGCTTACACCAGGATGTCATTAAATGTACAAATGTAATTGGATATCCTGCTAACACAAAAATGTCATAAAATGTAAATGGATATCCTGCTTACACAAAAATGTAATTAAATGTAAATGGATATCCTGCTAACACAAAAATGTCATTAAATGTAAATGGATATCCTGCTAACACAAAAATGTCATAAATTGTAAATGGATAGATATCCTGCTAACACAAAGATGACGTTAAATGTACAAATATAATTTGATATCGTGCTACTTCCAAGATGTCATTAAAGTACAAAAGTAATTTGATATCGTGCTAACACCAGGATGTCATTAAATGTACAAATGTAATTTGATATCCTGCTTCCTCCAAGATGTCATTAAATGTACAAATGTAATTGGATATCCTCCTAACACCAAGATGTCATTAAATGTACAAATCTAATTGGATATCCTTCTAACACTAAGATGTCATTAAATGTACCAATGTAATTTGATATCCTGCGTCTACCAAGATGTCATTAAATATAGAAATTTAATTGGATATCCTGCTAACACCAAGATGTCATTAAATGTACAAGTGTAGATTAATATCCTGCTTTCTCCAAGATGTCATTAAATGTACAAATGTAATTTGATATCCTGCTAACACCAAAAATGTCATTAGATGTACAAATGTAATTGGATATCCTGCTTACACAAAAATGTCATAAAATGTAAATGTGTATCCTGCTTACACAAAAATGTAAATGTAATTGGATATCCTGCTAACACGAATATGTCATTAAATGAACAAATGTAATTAGATATCCTGCTAACACAAACATGTCATTAAATGTAAATGGATATCCTGCTAACACAAAAATGTCACTAAATGTACAAATGTTATTTGATATCCTGCTACTACAAAGATGTCATTAAATGTAATTGGGTATCCCGCTACTACCAAGATGTCTTTTAATGAAATTGGATATTCTGCTACTACCAAGATGCCATTAAATGTAATTTGATATCTTGCTACTACCAAGATGTCATTAAATATAATTGGATGTCTTGCTAACATCAAGATGTCATTAAAAGGTCAAATTTAATTGGATATCAGGCTAACACAAGGATGTCATTAAATGCAATTTATCATGCTTTGCCATAAAATAAGATCAAACTGAAAGACTCCCTCCTACATATTGTTGCTATATTATTTGTTTTTTATCTCCTGTTGAAGCTTAATTAAGAGTTATTTTTAGCCTAACAGCATGGTGCAGCACAATAGTTTTTTATGCCCAAACTACGATGGTAGAGGGGCATTATGTTTTCTGGTCTGTGGCTCCGTTCGTCTGTGCCTCCGTCTGTGCGTCCGTCCGTTCAGGTTAAAGTTTTTGGTCAAGGTAGTTTTTGATGAAGCTGAAGTCCAATCAACTTGAAATTTAGTAGACTTGTTGCGTATGATTTGATCTTTCTAATTTTAAAGCCAAATTAGACTTTTGACCCCAATTTCACGGTCCACTGAACATAGAAAATGAAAGTGGGAGTTTCAGGTTAAAGTTTTTGGTCAAGGTAGTTTTTGGTGAAGCTGAAGTCCAATCAAACCTGAAACTGAGTAAACTTGTTGCTTATGATATAATCTTTTTAATTTTGAAGCCAAATTAGACTTTTGACCCCAATTTCACGGTCCACTAAACATAGAAAATGAAAGTGGGAGTTTCAGGTTAAAGTTTTTGGTCAAGGTAGTTTTTGATAAAATTGAAGTCCAATCAACTTGAAACTGAGTACATATGTTTCCTATAGTATAATCTTTCTAATTTTAATACCAAATTAGATTATTACCCAATTTCACGGTCCATGGAACATGGAAAAGGATAGTGCGAGTGGGGCATCCGTGTACTTTGGACACATTCTTGTTTATTGATATTATTTGACAGGAAACTCATACTTAACTGATTTATATAGCTATATTATGGTTGGTGATCGTCTATAAATTATGTACCAGCAAAATAGAATTTTGATAGCATAAAATGTCTTTTCTTTATTTAAAATAATCATAGGATTTAAATCAAATTTTTTAAAATTTCTCTTTTATTTTTATGTGCATTCTATACATTTACATTTTTATATTATCAATGTTGAACAAATATTTACATTTGCATCCACATTAATCTTTTACAATTAGCTACTTGCAAAATTTCATAAAAAATATTTTAAGAGAGAGCCAGGTTATGCCCCTTTATCTAGATTAATCAAATTAATTCTGAAGTACATTGTACAATTTAAAATTTAAAAATATATCATAGTAATTACTCATACAACAGAAATACAAATGCATTAAAATGAATAAAAAAAATGTCTTACCGATTTATACATCCTTATGAGTTAATTGTCCAAGAAATCTCCAGTTATTGTCATTTACATGGTGAATATTTAGCAATATGATTGGTTTTCAACAGTTGATTGTATACTTAATTGACAAGCCAGATATTATGTACGCAGGGTGATGCAGATGTAAATGGTGCTAAGGTTTCTGAAGAGTTCATTGAAACAGACGGTAATGTTAAGGAAAGTGATCAATAATTGTGTAGGTTCTCACCACAAAAGGATTGTTATTATTGCCTCAAATGACAGCCGTACGTTGAAAACAATGATTAAGTAATGGACAGACAGTAAAACTTAGTATAATCGATGATAAAAAATATACTTTAACTGTTTACTTCAGTTGTGTCCATCCTCCTTGTTCCTCATTGTTGTATTTTTTTATGTAAAATATAGTCGAGGGGCCTGATGGGGGGGGGGTATCACGATTCACAAGTTGATTTTTTTGTCAATCACGATTTCACAGAAAATAAATTTCCATGATCACAGATCACGAAAATATAATAAAAAAAAAATCTGTAGAAAAACAGATCACGATAGCGAAAATTTGTCGATCACGAAGAATGAAAATAACCCATCAGGCCCCTCATAGTCGATAGAAAGGTACCATCGTTTATAAAAAATGTAAATCAAATAAGATTTTCAATTTTAAATAAGTCAACATAGACAAAATCATCAGTTGACTCCTCATAAGAGTTATGACCCTTGAAAGACCTTTTTAACTACTTTTTGTGTTTATACAGAAATTAAAGAAGATAGAGAGAAATTGTTAAATCAGTGTTGTTCATTGAAATAAGATCTAAAAATAAGCCAAATGACTGAAATCCTTAATTGACCCACTTATGGAGTTATTGCCCTTGAAATATGGTTGTTAACCATTTTTTATTTTTTTGTGGAATCTATAATAGAAAGGGAGAAATGGCAATTACTTATTCATCACAATAAGATCTACAAATAAGTCAATATTGTTGAAATCCTTGAAAAACTCTTAGACAAGTTATTGCCCTTTGAATGAATTTTTTTACACTTTTTTCTTTGTAATCTGCCCAACTGAAAAGAATAGGTAATATGTATTAGGAGCAGCACATAGCAAAAAAATAAGCACAATACAATCTACAATTATGTCTGACTTCATTTAGGATTATGTGCCCTTAAATGACTTTGTTTAACTAATTATATTTAAAGCTTTCCAATTCTATCTAAAATTTTAATTGATGAGTATAAACTGTTCACAGTAAAAATTATCACCAATACAAGCTCTTCAGAAATGCCACTAACATTATTAATATTTAAAAATAAGAGACCATAACTGATTGCAGTAATAGTAAAATGATTATTAAAATGGCATATTTTTACTATGTGAGCAATTCAGCCTAGCCTCTTGTTATATTTAATGTTGTTTCAAATCACCAAATTAGGTCAATTTAAATTAATTTGTTGTTGTGGATTAAGTCTTTCTTTTGGAGTACTAAAATTCATCAATAGCAACAAATAGATTGAAAATACCTATAAATCTTTTGTTTTAATGGTTTGATTGCTGTACCATTGATGTAAATGTGGGGGTAGATATTAAAACCATGAAAGCAATTTAATTGCAACTCTTTCCCAGTAAACAAAATAAACTGAATTTACAATATTATGTAAAATTTAAAATACATGTGACTGAGAATAATCATGCAGATTTTGTTGCTTTACTACTTTAACGAATATTTGTCTTCTATCTGTATACATATCTTTAATTTTGTGTTTGTTGACCAAACTGTTTGGAAATTTAGATTTAATATGCTAATTTATAATCAGTGCATTTTTTTATTTTTTTTTAAACTTTTCTCTAAAATGAACCAAGAGGGATATAAAAATTTGAAATATTGACCTTGACATTAATTTTGGTGTGTTGTCTCAAATTGTATGTCTCATTGGAACTCATACTACATCTTCTTTTATCTGTTATATTTTGGAGATGTCAAAAAGTGTTTCGATTGCAAGTGCTAAGATTGATTGCGAGTGTAGTGTAAAAAGTAAACAAGAGGCTCTCAAGAGCCTGAATCGCTCACCTTAATTTTTTTGGTTAAATCTCTCATCAATGATTATTTTGGCTTTTCAATTTATTTAAATGTTCTTTGAATCGTCCTATTTTCTTCAAAAGCAAAAAAAAATCATTTTCTCCTATGTTCTATTTTAGCCATAGGAGCTATGTTTCTGACATACAAGGAAATGAAATATAAAATTTATACTAGATACTCTGAAACTCATTTAGCCTAAGTTTGGCTGAAATTGATACAGCAGTTTCAAAGGAGAAGATTTTTTAAAGTAAGTCAACATGATGAACAAATTGTGAAAAAAGTCTTTAAAGGGCAATAACTCCTTAAGGGGTCAATTGACAATTTTGGTCAAATTGACTTATTTGTAGATCTTACTTTGCTTAACATTTTTGCTATTAACAGTTTATCTGTATCTATAATAATATTCAAGATAATAACCAAAAACTGCAAAATTTCTTTAAAATCATCAATTCAGGGGCATTATACCTGAAAAACCAGTTACCCAATTCGGCTGAAAATTTCAGGACAGGTAGACCTTGACCTAATAAATACTTTAACTTCTTGTCTTATTTGCTCTAAATGCTGGAGTTTTTGAGATATAAGCCAAAAACTGCATTTTACCCTGTGTTCTATTTTTAGCCATGACGGCCATGTTTTTTGACGAAATAAAAAATAAAGCACAAACTTTATTTTATACACCCTACTGATCATTCAGTTGAAGTTTGGTTGAATTTGGTTTAGTAGTTTTAGAGGAGAAGATTTTTTAAAGTTAGCAAATATGATGAACAAATTGTGAAAAATTGTCATTAAAAGACAATAACCCCTTAAGGGGTCAATTGACAATTTTGGTCATATTAACTTATTTGTAGATCTTACTTTGCTGATCATTTTTGCTGTTTACAGTTTATCTTTATCTATAATAATATTCAAGATAATGACCAAAAACTGCAAAATTTCCTTAAAATTACCAATTAAGTGGCAGCAACCCAACAATGGTTTGTTTGATTCATCTGAAAATTTCAGGGCTGATAGATCTTGACCTAATGAACATTTTTACCCCATGTCAGATTTGCTCTAAATGCTTTCGTTTTTGAGATATAAGCCAAAAACTGCATTTGACCCCTATGTTCTATTTTAAGTAACGGCGGCCATGTTTTTTGACGGATCAAAAATCGAAGCACACACTTTGTGCAGGATAATCTAAGGAACAATCATGCTGTTTCATCCAAATCCATTCAGTAGTTTCAGAGGAGAAGATTTTTTAAAGTTAGCAAATGTGATGAACAAATTGTGAAAAATTGTCATTAAAGGACAATAACCCCTTAAGGGGTCAATTGACAATTTTGGTCATATTAACTTATTTGTAGATCTTACTTTGCTGATCATTTTTGCTGTTTACAGTTTATCTTTATCTATAATAATATTCAAGATTAAATGACCAAAAACTGCAAAATTTCCTTAAAATTACCAATTAAGTGGCAGCAACCCAACAATGGTTTGTTTGATTCATCTGAAAATTTCAGGCTGATAGATCTTGACCTAATGAACATTTATACCCCATGTCAGATTTGCTCTAAATGCTTTCGTTTTTGAGATATAAGCCAAAAACTGCATTTGACCCCTATGTTCTATTTTAAGTAACGGCGGCCATGTTTTTTGACGGATCAAAAATCGAAGCACACACTTTGTGCGGGATAATCTAAGGAACAATCATGCTAAGTTTCATTCAAATCCATTCAGTAGTTTCAGAGGAGAAGATGTTTGAAAAATTGTTAACGACGACAGACGACGACGTCGACAACGACGACGACGACGACGACGGACGCCAAGTGATGAGAAAAGCTCACATGGCCTTTTAGGCCAGGTGAGCTAAAAAGTAATAAATGTCAATGGAATTGAAAGGGCGATTGAAAGCCCATTTCTAAGACATTAATTCAAATACAGATTATTTTGAAAACAAAATATCATAATTTATATCTATTCTCTTCTCTAAGCAATACTAATGGTTATAGATACCAACCCTAGGGTTAGATTGGGTACATAAAAAGGGTCCCCAAATCAATATTTGATATGATATAGAAAACAAACCCTTTAAATTTTGCTGTCATATAATAATTACAAAAAAAAACATTAGATTTTCTATTTTCAAAATACTCTGATTTCAACCAAGCTAATGCTCTTGTATTGCTTCTTGAAATCGGATCTTATTCTGTGACATTTTTCTTTTGTTAACTTAAACTTAATCAGATCTGTATTGACAATCCTGTAATTTAATTTGACAACTAAACAGACATTGAAAACCCAATAGAGTCAGATTTGTTGAAGGAAGACCTTGACTCAGGTTTTATTTATTGATATTCTTTCAGTCAGAATTAATTGTCCTAGTAAGTTAATATTTCGTTTATTGTAAATAGATGATGGTTTTGTTTTTACTTATTGAATACTGTTATACATATACACCTACAGATTCTGAGGGAGTGTTACAGAAATTTGTTCAAAGTACCAAATAGTAAGCAGGATTTTCTTTTAAAAAATTTGGACATCACAATAAAAGATATAAGAAATTGAATATCAAATATAGCAATATTTGAAATGTCTATCTAATAACAAGAATATTCCCAGGGGTGGATGCAAGATCAAAGGAAAGGGGGTGTTATTGTCCAAAATATTAACTTTTTTTTTATGATTGTATTCAAAATGATAATTTTTTCTAGGTATAAGCTCTCTAAGCTTCCAACTTCTAGATCAACCACTAATTTAATAACATATTTGCTAAAAATAAGTATTTTATATGTTCATGGGTTCATCAGGTTTTACCTTGGAAGATTTATGTAACATAGTCTACTAAAATAATAAAATATTGGTGGAGATTTTATCACAAATAGAATAATATTCTATAAATT
The DNA here is from genome assembly GCA_019925275.1 of Mytilus edulis. Classification (NCBI taxonomy): domain Eukaryota; kingdom Metazoa; phylum Mollusca; class Bivalvia; order Mytilida; family Mytilidae; genus Mytilus; species Mytilus edulis. The sequence goes on along the minus strand of CM034356.1, from coordinate 86,534,368 downwards.
GTATAATGAAAGACCTCACTAGAGCATTGCCTGATGTGTAGGAGAAATAATATTGTATGGTTTTCCATTATAATTGTTCACAGCCTTCTTGACAGCTGCTTTATAGTTAACATTTTATCTGTAAATTTTCCAAGTGTTGACATGAAATTCTATAATTGAACAATAAAGGCAATTTGGTTTGGGTTCTGATAATGCCAACAGTTCAAACAGCAAGACAGCTTTATTTTGGGATTTTAAATTACCTATATACATTTTTAGCATGCCTGGCTGTGAATTATTGTCATCTTTTGGAATCTGCTGTGCGTCAGTTGTCCATATATATTGCTGTTAGTAAATTTGAATAAGAAAATCTTTTCTACAACATTAGATGATTTAAAATCAGACAGAGATATGATCATCCTTAGGGTGTCTAGTTCTGTCTATACACATTGTTAAAATTTGTTTCATGAAGTTTCTAGCAATCAACTCACATTCTAACCTGCCATTACTAAAAATAGAGTCTTGAGTTTAACCAGTTTATGGTAGTTTTTGAAGCTTAGATTAAATTAATATTTATCTAATAATCAGTTTGTGTAATAGATAGTCACAGATAAATTATGTTTCTTGTGTACTATTATTGTCTTTTTCATTTTTAGCCATGGCGTTGTCAGTTTATTTTCTATTTATGAGTTTGACTGTTCCTCTGGTATCTTTCGCCCCTATTTTACAAATCTTATTCCAGTTGACATACTTTTGACCTAATTTCTTAAAGAATATTATTTATTTGCTGTTACTCTTTTAAAGCCTTTTTTGTTTATATGAAAAAGGTTGATATGTTAGTTATACTTACTGGTGGATAAATTCTCTTGTTAAATGCATCATTTTGTGTCGAAACAATTTGCGCCAATGCTACGATTGTGCCACTAGTTTTCAAAATGGCCTCATTTATATGGTTCATTGGACAATATTTATTTTTAGTGGTTTGATATTTTTTCTCAAATCTTTTAAGCAAAAGGTCAATTATATTTGGTTTATGAAATGGTCATGATGGTTTAATATGCACATGTCTGTCTGGCGGGGTTCACATGTGCACTCTTATTTCAAAGAGTGAACTAAGAAAGGAGCTTTATCATTGTCCTTGTGATTATATTTGACATATAAAAGTACATTTCTGGTAAACAACATCATCCCTTTATACTAATTATTGGAACTGATAATAATTGAAATTGATGTAGAGAAGCATATAAAACAACATTCATTAACACAGGAAGATAATGATTATTTCTCTGTAGGATACTGAGTAAAGCAGTTAAAACTTGTTGCTATTGCATGCCAGATCAAATTTTATATAATTTGCTAATTTCCTAAGTAAAGATCCTCATAATTCAATTAAGTGATAGCAACATGATGCTATAGTAGATGTAGAAGTTTTGGTATTGATAATCAATTTAATTAAACAAAGCTTTTATGTTTTCTTATATCTGTAAGCAAATTTGATGTGTGGTATTCTCCAATCTGATTAAATTTTAACATTAAAGATCTGAAAGAACAGTGAATTTTATAAAGAAAGAAAAGAGAAGAAATACTCCACAGCTAAAGTTGTTGGGGATGGATATAAAATATGTGTGAGGTTTCTGTAATATTACCAATATTTGACATCCGAGTCCAGTGACTATATCTATCAAACTCATTTTGTAAAACTATAAACAGAACTTTGACAAAATTAATTGTTCTAGTTTAAGTTTTATATTTTATAGCACCACTCAACAGAGTCTGGGTATATACCTTTGACTTGTCCATCTGTCTGTCTATCTCACTTTTGATTTCCAAAAAAGATAAACAGAGAACCCATTTTTATACGACCGCAAAAATTGAAAAATTTTTGGTCTTATATTGGTATCACATTGGCGTCGTCGTCGTCCGAATACTTTTAGTTTTCGCACTCTAACTTTAGTAAAAGTGAATAGAAATCTATGAAATTTTTACACAAGGTTTATGACCACAAAAGGAAGGTTGGGATTGATTTTGGGAGTTTTGGTCCCAACATTTTAGGAATTAGGGGCCAAAAAGGGCCCAAATAAGCATTTTCTTGGATTTCGCACTATACCTTTAGTTTAAGTAAATAGAAATCTATGAAATTTTGACACAAGGTTTATGACCACAAAAGGAAGGTTGGGATTGATTTTGGGAGTTTTGGTTCCAACAGTTTAGGAATTAGGGGCCAAAAAAAAGGGACAAAATAAGCATTATTCTTGGTTTTCGCACAATAACTTTAGTATAAGTTAATAGAAATCAATGAAATTTAAACACAAGGTTTATGACCATAAAAGGAAGGTTGGGTTTGATTTTGGGAGTTTTGGTCCCAACAGTTTAGGAATAAGGGGCCCAAAGGGTCCAAAATTGAACTTTGTTTGATTTCATCAAAAATTGAATAACTGGGGTTCTTTGATATGCCGAATCTAACTGTGTATGTAGATTCTTAATTTTTGGTCTCGTTTTCAAATTGGTCTACATTAAGGTCCAAAGGGTCCAAAATTAAACTTAGTTTGATTTTAACAAAAATTGAATTCTTGGGCTTTTTTGATATGCTGAATCTAAACATGTACTTAGATTTTGATTATGGGCCCAGTTTTTAAGTTGGTTCAAATCAGGATCCAAAATTATTATATTAAGTATTGTGCAATAGCAAGAAATTTTCAATTGCACAGTATTCATCAATAGCAAGAAATCTTCAATTGCACAGTAATGTGCAATAGCAAGAAATTTTGTCAATTGCACAGTATTGCGCAATAGCAAGAAATCTTCAATTGCACAGTATTGTGCAATAGCAAATATTTTCAATTGCACAGTATTGCGCAATAGCAAGAAATATCTAATTGCACAATATTGTGCAATAGCAAGAAATTTTCAATTGGAGTTATCTTTCTTTGTCCAGAATAGTAGTTGAATCAACTTAAATCATTTTTTTATACAATATACAATGTATATTCACTTTTACTACCAACTGATAAATTAAAACAATCTTTACCATTCAGTGATAACAAGCACTTTATTTTACATTTTAATATTTTATGATGTATTTAAATGAGTAGTTATTGTTGCAAACTCCATTAGAAATTTGAATTGAGATCAGTTTTGGAAAAAGGGAAAGGGGGATGTGAAAAAAGGGGGGGGGGGGGGGTAAATATTTCTGATTTCAGATTTCATAAATAAAAAGAAAATTTCTTCAAACATTTTTTGAGAGGATTAATATTCAATAGCATAGTGAATTGCTCAAAGGCAAAAAAAATATTTTAAGTTCATTAGACCACATTCATTCTGTGTCAGAATTCATTCTGCACCCTGCAGAGCATCTGGTTTAATTTATTTGAAATTTTAAGGGAATGTTCTGAACCATTACATTAAGACAGTAGTTACATATTTTTGTTGTTTTTTTGTTGTTTACCTTTTATAAGTTACATATGGTACTTAATTGTGTGAAAAATTAAGAACTTGGTGCTTACCGGATAAATGGAGTGTGATTGTTAGAATAAATGTACAATGTTTGTTGTTTTTCCACTTTTAATATCCCAGAGTTATTGTACTGTAAGTTGTTGGAAAATTCAAAATTTTGTGGTTCCAGATCATAAACTGAAAACCCTGTTTTTGAAATTGATTAAAATTTTCATTGAATTTTTTAGACCATTGGTTATCTCTCAGTTGTTGCTTACAGATTTTTTTTGTTCACTTTATTATATATATATAGATTACATCACTGCTTTCAGATTGTGCTTGTTGGGTAAATCAATCTCATCAGATTTTTGGGGATAACATAGCTGTTGATTGAAAAGTTCTTGGAATCTAATAGATACAGCTAGTTTTAACAGCAAGAGTTCAGAGGAAAATTGTTGCCAAATAACTAAATTGGCTTTTAATCTTGTATGTTTTATGACAGCTGAGCCTCCATAGATAAAACTCATATATATACTAGAAAATATAAATTGATTGGTATATATAAATGATAAATGGTTTATAAAGATAGAACATTTTAGCAAGCATTCAGACATATTTGTCATTTGTATTTGTTGGCGAATTTAACATTTTAACAAAATTGAAAGCAAATTATTAAAAACAATTACAGTACATGTATAGGCAATTGCACTTAAATGGTTATTTATGGAATTTGTAATATAAGAACCTGCCACTTATACAATAATATAAATGAATTTGTTGAAAAGAAAATCATTTTTCATGTCAATATTACAAGTTGGTATAGCACATTGATAAAAAATTTCTACTGTTTATTGTTTTCAATATCAACTAGAACACACCCGCGAAATCGCGGGCATTCAGAGCGGTTTTAAAAGTATGTAAAGTGTTGTTAGAAGTTTTATACCTCCTCCTTCATTTGCAAAATTCCCAATTTTTGGTTTTCTATCAATTTCAATATGAACATACATTTAGTATGTTATGAACATTTAAGTAAGGAGCCTGTAGTTCAGTGGTTGTCGTTTGTTTGTGTGTTACATATTTGTTTTTCGTTCCTTTTTTGTACATAAATAAGGCCGCTAGTTTTCTCGTTTGAATTTTTTTTACATCGTCATTTCGGGGCCTTTTAAAGCTGAGTATGCAGTATGGGCTTTGCTCGTTGTTGAAGGCCGTACGGTGACCTATAGTCGTTAATTTCTGTGTCATTTTGGTCTCTTGTGGAGAGTTGTCTCAACATGGCAATCATATCACATCTTTTTTTTTTTGGTAGTCAATGAATTTTGTAAAATATTTAATGAATGGAGAATTTCAGATAAGGTATCAAAAGTTCACATGAATAATTTTAGCGCTTATCTGTATATTACTATATAAATAAAGTGTATTTACTTTCAATTCTTAGTTTAGTAATCAATTGACATAGTATACAGACCCTCTCTATTTAATAAACTCTGAACAGAATAAAAATACACTTTATTCGTACTATTTGTTTGTTCAAAGTATACAGAAAAACGCAAACCGGAAGTATAATCTGACTTAAAATTTCGTCCAATGACGGGACAATATCCGGATGCCTTTTTTTCTCGTTTTTCTCCCAAAATAACTCAATCTGAATAATCATATGAATGGATGACAAATGCGACTATGCACTGTACATATAGGACACAGAGTCGTGTTGATTAATTTATTGTGGAAAGAAGAGAAGCGACACCAAAAATGAGGTCTTCTCGTTTAATAGTATAGATGATAAGTAGAATGTATCGCCATACTAAATATTGCTGAAGCTGGTTAACCAACTGGATGTATAAACTTTAATTTAGTTAAATGTATGTAATATGTGGTTAACTCTACTGGTTCTTTCATTGTAGGGCATAAATCTATAATACTAAAATTACAAGGTCCAATTTGTCAGCCGTCATCACGTAAAGACGACGAATCAAAGAATTCAACTTTATATATAACTAATATAGTACAAAGGTGTAGATTAAAAATTACACCACTCCAGGCCCTTTTGTTTTCCACGTAATTAATATTGCCAATAATTAAGAAGTTCCGGGTTGAGTCCGATACCGATACCAATAGTATATTCCACCATTTACCCATTACCTTATTGTCGTTCGAGACAGGCGACCACCAAACGGTGTATTTAGGATTAAAATGCTATATACACGGGTCATATTCACAGGGTTGACACTACTAGATTGTCAAATTGTTACCTATTGTATCATTTTAATCAGTAAAACTTTCTAAGATAACAATATGAATACTAAAAATCTGGACTAAAATAAGGCGTATAGGTACAGTTTTCAATTTGTTAGCGAGCATGACGTAAAACAGCGAATCAAAGAATTCAACTTTATAACTAATATAGGACAATGTTGTTGATCAAAAAATATTCCATTCCAGGACTTTTTGTTTTCCAACTAATTAATACTACATGTACCAATAATTGATAAGTTCCAGTTCGACGGATTCAAACAGAAAGATTTGAAAGCAGAGAAAACTGCGTATCTTATAATCGGCATAACTTTATCAGATAACAATACTAATATCAAAATAAGGCTTGCGCATAGTTATATACTTTAATTCAGTCACGGACCCGCGATATCACGGGTGTGTTCTAGTATGTATAACAAATATGCATCATTAAGACTGATTGATAGTTGGTAGCTAAACTAGAGAACTAAATGAATGTCATTAATTTTACATTCACTTTTGTGTTATTCCTTCTTTTCAATAGTTAAACTATAGTCGATAATCATTCACCAAAAGACTCCAACATTATTTTTATACGACCGCAAAAATTTTTATTTTTTTTGCACCATAACTTTAGTATAAGTAAATAGAAATCTATGAAATTTAAACACAAGGTTTATGACCATAAAAGGAAAGTTGGGTTCGATTTTGGGAGTTTTGGTCCCAACAGTTTAGGAATAAGGGGCCCAAAGGGTCCAAAATTGAACTTTGTGTGATTTCATCAAAAATTAAATAATTGGGGTTCTTTGATATGCCGAATCTAACTATGTATGTAGATTCTTAATTTTTGGTCCCGTTTTCAAATTGGTCTACATTAAGGTCCAAAGGGTCCAAAATTAAACTTAGTTTGATTTTAACAAAAATTGAATTTTTGGGGTTCTTTGATATGCTGAATTTAAAAATGTACTTAGATTTTTAATTATTGGCCTAGTTTTCAAGTTGGTCCAAATGGGGGTCCAAAATTAAACTTTGTTTGATTTCATCAAAAATTGACTAAATGGGTTCTTTGATATGCCAAATCTAACTGTGTATGTAGATTCTTAATTTTTGGTCCAGTTTTCAAATTGGTCTACATTAAGGTCCAAAGGGTCCAAAATTAAACTAAGTTTGATTTTAACAAAAATTAAATTATCTAATTGCACAATATTGTGCAATAGCAATTAATTTTCAATTGGAGTTATCTTTCTTTGTATAGAATAGTAGTTGATAATATATGTTGGAAATTTGCCAGACATGACTATGATGTCATTTTCTATTTTTATTTGCCAATAACTTTATGTAAATAACTTCATTGGAAATTTGCCAATATAAAATGTTGCTGATGAAGCTTTTTTTGCCTTATCTTATCTAAAATGTTTTTAGATAATGTATGTTACATTTGCCAGACATGACTATGATGTCATTTTCTATTTTTATTTGCCAATAACTTTATGTAAATAACTTCATTGGAAATTTGCCAATATAAAATGTTGCTGATGAAGTTTTTTTTATTGTTTTATACAATAAACAATGTATATTCACTTTTACTACCAACCAATCTTTACCATTCAGTGATAACAAGCACTTTATTTTACATTTTAATATTTTATGATGTATTTAAAAGAGTAGTTATTGTTGCAAACTCCATTAGAAATTTGAATTGATATCAGTTTTGGAAAAAGGGAAACAGGGATGTGAAAAAAAAAGGGGGGGGGGTTAAATTTTTCTCATTTCAGATTTCATAAATAAATAAATAAAAAGAAAATTTCTTCAAACATTTTTTTGAGAGGATTAATATTCAACAGCATAGTGAATTGCTCAAAGCTCAAAGGCAAAAAAAAACTTTTAAGTTCATTAGACCACATTCGTTCTGTGTCAGAAACCTATGCTGTGTCAACTATTTAATTTTAGATTTAAAAAGTTTGAAGAAGAAATCTTTAATTGATTTGTAAAATCTTGACATTTGTTTTGTGTAAAAAAAAACATGTAATGACAAAAATTTGATCACAATCCAAATTCAGAGCTGTATCACGCTTGAATGTTTTGTCCATACTTGCCCCAACTGTTCAGGGTTCGACCTCTGCGGTCGTATAAAGCTGCGCCCTGCGGAGCACCTGGTTGATATTGAATTACCATTTCATTATTCAACTGGTCAGAATTTTGAACTAACTGCTGTAGAAAACCAGAGTCAAGTCATGACAGTGCAAGGTGAGAAAATAAAACATACTTACAATCCTATAAGACTTTTTTATCATTAATATCAATCCTATAAGACTTGAACTGCACTTTAATGATGTTGTGACAAAATCAGTCTATCAGTTTGTATAGGTATATTATAGTCATTTCCATGCTGAAAGAACCGTTATTATTTTGAATTGCTATAAAATGTTTAAACTAAGCTTTCAAAAAGTTTTTCTTTCTAAAAGTATTTTATATTCATAAGAATCAGACATTATGTAAAATTAAAACATTTCATATTCAGTAAAATATTTGTAAAATTGCAATATGTTTGTAGGAAGTGTCCATGGGGAGATAATCATTTTTTCTTTCAAAAAGTCTTTATTCAAAAGAATAATATTTTAGGTTATCTCCCCATGGAAACTTATCAATTAGCAAATTGTTATTTCACACATATTTTACTGAATATATGATGTTTTATTTAAAATGATATCTGATTCTTATGAATATAGAATACTTTAAAAAGAAAAACTATATGAAAGCTTAGTTTGAACATTTTTATAGCAATTCAAAATAATAACAGTTCCTTCAGCATGCAAATGACTATAATATACCTATACAAACGGATAGACTGATTTTGTCACAACATCATAAAAGTGGAGTTAAAGTCTTATAGGATTGTAAGTATGTTTTATTTTATCGCCTTGCACTTTCACATTTTGGCTGAACAATTTGTTCAATATCTTGACCAGTTGAACAATTTGGTTTAAGATATGTGTAAAAGAATCATCTGACATGACGTGGATTTCTTGTTATTGAAAGTTTTTTTTTTGTTTTTTTTTTTAACGTAGATGTGTCATATCATTGAAAGAAAATTGGAAGTGCTTAAATCATCCTAACTTTACCAACTGAAGCAGTACTCTTTGATGGTCCTTCATTTCTGCATTTCTGCATTTCTGCATTTTTTATAGGCCATTGTTTTCATTATTCTTCATATTTTTGGCCCATTATTCTCTATTCTTTATATTTTAGCATCATCGTTATACTTTATTCCAAAATAAAAAATTGTGTATGTTTCTCTATTCTGTACATATTTTGCCAATTATTCTCTATTCTGTAAACCCCCATCCTCTTTAAAATCCGTCACAAATTTCACAGGTAGATTAAATAATTGAAATGAGCTTTAATGTCAACCTAAAGACCTATACTCAAGCATAGGTTTAATATCAATGGTCTGATCAAATGTGATGAGTTCATGATTGTAGACAAATATAGATGAGAAACCTATAATGTCATCAGTGTATACAAAAGTAATAAGAATTGCCTTTTTTTGTTCGTTTGACTCCTGTTATAAAATGTTTCAAACATAATTAACTTACAAGATGTCATTCCACTTTCTCTAAGGTTTTTGACCCACTTTAAATGAGAAAAGAAATCTTACTTGGAATTGACTTGAATTTGATTGTCTTCATAACTGAAATCATATCACTGCAACTGTATGGAAAAATCTGTGTTCATTAAATCTGTCTTTTGTATGGTTTCAATTGCTAAAACATTAAATGTCTACTGAGAAATGATATAACTTCCATTATTTTTGTTTTAAAGTAAACAGACAGACTGAAGATAGAACAGAAAAAAGCATAGAGTTTTTACAAAAGTTATCAAAGTTTAACAAAACAGATAGTCAAACAACTAAAACAGTAAGTATAGATGTCATTCATTCAGCCAAAGATGCATGTTCATCCTTGATTGGTTTCTACTATTTATACAACTTTGTACTGAAAATCAGCTCTATACCTCAATATTAGTAGTCCATTTTCATATTGCTGATTTTTAACTCCAGAATTAATCATTTTTCAACAGGTAATATCTGCTCTGTGGTAGGATATCCTGGTATTCAGTCAAGCAGGAGCAGTGCAAATAAGTAAATTCAAGATTTTAATATGTACAATTTTGAGGAAAAGATAAGTGTTGATGCTTTCTATACATGACTAAATCATCAGAAAATAGTTAATTTCCCCCGAATTGCACCGATCAAATATTTGATTTTACTTTTTTTGGTTGCTCATAATTGACTGAGTACCAGGATGTCCTATCACAGAGTAGGTAACCTGTGGAATAATTGTAGAACCTGGAGTCGAAAGTCAGTAATATAAAAATGGTCTATTGAATAGGAAAAGCATAGCAATAAGTCCAGGGACTGTTCTTTAGCCAGCCAGAATTACAAATAAACCATATCTGACAACACAGAAAGTAAAATGAACTTGCATGGTGTTTTAAAGCAAGGTCATCTGTCAAGATACTCTGATCATTAGTATTCATTTGTTTATATGGTACTGTAATCATTACATGCTTCTTTGTGCAGTAATTATCCCTCATCACAATAGTATGAGTCTTTTTATGTTTTTAATATCTGTAAGCTTTGTAACCATCAATCCTATGGGACTGTTATCCTAAACGATTTCTTACTTAGTAGAATTGCTTGTCATCATGTTAAGTTGATTCAGACCCACTGCCATAATTTTTATGGAAGTTATTAGAGGTTGACCATTTTTGGCTAGGTATAATTAACTGTGATTTAACTGTTAGAGTTGCTCTCCACCTATTGCAACTTATTCAAAATTCTGACCAAATTGCAATTTATCATTGAGCTTTCATACTCAATAAAATAGCTTCTCATTTTTTGTATTTGATCATAATTTTAACCTATTTTGTGAAAGTTATTGTATTTCAATTATTTCTATATGCCTTCTCTATATACCAGAAATCTGTTTGTCCTCTATCTTTCTGTGTGTCTGACTCGCAGAATATCCATCAACACTTTGTAAAATTATTTTTGCTCTAAGGATAGAGGCTCTTATCCTATCTTATTTTTTTTTTTAGTTTTGTTGTTTCAGAGTCACAGAGTAAATTGTGATATTCAAGAAAATTTTAGATAATTTGAGTTTGCTTTGATTGATTTACATAATTGCTTGAGTTGGATTAGAAAAGAGATTTTTTAATTGTAATTTACTACCTCTAGTTTACCTAAATGGATCAAATTACTTCAAACTTAACTCTGGTATTGGGATTGAAGACAAGCTTTAGAATTTGAATTTGGTACTTCATTGCGTTGTCATTGGAACATTGAATAATAATTTTTGACTTAATATCTATATGCCTTAAAGTGAGTCATATATAATCTCATGTTTTCTTCAAGACCATTTATTGGCTTTTGATTACAGTAAATGCCTTTTAAAGTTTTATTTTATTCTTGCAAAAATTTCAATTTGTATGTGTTGAAACTTTCATACTTGGTGAAATTGTCGTCATATGAAGTTATCAATGACCATAAATGTACCTTAATTTAGATTTGATGACTTTTGCAGGAGTTCTGGCATTTTTTTTGGTTCAATAATTGCATGAAAGCACTTAATTATGAATAATTTAGATGTGATGTTTTATGAGTATGGAGATTGATATTCTGGTAATAAATTCATCATACATTCAATAATCAGTGTTTAGGGAATATATTTAAATGTTGCATCATGCTCTTTGTGTCTGGCATTGTTCTACAGTCTACTCTTGAGAGATTAATATCACACAGTTATATAGTGGCAAGGTCAATTCTCTTAGATCGCATAATCTTGTATTAGTTACTAGGAATTTTACAGATATAATACTACAAAAGTTCTATGCTTTGAAAAACAAACGTCATAATAAATAAAAATAAATATGACTGACATGAACCAACAAGAATCAACAACAACTAATGGCTGGCTACTACCTTGGGACAGGCACATTAAGGTTGTGGTGTGGTAAAAATTGTTTTTTAGTGTCAATCCTGCTCCTAACGTTGGGTAACACAACAAAAGAAGCAGAGGTGGATTTAAGGGGGAAAAAATTTGGTTGGTTATATAGGGAATCACTGAAGCATGACAGGAGCGGGCCCCCTCTTAGGCAGTCAGTGGGCCCCACTTATGAAAATTTCTGGATCCGCCACTGATAAAAATTGTAAAAATCACTTACAAATGGCTGAGCTCAAAAGATTGGTGAGACAATATTTCTACACTGGGAAAAGAAGGTTGATTAGCCTTTCAATCAAGATAATTAATTAACTCTGAAGAGTCTCACTATATGTAATGTCATACTGTATTGCTTTTTTAGATTTTGAAGTACAACAAAGGAAGATTATCCAAAAATGATGAAAAGATGGAACCTGTAGATAACTCCACTGTATTTTCTAACACAGACTTTGACAAATTTGAAGATGAATATGATTTTTTCTCATGATGCTAATAAACTAATTAAAAATAAAACCAAAATGTTTTGATGGTACAGAAAAAACAGATTCATATCAAACAATCTTCCAAGACATCTTACCAATTTATCCATTATTCAATATTAATTGGTAAGATGGAGCCTAGAATCTAGTGGCTAAAATATTGCATGCATATAAGGATTAAAACATCTTAATGTGATATAAAATTAATTATGCCTTGAACTAGAGCCACCTGAGCCTGGTTTTTAACAAGCTAGTTTCTAAGGTGACAGTTTGCAGGAAATGGAATTTTCAAGTCAAAAAGATTGCTCTTACTGCTAATTTCCTAAATGAAGAACCCATTACATTTCGTACAAGAAACAATTACATTAGAAGGAGACCAACATGGCGGTTTAAAAAAATTATTTATAGATACACACTAAACTGAACAATTTGCTGAATACTCTTCAAAATTTAATATGTTGGCATTGCACAAGGTCAGGTTTTTCTCTGACTGTTTAGGTAGCACTCCACAGTTAGGTGTGTAGTTTCGTATTTTGGCCCCTGTGGATTTTTCAAATATAAGAGCTAGTGTGCAATAAAATTCATTTTTGGATAGCTGAGTATTAAAATAGCCTTCGTATTGGGTTTATATGAACATCAAGATCATATAATGTATGTAATATAGGCTGTTTTCTGTATGACAGTCTGTATTTGTATGTCCATACCATACATTGGTCTGGCAATTATTGTAATGTTTTTTTCCAACTTTTTGTCGCACAAACTTTGTGATTAGATTTTACGAAAAAATGAGGCGAAAGACACCCATTTTTTATTTGATCATTTAGGAAGATTTATGAAAACAGTTTCTGAACAGGTATCACTCAAAGGCATTGAAATTCTAGTTTGATCCAAATTTTGGGGATATGTGACATGTTTACCCCCCTTTTTGCAATATTTTATGGCAAATAAATGCAGAATGTTGCCATGGATACACATAAAAGGAATTATTTTTCACCCTTTTAACTTTTGAAAATCAAATCTATGGAAGATACTGATTACATACATATGCACATATACAACACAAACAGTTAGGTTAATGTATTAGAAATCCAGGAATAGGAGATGATAAAACATTTTGTGGCTCATTTTTAATTTTATTTTCTAACTGTGGAGTGCTACCTTATGACGTCTTTACACTTAATCCATTGCATGTTGGATGTGTACTAGTTGATAATTTAGTCTTAGATGCATAATTTTTTTTATTAGTTGTAAGTAGCTTTTAACTAGATATCAGTGACTGCGAGTACTCTCAGATCTGTACTAAGTGTCTTTTTGTTGTAGAGATATACAAGTACCCAGCCACATCCACAATGTGTAGTATTTGTATTTGTTTCCATCTGATGAGTTAAGCCTTTTTCAACTGATTTTTATAGTTCGTTCTTATGTTGTACTGTCACACCACTTTCCCAGGTAAGGGGGATGGTTGGAGTCCCCCTAAAATGTTTTTTACCAACTACATTCTGTATGTTTGTGCCTGTCCCAAGTCAGGAGCCTGTAATTTAGTGGTTGTCGTTTGTTTATGTGTTACATATTTGTTTTTGTTCATTTTTATGCGCCCGTTTAAGGGACGTATTATTGTATACTGTTGTCTGTCTGTCGTCAACATGTCAGACATTAACTCAAAAATGCTTTAACTAATTTGCATAAAACTTTGGTGAATTGTTAATATCTATTGACATGAGCTTCCTTTCGTTTTTTATTAATATAAGATTTTATGTTTTTCAAGTTATGAGGTTTTATTCATTAAAAAAGTTTTTTTCCCAGTTTTTGGACAATAACTCAAGAATGCTTTCACCAACTTGCTTTTATAGCTGACTATTGGGGCTATGGGCTTTGCTCATTGTTGAAGGCTGTACGGTGACCTATAGTTATCAATTTCTGTGTCATTTGGTCTCTTGTGGAGAGTTGTCTCATTGGCAATCATACCACATCACCTTTTTAGCTCACCTGGCCCAAAGGGCCAAGTGAGCTTTTCTCATCACTTGGCGTCCGGCGTCCGGCGTCGTCGTCATCGTCCGTCGTTAGCTTTTACAAAAATCTTCTCCTCTGAAACTACTGGGCCAAATTTTACCAAACTTGGCCACAATCATTATTAGGGTATCTAGTTTAAAAATTGTGTCTGGTGACCCGGCCAACCAACCAAGATGGCTGCCATGGCTAAAAATAGAATATCTTGAATATTATCATAGATAGAGATAAACTGTAACAGCAAAAATGTTCAGTAAAGTAAGATCTTCAAATAAGTCAACAGGACCAAAATGGTCTGTTGCCCCCTTTAGGAGTTATTGCCCTTTATAGTCAATTTTTAACAATTTTTCGTAAATCTTAGTCATCTTTTACAAAAATCTTCTCCTCTGAAACTACTGGGCCAAATTAAACCAAACTTGACCACAATCATTATTGGGGTATCTAGTTAAAAAATTGTGTCCGGTGACCTGGCCAACCAACCAAGATGGCCGCCATGGCAAAAAATAGAACATAGGGGTAAAATGCAGTTTTTGGCTTATTACTCAAAAACCAAAGCATTTAGAGCAAATCTGACATCGGGTAAAATTGTTTATCAGGTCAAGATCTATCTGCCCTAAAATTTTGAGATGAATTGGACAACCCGTTGATAGGTTGCTGCCCCTGAATTGGTAACTTTAAGGACATTTTGCTGTTTTTGGTTATTATCTTGAATATTATTATAGATAGAGATAAACTGTAAACAGCAAAAATGTTCAGCAAAGTAAGATCTACAAATAAGTTGATTTCTTTAGGAGTTATTGCCCTTTATAGTCAATTTTTAACCATTTTTGTAAATCTTAGTTATCTTTTACAAAAATCTTCTCCTCTGAAACTACTGGGCCAAATTTAACCAAACTTGGCCACAATTATCATTGGGGTATCTAGTTTGAAAATTGTGTCCCGTGACCTGGCCAACCAACCAAGATGGCTGCCATGGCTAAAAATAGAACATAGGGGTGAAATGTAGATTTTGGCTTATAACTTTGAAACCGCAGCCTTTAGAGCAAATCTGACATGGGGTCAAATTGTTTATCAGGTCAAGATCTTTCTGCCCTGATATTTTCAGATGAATATGACAACCTGTTGTTGGGTTGCTGCCCCTGAATTGGTAATTTTAAGGAAATTTTGCTGTTTTTGGTTATTATCTTGAATATTATTATAGATAGAGATAAACTGTAAATATTAGTAATGTTAAGCAAAGTAAGATTTACAAATAAGTCAACATGACGGAAATGGTCAATTGACCCCTAAGGAGTTATTGTCCTTTATAGTCAATTTTTAACAATTTTCATAAAATTTGTAAATTTTAACTAACATTTTCCACTGAAACTACTAGGCCAAGTTCATTATAGATAGAGATAATTGTAAGTAGCAAGAATGTTCAGTAAAGTAAGATGTACAAACACATCACCATCACCAAAACACAATTTTGTCATGAATCCATCTGCTTCCTTTAATATTCACATAGACCAAGGTGAGCGACACAGGCTCTTTAGAGCCTCTAGTTTATATTTACTGTTATATATACATAATCATATTAGATCCTATAGCTTATGATGGCAGAATATTAAGTTAAGATTCAAATATGAAAAATAATAAAACACCAGGATCTGATGGTTTCTCCACAGAGTTCTTTAAATTTTTTTGGAAAGATTTGAAAATTTTTGTTGTAAACTCCTTGAACTACAGTACTGAGATTGGTGAACTATCTGTTACGCAAAAACAAGGAATCATTACATGCCTGCCGAAGGGAAATAAGCCTAGACATTTCTTAAAAAATTGGCGACCTATATCTTTATTAAATACCGTATATAAAATTGGCTCTGGAGTTATAGCAAAACGCTTTAAAACAGTTTTAGATAAACTGATAGATTTCGACCAAACTGGATTTATTAGTGGGAGATATATTGGAGAAAATCTTCGTATAATTTATGATATTATGCAATTTACTGAGGAAAAAGATATTCCAGGACTTTTGCTGCTCATAGATTTCGAAAAGGCATTTGATTCGATTTCTTGGGAATTTTTAACCAGTGTCTTGAAGTTGTTCAATTTTGGAGAATCAATAATTAATTGGGTTAAAGTTTTTTATAACAATATCAAATCAGCTGTAAACCAGGGAGGACATCTATCAGAATTTTTTTCTATAGAACGAGGCTGTAGACAAGGTGATCCCTTGTCGCCTTATATTTTTATTCTCTGTGCTGAGATATTAGCATTAAAAATACGAAATAATGATAAGATAAATGGTATTACAATTACGCAAGTTGAGCACAAACTTTCACAATTTGCAGATGACACATCTCTTATTTTAGATGGTAAAGAAGAATCTTTGAATGAAGCATTAAATGAATTAGATTGGTTTGGAAATATATCTGGTTTAAATATTAATTTTTCTAAAACACAAGTTATTTGGATAGGAAATAAAAAGTATAGTAATGAGGTATTATGCCAAAATAGAAACCTTACATGGGGAGAAACATGTTTTAAGGTACTAGGTATAAGCTTTGATGTTAATCTTGATAGAATTGTAAAAATTAATTATGATGAAAAAATTGTACAAATTAAATGTGTAATAAGACAATGGTCAAAACGAAATCTTACTATTATTGGTAGAATTACTGTAGTAAAGACATTGATATTGCCTATTTTAAATCATTTGTTTATATCCTTACCAAATCCAAGTGATGATATTTTAAAAAATGTTATTCAACTTATGTACAATTTTATATGGAGTTCACCAATTGATAGAATTAAGAGAGATGTTTTACAAAATGATATTGAAGATGGTGGACTCAAAATGATAAATCTTAGTGCATTTATTTTAGCACTGAAGTGTACTTGGATAAGGAGATTATTTAAAACAGACAACAAATGGCAGAATGTTTTTTGTCAAATGTTCATGTAGAACTTGAAAAATTTTATGGTTGCGGAAGTGTTTATATCCAAAAATTACAGCAACATATTAAAAATAAATTTTGGCAAGATGTTCTGAAAGCATGGCAACTTCTTAGAGAAAAAGATGAATATGACAGTTGGGAATGCTTTCTTGCTAGTCCAATCTGGCTTAACAATAATATAAAGGTAGCAAATAAACCTATTTTTTTATAAAGATTGGTTTGAAAATGGTATAAGATTTATAAATGATATTGTAAATGAAGATGGGACCTTTTTCTCTCATCAAAAGATAGAAGAAATGTATCAGATAAATGTGAATTTCATGAGATATAATAGTATTATATCTGCTATACATCAAGCATCAAAATCATTTGTGGGAAAAAATCACAAATTAGAACTACCTTTAATTCCATCTGCTATTAAAAGACTTGTTAAAAGTTCAAAAGGATCTAAAGATATGTATATTGTTTTGAATAAAAATGGAAGTGTTCCCACTAGTCAGTTAAGATGGACTGAAATTTTTGGCTTTGATCAAAATCATTGGAAAAAAATTTATAAACTGCCATTTGTTGTCACAAATAATACTAAGTTACAGTGGCTACAGTATAGATTCAATCATCGAATCTTAGCTACAAACAAATTTCTTCATAAAATTAAGATTTATGATAATCCATATTGTACATTTTGTAATAGAGAAATTGAAACATTAGAACATTTATTTTGGGAATGTGAACATACACAATTATTATTAGAACAGATTGAAAATTGGTTTCTAACCAATGGAATTAGTGTACTTTTTACAAAAGAAGTTTTTTTGTTTGGTAACACTGCAAAAATATCAAAAGGCAATGCAGAAAATACTCTTTTTCTTACCATAAAGCAATATATTTATAATTCCAGATGTTTAAACAAAAAACTGACAATAAACTCAGTAAAAGAAAAGATAAAATATGTGTATGCAATGGACAAAAATATTGCTATGAAAAACAAATGTGAACATCAGTTTCTCAGAGAATGGAATGCTTTTGATATATTACTTAGCATGCTTAGTTAAGTACAAAAATGTATATACATGTTACAAATGAAAATGCTGTATTTACTATACTAAAATAGAATTCAATTTCTAGATGAATTATATTGAAAACTCACCACACTATTCTCTCTCACTCTCTTTCTCTTTCTATCTCTCTCTCTCCGGTGTTCAAACTGCTTTACTCTTTATCTTATATTTGTATATTTAAAAAAAAAAAAAAAATTGCTTCCTAATAGAAAGATGTATTGATTAGATAATATCTATAGATTTATATATTATATATTGCTATTATATTTGTGTATATTATGTTGTAAATTGGAAGTTATAAATAATAAAAATAAAAAAAAAAATATAAAAAAAAAAATAAAAAGTTAGCTGAATACTAAAATTTATGATAAAAGGGATGATTTTTCATTTCCTATCGTTAATTATCCGTTTTTAGATGGTGACGTTCCCTTGTCACCATCTTACGGTGTTTATATATCTCAACTTGTACGATTCGCTCGTGTATGTAACAATGTTTTAGATTTTAACGAGAGAAATTTATGTATTACTGAAAAATTATTACACCAGGGTTTTCGATATCACAAACTAGTCAAAACATTTACTAAATTTTATCATCGGTATAAAGACATCATTCGTAAATATAGCTCAACATGCAGACTTCTAATACGTTCAAGTATTTCCCATCCAATTTTTTATGGTAATATTCTTTATAAAGCACAAAGGTGTCAGTATTCACCTCAGAAACTTACAAAACCTTTGAATAGACTTATTAAGAAGGATATAAATTACGATACTGTTGTCAAGTCATTAAAGATTGCATATTTTGGCGTTAATATTGAGTCACTGATAAGGTCTTTGCATCAGAACTAAACACATTTATTCTAAAAACAGTTGTTGGCATGACACGGGTTATGTTCTTCTCATATATTTTATGATGGTATGATACTAAACCCCTAACGGGAAGGATTGTGCCTGATGTTCATATGATGAAATCATAATCTTTCAGTCAGTTTAATTGAAGTCTGGAGCTGGCATGTCAGTTAACTGCTAGTAGTCTGTTGTTATTTATGTATTATTGTCATTTTGTTTATTTTCTTTGGTTACATCTTCTGACATCAGACTCGGATTTCTCTTGAACTGAAATTTAATGTGCGTATTGTTATGCGTTTTCTTTACTACATTGGTTAGAGGTATAGGGGGAGGGTTGAGATCTCACAAACATGTTTAACCCCGCCGCATTTTTGCGCCTGTCCCAAGTCAGGAGCCTCTGGCCTTTGTTAGTCTTGTATTATTTTAATTTTAGTTTCTTGTGTACAATTTGGAAATTAGTATGGCGTTCATTATCACTGGACTAGTATATATTTGTTTAGGGGCCAGCTGAAGGACGCCTCCGGGTGCGGGAATTTCTCGCTACATTGAAGACCTGTTGGTGACCCTCTGCTGTTGTTTTTTGTTTGGTCGGGTTGTTGTCTCTTTGACACATTCCCCATTTCCATTCTCAATTTTAAGATTCAAAGTTGCCATTCTAGTTACAATGCTATTAAATCTTGTTGAAATTTGAAAGGGTGCTTGGCTTTGCAGTACTTTTGTTTGTTCAGGAAAAAAACCTTGAAACAGGTAATAAACTGCATTGGTGTATTGTATCCAGGTGTCTGGCCCATTTTGCCACTTAGGCATTAGAAATAAGAAATTGTTTGACTGGTCATATCATACAACGTTTGTGTCTTATTACTGGTATATCTCTTTTTGTAATCTCTACTATATTCACACTTCTGTTTAGTCTAATGCAAAACATGCTGAAATTATGAGATTTTATGTTGCAAATTTGAAGGTTGTCTTATACACTGATATCCTATAATCTGCAGCATTTTGTTCTGAGTAACAAAAGAAATTATTCAGACTCTGTCGCAGGAAGATGGACAAAGGGATAGTGATCCGGCAGCGGCATTAGCTTACCTCTTTAAAAAAGCTTGATATTTCCGAAGGTAGAAGACCTTGATCCTTCGTACTTTGTATGTAGATGCCTTATGTTATGAAGTTTCCGTCTGTCATATGTCCATAATGTCCTCATTTACATGGTTCAGTGACTATATCTCTCTTAGTATAAGTAATAGAATAACTATATTTGGTATGTGTGTAACCTTGCAAGAGGGTGGTAATGGGGGTACCTCCATGACAAATCAGGGTAAAAATTCTTTCCAAATGCATTAACAGTAATTTTTTATGCATGACGATAAAATGTACTCTTTCTTTTAGACGGTAATAAAATTGACTGATTTTGACGAATAATGATAAGGATGGTTTGACGAATCACGGTAAAAATTTAATCAATTTGACGCTAACGGTATCTGAAAATGACAGTTTGACGCCAGACGGTAAAGGGCATTACTACCCTCTTGCAAGGTCCTCATGCCCTTTAAACTGTTTTCACTTGACCTTAATGGATAGGTGAACAAGGTTAAGTTTAAGTTTAAAGTTTAAGGTTTTTGTGGTTAAATCCATAGCTCAGATATTATAAGCAATTGGTCTATATTTGGTGTATGGAATGATTGTTAGGTGTACATGTCCAACTGGCAGGTGTTATCTGTCTTTGACCTCATTTTCATTGTTAAGTGGTTATAGTAAAGTTTTTGTTTTGGTTTGGTTTTCTTATACTGTATGCAATAGGTCTACTATATTTGATGCATGGAAGGACTGTAAGGTGTACATGTCCAACTGGTAGGTGTTATCTGTCCTTGACCTCATTTTCATTTGTTCAGTGGTTATAGTAAAGTTTTTATACGACCGCAAAAATTGAAAATTTTTTGGTCTTATATTGGTATCACGTTGGCGTCGTCGTCTACGTCGTCGTCGTCCGAATACTATTAGTTTTCGCACTCTAACTTAAGTAAAAGTAAATAGAAATCTATGAAATTTTAACACAAGGCTTATGACGACAAAAGGAAGGTTGGGATTGATTTTGGGAATTTTGGTCCCAACATTTTAGGAATAAGCGGCCAAAAAGGGCCCAAATAAGCATTTTCTTGGTTTTCGCACTATAACTTTAGTTGAAGTAAATAGAAATCTATGAAGTTTTGATACAAGGTTTATGACGACAAAAGGAAGGTTGGGATTGATTTTGGGAGTTTTAGTTCCAACAGTTTAGGAATTAGGGGCCAAAAAAGGGCCCAAATACGCATTATTCTTGGTTTTCGCACAATAAATTTAGTTTAAGTAAATAGAAATCAATGAAATTTAAACACAAGGTTTATGACCACAAAAGGAAGGTTGGTATTGATTTTGGGAGTTGAGGTCCCAAAAGTTTACGAATTAGGGACCAAAAAGGGGCCCTAATAAGCATTTTTCTTGGTTTTCGCACCATAACTTTAGTATAAGTAAATAGAAATCTATGAAATTTAAACACAAGGTTTATGACCATAAAAGGAAGGTTGGGATTGATTTTGGGAGTTGAGGTCCCAAAAGTTTAGGAATTAGGTACCAAAAAGGGGCCCTAATAAGCATTTTTCTTGGTTTTCGCACCATAACTTTAGTATAAGTAAATAGAAATCTATGAAATTTAAACACAAGGTTTATGACCATAAAAGGAAGGTTGGGATTGATTTTGGGAGTTTTGGTCCTAACAGTTTAGGAATAAGGGGCCCAAAGGGTCCAAAATTAAACTTTGTTTGATTTCATCAAAAATTGAATAATTGGGGTTCTTTGATATGCTGAAACTAACTGTGTAGGTAGATTCTTAATTTTTGGTCCCGTTTTCAAATTGGTCTACATTAAAGTCCAAAGGGTCCAAAATTAAACTTAGTTTGATTTTAACAAAAATTGAATTCTTGGGCTTCTTTGATATGCTGAATCTAAACATGTACTTAGATTTTTGATTATGGGCCCAGTTTTCAAGTTGGTCCAAATCAGGATCCAAAATTATTATATTAAGTATTGTGCAATAGCAAGAAATTTTCAATTGCATAGAACTCAGCAATAGCAAGAAATCTTCAATTGCACAGTATTGTGCAATAGCAAGAAATTTTCAATTGCACAATATTGCGCAATAGCAAGAAATCTTTAATTGCACAGGATTGTGCAATAGCAAGTATTTTCAATTGCACAGTATTGCACAATAGCAAGAAATATCTAATTGCACAATATTGTGCAATAGCAAGAAATTTCAATTGGAGTTATCTTTCTTTGTCCAGAATAGTAGTTGAATCAACTTAAATCATTGTTTTATACAATATACAATGTATATTCACTTTTACTACCAACTGATAAATTAAAACAATCTTTACCATTCAGTGATAACAAGCACTTTTTTTTACATTTTAATATTTTATGATGTATTTAAATGAGTAGTTATTGTTGCAAACTCCATTAGAAATTTGAATTGAAATAGATTTTGGAATAAAGGAAAGGGGGATGTGAAAAAAAAATTGGGGGGGTGAGGGGGGGGTAAATTTTTCTCATTTCAGATTTCATAAATAAAAAGAAAATTTCTTCAAACATTTTTTTTGAGAGGATTAATATTCAACAGCATAGTGAATTGCTCAAAGGCAAAACAAATTTTAAGTTCATAAGACCACATTCATTCTGTGTCAGAAACTTATGCTGTGTCAACTATATAATCACAATCCAAATTTAGAGCTGAATCCAGCTTGAATGTTGTGTCCATACTTGCCCCAACCGTTCAGGGTTCAACCTCTGCGGTCGTATAAATTGCGCCCTGCGGAGCATCTGGTTGTATTTTGGTTTGTTTTTCTAATACTGTATGCGATATATCTACTGTATTTGTTGGATATGATTTTAAGGTGAATATGTCCATCTGGCAGGTGTCATCTGACCTTGAACTCGTATTCAAGGTTCAGTGGTTTAAGTTAAGTTTTTGTGTTTTGGTCTTGTTCTTATACTGAATACAATAGGTCAAGTGTATTTGGTATATGAAAATATTTTTTGATACACATTTCAGTCTGTCATGTTTAATTTCACCTTAACCTGGTTTTTACTGCTCGATGTCAAATTTTGATTTTTTTGGTCTGTTTTTCTTATACTTTTAACAATAGATCTACTATATTTGGGGTGTTTGGAATGATTGTAAGTTGTATGTGTCTGTCTAGGAATTATCATCTGACCATGACTTCATTTTCCTGGTTCATTGGTCAATCTTAAGTTTTCCTGGTTTTGTTTGTTTCTAAGAAGTATGTTATGATTGTAAGGTGAACATGTCAGTCTGGCAGGGTTCATCTGACCTTGGCCTTAATTTTATGGTTCATTGATCAATGTTAAGTTTTCCTGGGTAAGTTGGTTTCTTGGATGAGCAATTGGTCAACTACTGTAAATTCAGAAATTGTTGCGTGCATTTATCATTGCGATTTTGTCATTTTAAACTTAAATGACATTTTTATTTTTACGATTTTGAGAAAAATCCCGTTTAATTCATATAAAACATTTCAAAATGCGAGTTAAAATTATTGCGTTTACAACTCTGTCGCATTATTCGAAATAATAAAACCTCGCATTAATTTCTGAATTTACAGTATATTTAAAGTATTTTTGGTGTATGGAATGATTGTAAGGTGTATTTCCAGTTTGGTTTATCTGACCTTGACTTCATTTTCTGTATCATGTGAAGTGTATGTGATAGTTGTAGTAAAGCTTTATATTTAAGACTTTCAACATCATATCAATGGTTAGTAAACAAGGCAAGACATTTCAGCATGTGCACTCTGGTTATATATAACTTTATTGACTGCAATTTTCCTTAATTAATTTTATGGTAATACAAATAATCCAATGGCATCAGTGTCACTATCACAGTTCACAAAAATCTCCTGTGTTTAAATGTCCAAATAAGATACAGCACTTTGTAAAGTTATTGCCACACTTAAGCTATCATCAATATCCCTGTATTTTAGAGGAGCTGCCTGGCAGGTCATCATCATGGCTTGATGAACTCTGAAATATAACAACAAACTATGTTACTAAATGTATATACAAAACTCAACATGACCTTAAAAATTAACATAGGTTGTCATCATTGCTTGGTGAACTCTGAAATGTTACAACAACTAAAGTACCTAATCATTAAAATGTAAGCACAAAACTCAACAGGTGTCAATGTGGAAGCCTCTATAAACACATTTTGAAAATATGAAAATTGTTCCTGATAACCTTTTGGATGAGAGTCACTTGATTGAAAATCTGTTTTTTAAATTCCCATTGAAAAAAGTGTATGAATAGAATAATATGTTTTCTGGATAAAACATTCGAGAAATATGAGCCAGCTTAACTGGAAAGTCTCATATATTTTTTTATTTAAGCCATATTAATATAAATTTCTTCTTAAGTGTCCATGAAACTGGTATCTACTGAAGCATACTTGCACATCATCTCACTCGAATTTACTATAATAAACAACATTACACAATATTATTATGACAGAAAGATCTGTACCAAGGCTTCCAAAACGGTCATATATTCCGGACAATTGTATAATGTCCGGTAAAAGTCTGGCATGGTAAAGCATGAAATGGTCATATACTTTTTAGTTTTCAAGGCTTTCTTGTGAGACGGTCATTTTAACATAAATCGTTATCTTTTTGACCCAACCTTTAGCCTTTTACAGCTACACATTTCCGGTCATAAAAGTGAAATTACTATCAAAACAACCCCTACTTCAATACTTTCTAATTTTAATCAAGACTAATTCGTTGTTGGACAGCTGAAATCTACCTGTTCAGGTGACAGGTAAACTATTTTCAGTACGGTCATCGTATAAATTGATCGGTCTATTCACAATTATTTTGTTACATTTCAGCGGTTTGACATAAAATTGTATTTAATTGATTTAGTCCAAAAGATTAAATTCATAAGAAATATGTTATAAATATGATTTGATGAAAATTTAAAAAAAAATCTAAATGAAAAATCTTAAGAACTACGTAGTATGAACTAGAACATGTGTGCATGTGCGCAGGTGGGAAATTTAATTATGCATCCTACAATTCTTCAAAAATGTTAAAATTATCATTGATACCTGGATCTAACGTTTATTTCAAGTATTTTGTTGAAGAAATAACTTGGAAAGAGCTTCTTCACTCAGTCGTGCTTTGTAAACATACACGGATTTTATGTATCTGTTTCTGGTCCATGTTTTACCATTGTCAAGTCAACATCCGTTTTTAGAAAAATGTGATTTTAAAAAAGAAAGTAAAGTTTTTGACAATGACATTTTTCACAAATAAAGAGTATAAGGCAGCCAGATATAAAAATGCTGATGTGTATGCTTCGAACGATGCACTGCCAATTTAACATGTCAAAATATCAAATGTAAAGCAAAGTTTAATATTGTTTTTTTTTCTAATCTATAAATGTCACTAATTGGGATGGCCATCTGATTACCATAATTGCCTTTAGTGACTTAGTCGTAAGAGATTAAAATCAGGATCAGATATAAAATGTCCGGCTGGCTCAAATATTTTTTGGAAGCCCTGATCTGTACTGTGGTTACATATGTGTTACCTTTTGTACAAATTGAGGATTTACTGCTATTTCTCTATCCATTTCCTTCAACTTTTCATCTAACTGGATACACTTTTGCATCTACAAAGAAAAAGTATATCTAGCTGGAAAAGAAATTTTGATTGTATAATGGTCAATTTCTTTTATCAAATTGAAACAAAGGCTACTCATAATTATTTTTAATGGATGATTGATATGTTTTTCTTTAAATAAAAGTGGATATTCAAAGCATCATTTATTCACACAATACTGCTTGTGTTGATGTTTGCAAAAATAATACACCTTATCGCTAATCCCGGCTGACCTGGCCGCTTGAACTTTTGACGTCAACAACAATCACTTTCCCATTGTGGCGTCAGATATTTTGTTTTATGATGTCAACATTTTACGGGAACCTGTGTGATATCCAGCAATGGCGGACAAATAGCGATAAGGTGTATTCAAATGAGAAACCTTTTCCTTTGACCTATACAGTTTAATTTCATGCATAAGTCTTCCTTTCCTGCCACCTTTCAAATTTTCATCAAAATCTTATCAAGATTAGGTTTTTACCTCTTTGTCTAATTGCTGTAACATTGCTGCACTTTTATATTGTTCAGGGTTGTCATGAAAACGAACCATTCCATCTTTTTGATTTATCGTGGCATATATTTCTCCATCTTCAATCTAAAGAGTCAAAAAAAAAAAAATTATGATATACGTATAGCAAATTTTATTAGATGATTAACTACATAAAATTTTGACATTTATTTTCATCCTAAAATTTGGAAATAAATTATCCTCATAAAATCTGTTAAAACTTTATTGATCATTTTCATTTTATAAAATTTATTCATGCAGCAATATTATAGTTATACCTGCTTAAATTTCACAATTACCCATGTTGAAATCTAACTTGATGTCTTTTGATCATTTGTGTAATTTGGTTGCTTTCTCATTGACTCACATCTTCTTTAAATCATGCCTCAAATATTCATTAAAGTCCTATTTTTCCTCAATCCACAAATATAAACAAATCAACAGTAAACAATGTTAATGCTGATATCAACAGTAAACAATGTTAATGGTGATATCAACAGTAAACAATGTTAATGGTGATATCAACAGTAAACAATGTTAATGGTGATATCAACAGTAAACAATGTTAATGGTGATATCAACAGTAAACAATGTTAATGGTGATATCAACAACAAAAAATGCTTTTGAAAAATTTAATTTCTAAATCTGTTATAATGACATAAAAATATACTGACTCACCATGTGTAAAACATATTTCTCTGCCTCCTTGGGACCAGATAGCTGTACCCTACTAGCCATATCAGACAGGGATAGAGTCAAGAATGTCTGAAATAATACATAAAATTGATTAAATATATTTTGAGAAGTTTTGGACTGTAACTTCATTATTTAATGTGTTAAAACAAGTGAAACTGCGAGCTACTGCTCACTGATGATACCCCCGCCGCAAGTGGATAATATTAATAGTGTAAAAATATTGCAAGTGTTCGGTAAACAGGAAGTTGTCAAGTGATGAATCTGAAAACGCATCACACGGTATAGCTGACTTATATAAATCCTGAAACCAAATTTCAGAAATCCTTGTATTGTAGTTCCTGAGAAAAATGTGAAGAAAATTTTCAACTTGGCTATCATGTGTAAAATCATACAAGTGTTCGGTAAACAGGAAGTTGTCGAGTGATGAATCTGAAAAGGCATCACACGGTATAGCTGACTTATATAAATCCTGAAACCAAATTTCAGAAATCCTTGTATTGTAGTTGCTGAGAAAAATGTGACGAAAATTTTCAACTTGGCTATCATGTGTAAAATCATACAAGTGTTCGGTAAACAGGAAGTTGTCAAGTGATGAATCTGAAAACGCATCACACGGTATGGCTAACATATTTAAATGTTGATACCCAAATTACAGAAAGGGTGGATGTGTAGTTCCTGAGAAAAATGTGACAAAGGTTTCATGGGACGGACTGACTGACGGACGGACGGACTGACAGACAGAGGTAAAACAGTATACCCCCCCTTTTATAAAGCGGGGGTATTTAAAAGGGGGGTATAATTAACAATAAAGAGCCTGTAATTCAGTGGTTGTCGTTTGTTTATGAGTTACATATTTGTTTTTCGTTTTTTATATAAATTAGTCCTTTAGTTTTCTCGTTTGATTTGTTTTACATTGTCATTTCGGGGCCTTTTATAGCTGACTATGCTGTTTGGGATTTGCTCATTGTTGAAGGCCGTATGGTGACCTATAGATGTTAATTTCTGTGTCATTTTGGTCTCTTGTGGACAGTTGTCTCATTGACAATCATACCACATCTTCTTTTTTATATAATAAGTTTTATCTATAACAAAAAGTTTCACGGACTTTCCACTTCTAGAACAGAAATCTATATTTAAGTTATTTTCTTTTTTTATCTATAGAACAATATTCAAAGTTGATTGTGCACTCAAATGAATATCTATTTAATACCATCTACCATAATAAGTCTGAAATATAACAATAGCACAAACCTTTGTAAGTCTCTGTATATTTTTCTTGTATAATGATGTAAGACACTGCTTTACTAGTCCCATGTTACTGTCCTGTTAAAATACAACATTAGTTTTTTTTAAATAATAAAAACCCTGAATAATGGTATGAAAAATATCAAAAGTTTCTTTAATTTACACAAGGATGAAATAAAGTTTTTTTTAAGAATCAAAGACAAATATACACTTTGTTTCTGTGTAAATACCAAAAAAAACCCTAACAAAACCCCAATAAGTCTGCACAAATCTTAGAACATGATTTATGAACCAATCAGTTTAGATACCCTAAAATGAGAAAATATTTCAACTATGAAAATTGATATATATCAAGGAAACTAAATGAAATGACTTGCATGTGATTTCATGCAATTGTATGTTAAAAGCACTGAATACAAGAGTTACCTACCCTATTAAATGTTTCCTGATGTTTACCCACAGTGTTCCGTAACTCTGATGGATTATTAGTTGTATAAGATGCAGCAAGATCATGATATGGCTGGCATAATGGCTGTAGAACACACAAAATAATTTAGATTTCTACTTTTTAATTTAAATAAAATACCAAACATATATGTAGGACTCTAAAGTGCAATGGTACTCAAAAGTGCGATGGTCTACGCTAAAGTATGATGGTGTCTCATGCTTTATAAGTGCAATGGTTGTTTTTTTGCTAAAGTGCAATGGAACAAAAGGGTAATGTTTAAAGGCTAAAACATTAGAGTACATAGATGGTAAAAACAAGTCTTTTTGCAACAGCTAGTATGCTAAGGTATTATAACATATTATGTGATACGCTTTATGATTTACCGTTAGCCTTAATTGTATCTAAATTTAGAGATTTGATTACGTAATAATTGCTAAAAATGTAATGAAGTGTTAATTGTCATGAGGAGGTGCTTTTATAGCTTACTATATATACAATATAACTGTTGCTCATTACTGAAGTGTACTTTGACCTACAACTGCTTCATCCATAAATCAGTTGGTCTATGATTGATAGTTGTCTCATGGGCTATAATGCCAAACAAACAAAAGGCTGTCTGCAAAATGCTCATGGTTGAAAAAAATGTCCATGAAATATGGCAACTGTATCAACTTTCATTGCATTCCAAAAACAAGTGAAACTGTGAGCTACTGCTCACTGATGATACCCCCGCCGCAAGTGGATAATTTTAATAGTGTAAAAATATGCAAGTGTTCGGTAAACAGGAAGTTGTTGAGTGATGAATCTGAAAACACATCACACGGTATAGCTGACTTGTATAGATCCTGAAACCACATTTTAGAAATCCTTGTATTGTAGCTTCTGAGAAAAATGTGACGGAAATTTTCAACTTGGTTATCATGTGTAAAATAGTACAAGTGTTCGGTAAACAGGAAGTTGTTGAGTGATGAATCTGAAAATGCATCATACGGTATAGCATACTTATATAAACCTTGAAACCAAATTTCAGAAATCCTTATATTGTAGTTCCTGAGAAAAATGCAACGAAAAATATTCATGGGACGGACAGACTGACGGACTGACGGAAGGACAAACAGAGGTAAAACAGTATACCCCCCTTTTTTCAAAGCGGGGGTATAAATATACTCTGATCTGAAATCATACCCCTCAAGAAATACACCTCTATAAGATGGTAATCAACTGCATTAAATTTCATTGCATTCAAAAGTTACTGCATGGGAATTCTTGCTCACAATTTTTTTATATCAATCAACCCTTGAACATTTTCTTTACATTGGTTGAAGTGCTATTTTAAATTCACTTTAACAGAGCATTTTCAATGCATAACATCTTTCTGTTATGTACTCATAACTGTATAAGGTATATGATAAGAGGTAGAAAGTCCAGGACCTGATAACTGTATAAGGTATATGATAAGAGGTAGAAAGTCCAGGACCTGATAACTGTATAAGGTATATGATAAGAGGTAGAAAGTCCAGGACCTGATAACTGTATAAGGTATATGATAAGAGGTAGAAAGTCCAGGACCTTATAACTGTATAAGGTATATGATAAGAGGTAGAAAGTCCAGGACCTGATAACTGTATAAGGTATATGATAAGAAATAGAAAGTCCAGGACCTGATAACTGTATAAGGTATATGATAAGAGGTAGAAAGTCCGGGACCTGATAACTGTATAAGGTATATGATAAGAGGTAGAAAGTCCAGGACCTATAAAACTAATCTTATCCAACACATGCCTGGATATCGTATGTCTTTAAAAAAGACAGTCAAGTGGCTGTCAATCTCTACATTTTTTCCTTTGATTCCATTGAACAATTTTCACTATTTATTTCCTGTGGCAATTTACATGGTTTGTTTGGTTATGGTTTTTGTAGTAAGTATAACTGATTTGTCATATGTAAATTACAGTTTCTATGAAAAAAATATATCAATGTACCGGTATTTGATGAACTTAAAAAGTTTCACTTTATAACACTTACCTTAATGTATCTAGCAACAACAGGTGATGTATATTTTGGTAAATTTGGTACCTGAAAGATAATTAAATAACCTTCAGTCAGCAAGTTCACATACCAACACCATACATATAAAAGAAACGCTTACAGGGACCTAAATGGCAAATTAATTAAATGTATGATCCTTTTCTAAGTTTTAACACAGTCTTCTTACAAATCCATTTTCATAAACAGGGCGACTTGGCCAAGTGACTTACTTCAAAATTAAAAAGGATCTTCCTTTCAATATATGTGACCAAAAGTCTAAATTAAAGATCAATCCAATATGTTGTATTTGATTAAGCATCAACTGCTTTTCTGAACAATTTTTGTATGTTTTTAGTAACTTTGACCTTGGTTTTGACTAAATAACAAACAAAATCTATATTCCATTCCAACTTGGCAGCTTGAAAAAATTTGTTACTGGATAGTATTCTCTTTAACTTACCTTTCCATGGACTATAAGGGCTACTAAGATATACTTTTTATAAGCCTCTAACATTACATGGCTGACTGCCATACTTGGTGTGGTAATGGCCTGTAAACAAAGAAATATATTTGAACTTCTGCTAACATTATGGATCTTTTATTATTAAGACCAATCATTTTTTTTTGGTATTCTTAACATGTTCTTCAGTAAGTTATGCTCAGTCCAGAGGTGTAAATCTCCATATTTTTATGGTGAACCTCTGAAATTGTCAATCTCAATCTGTATTTTGGTGAAAAGTTAACTATGATTCTACTAACTAACTATGCCATCGAGAAAACTATGATACTATTTTTATGTAACTAACTATGACATAAATGACATGAAAAAATTTAAAAAATCTACGAATTATGTGCATAGTATACAGTTTAAACATAACCATCCAAATATTGTAAAAAATAAATGATGGTGTAAATACAGGGCACATGGAATAATAAAAGACTTATTTCAGGATCCATCAAAATTTTCCAATAATATCTTACAATTTCATAGAAGTACAATGCTCTATCATTGTTTTTCAGTGCAGTGTAGATCATTCCTCCATAGTAATAATACAATAATAAATCTTTAGCATCAAAATGGCCACCCTGAAATAAAATCATCCCTTTATCGATAACATTTAAGTACTGTTACTTCAAACATTTTGCATACATCTTTTTATTGGGATTGTTGAACAATGGACACAAATACGAGATTTTTTTATTGCAATTTGGGGAAATGCATCATTTGTAAACTATAAAAAAAACAATATATTTTTTATATTTTTGGGAATCTTTCACAATTTGATAAAAACAATGCAAAAAAATCAGAATATGCAGTTTGACTTTATATATATCATTTCCTTGACAGCATTGAAATACCACCAGTTTTTATAAAATGTAAATTGAGTATCTTTCTAAAAATTTAAGCTAAAACAAGAATGTGTCCAAAGTACACGGATGCCCCACTCGCACTATTATTTTACATGTTCAATGGACCGTGAAATTGGGTAAAAAATCTTATTTGGCATTAAATTAGAAAGATCACACCATAGGGAACATGTGTACTAAGTTTCAAGTTGATTGGACTTCAACTTCATCAAAAACTACCTTGACCAAAAATTTTAACCTGAAACTCAATTTCATTTTCTATGTTCAGTAACTTCAGTGGACCGTGAAATTGGGGTCAACAATTTAACTTGACTAAAATTAGAAAGATCATATCATAAGGAACATGTGTACTAAGTTTCAAGTTGATTGGACTTGATCAGCTTCATCAGAAACTACCTTGACCAAAACTTTAACCTGAAAATCACACTTTCATTTTCTATGTTCAGTGGACCGTGAAATTGGGGTCAAAAGTTTAATTTGGCTGTAAAATTAGAAAGATCATATCATTTATTTTTGGGAATCATTCAGCAATTGATAGAAACAATTGCCAAAAAAATCTGAATATGCAGTTGACTTATAAATCATTCCGACAGCAGTGAAATACACCACAATGACAAATGAAAATTAATCCTTCTAACAAATAGGGCTAAAAAAACACAGTTTTTGCCTTTTATCTTTGACTTAATAAATTGCATATTCAGTAATTTAACATTACAGCCGATTTCATTGAGTGTGTAGGCAAAGGTAATATCTTTGGTTAGCTTGCTTGTTAGCTGAACCATGAAGTCATTATTAGGTCAGGTATACTACCCTCCTTTCGAAGTAGCCTAGTCCAATAGACAGATAGATTGGTTATCTATCAGACTAGTCTACTCTAAAAGGAGGGTACTTTACCTAACCAAATATTGACTTCATGGTTCAGCTAACAAGCAAGCTAACCAAAGATATTACCTTTGCCTACACGTCAATGAAATCAGTTTAAATTCATTTGAAGACCAAATCTTAATATTGTGTTACCTCTTTACTTATTTCATTGATTTCCACATCTAGGAATGGTATTGCTGATGTCATGTTCTTGGACAATAAACACAACTAAAATATAGATAAAAAGTCATAATTACAAAGTCTGACGTCAAAACAACAAAACATACTGACAAACTTATAATATATCTTGTTTTGTCAAATTAAACATTTTTATAACAGTAATGCGGTACTAGGATAATATTTCAACTGATTATTTCATTATTGTCTTTTTATCACTGTATGACTTTTAAATCTTATATTGTTTCTATGTGTATCTCAAATCAGGAGCTGGTATTGACATAAGTATTGAATAAAAATGTCCTTAAAAAACATAAACTGATTTAAATAATCAAATACTATCTATCTGTTATGGCTTTTGAACTGAAAAGATGAACACCACCATATCTTTATGTGCCAGTACCATGTCGGGAGCCTGTAGTCCAGTGGTTATTGCTGGTTCACGTCTTTCCAATTTTTTTTTATAAATTGTTTTGATATTTATTTGGTAGTTAGTTTAAACTTTTGAATTGTTTCACATTTTTTATGTCAGGGCCTTTTATAGCAGGCTACACGAGATTTTATTTTCCTCATTGTTGGAGGCCATATGTGGTGACCTATAATTGCTTATTACATCTTTTTTTTTTAACTCTATTGGATAGTGGTCTCATTGGCAATATACCCATCTCCTCATTTATATATTATAATAGAATTAAGAAATCTTTCCACACATAAATTCAATTCTGGTTGGATATTAATTGATATCAACATATCAACAAAATGATGAACTTTTTTGTGAAAAGCATGCAAACAGGAAACAATACTTGACATTTATCATTTCCTAATGTTTATAATATTAAAGCAATACTGTTACAGTACTTCTATTCATGGGTATCAATTTTCATGGTTTTAGCAAAATTTACATGTTCCTGGGTTCCATAAAAAAAACCAAAAATTGGAACCCCACGGATAAAAGTACTCAAAAGTACTTTTCAAACATGACCATTTCTTTATTCATTCCCAAATTACCTGACACAGATCTGCATGAATTGATGTTAACTGAGCTGGAAATAACTGAATCTTATCAATGGCATTCACTAATAGTTTGATGCCTCTCATTGGCTGCAATAGAACAATGTACATAATTTTATAAATAAAACAAGGAATATCATTTTGATTTAAAAAAAATAATAAAGATATGTGATTATAAGGTAAAATGCCATGCTAATAATATCACATTTCCATATTCAGTAAAATCTAAGGTACATGACCTTAGGTAGGAAAACTGACAATCCTAGTTAATTAAGATTGGAATGGACTTGAGTTGGGTAAAATTCTACTTAATTTGAAGATAGTATTTAAAAGGCAAGCTGTATTGTGCTTTCAAACAATGGTTAAAGCTCTACATATTTTTTTTTAATTTGTTTACTCAAATCCAAAATCCACTATTTAAGGCTATACACTCAGACTAATAACACAAAAGTTCCTGATTTGATCCCTGTTCTGGGGAGAAAATTTCAGGGACTGAATTTTCGACTTTCTCTTGACACCATTTGCTAACATGGTCTTGAGAAATTAGGATAGTCCGTTGGAAGGGGACAATACATGGCTGGCCTGTGTTAAGAGAGATCAATATCTCTTGCACGTAAAAGACACCCTTGTAGATTTTGAACCAGGTGCTCCGCAGGGCGCAGCTTTATACGACCGCAGAGGTCGAACCCTGAACAGTTGGGGCAAGTATGGACAAAACATTCAAGCGTGATACAGCTCTGAATTTGGATTGTGATCAAATTTTTGACATTACATGGGTTTTTTTTACACAAAACAAATGTCAAGATTTTACAAATCAATTAAAGATTTCTTCTTCAAACTTTTTAAATCTAAAATTAAATAGTTGACACAGCATAGGTTTCTGACACAGAATGAATGTGGTCTAATGAACTTAAAAGTTTTTTTTGCCTTTGAGCAATTCACTATGCTGTTGAATATTAATCCTCTCAAAAAAATGTTTGAAGAAATTTTCTTTTTATTTATGAAATCTGAAATGAGAAAAATTTAAACCCCCCCCCTTTTTTTCACATCCCCGCTTCCCTTTTTCCAAAACTGATATCAATTCAAATTTCTAATGGAGTTTGCAACAATAACTACTCTTTTAAATACATCATAAAATATTAAAATGTAAAATAAAGTGCTTGTCATCACTGAATGGTAAAGATTGGTTAGTAGTAAAAGTGAATATACATTGTTTATTGTATAAAACAATAAAAACCAGATGCTCCGCAGGGCGTAGCTTTATACGACCGCAGAGGTTGAACCCTGAACGGTTAGGGCAAGTATGGACACAACATTCAAGCTGGATTCAGCTCTAAATTTGGATTGTGATTAAATAGTTGACACAGCATAGGTTTCTGACACAGAATGAATGTGTTCTAATGAACTTAAAATTTTTGTTTCTCTTAGAGCAATTCACTATGCTGTTGAATATTAATCCTCTCAAAAAAATGTTTGAAGAAATTTTCTTTTTTATTTATGAAATTTCAAATGAGAAAAATTGAACCCAATAGACATTCAGTATAGTTTAAGAAAGTTATTAAAATTTCAAAAACTTTAACCACAGAGTGAATATTTGTGGACGCCGCGACGACGACGACGACGGAATGTAGGATCGCTTAGTCTCGCTTTTTCGACTAAAGTCGAAGGCTCGACAAAAATTGAACCCAATTTTTTTAATCACATCCCCCTTTCCCTTATTCCAAAACTAATCTCAATTAAAATTTCTAATGGAGTTTGCAACAATAACTACTCATTTAAATACATCATAAAATATTAAGATGTAAAAAAACTGCTTGTTATCACTGAATGGTAAAGATTATTTTAATTTATCAGTTGGTAGTAAAAAGTGAATATACATTGTATATTGTATATAACAAAGATTTAAGTTGATTCTGGACAAAGAAAGATAACTCCAATTAAAAAAAAATCTTGCTATTGCACAATATTTTGCAATTAGATATTTTTTGCTTACTATTCTGGACAAAGAAAGATAACTCTAATTAATTTTTTTTTTGATATTTCACAATATTGTGCAATTAGATATTTCTTGCCATTGCGCAATACTGTGCAATTGAAAAGACTTGCTATTGCACAATACTTAATATAATAATTTTAGATCCTGATTTGGACCAACTTGAAAACTGGGCCCATAATAAAAAATCTAAGTACATTTTTGAATTCAGCATATCAAAGAACTTCAAGATTTCAATTTTTGTTAAAATCAGACTAAGTTTAATTTTGGACCCTTTGGACTTTAGTGTAGACCAATTTGAAAACAGGACCAAAAATGAAGAATCTACATACACAGTTAGATTTGGTATATCAAAGAACCCCATTTATTCAATTTTTGATGAAATCAAACAAAGTTTAATTTTGGACCCCGATTTGGACCAACTTGAAAACTGGGCCAATAATCAAGAATCTAAGTACATTTTTAGATTCAGCATATCAAAGAACCTAACTGATTCATTTTTTGTCAAAATCAAACTAAGTTTAATTTTGGACCCTTTGGACCTTAATGTAGACCAATTTGAAAACGGGACCAAAAGTTAAGAATCTACATACACAGTCATGACAGTTAGATTCAGCATATCAAAGAACCCCAATTATTCAATTTTGATGAAATCAAACAAAAGTTTAATTTTGGACCCTTTGGGCCCCTTATTATGTTGGGACCAAAACTCCCAAAATCAAACCCAACCTTTCTTTTATGGTCATAAACCTTGTGTTTAAATTTCATAGATTTCTATTTACTTATACTAACGTTATGGTGCGAAAACCAAGAAAAATGCTTACGGTATTTGGGTCCCTTTTTGGCCCCTAATTCCTAAACTGTTGGGACCTTAACTCCCAAAATCAATACCAACCTTCCTTTTGTAGTAATTAACATTGTGTTTAAATTTCATTGATTTCTATTTACTTAAACTAATGTTATTGTGCGAAAACCAAGAATAATGCTTATTTGGGCCCTTTTTTGGCCCCTAATTCCTAAATTGTTGAGACCAAAACTCCCAAAATCAATCCCAACCGTTCTTTTGTGGTCATAAACCTTGTGTCAAAATTTCATAGATTTCTATTAACTTAAACTAAAGTTATAGTGCGAAAACCAAGAAAATGCTTATTTGGGCCCTTTTTGGCCCCTTATTCCTAAAATGTTGGGACCAAAACTCCCAAAATCAATACCAACCTTCCTTTTGTGGTCATAAACCTTGTGTTAAAATTTCATAGATTTCCATTCACTTTTACTAAAGTTAGAGTGCGAAAACTAAAAGTATTCGGACGCCGGACGACGACGACGACGCCGACGACGACGACGACGACGACGACGACGACGCCGACGCCAACGTGATAGCAATATACGACGAAAATTTTTTCAAAATTTGCGGTCGTATAAAAACTTAATCAGCAACATTTTATATTGGCAAATTTCCAATGAAGTTATTTACATAAAGTTATTGGCAAATAAAAATAGAAAATGACATCATAGTCATGTCTGGCAAATGTCCAACATACATTATCTAAAAACATTTTAGATAAGATAAGGAAAAAAAGCTTCATCAGCAACATTTTATATTGGCAAATTTCCAATGAAGTTATTTACATAAAGTTATTGGCAAATAAAAATAGAAAATGACATCATAGTCATGTCTGGCAAATTTCCAACATATATTATCAACTACTATTCTATACAAAGAAAGATAACTCCAATTGAAAATTAATTGCTATTGCACAATATTGTGCAATTATATATTTCTTGCTATTGTGCAATACTGTGCAATTGAAAATTTCTTGCAATTGCACAATACTTGATATGGAATCCTGATTTGGACCAACTTGAAAACTGGGCCCATAATCAAAAATCAAAGTACATATTTAGATAAAGCATATCAAATAAGCCCAAGAATTTAATTTTTGTTAAAATCAAACTTAGTTTAATTTTGGACCCTTTGGACCTTAATGTAGACCAATTTGAAAACTGGACCAAAAATTAAGAATCTACATACACAGTTAGATTTGGCATATCAAAGAACTCATTTATTCAATTTTTGATGAAAACAAACAAAGTTTAATTTTGGACCCCCATTTGGACTAACTTGAAAACTAGGCCAATAATTAAAAATCTAAGTACATTTTTAAATTCAGCATATCAAAGAACCCCAAGGATTCAATTTTTGTTAAAATCAAACTAAGTTTAATTTTGGACCCTTTGGACCTTAATGTAGACACAAATTTGAAAACGGGACCAAAAATTAAGAATCTACATACATAGTTAGATTCGGCATATCAAAGAACCCCAATTAATCAATTTTTGATGAAATCACACAAAGTTCAATTTTGGACCCTTTGGGCCCCTTATTCCTAAACTGTTAGGACCAAAACTCCCAAAATCAAACCCAACCTTCCTTTAATGGTCATAAACCTTGTGTTTAAATTTCATAGATTTCTATTTACTTATACTAAAGTTATGGTGCAAAAACCAAAAATAATGCTTATTTGGGCCCCTTTTTGGCCCCTAATTCATAAACTGTTGTGACCTCAACTCCAAAAATCAATCCCAACCTTCCTTTTGTGGTCATAAACCTTGTGTTAAAATTTCATTGATTTCTATTTACTTATACTAAAGTTATTGTGCGAAAACCAAGAATAATGCTTATTTGGGCCCTTTTTTGGCCCTTAATTCCTAAACTGTTGGAACCAAAACTCCCAAAATCAATCCCAACCTTCCTTTTGTGGTCATAAACCTTGTGTCAAAATTTCATAGATTTCTATTCACTTAAACTAAAGTTATAGTGCGAAAACCAAGAAATGCTTATTTGGGCCCTTTTTGGCCCCTAATTCCTAAAATGTTGGGACCAAAACTCCCAAAATCAATCCCAACCTTCCTTTTGTGGTCATAAACCTTGTGTTAAAATTTCATTGATTTCTATTCACTTTTACTAAAGTTAGAGTGCGAAAACTAAAAGTATTCGGACGACGATGACGACGACGACGCCAACGTGATAGCAATATGCGACCAAAAAATTAAAATTTTGCGGTCGTATAAAAAGAGCAGGCTAATGCCACTAAAAGACAGCACTAGCATCGGCAAAGTGGAAAGGGATAAATATAAGTTGCAACAAACTTGCTTCCCAATCCACTCTTAATAAATATGTTTAAACTAAGGCTATACATTTAAGGTCGTTTGAAAATATTTGAATTAAGTATTTCACCTGTTTCTTTTCTACCAAATTTTGTGTAAATCTATGACATAAATCTGCAACTGAAAAGAGAAAAAGATATTTAAAAAATATTACAATTAAACATAAATTATGGTATATAATCATGGGAGACAATTTAACATATCAACATGTAAATCATAAAAGTAAATTATTTGATAAATTTATGGAATTTTTATAAGCTAGAATTCTAATACATGTAGTGATTAAATAGATAGCAGAAAGCTAAACAAAAGTCAGCTAATGTATCTTAGAGACATGAAAATCAACTCATATCCATTTAATATTTTTCTGCTCCAACCATTCATCCAAAACAAATTACTTTGTCATCATTTATCTTAGTAAAAAGGCATGATATGGGTTATTTTCAGGAAAACTATAGCATAATTCACAAAACTCATCCAAGTGAATATAACAAATTTCTTCAGTATGTAGATGATTAAAAAAATGTTTCGGGTTTCAGGCTAGGGTTTAAAGTTTGTGCACTGCATCAAAATGTTTTGGTTTCAGGCTAGGGTTTAAAGTTTGTGCACTGCATCAAAATGTTTTGGTTTCAGGCTAGGGTTTAAAGTTTGTGCACTGCATCAAAATGTTTTGGTTTCAGGCTAGGGTTTAAAGTTT
This sequence comes from Mytilus edulis, assembly GCA_019925275.1. Taxonomy (NCBI): domain Eukaryota; kingdom Metazoa; phylum Mollusca; class Bivalvia; order Mytilida; family Mytilidae; genus Mytilus; species Mytilus edulis. The sequence continues at coordinate 86,494,483 of CM034356.1, read as the reverse complement.
GTGCACTGCATCAAAATGTTTTGGTTTCAGGCTAGGGTTTAAAGTTTGTGCACTGCATCATTTCTGAACATTTGTGTTACCTATTGTTAAGATTTATGTAATTTCTCCATTTTACTATATTTGCTATACCACTGGTATACTTTTAAATGCATACCAGTATATAATATATAAAAAAAGAAGATAAGACAACACCTTAAATAAACTTCCAGATGTTTTGAAATATGTGCCTAGTTGTGTTGTTGCGAATGCAGCAAAACAGACTATTGAATGCAATAAAACTTTACAGTAGAATTATATTTTATTAATGTAAATAAAATGTATAATGTTCATATTAAATAGTCTGTATCTATGTCACATGTTTTCACACGCTTTTTGACATGATTTGTCATTGTCAGACAGTGTTGTAGGTAGACTTATAATGATGTGCACACCAAAGTTGCCAATAGTAGCAAGGCAAAAAATTTGACTGTTATGATTTTTTAATAATTTTGTTTTTGGCCATTTCATTTGAGCACGCAAGTGTGTTGTTGCGTCAATGGTAGCTAAGCCACTGTCAGAGGTTGGCAACTATGTCTTAATAAAGATTATTTTGTTGTATAAACTTACAACTGTCTGTGGCATATCTGACATGCTCTCCATTACAATTATGGATGAATTCCTGAGTCTGTATAAATAAAATCTCAAAATCTGGTATATTTGGTAAACTGTACTTAACACATCTGAAACAATACATCATTGGGTATTACATTATGGGTAATGTAGGACAATTCAACAGAAATTACATCAATAATCAGAAATTATCTCTACACCAATGTAATTTGGTTTGTTGAGAAATAATGATATAAATATATGAAATAGTATCCTATTTGTGACCAGTTTCCTTTTTGTTAAACATATTTGTTATACATTTTTAGATACAACTGAAGATGGAAAAGTATTCTTTCTCATTGATATCTGCATAAGTAAAATAAAAACGTCCATATAAACCGTAGAAATAAACTTTTCTTTATAAGGGTTTGTATGTCAGATCTTTAATTTATTTAAAATAAATATACATGTATCTATTTTTGTTATTTAGTAAGAAAATAACTGTGGTGGTACCAATTTTTAACTGGTAAAGATTGTTATATTGAACATCTTTATCTGTCTTTTGTGGTGTCACTGACAGTAAAAAATCAGTTACCAAAGTAAACAAAAGAAATCTGAATATGTTTACTTACAAAATACCCAAAATTCCTAGAGAATGTTGCTGAATATCTAATGTTGCTAACACATTGTCCAAATGACTTGCATTTTTGGTTAGGGCATCTGCGCTTTTTCCAATGAATTCACACAGCTGAGAAAAATTTCCTACAACAGAAATAAATTAAATTTGTTAAGAATGGGAAACACCACATCTATGTGTTTTAGTGTGTGAGTATGAGTGTAAAATACAACACTATGTGCGAGATCTAAAATAAAAAGTTGATTGAAATATACAATATTAATTCAAAGCCCACTTACTTTTTTATTATTCCAAATTTAAATTCAACAAAACTATCCCAAACATATGCAACAAAGTTCATATTTTCAAGAAATAACAATATCAATATAATCATATAACAGCCTTCATGTCCTTTTTGGGGCAAAACTTCTCTCTCCAAAGCAACATAAGTCCAAATAATTAAAATCAGCAAAATCATATACAGTGGAGTCTCTGGTGTCTGCATGGCCGGTGATATCACCTGATTTTGTTATATCGGCAATGTAACACAAATAGAATCATTCTAGTAATTGTTTTAGTATTCTGAAGGGACAGAAAAGATTAAAATTGATATAAGTTCAAGATTATCTTTATGGCAATCTGATGATTAACCATATTTAGACAATTTCCATTAAAAAAGTAATACATCATCAGATAAAATTTGTTTCATTTAAGTCAAATTAAAATCGGATTGAAATAAATTTTGCTCTGCATGCTTGGTAGTCTGTTTGGTTCAAATTCTTGTACTGTAAAACCTTTCTTTTATCTAAATAATCTATTTTTAGATGGCATGTACGAAATCACTGGACATTTGAAGAACTCATAAACCAGGGGTTTTCCTAATTTTGGACACACATTACACAAATCTAAAGGGTAAAACTATACATGCAGAAGACTTTTTAAAATTAAAATATGTAATGAATTGTTTCACACAAAATTACAATGTATTAGTTTTATCAGTTTAATAAAGTAAAGTCATAAGTCTGAGATGGGGGATACACAGGAGTCAAAACTGCAACACATCCCATTATGTTCTTACAAGAAAATGCTTGATGTTGTCGATATCATGTCTTTCTTCAGGACATACATGTACAGCTTGGTTAATTGCCTCCAATATAAAAACAAGATGTGGCAAGGAAATTACTACCATTGAGACAAGTGAGGCAATTGCCTCATAATTGCCTCACTAAAATTTTGACACTGATTTTTTTTTATGATAATTTGTTGTTCTGTCTCAACCTTAATTTCCATGACTTGTTATCATTCCTTTTAAATTATTCTTCCTTGATATAACTCAGCATCCCAACGGGTGATGTTCCTCGATTTTATCCACCTAGTTACGATAATCATTGTGGATCTCTGATTAAAAACAGGCTCTTGCAGAAAAAATAAAAGCGATACTGAAGGTAAATAAGGAATAATTCTAGTAAACTAATGCTGTTTTTGAACAGAGTCTGAGTAATGAATATAACTTCATTGGAACTACATGTAATCCAAAAACGATAAGTACATTGTAGACTGACAAATCAAGTACTGGGCATCGCACGGGGACAGTCCTGTCTGCATATTCATTTCCCCATTTCACAAACTATTCTCGTTCTCTTTACAGATAAACAGAATATAAATAATATGAAACATGCATGAATTAATTTTTATCCATGTTTCTTTAACCGTAATCAGGTGCTCCGTTTACAGTTTATCTCTACCTATAATAATATTCATGATAATAACCAAAAACAGCAAAATTTTCTTAAAACTTCCAATTCAGGGGCAGCAACCCAACAACGGGTTGTCCGATTCATCTGAAAATTTCAGGGCAGATAGATTTTGACCTGATAATCAATTTTACCCCATGTCAGATTTGCTCTAAATGCTTTTATTTTTGAGTTATAGGCAAAAAACTGCATTTGACCCCTATGTTCTATTTTTAGCAATGGAGACCATGTTTGTTGATAGATCAAAACTTGGATACAATTTATAAACTAGATACCCTAAGGAACATTCAGTTAAAGTTTGGAAGTATTTGGCCTAGTAGTTTCAGAGGAGAAGATTCTTGAAATAGTTTACGACGACAGACGACGACGGACGATGACGGACGCCAAGTGATGGCATTAGCTCACTTGGCCCTTCGGGCCATGTGAGCTAAAAAGAACACCTAAAAATGTTATAATGAATCCAACAAAAAAGACAAACAAGACATTCAAATTAGAACAGCTTCCAAATTCCATCCTGCAAAACACAATACAGAAAAAAATCCTTTTTTCCCCCCCAAGAACTATAACATGTATAACCGATTATAACAAACTAATTATAACTGATAACATTATAAATTGCAGATCAGTAGACTCAGGGTTCTCGCTAAGGATTTTTTAAGGCATGTCCAAGGATTCGTCATTTTTGGCCATGGTGAGTCCTATAGTGAGAAGAAGATATTTTATTGCAATATAATTTATAATTTTAGTCTCCCAAACCTTATAGAGCAATGAAATGACATTAAATTCAGATAACTCTTAAACTTTTGCTATAAAATTATGATATGTGTACACTTGAGTAATGGTTTATTTTTTCCTCTGTGATATTTTATCCTGGGGTTAATTTGTCACAGTAATTTTTTTCCAGACATGGTATTTCACAGGTAGATTTTTTCCAGAGGAGTGAAAATCTATCTGTGTTATGCGAATAGTACAAAATGTATGTACCGGTATATATTTTCGTACCATATTTCACAGAACCTTGTGAAATAGAGTCCCATTAACTACTATGTACAAATGTAAGTTACTTGCAATCAATATATACCTGACTATAATTATAAAATGTTTCACAAAGGTAGAACAAATTTTCATAATTTATCAATCAAAGGGAGGTAATTATGAGCAATTTATATTTTAAAGATATTAATATAATATTATATTCCTGAATCTGTTTCATAGTGAAATTTTTCCTTGAATCTTATTTTAATATATTCATTTATATAAAAAGATGACTTACAACATGATTTAATAAGAAAGATAACATTTTACAGATAAATACTATCCAGCTGTTGAAATTGCTTTTGTTCCAATATATTGTTATGCTATGATTTATCTGATTTCCATGATGATAATGTCCCCAGACAAAACTATTTATATAGTTCAAAATACCATCAAACTCAAATTCTTCCATTACTGTTAACAATAGTAATGCAACTAAATTTCAGCCTTTACTTTTTAATTTATATTTGTACTGAGATCTGAAAACAACTCATTTTTACATGTATTTCACTTACTTTATTTCATCATAATATGATTTCACAATTACGATATTTGAAATTACTTCTGGTTTTCTTTTTAAGAATTCATGATTATTTTCTTTTTAAAAGAATGATATTTACTTGAATATTTCAGGAAATTTTTTCACTGATAATTTGTAAAATTATTTTCCAAATTTTTTTAACATTTAATTTTAGCTCTATAAATTCAAATACATTATTATTACTTCATAGTCATGATAGTATTTGTATTGTAAAGGTTAAGTTTTTTTTTCTAATAACTATTCAATAAGTTAACTACCCAAGATAGAATTTCACAGCAAAGGAAAAAATATCCCAGGGAAATAGTTTCCTCTGTATAAAAAAATAACAACTACTGTGACATTTTTTCCTCCGGATCAAATTTCACCCGGATATAATTTTGCTTTAATACACTTGTTCAGTTTATAGAAATCTTGATGCATCTTTGGACTCACAAGTTTTGACAAATTTTCACAAGTCCAGGACTCAAGGACTCGCCTTAGTAAAAACCCTGCTGAATCTTTAAACATGTTCAAATCATGAATTTCTAGCATGTATGTTAACTCAACTATTACATCAAACTTTATAATACATGTATACCTAGCATTTTTCATTTTCCTGTATTCTTTAATTTTGTATATATATAAATCTTTGTCTTGTTGTAAGTTTCCTCCAATGACATGATATTCAATTTGTTGAAGGCGTTCACTAAATGCAGATATATGGTAGAAGTATAATGTACAAATGTACAATTGTAAAAGAAGAACTGCAGTTCAAGGCATAATAATTATTTGGACTATATACACTTAAAACTACCAAAGAAATTGAAGAAAATTCTTCAACTGACAAACAAATTCATTTAAAGTTTGTTAAATGTAAAATATTCATGATGAGTTTTAACATGGTAAAAGACAGAGTAAAATGATGATTTTTTTCCATCTATTTTATGAGATGGGGTTCAAATGTCATGTAACTGTAAGATTTGTCTACACTAGTTGATAGAATTTAATTTTTAATGCTGAAAATAACTATTTCTTGTACCTTGGGAAGACAGGTTCTGTACTGTATTGACATACTGCTCTAAGACCGAGGCCATAGTCTGTTATATTTTTCTAAGGATTTTCACCAATGTTCAATTGTCGCTTACAACAACAAGATAATATCTATTTTTTTCTTAAAAAGCCTTATGACTAGTAAATATACATTTAAAATAATATCTGAAATTCCGAATTTCAAAATATTGTTTTTTCTTCAAACTAAATTAGTGGAAATCATATCAAAATAAATGCATGTCAATTTCTTATGATCTTAAGCGGTAATAAACAAATAGGTCATTAAATAGAACGACAGTCTATGGATGTTAGATGGTATAAAAATGTAACCTGCTTGATACATGTTCATAAAGCAAGTGAAACAATATGAACTATTTAATATGCTTAAAATATGTTGATGTATAAAGGATCTTTCTTCCAAAATGAAACAAACCTCTGACATCTTCCATAAACTTGGGAATTTTAATGAAACTAAAAAACAACTATTTCAAAAAAACTTGAAAGCCTGTTTTAATTTGTATAGAGCCTGAGGCGTGAAATCCTCAAGCCACTGCACAAAACACATCTCTGCATTTATTAGATCATTGTGTAACAGGAACAGGTCCAAGTACACTGTGGGGTTCGATTGGGACTAGTCCTGGACAGTGTAGAAAAGTACATGTACCCGTCCTGGTTCGTATCTCTCAGATCATCAGATGCTTGTATAGGCTTTGAAAAACAAAGATTTTAAAGCACAACTGTTATTATAACAAATTACAAAATTTAATTAGCTTACAATATCAAACAAATTATACTTATTTATTTTATTTATCTAACTTGAAACCAGGATTTGACAATTGACCTACTGGAAGTATCTACAAAATCGTCCTAACAAAAAGTCATCTAACAAAAAAAAAAAAAGAATGTTTATAGACAACAAAATTGCTCAAGTTTGAATACCAACATAATGGATTGAATAGTCCTCTCTGGTACTAACCTAATTAAATGGTATAAAAAACTAGAATTTAATACAATTCCCTTGGGTAACATACATTTTGTACCTGTCGCCTTTAGACATGTACCAATGAATATAAGGAATATACAGACTTATATGGTAAAAAATAGTATGACTTTTTTAACTTGAATGAACCCTTTACAGTTCACAGGTTTTACTTTGTAAAATACCTAGCTTTTAGGATATAAAATAACTATCTTCCTGAAAGACTATGAATAATTTTAACATATCATGCTGATTGCTCTGATTGACTAAAATAATTATCAATATACCAATGAAATTAGGTTACTAAAAGTTTGCGCTTCTGCACAAGCTAAATCCCACTTCTGGTTTGAAGGTAAAATGAGCTGAGTATAAAATGAATAAAAACTTAAAGACTTTAAACAAATTTGAACCTAAAACCTTTATGACTAATGAAAGGAGATAAATTAAACACAGGTAAGAATTCTGAGAAAATTCCGATAACTTTGAGGCCCAGAAACTTAGTTAAATTCACATCTGTTACTAAAACTATATTGATGGCAAAACCACAACTATCACAATTGCATAACCTATTATACTATAAGGTTGGGGCATTACTGATACTACTCCAAAGAGAAAATCTTTTAATGGAAAGATAGAGATAATGGATCAGGATTTAAAGATCCATGTTAACCTCAAACACATATCTTCTAATTTTTTATTACCTATTTATTTTAATATGATTAACTCAATTTGCTCTAATTGCATTTTTGGGAAATGACATTTAGTCTCAAAGTTTCATTATTTTGCTATTCTGAAGTTGTCTATTATCCCAATAAAACTTAAAATATACCAGAGGTTTTTTTTTGTGTGGGTCTGTTGCTTAGTCTTTTCTTTTCTATGTCATAATTTTAAAGGTAAAGATTGCATGAAATGCAATCAAAACCTGATGGGACTGACTTGATATCAATTCTTCCAAGACTTATCACTACCTTATTGATACACAAAATATAGTGTATTGATCATAACATTCTATATATCCTATCCATGAACATTTCCAGAAATTTAACGATGTAATATATGCTCAGATATTCAAGGCACAAAATGATGTTACACTTGTCATGAAAATTACATAACTTTTGTTAGGTGCATGTTCTAAGAATATAAATGATGTCATTGTTAAAGTCATCTTTAAAAAAAAAATGGAGTTATCTTCCTTTGTCTAGAATTGCTGTTAAAACAACTACAACCAATGCAATATTAATTTTTTCTTCCAACTGATAAATTAAAGCAATCTTTTCCATTCAGTGCTTACAAGCACTTGATTTCTGTGATTTGGTTGTTTTTCTTTTTTTTTTACATGGCTTTATCAGTTTGTCATCAACTATGAGTTTAAATGCTCCTTTGTATTCTTCCACTTCTCTTTTATCAAGACACACTAACATTTGATGTCTGAATTAATTTGGATATTAGGCACACTGTTAGCCATGTCCTCTTCTCACAATGAATAAGGCCTCGTTTAGCTTACAATACTGTACAGGGTTTGCTGCTTTAAGGCTATGAAGTGTAGGGTTTTGAGAACAATTATGCTGATTCATTGTTTTACAATTTTACAGAATCATCCAATCCAGACTAACCCTAAAAGATAAATATCCAATTCATCATATTATTAAAATCCACCAATTATCACCTATGGAAGAAAAAACATTTACGAGGTTGCTAACTTTGAACAGATACATGAACATGTGGTGACAGCCATTACATATGAAATGATTTGAAATAATAGCACTGAGAATAAAAAAACAAAACAATAACAAAATTTAAAGTATTCACAGAAGATTCAAAGTATTATTTTGATAGAGATCCTAAAGATGTAGCAATGCCTTTTTACTGTACACCTATATTTTCAGACTGACACTTTTTGATAATTCATAGTAACTAAGACTAGTCTCAGATAGTAAATAATGGCAGCAAGGAGAGGAATAGGAAGTATGGCACAAAGAACGTTGATGGTTTTGATAGATCTTGATGAGACATTGGCAGCATTTGAAAAGCATTTCGTGATCAAGTTTAGAGAAAAATATCCTAATGAACCATATATTCCAGTAGAGAAGAGAAACACATTTTATATTGCTGATCAGTATGATAAATTGAATTTTACAGATGATAGTGTTAGAGTGAGTGATCCCTGTATTAAGAAATAAAAACCATTTTCTGATTTTATCTTATATGTTGCTTCAATGGTGAAAAAATAGTCAGTATAAATGAGGTGAAAGATAAAAAAGGGACCTTAAGTTAAAACTCATAATTCAAAACAGACCGACAACGACATGGTTAAAAAAAGGAAAAGACAAACAGACTAACAACAGCTCCACAAAACATAGCATAGAAAATTAAAGATTGAACCACATGAACCCCAACAAAAACTGGGGTTGATATCAGTTGCTCCAGAAGAACAAGCAGATCTTGCTCCACATGTGTCAGTCATTGTGTGGCTCATGTTAGTACAAACTCTGTGATATAAAGTCTGATTTAGGGAAAAATGGTTAGGATTGTAGTTACAACAATTGAACAATTTCATCTGTGGACATCCAAGTGTCGATATTTTGTTAACTTCGGTACATGTACTAAATTACAGAATAAATTTATGATCAGGGTCACAGGTTTTGCAGTAGTTTATGATGAAATTGTACATAAATGAAATATTCTGTTGACACATTCAAAAGGGAGATAATACATATACATGTAGGTGAAATTAATGCATTAAATTTAATCTCATAAAGAATAATTACAAGTGCATCTTGAAAGTCTGTTAAGAGTACTAACAAATATTTTATTTGTTTATAGCTTGAATTAAAGAAGATTTACAGGAGTGAACACTTTTTCCGTGATTTACCAGAAATAGAAGGTGGATGTGATGCTGTCAAGGAAATGGCAGAAATGGAAGGGTAAGAAATAAAGCCTTCTCTGTTTTATATCTGATGTATATATTTACTGTCTCATTGATGTACAGCCAACATCTTCTTTGACTAAACTTTGAAAGGTATATGTGATTTACAAATTAAAAAATGAGGCAACTTTTTTATGAGATTTAGCCAATGTTAATAAAAATATGTTGTAATTCTGAAAAAATGCTAGTTTGATATATTTTCCAGTCACTTTTTATAGATGAGATCTGGGAATGGATTTGAAGATCATGCTGTACAAACTTTGTTACTCAGCATTTATTTTTTCTGAGTGAAAACTCAGTATTTATTTTATCTTAGTGAAAGGTTTGATTATACTCCCTTTTTATAATTTCTGTCAAATAAATCTATGCCTGAGCTTCATCTGAAAATAAAATTTAATACAAGTAATATTTTGTCAGATAAAATAAATTTATCTTTAATTAAAGTTGCTTAAATATACAACTTAAAAAAATAAGATGATACCAAGAGGGTTACAAATTATTACAAGTAAAAAGGCAAACCAACCATTTTCATGGGCAAAATTTCCATATTCATGAATTTTTAATGAAATTGCAAAAAAAATACATCATGTAGAAATCCAATGGTGAAGCAAGACTGATACCTTTAAACACTCTTTACTGAACTCCTGTCAACAACTTTATACTGGCTGAGGTAAAGAAATCCTGGTGGCTTTCTATATTGAGTGAATTTGTCAAAGAACGGTTTGATAATTCTGGAAGAAAAATCTGGACTGTTACAAGAATTGAGAATTTATTACTTGAAATTATTTTTCAGTGTTGAAGTTTTCATTTGTTCTAGTCCACTATTTCAGTACAAGTACAGTGCACCAGAAAAAGTGAGTATAATGCTTTTTTCATGCATGACTGAATTTTCTGGGTTTTTACTTTTTTATACTGGGCCATACTATAAATCCTCTACATATTTAAATTTGTAGCAAAAAAGTCAAAAATATAAAGTCATTCAAATCAGAAATTGATGATAATAATTGATTCATTATTGTTTACACAGCATTAACGATGGTTGAGGTTTAACCCTAACAGAAAAGCTAAAGGAGACCCCCGTTCATCAAATCAATATATGAAAAAGATTAAAGACTAACTTGACCTAACAAAGTCTTACATTTACAGTATGAATGGGTAGAGAAACATTTAGGACCAGATTGGATAAATCGACTGATTTTAACGAGAGATAAAACTATGATTAATGGAGATATTTTGATTGATGACAAGATCCATATAACAGGTAAGTTCTGCTTCATCGATCTCTATACATATAAAAAAGAAGATGTAGTATGATTGCCAATGAGACAACTCTCCACAAGAGACCAAATGACACAACTATAGGTCTCTGTACAGCCCTCAACAATGAGCAAAGCCCATACCGCATAGTCAGCTAAAAAGGCCCTGATATGACAAATGTAAAACAATTAAAACGAGAAAACTTAAGGCCTTATTTATGTACAAAAAATGAATGAAAAACAAAATATGTCAATCATCAACAAATGACAACCACTGAAATACAGGTTCCTGACTTGGGACAGACACATATATACAGAGTGTGGTGGGGTGAAACATGTAAGCACAACCCTCCCCTAACCTGATTACTTTATTTCTTCCAATATTATGTGAGGACATATACCTTTCTGGAAATAATTCTTACTGACATGTGGATGTTCTAACTTTTTCATTGGTTAACTTAAATAAACAATGAAAAATATGATTTGGTTCAATCTTCTCAGCTTTTAATTGGTTGATAATTATAAGAAAATATTGTTTGAATTTTTGGTTCTCAGCTTTATTTGGTTGTCAAAATTACATTTTTCATGAATGTGCCTTTTAAAGCTTTCCAAATGTTAAATAGTTTATTTTTCATGATTGAGGGGCCTGATGGGGGAGGGGTCTCATCACTATTCACGATTTGTAAAAGTAAACCATTATTTATACGGGTAGAAGTTTATTAGAGTTTGATGTCTCTTTTATGTCAGTCTATTTCTTCCACAACAAAATGCTCATTAAAAAATACCAAATAATTTTTACAATTGAATTTTCAAATGGAGATGGTTTTGTGTTATGTATGATAAGATTTTGTCAAAAATATAGAAATGTTTATATTCAGCAGTAATAGAATTTGATATTATTCATGTTAATTGTAATACTGAAAAGTGGAAAATCTTCTCAATTTCTTTTTGTTTATTTAACTGAAGACAATGAAAAATATTCCAGAAAAAATAACATCATATTCCCACATTTAAAAAAAGAAAGAAGAGGTCACTATATGATTATATTTATACAACCAGTAATCCACCAATACATGTCCCTTTGATCTTTTATTGATTGCTTTCACCATTTAAAAACTTTTAGATATTAACAGATTAAATTTATTTGATTTTTATGTTTTTAGGTGCAATGCATAATCCTTCCTGGAAACATGTCGTGTTTACTGCCCCAAATAACCAAAATATGAAAGTTAAAGGAGATAAACTACGCCTAAACAATTGGACTGATGGAACTTGGAGGACAATGATTGAAGATTTTAAGAAACGACTTTGATGTAGACTTTACTTAGTTTACAAAAGCTTAGGACTTATATTGGTTGCACATGCACCATGCAACGCTTGACCAGAGAATCTGCGACACTTAAACTATTGACATCATACAGCAATCACTTTCTGTTTGAGGTGTCAGACTTTTCTATTGTGACGTCAACATTTTACGGGAACCTTTATGATGTCCAGTAATGGTGTACAAATAGCAATAAGGTGTATTGGTGTCTATTTATTTGAAATAAATTTTCTATATATTTTTTTTTACTTTACATTTTGAATATTTTTTTGTTATCTTTGAAGTTGAAATTTTATCAACAGATTATTTACTGCTATTTTATCTTTTATACTGTTACAAAGAATGAATGATTTGGAATAATATACATAGCTAATATTTGTGATATCAATATTGTCAAGAAAAATAAATAAACATTTAAGGAGATTTTGGGTATATGTCAATGAGATAGCAAACTAGTGACACAGATAATCCAAAAAAACAAAATCCTTGGAAGATAGATATGGGTTATACATTATGTCTCAATCTTGCATATGCCTGAGTAACAGTATATTGATTTAAATCCATAATATTTTGAACAAAATGATTTGTAAATTTAAAGATATTTAATACCTACCTGTATTGACAATAACCTTCTACTGCTATTGTTTTTGTCTGCCCCTGACACAGGTAAATGGTGCATTGGGGGCATTAGCCCCTTCTCCCACAATCCCACCTGTAGAATTGTTAGGGGCCACCATTCTTTGATGGCTTGTATAACCCAACATACTTTTAGGTCACCTGGCCTAATAGACCAAGTGAGCTTTTCTCATCACCTTTGGTGTCCGTCGTACATTGTTGTCATCTGCTAATTTTTACAATAATCTTCTCCTCAATAACTACTGGGCCAAAATTAATCAAACTTGGCCACAATAATCATGAGGGTATCTATTTAAAAAAAAATGTGTCTGACAACCTGGCCACCATGGCTTAAAAAAGAACATAGGGGTAAAATGTAGATCTTGGTTTATATCTCTGAAACCAAAGTATTTACAGGATATCTGACTAGGATAAAATCATTTATCAGGTCATGATCTATCTGCTCTGAAATTTTCATACAAACCAAAAAACCTGTTTTAAGGAAATTTTAAAGTTTTTGCTTATTATCTTGAATATTATTATAGAAAGAGATAAACTGTAACAGCAATAAAGTTTAGCAAAGTAAGACCTACAAATAAGTCAACATGATCAAAATTGTCAATTGATCCCTTAAGGAGTTATTGCCCTTAAAAGTAAATTTTTAACAAGTTTTGTAAATTTTTGTAATCCTTAAAAAAAATCTTCTCCTCTGAAACTACTGAGACAAAGGAGTAGGTCCAGTAAGACCCCTTTTTGGCCCCAAAATATAGCAGTTTTACAAAATTGTTAAAATGTAAACTTTTAGTCATTTATTGGATAGTAGAAAAAGGTTCTGCTACATAAATATGGGCTCTTTTTGACAATACAATGCACATATATTGAGAACTAGCACCATTAATTCATGCTAAATTACTGAAATCTTCACAATTCCAGCATTTTAGTTAAATTTTAGACAGTTTCCGTGTAAAACGAAAGTGGCCGCATTCGTGTTCATCCAAAATATTGAAATGGAAGTTGTATTTGATGATAATACATAACATATATAAAGATTGAGGATGAACACGGATGCGGCCACTTTCGTTTTTGACAAAAACCATCTGAAAAGTGACATTTTTTCGCATATTTGGTAGATTTCTCATATTTGAGCCTGAATCGGATCGTTTTTAATGACTAAATAAGTTAAAATCTTTCACATAAATTAATTGCATCATATGAAATAGACACTTAAGTATTTAAAAAGTGGTCAAAATCTTTCGTCAGATGAAACTGAAATTTGAGGCCAAAATCGGTCCTTACCGGACCTACTCCTTTAACCTTTTGGTCACAATCATCATAGGGGTATTTAGTTTAAAAAATGTGCCTGATGAACCTGCCTGCCAACCTACATGGCAAACATGGCTAAAATAGAACATAAGGGTATACTAGTAATGCAGTTTTTGGCTTATAACTCTGAAACTAAAGCAAAAGTATAATGCTTGCATTATTTCATGCATCAATTGTAAACAAAAATATCAGGTGAGCGGCACAGGCTCCTTGAAGCCTCTAGTTTAGAACTGCCCCAGCAGAACTGTCTTGACAGCATGGACACGAACCATGAAATGCCTAGTTCATAACTCTTATCAGACGTGTGTATATTAAAATATGTCAACTTTATTGGCCTGTTTATTGTTCAAAATCAGAAACATGTGAAAAGCAGCCAAAATCAGGTGGGATGGGAGTCTTTTGATAGCCAACATTTCCAGTATGAGCTGTAGGTATTATTTATTATCCTAAATACATGTAAAGATGGTACAGGAACACCAGGAGGTAAAGTATGACCAAAAGAAATCTGGTCTGTTAAATCTAGGTCACACTTTTGTTAGAAATCTGTAAAAACGTACATTAAGGCAGACCTAGCTTGCCAATACTAATTTCTCAGAAAGACACTCAAGTCACATTTACTTCCAGCCAGTATGGATGGACTGTTGTAACTATAAGGTTTTACATGAATGACAAAGAAACACAGTTTGATCAATGTGAACCTCTCAAGGTCGTATTATGATCGAAGATACACTGAAAATGACAATTTTTCAGTAGGGGTATAGTTCAAACCCACCAAAAAATATACAACCTTCGGCTGTTGTCTCCTCTTTGGTCGGGTTGTTGGCTCTTTGACATATTCCCATCCTCAAATTTAACAAATTTAACATACAAAACATCAAACTCGATCAAATAACAAACAACGGTAAACAAATTGCAGCATAGAAAACTAGAGACATAACAATATGACCACCACAAAAACATATGTGACCTCAGGATTGTGGTTGCCACAATTGAAGCTCAGGAATATCGTAAACGGTATCAAATAAAATGTATACTCCGTATGCAGGCAGTGTTACATTGTTTCTGCATAGAAATGGAAAGTGCACAATTGGGAAGGTTATATCATCTCAATTGTCATGAACTTTTGTTTTTAGCCCACCCTCATTCTCAATTTCCAGATATTAGCCAAAGCATGAGACGGGCTTAACTGTCTCTGTTGCATCCTTATCTCAATCCTGACGGGATAGATGCGTTCAATATAGTCACCAAATTAAGTGAGAGAACATCAACTTTATAGAAGAGAGTGAAGAAAAAGGCTACTGCTAACTTCTGTTCTTTCTTCCTAAGAAATTCATGTATGAAGCAGCCCCATATAGGTAAAAGAAGAGTAGCACAATTGGTATTAGAATGCATATTGCTTGTTGAAAACACGCCCCAAAACGTAATGAATGTGTAGTCAATCAAGGTAATTGATAATGTCAGTTACAGAAAATCGTTTGTTTGAATCGAATTTATTTTATTTACAAACTATGATTTGTCCCTCCCTAAGCCTAGCCTAGACGAAACCCGTATCTAGCGTAAGTGTGAAATTTTAGTCCTGGTATCTATGATGAGTTTATTTACAACCACTGGGTCGATGCCACTGCTGGTGGAGATTTATTTCCCCGAGGGTATCACCAGCCCAGTAGTCAGCACTTCTGTGTTGATTTGAGTTATCATTGATATGTTCATAATAATAAATAAACTGTTAACAAAACTTTGAATTTTTGAAATACTAAGGCTTTTCTACCTCAGGAATAGATTACCTTAGCTGTATTTGGCAAAACTTTAAGGAATTTTTGGTCCTCAATGCTCTTCAACTCCGTAATTTATTTGGCCTTTTAATTTTTGTTTGATTCGAGCGTCACTGACGAGTCTTTTGTAGACGAAACTCGCGTCTGGCGTAAGTGTAAAATTTGAGTCCTGGTATCTTTGATGAGTTTATTTACAACCACTGGGTCGATGCCACTGCTGGTGGAGATTTATTTCCCCGAGGGTATTACCAGCCCAGTAGTCAGCACTTCTGTGTTGACTTGAGTTATCATTGATATGTGTTCATAATAATAAATAAACTGTTAACAAAACTTTGAATTTTTGAAATACTAAGTCTTTTCTACCTCAGGAATAGGTTACCTTAGCTGTATTTGGCAAAACCTTTAGGAATTTTTGGTCCTCAATGCTCTTCAACTCCGTAATTTATTTGGCCTTTTTTATATTTTTTATTCGAGCGTTACTGATGAGTCTTTTGTAGACGCGCGTCTGGCGTAATTGTAAAATTTAAGTCCTGGTATCTATGATGAGTTTATTTGTAGAACTTATTTTGCTGATCATATGTTTTCATTATTTGTTCACATTTTGGTATGTATACCCATATTATGACAATGTGACCTATTATGTCTGGTTTATTCACGCATCGTTGTAAATATTATGGAATTTAATGCGACTGTCATACAAGTGAGAGGTTTAGCGCTATAAAACCAGGTTCAATCCACCATTTTCTACATATGAAAATGCCTGTAGCAAGTCAGGAATATGACAGTTGTTGTCTATTCGTTTGATGTGTTTTATCATTTGATTTTGCTATTTGATAAAGGACTTTCCGTTTTGAATTTTCCTCGGAGTTCAGTATTTTTGTGATTTTACTTTTATTAGCAGATAAGCAAGTGCATATCTAGCTCAAAACATCTTGTTCAAGTGTCCTCCAATTTTCATTCTCTTATATAATAGTATTTCATGAATTCACTTCCTCTAATCTATATATAGTACGTACTATGTATAAAGCAGTTTAAACTGTACGGGTAATCTTGACATTCTGCCATTGAATTAAACAACAGAAGTAAATCAACCATTCAATAAACCAGGAACTTCCCTTATACTGTTCAAACATTTTGGTAAGTTAGTAATTTATATGTCTGTTTGAAAAATTCAAAACATACTAATATAAATATCCTAAAACTTCCTCATTCAAAGTTGAGCTTGATTTGTGTGTTCTGTTTCTGATCTCTTTTTGTCATATAGCTCAATTATTTTGTAATCACTCGAATATCTAATCATCTATAGATTTAAAATTATTTGATTTAAGCTTACCTTATGAAGGTTTATCAAGATAAGCGCATCGAATATGACATTTGTTTTATATTCGTTTGATGTGTTTGAGCTTTTGATTGTGGCATTTATAAGCAACTTTCTGTTTTGAAACTTCCTCCGAGTTCGATGGTATTTTTGTTATTTTACATTTTACTAATCCATCAACTTTATATATATGTGTTTTTTCATGTTCTAGTGCCAGTAGAAAACCAACGATTTTCGGCAACAAGTCTGTATCGCTGAAGGCGGAATACTTGTATTCACAGAGGATATCACTGGCTCATACTAATGACATAGGATCTGCTTATCCTCCCGGAACACCTGCTATCACTCCTGGTTGTTGGTGGGTTTCGTGTGGCTTCATTAATTTTCGGTGTTTTGTGTTTTGTTAACTATTGTTTGTTTGTTTGTCTTTTTCTTTTTTAACCATCGCGTTGTCAGTTTATTTTAGATTTATGAATTTGAATGTCCCCTGGTATCTTATGCCCCTTTTTAATAACACACCTTTCTTATTTTTTCCGGTGTCCAATTTCAAATCATTTACACACTAGGATGTTTCAACATCCTCATGCAGAGTTGACTTATGTGGTTTGGGCTAATAGATTAAGGTCCCTATGGTCCATAAAAGCTCCTCATGTATTTACATTTTTATTCATCATCGGCTTTCAAATATTTAAGTTTGGGCATTCCAGTTGAAGATAAAATTCTAGAAAAGCGTTACGGACGCATAACATTTACAAAGTCTTATTTTCATTCTATGTTATGTTTGAAGAACAAAGTTTGTCTCACGAACATACTTCATATAGTATTTGCTCAATTCATGTAAACTTTTCCTTATATATAAGTATTCATGAACAGTAATACTCGCCTAGTTAGTATTACAGTTAAAATAATAAAGCATGCAAACCAAGAGTTTACATGCCTCAAGTTGCTTACCAACTCTGTTTGGTTGTTTGCTCAGGCATTGTAGGAATTAAGATTAACACCTAAATGAAATGGAGAGGTGGAGTAACAGTTTGTTTACTATATAAAAAAGAGCTGATTGGACAATGGATATTATAGTGTAACAATTTTGATATTCATTGACCAATAAAATCTTTGTGTTTAGTAAACAGACTGTTATACTCCACCTTCCCATTGAAATTAGGCGTCAATCTTAATTACAATGCCTGAGCAAATAGTTATCAAAAGTACCAGGATTATAATTTTATACGCCAGACGCGCGTTTCGTCTACATAAGACTCATCAGTGACGCTCAGATCAAAATAGTTAAAAAGCCAATTTATTAACCAATCATGGTGCCCAAATCAATACAAAGTTGAAGAGCATTGAGGATCCAAAATTCCAAAAAGTTGTGCCAAATACGGCTAAGGTAATCTACTCCTGGGGTAAGAAAATCCTTAGTTTTTCGAAAAATTTTGTATACAGAAAATTTATAAAAATGACCATATAATTGATATTCATGTCAACACCGAAGTGCTGACTACTGGGCTGGTGATACCCTCGGGGACGAAACGTCCACCAGCAGTGGCATCGACCCAGTGGTGTAAATAGTTATCAAAAGTACCAGGATTATAATTTTATACGCCAGACGCGCGTTTCGTCTACATAAGACTCATCAGTGACGCTCAGATCAAAATAGTTAAAAAGCCAAATCAATACAAAGTTGAAGAGCATTGAGGATCCAAAATTCCAAAAAGTTGTGCCAAATACGGCTAAGGTAATCTACTCCTGGGGTAAGAAAATCCTTAGTTTTTCGAAAAATTCAAGGTTTTGTATACAGAAATTTTTTAAAAATGACCATATAATTGATATTCATATCAACACCGAAGTGCTGACTAACAACCAAACAAAGTTTGCAAGCAAGGCATTTAAACTCTTGGTTTGCATGCTTTATTATTTTAACTGTAAGTGATCCATTTTATTTTTATTTTGTGTGAACCAATATATATGAGTTTCAAAATAGATTACACTTAGTCCTAATTATACCAGGCTCATTCAGAACTGTTTTCACCTTATCTGACCAAATGTTACAAGATTTATTATTATGTTTGCCTTTACAATATTTTCTGTCTAAGTATGGAAGTTTTGAAGATAATTTTTAAAAACGAATTTTATGAAACTCATACACAATATTAAGAACCATTACACACAGACAAAGTGTAAATTTGGCCAGTAAGTCATTTACAGTTCTAGAGTTATGCCCTTTATAACTTGGGAAATTGCTAATTGTTCAGGTTCCGCATTCTAACAAAAGTTTGTTTGATCCAAATTTAATTAAACTTTTACACAATGCCAAGAACCACACCATACAGACAAAGTTCGGAAAATGAGTCGTTTACCCCTTTTGAGTTATACTCCTTTTTTACTCTGAAAATTGCAAAGCTTGAGCGGGTGCATCGTGACCTAAAACACATTCTTATTATTATTATTTTTTAATGCTCTTCAACTCCGTACTTGATTTGGCATTCCGACTGTTTTGATTCTAGCGTCACTTATGAGTCATATGAATACGATACGCGCTTCTGGTGTACAAATCATAAGCATGAAATCTTTTTTTTTATGAAATATTACAGTCCTTATAGTAATTATGAATAACTTGTTTTTTTGAGTGTGTATCTCTAATGTATTTTCTGTTTATGTAATTTTGGGTGTCTCGGTTATGTATTTAATCATCTACAACTAGTATATGGGAATCTATGCCTTATAGATAGATAGATAATTTTATTAACCAATCATGGTGCCCAAAATTTGAGCTATACAATCAAATGAATTACAAAATAAAGCACAGAAAATGATTAGAATGATTAAAGTACATTTAAACAAAAAACACATGAATACACATTTACACTAATTAACCTGATATAAACCAAGTTATTGACAAAACCTAGTTGTTATGGGTGCCACTGTGACCTGGAGAAATTACATAAATCTTTAGGATAGTTCTAGGTCTATGGGAGACAACTCCTGATCAATTTTAAATCCTATATATATATCTATATATATTTTTTTCTTCTATTTTTTTTTTTTTCAAACTACAATATTTTCTATAATTTTCTTTCGTTCTTCAAAAAGGGAGTGCAATAAATTAGATAAGTTTGAAGTAACAAACAAATCTTCAGATGAAAGAATCCAAACAAATTTTTGAATTTAGAATTTAAATTAGATAGATGTTGAGATCGAGTATCTTTTAGAACAGGACATTTTAAAAGAAAATGTAGTTCGTCTTCAACTGCGTTCTTACATAGCTTACACTTTCTGTCTTCAGCTTTAATTCCAATATATCTCCCTCTTTCGATTTCAAGATCATGACAGCTAGTTCTAAATCTTGTGATTATTTGCCTGTCCTTTTTTGAATTCATTTTTAAATATGGTTCAAACATAAAAATATTTTTAAATTTTCTGTAAGTTCTTAATTTATTGCCAGATTGTAAATTAGTACACTTCCCAGAATTGCTTTCTAAACTAGCTAACCAGCTTTCTTTAAATTTAATAGTTAAAGATGTTTTTACTTTTTTTAGAATATGGTTTTGTTTAAAGTTTGACTGGTTAACAAATAGATATTCTAAGTCTAGAAATTTAAATATATGTTTAATGTTTCCTATCCAAGATTCCTGGTTATGTTTGTCTATAGAATGAGATAGATTTATGGATTCCCTTAGAATAATATTTGAAGGTTCAATATCTTTCATAAGATGGATCCAATATTTTACCATATTCATGATTACATAATACAGTGTAGGGAGTGAACCTAGTTCTCCTCTACATGCCATATTTGATGTTTTTATATTAACTCCAAGTGAAAATTTACAAAGCTTAGTATGAATTTTCTCTAGTACAAGATAATCAGTTTCTTTTGATATAAATTTATCCAAATGTATTTGTTTCTTATGTGGTATATAACCCCAAATTTCAGATCCATACAACAAGATTGGTCGGATTGTATGGTTATAGATGTGTAATAAAGTACTAGGTTTTGGGCTTTCCACTGAAAAGGTCTTCCTTAATTTGAAATATGCTTTCATTCCTTTGTTATAAAGTTCTTGCTTTGCTATTTGGAAACTCCCAGATGATGAAAAATTTATACCTAAGTATGTGTAGTTCTGTACACATTCTAAAGTCTGGTTTCCTAATGATATTTTAATATTTTTAAGTCTTCCTGATTTGTTAAATACAAGAACCTTGGTCTTTTTTTATGTTAACTGTCATTTTATAATCAACTGTAAATTTATTTAATTTGTTAACACAATTTTGAAGTCCTTGCTCTGATGATGATAAAAGAACTACATCATCAGCATACATTAAAATATCTAAAGGATGTGTATTTAATGGGATTGAGTCACATGTTTGGTCAAAATAGGTTGGCAAATCATTTAAATATATATTAAAGAGACAGGGACTGAGATTATCCCCTTGTCTTACTCCTATATTTGATTTAAAAAGGTTTGTCCTGTGTTGGTCTATTTTTACACAAGTTTCTGTGTTTTCATACATACATTTTATAATGTCATAAAATTTTGTTCCAAAACCTATACATTTAAGTTTATAAAAAAGGTGGAGATGTGAAACTGAATCAAATGCACGCTTAAAATCTACAAAGCATGCATACAGAGGCTTCGAATTATATATGTCTAAATCGAAAGATTTTTTACTTATATCTTGACTTACATATACATATACAAAATTGACAATTAGGATAGGATTTTCCTGTCCCAGGAATAGATTACCTTAGCCGTATTTGGCACAGCTTTTTGGAATTTTGGAACCTGAATGCTCTTCAACTGTGTACTTGTTTGGCTTTATATCTATTTTGATATGAGCGTCACGGATAAGTCTTATGTAGACGAAACGCGCGTCTGGCGAACTAAATTATAATCCTGGTACTTTTGATAACTATTAAAACAAAACTTTTCGACAAAAGGGATGATTTAAGCTTCCCCATTGTGAACTTTCCATTTCTATATAGCAAGAGCCAAGATTGCATCAGCGTCTGCATATGAAGTATAAATCTCCCAGTTGATACGATATTCCAGAGCTTGTGTTTCCTATAATGATTTTCTTGATAGACTCATTAGTAAGTTATTTAACCAAGCGTTCCAAATTTTGAATTTGAAGTCATCGCTTCGAAAGTTTCCCGAATGACATCACGACCTGTTTGGCCGTTATAGAATATTAGATAATATGACGAATATGTTCAAATTGCCGTACAAACAATTCCGTCCTCTTGAGAAAAAAAATCCTCGACTGCGACATCAATGAATAAGAATTATCGGAACAAGGACAGCCTACCCTTGCAGATCACTCTGTGTTCAACCCTGGATTTTGGGGGGGTTCGTTTTGCTAGATTTTAAGTTTTCATGTAGTTGTGGATCCTTTCGGCGTTTTCGTCTGAGGTTTTCGTTAATTGTCATGACATTGTCAGTTTTTCACTACTGAGTTTTTAATGTTCCCGTAATATTTTCCTACTATTTTCTTTTAAACGACATACTGATTGTAGGGAAAACGGTAGTATTAAATTTTCCCAGCATTAGCTATAGGCCTTTTGTGTACCCAAGGCAGGTGAAGGAAGTCAAATTAGGAGCGCTGTGATTGGATGTAAGGGTACAATATATTTTTTATTCATCTATGAATAACTGCAGTGTGTATATTTACCATATACATTTTGAAACCTATTGAAATATTTTCAAGAGAATTATTCGAAAAGACTTGCAAAATCTCATTAATTTGGTGCAAAATGACGGTGGGCATGGATAACATAAACAAACTCCGTTGGAAGTTGGTCATGATACTATTTGGCTTTAATTTTTAAAACAGAATAATAAAGTACTAACACAACATATAACTGTTTAACCAGGTTTTTATCTTAAAAAGTGGTAAATTTAGAAAATGTTAATATTGTCGCCTATGACAGAATAAATAGTACCGTTTTCCATGTATTTCATCGATGTTCTTATCTGCTAAATAGATGATGAAAACGAATGTAGGTAACAAACATAAGCTTTGCGATATAAGTGTTTAGAATTGAATTCTATTTCATATTACAAATGACTGAACTAATTTATGCATGAGGTCAAAAACAATTTCTTCAGTAAAATAACAAAGTTTGACATGATACTTTTATTAAAGGTATTAAGACTCATTATATATAATTCAGTACTTTTTCTCTTACAAATATTTAAATTTCTATTTTTAGATTTGAGAAGCTGAATTAAAATTAAATTACCATGCAAAGTAAGGAGTGTAACCTTATTAATGCAGTTGTGGAAGGAAGAAGAAAAGACGTGAGTAAGTTATTAGATGACGGGGCAAATGTAAATTACGCCGAAAATAGATCTGGATTGGATACGACACCTCTGTATGTAGCCGTATGTAATAACGAAATAGAAATAGTAAACATCTTGTTTCGACATGGGGCCGATCCTAATATTCCAGATAAAGATGGTAAAACTCCGTTATTCATGGCTCTCTACGACGATGTCGATATTAAAATATTTGAACTTTTGATTGATCATGGAGCAGACGTGAACTTTTGCAACGTGTCGGGTGAAAATGCTCTCTTGAGTCTTTTTAAAGACTGTACAACGATTGGAGAGGGTAGGTGTTATACAAGAATCAGTAGACTGCTTGAACTCTCCAAAGATGTTTTATCTCCTAATCCGGAAGGAAAATGTCCGATTCACTTTATACATGTCATTCATCCTTCTGAAGAAGAACAGTCATCAAAAAATGAAAATCATAATTGCGTAGATTTTTTGCAGCGATTATTGCAGCGGGGTGCATCTGTGAATAGTAAAGATTTAACCAAAATGACACCGCTTATTTATGCTGCATCAGTATGTTGTGACCAAGCGATAGATTTTTTATTAGAAAACGGAGCGCACGCATATGACGTAAATATTTATGATGAATCAGCACTTCATTATTTGTCAGAAAATCCTAGTTATGAAGGTTTCGAAGAATCAGTTGACTGTCTAATGAAATATGGACTGGATGTAAACATGGAGGATGGTTTTGGACAAAGTTTACTCCATCAGATAATGTTTTCCGACAAGGTCCAACTGAATCATGTACAATACCTGCTAAAGAAAGGGATGGATTTTAGGAAAAGGGATAAAATGGGATCCACTGTACTTCATATGATTATGTCACCTCCAGATGACCCAATCGAAAACGCTGAAGACGATGAACTCGAATCAAGAGATAACGAAATAATCCAAATTGTCAAGTTTTTTGTTAATCGAGGATTAAATGTAAACGAGACAAATCTCCAAAGTTTGACACCTTTACACTATGCTGTTCAAAAGGGGAGAAAACATCTAGTTGAGATATTATTGAAACTTGGCGCAGATCCAACTGCTAAAGCGAAAACAGGAGAAACATCATGTCACATAGCGAGTAAACATCCTGAAATTTTAGAGATTATATTGGAAACACCTTGTTCTAGTATTGTCAACATCCAGGATAATTTTGGCTCTACGGTTTTTCATTGGGCGATATGGTATCAGGATAATGGTTCATTTTCACTGCTTTTAAACAGAGGATTCGATCCTGTCGTTGAAAATTCAGACGGTAGAAATCCAATAGATTATGCAAAATTCCTTAATTATGAATATATGTTATATCAACTGATTACTCCATATAAAACTTATAAGTCTGCAGGTGCAAGTGCAAGCGACCTTGGAGTCTGTCTTCAGGCTTTCGGTAAAAGTCAGAATATGCCCGAAGAAGAACCATATAACATTATCCATGTGCAACATACACATGAGCGTATGACGGATAACAAGTTTGAAAACAGAGAATGTATATGCAAAGAAAACATATTTTGCGGGTGCCCTTTCTTGAATATATTGAAATGTTGTGATAATGAACTAAATATCAGTGAATGGAAACTACATTTACAAGACCATAAGGACGCTTTTGGCAAATTTGCTGGTTTAATTCGCGATTCTTGTGACATGGGGTTATACTACAACACTGATGAAAACCATGATATTGCATTATCTATTGAAAATATTATGAAAAGCCTAGCTCAGTATGTGAAAATTGCAAACCCTATACTTGAATGTAATGTTACACTGTCAGGAAGCAGAAAAGAAGGAACAAAGATAGGACAAAATGACGAATTTGATATCAAATGGCATCTACTAAAATTTAGTGAACACGTAGAGCCAATAGAGCTACCCGAATTTCCGAAAGGTTTTGTTAAACTCAAGCTAAAAGGTGGTGCAAATAGTGAGCTGTTACAAAAATACGTGGATGAAAATGGCTTCATCGATAGCATGAAGGTCGTCAGAAGCTTGTATTCAGCTATAAACTTGGCTTTGTTGAATAATGATGTTCTTACAAGTACAAATCTTTATCTGAAATCCTTTCTTGATCTACACAAAGGTTCGATTTCTAATATAAATTTTCGATGGACTGGTAAATCATTTAAGGATCTTGATATATCTGTCGACATTGTTCCTGTTGTAGAACCAACAAAATGGCTACCAAAAACCATTAACTTGCACAACAATTTAATGAATCAGTTACATTTGGAACCAAATTATTCAGTTGTGTTCAAAACTCCTGCCTCGGAGGTGTTTAGAGATTGGAATATACTTCTCAGAATATCGACAGCAGACGTCGAAGCCGATATTATAAGAAGCATGACACCGTCAATACGAAAAGGGTACATTCTGGTGAAAGCATTACACAAATCCGAATATTTCCCAACTGTTTGGGACAAAGACGATGACGATGAACCAAGCGTAGAATATCTTACTACGTACATGTTGAAATCATGCTTTCTCTACGAACTAGAAAATTATTTAGATCAATACAATTCAAATGAACACTCAACTGTTGAACCGGATGGGGATTCAGCAACCGCTTGGGCACACAAAATAACTAGAAGAATGCTTGTCTGTGTTGAAAATCAGAGTATGCCTGTGTTCTTTATTCCAGAGGTCAATCTACTTCACACATACACCCTGAATAAAATCGTCAACCTGCATATATACAAAGCACAGTGTGAATGTTTGAATGAAATGGCACGCTTTGCTAAAGAATTACTGAACAAATTAGTAATTTGAATGATTGCATGACGACTCTTTCCAGTTTGAATGTCTTCACACGGTATAAGGATTTGGTTCTCTTAACTTTAAGTTTCGAACGTTCCTTGTTAAAGTTATTCCCGAAATACACGTCGCGCCGGCTGGTATGTTTTTAAATTTTTTAAATCAATTGTGACGTTGAAGTAACAAAGTTTATATCTAGTTCTTTATATTCAAATGAATGTTGTTTCAATTGTTTCAGTTTTTTCTTATGTTTGATTATATTTAAACTATAATATACATTTGCATTTGTATCATAACTCATATGAGAATAATGAGATTAGGTGAAATTGACAATAAGATAAATATACATCAAGACATCAAAGATACTCAAGGGACACTCAATTGCATTTGTCGACAATACACTGACAACACCATGACAAAAAAAGACAAACAACTGTATATATACAAACGAAACATAAACAACGCAGAAAGCTAAAGTTTAAGTAACTTGTTGCGACACAATCTATCACTTGAACTAAAATATCAGTCAAGCACATATAACGTCATTGTAATCAAAAACGTACATGCAGATACGAATAAGAGAACGAGTTAGGAAATAAATACACTATAGAAGGACTCACACATCGTCTGAAAAAGGAAAATTAATAATAGAGAACGAAAGTCGTCTGTTATAGTGTAAATATTAATAAAGTGTTCCTCTTTTGAAACTGGCATATCCAAATCAAGAGAAAAAAAAAATTATTGCTGTTCATATTAGCTTTCGAAAAAGCAAATTTTCAAAAAAAAATACGATCTTTTGTACATTTAGAACAAACATATGAAGAAAATATGATGAATTCTGAAATAAAACTAAGACCCTTTTCAAGATAAAAAAAATACCAAATTAGTAATTAAACTCATAAGTAGAAAATAAACTGACAACTTCATGGCTAAAAAACAGACAAACAACAGCATTTCAGTTGCACAGGCAGGATAACAGATCGTGCTCCACATGCGACAACCGCCGTGTTACTCCTTTTAAATCAAGTGATATGTCATTTAAAAAAAGATGTATTCAGTAAGTTTCTAGAAATGAAATTTGCATTTTAGAAATCAGCACTAATAAATCAACAACACATTTAATATGACATTTTATGTAAACTAAGTTTTCAAAATAAAGATTATTTCTATTCTTTTAGATGATTTATCCAGAAAAAGTCGTTCTGTAAGCAATCTACATATTGTTCTGTGTTGTTAGAAAATGTTTCTTCATTTTCAATTTCTCAGATTAATCGGGTTTGCCACGAAAATCTGAGGTGTGACACAAAATACATTAAAAGTAAAAAAAGATAAAAAATATCGAACTCCAAGAAAAATTTAAAATGGAAAGTCCCATATCAATTATCAAAAACATCAAACGAATGAAAAACAACTGTCGTACACATTCCTCACTTGGTTCAGACATTTGCTTATGTAGAAAAAAAGGGGATTAAACCTGGTTTTGAAGCACGGTCATTGACATACCTAAAACATCAATCAAATGGTCCTAACAATAATAGGTGCATTGCTACTTTAACACATCACATGACTTTACATTTGATTTTTTTTTTGGTTTTAATCTATTTTGATAATGTTGTTGTTTCCTTTGTTTAGAAAAGAAATGGTTTCGAATGTTCCCCGTTGGTATGACTTACCTAATAATCAGTGCATCGTTGCTGAACAGAATATCCTTGTTATGGAAATTTCTGTAAATCTAATGTCTAAAATGTTGAATCATTCGAAAATTTTCAAACCTCCTTTAAATATCAAATATTAATGGCTAAATGTAGGATAGTTAAAAGAAAAATAAGAAAATAAAGTATATCTGTCACATATTTATAAAGATATTAGCCCAAAATAGGAAAATATTTCATTTCCATCCATTGTTTTACAAATTTCAACTTTTTTCACCTTATTTCCTGACTCTAAATGACACCCCTCGCCAATTGAGATTTTGTTGAAAGTAAAGAATATGGTATACAAAGAACTGTTTAGCAAAAATATTCTAGGCGAAGGGTGGCGCCAATGTTAATTTTCCGGAAAACTGTCATTAATTTTGCATTACTCTGCTAAAAATCGCTTTGCATCTATCCTGTTGTTGTAAAAACTCATCAAGAAACAGGTTTATAATCTGGTACTCTAGGCGTATGTTTGTTTAAATAAGACCCATAAGTGGTGCTCTAATCAAAACAGTTTGAAGGCCAAAATAAATCCGAAATTTAAAAACGGTAAAACAATTATGAAAATAAGGCAATACATACACGAGGGATAGCCGTTATGTGTAGAATAACTGTTCTGTTTTGAATACTCATCCGTTAAGGAAAATACTTGTTATATAAGAAAGAAGATGTAGTATGATTGCCAATGAGACAACTATCCACAAAATACCAAAATGACACAGACATTAACAACTATAGGTCACCGTACGGCCTTCAACAATGAGCAAAGCCCATACCGCATAGTCAGCTATAAAAGGCCCCGATAAGACAATGTAAAACAATTCAAACGAGAAAAGTAACCTATTTTAAACCTATTATATGCATGACAACATAAATAAAATGCTTTACTTTTTTTTGTGTGTTTAATCGACTTTTGAACAGCGGTATATTAATGATGCCTTATTTTTAATACATAAAAGCAAAATAATGAATAACATTCATGTACAATTATGTAAATCAGCAACAGCTTGTTAAAGATTCAACTCAAAGTAGTGTCACTAATATTATATCCTCATAAGAGATAACAGGCTTAACATTTTGAACGCTGAAAGCCGAACATTTGAAAACCAAGAAACAAAACATCCGAAGAGCTATATGACCAAAAAGGACTTAAAAGATAGCAAAATCAATCTATAGTCGCCGTCACGTAAAATTGGCACCATGTTTTTTGTCAAAAAAGAATTAAATATCAGCCGCGTTTACTCAAGATGATGTTTTTCATTTAGCGGAAGTAAAATCCTGTCCAAATATCCACCACTGTCCTACCTTTTATTGTGTTTGCACTGTATAATCCTGACCTTCACATTTTTCAAGATTATTTAAATAAAGGCAACAGTAGTATACCGCTGTTCAAAACTCATAAATCCATGGACAAAAAACAAAATCGGGATAACAAACTAAAACCGAGGGAAACGCATTAAATATAAGAGGAGAACAACGACATAACACTAAAATGTAACACACATAGACAAAATCCCACGAGAATAACAAATATAACATATATATATAACATCAAAACCAAATACATGAATTTGGGATAGACAAGTACCGTGACACGTCTTATCGCAATGTGAATTTACACTCAAAAATAAGAGAAAGCAAACGACACAACGTTATAATGTAATACACACAGAAACGAACTATAATATAACAATTTACATTTTTATAACCACCATCTTGGTTTCTATGAGGGTCCCTTATTCCATAACATTCGTTACTCTCTGGTAATATCATTGTCATTGATGATACAATTTCCCGCGCTTTTTAAGTAAAGATGACGAAAAGCTCCGAGAGACACAAGAAAATGGAGAGCACGTGGAACTCCACGGCAACACTTCCGGTAATAACAATGTCGGATTCCACCATACAAAATAATCTTGGATTATGTGAAGGTCAGGATTATACAGTGCAAACACAATAAAAGGTAGGACAGTAGTTGATTTTTGGAATGATATTTGATTCCGCTAAGTGAAAAACATGATCTTTAGTAAACGCGGTCGATATTTAAGAAAATTTTGACAAAAAACATGGTGCCAATTTTACGTGACGGCGACTATAAGGTCAACATTGCATGGGAGTTGCAGTGGCGGATCCAGAACTTTTCCTAAGGGGGGGGGGGGGGGGCCGCTGACTGACCTAAGAGGGGGCCCGCTCCAGTCATGCCTTAATGATTCCCTATATAATCAACCAAATTTTTCCCACGAAAGGGGGGGGGGGGCCGGGCCCCCCCCCAGGGCCCCCTGGATCCGCCTATGAGTTGACACCTTAGCCTCATTAAAATTTCAAAATTTATAAACGGACAATTTTAGAAAGATTTGTTAAATCATGTCAGTACCAAAGAACTGACTACTGAGCTGATGATACTCTCGGGGAAGAAAAGTCTATTAGTGCTGTAAAAAAATAAAACAATGGATACATTGAAAAATTCTTGCTTCAAATGCGGGCTTTGTCAAAATCAGTTTGATGTGATAAAGGAGAGAAAATAGGGAACTTTGGAAAACTATCATGTCTTCAGGACATATTTAAAGTTGGACCATGTCTAATAGCTACGAAATACCAAAGACTTTAATTGAAACATATCTTCTGAGCATATTTCAAACTATTGTTTAATTACCAACAATTACCTCGCTGACACTTTCAAAACCAATAGAATGAAGTAATAAATGAAGCAGTAAGGATAACTCACATGACTTCTCAAAATCACAAATTCAAAGCAGACCATTTCAATTGTGATATCAATATCCTGTACACTGTACAAATCATCATTTTATTTTTTTTTGGTTTTTCTATTTTTCAATTTTTATAAAGCCTACCTTGAAAATACATTTTTTTTTAAATTTGATGCGTCCTTCTGTATCAACCCTTAGCAGGAAGATTGAAAAAAGTCATGAAGTAAATTGTTGCCAACATTACACAAACCACTAACGCAACACGGGGATTGAGGTTAACAAAAGTAGACATAGGATTATAAAAAGCCACGGTGGGGTAATGAAATAAAAAAAAAATGCACGAGTCAAACACGACCCGAGTTTGTTTTACAAGTAATTTCTTCTCTCTTCTTACAATGTTAAGCCATAGATGAAGTAATAAATATGGAATATATAATGACTATTATATAATAGATATATGAAGAAAACAACAATTTCAATTACCAGTAACAAGATTTGGCCCTAACAATAAAGATAACAAACATTTGCTACCCCCTGGTGCTGCTGAAGATAATATTACACGCACACACAAATAGTGACATGCGCATTGTATTGGCCGGTCAAATAGCAACTGCCTTTAATTAATCAATATAAATCAAAACACAAATTCTTCTGATTAGTATTTCGAATTATTTTATTTAGGTGTTGAGAACCTTTGGTGACCCCACGGTTTTTAAAAATGTCTATACTTAGGACGTCTTGAGCAATGGGCGTTATAGACGAACGTTCATCTAATCTGTCCCATATTGGGATATTAAAGTGCGCCAATCAATTAATGTCCACAGCCACACTGTTATGAATGCGATTCTACAAGTATCTTGTTCTCGGGAGGAATAAATCCTACTTTTCAAAAATTCACTCTGATGCAAATAACAAATTTTCTGAAACCATCGTTATCAAGATGCTAGATTTCTTGATTGACAGCATATTCGTTACGTTTGGAGGACGTGTTTTCAACAGACAATTGGCATTTCCATGGGAAAAAATATGCCATTTATCTTGCCGACTAGTTCCTTTATTCCCATGAGGCTATAAAGAAACGTCTGAGGAATTAAAAAAGAAGTATGCAATATCCTTGAACCATACTCTCCGCTATATAGATGATGTTTTCCACTAAATAATTCAAACTTCGGTTAGTATGTTACTATCCCATCAAAGTTGAGATAAAGGGTACAACAACTACAGTTAAGTCTTCCTCATATCTTGACTTCTAGAAATTGACTATAAGGGTAGGTTGAAATCAAAATTTTACGACAAAAGAGATAATTTCAGCTTTCCAATTGTGAACTTTTTATTTCTATGTAGTATCATTCCAGTAGAGCCTGCATACGACGTATATATCTCTAAGTTGATACGATATACCAGGGCATATATTTCTTATCTCATTTCCTTGATAGAGGGTTGCTGCTAAGTAGGAAGTAATTAAATCAGGATTACCAAGTGACGAAATTGAAATAATCCATTCGTAACGGCCGCTATAACGAGTTGATTAAAAGTTATGGAATATCTGCTTTACAGGTGACGACATTAATGCTCCTATGTTGTAACCAATATGCCGTACTCTTTTACCCGAATGTGACCTACCGATTTAGACTAATTAGAATTTTATGACGAATACGAAGGGTGTCACAGGTGGAGCAGGTTCTGCATACTGCGCCGGAAACCCGAATTTAAGTACACAAACGAGGAATCCGTTAACGAAACGTACATCGACAAATGAAGATATAAAACATTGACCCTCAAAACCCAGGGTTAACATTTTCCCGTTTATATGAATGTAATTAATAAATTCATGAAATTTCTCACAAAAAGGCAAAATCTGGGGCAAATAAATCCGAAACTTATATAAATAAACATAATTACAGCACGACATCTTATAAATGATGCTAACAATTTTAAATATGACATCAACGATATCATATTGAACGCCACTTTGGCGCAAATGGGTATTAGAAGTGGTATGACATTGCACAAGATAGTAAGATTACCGTAAAGTATACCGTTACATCGAGTTAAATTATGAATGATTTATACTATTGTCGGTAGAGATATTACTATTTCAAACAATGTAATTGTAACATAACATAGAAAGTCATTATTGATGTTAAATACTTAAAAACGAAGATGAAACGGCATTGATATTTATAATATTTTAAAAATATTCACCGAATTAAACTAACAACCTTGAACTAAATCAACCACCAACCGAATTATATTTGAAAACTTTAAACTTGAACTAGGAATATGACAGTTGTTGCCAATTCGTTTGATGTGTTTTATCCTTTGATTTTGCCATTCGATTAGGGACTTTCTGTAAATTTTCCTCGGAGTTCAGTATTTTTGTGATTTTATACTTTTTACTAATAGTTATTAAGGTTCAGTAACATTTACAAATTAGCACAAAGAAAGATTATAAATGTTTTAGATAATGACCTGATAAAACTCAGGCTAAATTCATTTTCTTGTAAATGTGAATTAAATTAATAAAGTCATGAAAGGAGAAGGTCCGGTAAGACCCCTTTTTGGCCCCAAAATATAACAGTTTTACAAAATTGTTAAAATGTAAACTTTAAGTTATTATTGGACAGTTGAATGCTTCTGCTACATAAATATGGGCTGTTTTGACCATACAATGCACATATATCGGATTGTAGCACCATTAAGTCATGCTAAATTACTGAAATCTTCAAAATTCTAGCATTATAGGTAAATTTTAGACGGTTTCCGTGTAAAACGAAAGTGGCCGCATTCGTGTTCATCCTTAATATTGAAATGTAAGTTGTATTTAATGATAATGCATAACATATATAAAGGTTGTGGATGAACACGGATGTTTTGCCACTTTCTTTTTGACAAAAACCATCTGTAAAGTGTCATTTTTCAGCATATTTGGTAGATTTTTCATATTTGAGCTTGAATCGGATCGTTTTTAATGACTAAATCAGTTAAAATCTTTCACATTAACTAATTGAATCAAGTGAAATAGACATTTAAGTGTTTAAAAAGTGGTCAAAATCTTTCGTCAGATGAAACTGAAATTTGAGGCCAAAACGAGTCCTTACCGGACCTACTCCTTTTTCATATTAATAAAAATTAACTTGTTACCATTTCCTATCCGCTATAAACTTAAATGATGCAATAAAACTATAAAGACAAAGAAGCAACTAGAACTCCACAAAAAACCTGAAGTAAGATCAAAGATTTATCAGATTTAGTTTGTAACCCGGATTAGTTTTATCTCAATCGATTCATGAATTTTTAACAGCAGCATACTACTGTTGCCTTTATATTTTTGTATAGAGATTTTCGCACATTTGTAAACAGTTAAGTTTTATTATTGCATATCTGCGTAAATATATGACTTGAGATGTTTAACAAATACGGTCCAAATTATATTTTATATACATCTATAATACTAAAATTACGAGGTCCAATTTGTCAGCCGTCATCGGGTAAAAATGACAAATCAAAGAATTCAACTCTATATATAACTAATATAGGACAATGGTGTAGATTAAAAATTACACCACTCCAGACCCTTTTGTTTTCCACATAATTAATATTGCCAATAATTAACAAGTTCCGGGTCGAATCTGATACCAATAGTATATTCACCTGTTAGCTATTACCTTATCTGTACGTTCCGCATTTGACAGGCGCACCACCAAACGGTGTATTTAGGATTTTGCTATATACACGGGTCATTATCAAAGGCTGACACTACTAAATTCAATCATTGTCAAATTGTTCCCTATTGTAGTTTTATTCACTATTTTTGTGTTTTTACTTTTTATTCAGCAATCAGCAAGACTTTCTAAGATAACTAATATAGGACAATGCTGTTGATTAAAAAATACTCCATTCCTGGATAGCCAGGACCTTTTGTTTTCCAAATAATTAATATTACCAAATAATTGATAAGTTCCAGGTCGACGGGTTCAAACAGAAAGATCTGAAAGCAGAGAAAACTGTGTATCTTATAATCGACATGACTTTATCAGATGACAATACTAATTACTAAAATAAGGCTTAGGCATAGTTATATACTTTAATTCAGTCACGGACCCACGATATCACGGGTGTGTACTTGTAGAATCTATATATTTCTTAATATTTGTTCATATGTTATTTCTGTAATAATTTGTGCACTGACATACTTAGAATTGGAACTACTTTGACCGTTCAATATATTTATTCATATAAAAGAATGTGTCAGAACATAGTTTATGTTATTATTATCTTTATTCATATTTTTCTGTCCTATAATGTACATTATGTCTCATAAGGGGTCCGAATCCGAATTGAAATATGTTGAATATTAATTGTTTAATTGTTATTGTATGGCATGTTTGAACTGCAGTCGTGACATGGCCCAAATCCCTTTTTTTTTTTAAATATATAATAAATATTAAGATGGATTTTGAACTGCCGTTGTGACATTGTCCCAAATGTGATATCTTTTCAGATTGTAAATTGGAATGCAGTATTGTAGGTGGATTTATTTTTTAAAACGACCATAAATCGTTAGTAATTGATACTTTTATCAGAGTTATACGATAACTTAAGTGTACCTAAACAATGCATTATTTGATTTTATACATTGTAAGTGATGACATGGAGTCACAAATTATTATCGTGTGATCAACAGTGGCATAGAAAATCTTAAAATAAATATTAAAATGATACAATGATGTTAGTTTTACACAAATCATCTGAGAGGTGAAAACATACAATCTTAATTGAAGATGTGACCACCTTCCTCCCTCACTTAATAAACGAGGAACATCAATGTTAACCGGCGAAATTCTTCTTTATTCTTGAATTTATTAACTAACGAATTGCTTATCGTTTAACATTGATTACCAGTGCTAATAATTTAGGACCAAATGCATAGTGTGTGATAACATGAACGACAGTCTGCTAGAATGAATGGAGAAAAATGACCGAAAAAATACGAAAAAGATAACTATAGGCTAAAAGATATAAAAAGAATTGAGATAACAGCTAAAATTTGGATAAATAGAGAAAAAATGTGCAAAAATTTCAACAAATGTAGAACTTTGATAATATAATCTTAATTCACTAATTCAAGGTGATCAATATTATACTAAGACATGTTTGTACATATATGTTCATATAATAGCATGTGTCAGAACATAGTTTATGTATCTACTTAATATTTTGTTTTTATTTCATGTTTAGGAAACTGTTATAGTAGAAATGAAGTATTGTTCTAGATGCACATTAATCTGCAACTGAATATATTTATTTAAACAAGGTGTTTTACACTGCCCGTTCTCTATTGGGGCAGCATTGTTTACATTAAGCATAAATTCAAAGCAGGTCAATTAAGGAATTAAACCTTTAACACAGGCGTATTCGTCGCCGTTGCCTTTAAATAATTAAATCTTAAAATTTATGATATAGAACTCTAAACCCAATAGAAAACTAAACTAAATACATCTTACAGTGTCACCTTTTTTCTCCAAAATTTTTGTCAAAGTCAAGCGTGTGTAGGTTTTATTTATGTGCTTGTCTCGCAATAACTTTAGTTCACCTTGTGCTAGTTATGTATTTTGACGTGCCCTTGAGTGTAGTTGCTTTTGTTTTAAATGGGACCATCCAAAGCTTGCTGTTTTGGGTGGACGGTTACCATCGCATTTTCGACTGTGTGTTGAACCATGTATGTCTTTTTTTGTGAGTTTTTTTTTGTCGTCGTGAAGTTTCATATTTGTCTAAAGCAGATTGAAGCATTTGTTTTTCATTTCAAGTTTAACTTTTGTAGAATGCGCAAATATAATGTGTATTCAAATACTGTTTCATATCTAACTTGTTTTCTTCATTATTAAAAGAGATCCATGGGAGTTAATTTAAAGCCTCCTACAAGCTTCTGAAAATGACATCATGTTGTTTATTTAAGTATACTAAACTTATATGAGTTATATACTATTAATTGTAACATTTTCAGTTTAAGGTCAAGTTGCAGTAAATAGGCTTAGTAATAGATTTTCATCAAATTTTGCAAATTTTGGTTTGTTGAGCTTTAATTGAAAATCGAAACTAAATACTATGCACCTATCTGTTATATGTTCTGAAACATTACTGATTGAATTCCATCAATATAGGTGAACAGTGTGTAAAAAGCACATACAATCGGCAAAAACGTTCTTAAATTTGTTTTAAAATAATCAAATCTTTAATTTTAATCCAAACTTTTATTTAAAAAAAAAAACCACTCTTTGTTGTCAATTGGTACAATAATTTCCGTTTTAAATGATGTTTATCAATAATAGGTACACTGATTTCATTTAAAAGTTTAACATGATCCAAAATAGTGTACTTGGTGAGAAATACCACATTACGTCGAAGTCACGTCAACGCGTTGTGGACCCTAAAACGTCGATTTTTTTTTTATAATTTTGTCATTCCATATAGGAAAAAGTTTGGTTAAAACACAAAAAAACTAAGTCGGTGATGATTATTTTTATATCATTCAAACAGAAATTTATGTATTAACAATATTTTGTTTTTTTTAAAAGAAAAATCTATGGATTTCAATTTAGACATTTGATGATTTTTATACAAATTAATGAACGTTTTTCGATATGTGGTTTCACAAATGTTCATACATCTTGATAGAATTCAATCAATCATATTTAAGAAGATAAAAGAGGTAAAGGCATTATTTTATTTTATATATTTTCTTAGAGAATTCAACGAGCCAAAGTTGTACACATCATTTTACCAAAAACTATGACATAGCATATTTACTGTTCATTGACCTTAAACGGTAATACGATGAGAAAAGAGAGTTATTTAATAAATGGAATTGCAATATGACAATTAAACAATTTTAAAATGTAAACTACTACAATTAGTTATTGATGTTAAATTTACATAAAAAGAAAGAGATAGAACAATCACTATTGAAGACAAGACTCCCTTTCATCATAATTATACAGAAACATTTAAATTGTTTTCTGATAAGGTCAGTTAACCGAATAATAAAGACTCTCCCCGTCACTGATTCTCACCGATGGTGTCACTATCATGTAATTTCATTTTTTTTTTTTTTTCACTTTATTTTTCTTCGCCATGGTTTGAAAGCAGAAGTATTAAACTAAAAGGAAAACCAGATTAGTTTATTTTAAATCATCATGCTGCATTTGCAAAAGAACAATCTATAGTATCTTCACAATATTTTGGCTATCATAAAAACAACATTAGATAAGACACCTTATCCTCATTCTGTACCATACATAACTTGATATATTTAACATAATTGAAATATATATGAATAATATAATATTTGACTGAGCATTCATTTTTTTATGATAGTTATCAAAGGTACCAGGATTATAATTTAGTACGCCAGACGCGCGTTTCGTCTACATAATCTATTCCTGGGATAAGAAAATCCTTAGTTTTTCGAAAAATTGATTGTTTTGTAAACAGGAAATTTATAATAAAAAAAATGACCACATAATTGATATTCATGTCAACACTGAAGTGTTGACTACTGGGCCGGTGATACCCTCGGGGACGAAATGTCCACCAGCAGTGGCATCGACTCAGTAGTGTCTTCACAATTGTATCATTGTAAGTTTATAAGGTTATCAAGTAACAAGAGCCGGTTATATGACTTCATATCTTATTTATGTATGTTGCACTGATTATGGCATTTTAATAATGACAGACAGTTTTAAAATGAATGCATTGATGTTAGATTTACATACAAAATAAAGAGAGATAGAATAATCATTGTTACTGACAAGACTCCCCTTTTTATGTAATTTTACACAAACCTTTAAATTGTTTTCTGAAACTGATTCCACCCAAAGATATTCACTCAACAGCACTCGGAGAACGCCGTAACTAAACCTTTGATAATCTGCAAAGATTTGAATATCAATTAATGTGCTTTGTCTATATGCCTTTCGGGGGTTCTTTAATACATATGAAGTACACTGTACTTTTACATGACGTTAGTTTGCTATTATAAAATATTTTTGCATGCTTGCCTTTTAGTTTTGCTAATGTGCTTTGTCTAGATGCCTTATTATGGTTCTTTGATACATACATCTTACGAGTCTCTATACCTAAATATCCCGTCATTGTGTTATTGTACTATGTAAAATTTGTGTGTTCTTGTCTTTAATTTTTGCTAATATACTTGGTCTATATGACATTTTGTGATTATTTGTTACATATTTGTTTTTATGGTGATTAAGATTATAACACAATGATGACTGTTGTACCCCTATTTTTGACATTTCTATCTTTTATGTCTGTTTTTTTTCACGTATCGTTGTCAATATAATGGAATTCAGTGCGACTGTCAAACAACAGAGAGGTTTAGCTACCCGAGGGTATCACCAGTCAGTAGTCAGCACTCCGGTGTTGACATGAATATCAATTATGTGGTCATTTTATAAATTTCCTGTTTACAAAAGTTTGAATTTTTCGAAATACTATGAATTTTCTGATTCCAGGCATAGATTACCTTAGTCGTATTTGGCACAATATTTTGGAATTTTTGGTCTCCAATGCTCTTCAACTTTGTACTTGTATGGCTGAATAACTATTTTGATCTGAGCGTCACTGATGAGTCTTATTTAGACGAAACGTGCGTCTGGCGTATCAAATTATAATCTTGGTACCTTTGAAAACCTGCAGGTTAAATCCG
Source organism: Mytilus edulis (assembly GCA_019925275.1). Taxonomy (NCBI): domain Eukaryota; kingdom Metazoa; phylum Mollusca; class Bivalvia; order Mytilida; family Mytilidae; genus Mytilus; species Mytilus edulis. The sequence continues at coordinate 86,455,203 of CM034356.1, read as the reverse complement.
CCATTTTCTACATATTAAGAAATTGCCTGTACCAAGTCAGGAATATGACAGTTGTTATCCTTTCTATTGGTATGTTTGCGCTTTTGAATTTGCCATTTGATTAGGGAATTTCCTTTTATAATTTCCTCAGAGTTCAGTACTTTTGTGATTTTACTTTTTAATACTAATTTGTTAATTTCATTCTATCTAGTCAGGTAACGATGGGAAACGATAAGAAATCAATAATTTTCCGTTGTTGTGACTCATTCATCGAAGTTTCAATTATTAAGGTCTTTCCTCTACGCGAGACCATCGGTAGATCTCATGAAGTATTATCAGATGAGGCTGTGTAGGATTTCATCATCCCCTGTAGAAGTTATCTCCCTTTTATTGTTATTCTTCGACATGGCCCCCCTCGTTGTTTTTAAAGATATCATAAACTTATCTGGACAATGGACCATCGGTAGATCTCATGAAGTATTATCAGATGAGGCTGTGTAGGATTTCATCATCCCCCGTAGAAGTTATCTCCCTTTTATTGTTATTCTTCGACATAGCCCCCCCCCCCTCGTTGTTTTTAAAGATATCATAAACTTATCTGGACAGAGGTAGATTTCATCATGATGTATTACCATATGAGACTGCGTAAGATTTCATCATCTCCTTTGAGAGTTATGTCCCCTTGAAGGAATTTCTTTTATTTGCATTTTTTTTAAAAAGTATTAGAGATAGAATCGATTTGAAAAAGGCAGCATGTACAAGAACAGATGGTAATGTTTATAAACATAAACAATTACTTTGTTCCTAAACCTTATAAGGAGTTATTTCCCTTTAAAAATTATAAATAATTTTTGAAAAATTCAATTTCGAGAACCAGAAGTCATAGAGACTTGGAACCTTCACCAATAATCTTTAATTCATGTGACCTTTAAAATGCACACAAGGTCAAAGGTAACCGAGTGCAAAAAAAAATTACGCTGCAATTTCAAGCTTACATATTAGGAAAACGATAAGACTTTGCTGCATACATACAGCGTATAAATTGTTCCCCTCGACGAGCTCTACATTTTATACAATAAGGCCAAAAATGTTAAACCGTCTGTTCAAAAGTTACAACGGGATGATTCTTAAAAGTATAGTATTGTGTGTATATCTTTTTAAAGGTAACAGATATCAACCCACTATAAACTGCAAAGATGATCAGTAATTCAAGACCTTCAATTTGAGGTCAATGTCAGTTCATGATGAAATATCACCTTGACCTTCACAGTATACAATGACCTTGACCTTGTGATATTTGAAAGGTCAAGTAGTCCTGAGTTGAATGGTGGTAGTTCCATGTCTCTTCATAGTCCATGAACGACTTTCGGTTCTCAAGTTTGGTATTGCATCATATATTTGATGATTCATTGTGACATTGATGAATTTTGGAATTGTCCCAATTTTTTTCTATAATGTTGTCCTTCAACTGTAGATTATTTATTATTTAACAGATTTGAGATATCTATTGTCGTTTTAGAGATAATGCAGTTTGCAATTTTGCGAGCGGCAGCATGTATTTCTGAATCAACAACAGCTTATCACTTAAAATGTTTAAGAAATTGAAGAGGTTAACATAGTTATATGTTTGACTAAATACCGAAAACATTCCATGGAAAAAAACACCCAAAAAATCAATTTGAAATTTTCATGTTTTGCATTAGTTTAGTTTAAACATATTTATTTATAGTGGATTGGGAAACAAGTTTTGCAACTTATATTATTCCCTTTCCACTGTGCGGGTGCGACTACTCGTTTTCGAAATTTACAAGGGTGTCTTTAACGTGCAAGAGATATGGCTCTCTCTTAACACGGGTCAGCCATTTTCGACGGACTATCATCGTTTCCTCAAGACCATACTCGCAGATGGTGTCAAGGGAGAGCCGAAAATAGAGTTCCTGAAATTTTCATCCCAAACGGGAATCGAACCAGGAACCTTTGTGTTAGTAGTCCGATGTACTAACCACAACACCACGGCTCTCATTGACTTTGTAAGTTTCATAACTTCTATTTATATAGTTGATATTGCATCATTTTTGGCACTTTGTCAAATGGGGTCATCTGATATATCAAAATTGAAGGTCTCATTAAACTCTACTTAAAAATGAAAATTTTGAACCTCTGTTTCATCCCAGGGGGAAGGGGAAGGGGGGGTGTCATTTAGTGAAAAAATTAAAATTTCTCAGATGGTAAGGTTGTCGCATATCAAATGATAGAACATAAAGCGTACATTTCAAATTTCAAATTGACGTCCCACAAAAAATGGTTGGATGGGGTCATTGAGTGCAAACAATAAATTTTCTTTTACGATACGGTTGTTTTATATCAAATGAAAGGTCATGTGTACTTTGAAATATCAAATTACCGACCTCAAAAAATGAGTTGGATAGGGTTATTTAGTGCAAAAATCTAACTTCTAGAACATGGCGTTGTCTCATATCAAATGAAAGCTCCTCTACCCTGTGTTACATATATCATACTTCCGATCTCAAAAATGAAGCCGATGAGGTCATTAAGTGTAAAAAGCGAAAAGTTTCAGAAGGTATGCTTATCGTTTATCAAACGAAATGTCGTACACAGCACATTACGAAAACATCACTTTTACAGGAAAGACCTTTCAATTGTTTTACAAACAATGGAGATTCTAGTGTGTCTTCACTGTTGTCTTCTTTGCCGTCTTTGGAAATTAAAGCATTAAACTAAAAAGGAAACCAGATTTTTTTAAATGATGCTACATTTGAAAAAAAATTCTCGTTTTTGTTCTCCTTAATATTAAATTTATTATAGTAACAAATTATATAGAGATTTCACCCCAATTTTGCACCATGCATATCGTGAGATCATAACTTGATAATAACATAGTGTGTTGTATCTTTGACACATTCCTATTCTTATCCTTTATCTTATGCAAAGTAGGGACTGATATTTAATTCACTGATAGCAACGATAAGAGAAACATACTAGTATTTCATATTTCTTATTTCATAAGTACAAGTTATGTAACAAATATACAAAAAGATGAATGTATATCATTACAGCCACTAAACTGATAACCATTAATGATAAAAGAAAACCCACAAAAACAATACCTTACCCTATATATCATAGACGATATATTTTTTTGGAATTTTCCTTAGTCATTTACAGGTCGAATGGATAGAAATTTAAAAGGGCACTAGCTGTTAAATTCATGTTCACCGATTTGACTCGAATTCATATATTTGATTTATAACCACGTAAAACATTTATTCAAATTATAAAAAATCTATAATAAACAATTTACAGGTCATGAGCTCAATAACATGTAGCTTCGTTTCGTGTAAATTTTAGTCTTAACGTCAAATAATTAACTTTCGAGTTGACCTCAGAAGACATCTGATGGTCATATAAGCAATATAAAACTAAATTTAGATATAAATAGAAAGCGGACTCGTGCAACTGCATTTTATTTTTAGGTCTGTTTAATTTCATATTATAGATTGAAAATATATGTTAATCAACGTTAGTATTATAAGTCTGGAATCGGTCACGAATGTTGTCGTTGTCTTCTTGTTGGTAGTACATGTTCATGTCTTCTACTGCAATTACGTTTTTATTCAATTAGTAACAAAATTCATCATGTGATCAAAATCGAGAAATCTTACATTTAGAGAACAAATTGTTATCCATTCGCTTGATTAGGGACTTTCCACTTTGAATTTCCCTCAGAGTTCGGTATTTTTGTTATTTAACTTTTTCTTAACTTCTATGTATCAACAATCCAGCGCAGTGATAGATTCCGTTCTGGTATAAGAAATCCCTACTCCCCATAGATGAACAGAATCCGGACCGGAGATGGAACTTCCCTAAAGATTGTCATGTTTCATGTCAAAAGACTCCTGTTTAGAGCTAATGTAATCAGAGAATGTGGGGAAAAACTTGTAGACATAATAACACGTTAGTGATTGAAGATACTAACAGTTTTCAAATCAAACGTTACCATTGAAAGAAATATTTTGTATTTGCACGAATTTGTACGCTTAAGATATTACAATGACTGATAGAAGTAGTTACACGACTATGACCAATGTGATCACAATTGGTGAAAAACATTGACATATTGTTTGCTTCTTATGATGGGGTTAATTTAAATTATATGTCGTCAATATTTAGGCCAATAAAGATGTATTTGGGATTGTCTACGTCGGAAGTCTGTTTATTTTACCGTTTTATCTTGTAAATATTTTCACAAATATATGAATACTTAGTATTGCAATGGTGCTGCCAAATGTCTATCCCTTTTCGGTTTGAAGGTTATTTTTCCACAGGTTTTAACCATACTCCACACACTTGATTTTTATGTTTTGGCATTTTATTTTATTTCTAAATCATTTGAACATTTGTTGAATATAGTTGGTAATAGAATTTTTGTACTTAATAAGTTCTGATAAATAAAAGTCAACAGCATTTTTTTCTTATTTTCCGAAACCGCTTACCCATTTCAAGTATTAAAAAACGAGCAAAACAAATTCGTCTGAAATCAAAGCGTTGACATTTTAAATTTTTACTACTTTGAAATCAACACCAGTTATGACTAGATATGACAATTCAGAATCAAATAACAAATGGACTGACATAAGGAGATTATAGGTCCACGTTGGCTGTCAAGTTTCTAACCCTTTAGTTTTGAAAAGAAGCTTGATACACAATCGTTCATGCTGATCGACATTAAAAAAAAAAATTCAAATCTCAGGGATTACAACATTATTGCATAAAAGATTTAAGAAGTTTAACTTAGCTATGGGAAATAAATTAAAACTTTTTCTGTATTTTGGAATTTGGATATTTTTCATAATTATTTCGATTGTTTTAAATACATTAAACATTGACTGGAAGCGTTCCCATTGGCTCACCGGTGTGATTTTGATTATTTTATTAGCGGTTTTACAGGGAACCGTATTAGAGATACCCATGCAGACAATATTCTGTATTGCTCTTGGAGGACATGGACGAGTACCAGTTTCTACTAAGAACCATAAATTAAAATTGATACTAAATTATAATCTTCTCGCCACGTGCGAAAACGATATAGATGAATGTATGCAAAATATGTTTGAGGCATATATGGGAAATTTACACGCAAACGTTGCAGCCGTTCTAGTCAGTGCAACGAAGGATGTAAAACTTAAGGATTATGAGCTCTATGTTCGCGATGACATTCGAAGAATGATATATTCTAAATTGTACCTCGAAGGCATGGCATTTTGCAAAATGCGCTACAATGAAATTGATGGACCTCGTCTTCAAAATTTTTGGAGTGCATATAGAGATTATGTTACGAAAGAGTTAAAATCATTTCATATCCACAGTATTTGTAAAGAGCGAATGGACAATTTTATGGTCGTTCACAGACTATCAAAAGTTTTGAGAAAATGTGGCCAATACCAAGATCTCATCCTTTTATCAGAGGGGGAAACGAAAGCCTACACGTACTGTGATCGAGAATTGTATAACGATTACGCACGCACGTATGGAGATCTTTTATTTGAAACTTCCGCCGATACGGGGAGAATTGTGGGAAAACGGTTTGACTATACATTAGTTCTGGATGGCGACACAACAGTTCCAGAGGGTACTGTTATCAAACTATTGGATATGGCAGCCGGAAATCCGGATCGTGGAATAATACAACCAGGTATTGAGGTTAATTGTAAGAAAGGGGACACTCTTTTTATGCATTTAGACGCAATGCGACAAGTAATCAACTTACCATTGACGAATGCTATGACCGCTCTTTTCGATCATTCGTCCTTTTTCGGGAAAGGGTTAATAAATAACAAATTATACATTCAGAAAGTAATCGGATATAAAGCGAAATTGATCGAACGTGTACCAATAGATGTTCTCAGCCATGACTCTTTTGAAGCATCTATTATGAATGTCTTGTATGTTGGTAGTATAACGCTCAAGGAAGCGCCACCCTATAACTATGTCACATGGGGTATAAGGGAAAGAAGATGGAACAAAGGAGAGGTTTTATTAGCGATGTATTACTCGCCAAGGATTTTAGGAAAACCTCTTAGATGTCTGCAAAGAAAATTCCAGAAAAACTTTGTTGAACCTACAGTAAGAACAATTTCAAAACACGATTTTGTATTTTCATTTATTGCTCAAACGATAGCATCCATTTTGCAATTTACACCGGAAGCAGTAACTGGTACAGTCAGGATCTGTCGTGCGTTTCATGCAATTATAACAAACAACACACACTGGATACCTCAAAGCGCCGTTGAAGAAGAATTTAAACGTTCAAATCATTTTGTTTCCGCGTTTCGCCACTTGTGGGGATATTCTTTATTTTCCGTTATAGCAGTAGCTTTAGTTTTTGTGTTCATAGGACATAGATTCTTGTTTCTCTTCATGGCAACGACTGTATTCTTGCTACCAATATTTACAGCAGTGACATCACATTCGTTACAATATTCCGTAAATTCTCTGCAAAGTAAGTCAAAGATAGCCAAAACATCTGCTTCAAAAAAGGCTTACTTTTCTTTACTTGTACCTAACGCAGTAGAACAATTCTCTAAAAATCAAGTTATATTGAAGTCCCAAACTAAACTGGATCTTCTGAATCTGAATATACTTTCGAATTTGGATAAAAATATTAGAGCTTTTAGAGAATATTATTAAACGTGAAAAGGAAGACGTAGACACTCTATCCGAATGGATTACGGCAGTGAGGTCGTTAATACAAATCAGAATCAAGAAACTGAATGGGTCCATCAATGCCCATGCTACGTCAATCTTTAAAGACCCAAATGTTGCTAAACACTTATCCGACCTCCATGATAAATATGTTGTTGTCCCGCAGACAAAGCCCCAAATAACATCGTTTTTGTCTGTAAAAGTCACTATATTAATTGCTTGATAACGAATTAGGTATAGACAATTCACTAGGAAACTCAACATATACCCTCACGACACTTACCAAAGAGGAAATCCTGGATAATCATAGGTCTGTTCTTTGTTCCTTTGGTATTTCAACAAAAGATGAAGAACTGGATCTTCCATCACTGTATTGGATACCTAAACTACATAAGTGTCCTTACAAACAACGGTATATTGCTGGGTCTTCCAAGTGCTCCACGAAACCTCGTTCTAAATTATTAACATCTATTTTATCAGCAATCAAAGACGGGCTTCAAAGTTATTGTGAAACTGACTATTCTAGAGGTGGCGTGAATCAGATGTGGATACTTAAAAATTCCAAAGATCTTTTAGAGTACATACAATCTAACTCTCTTTCATCTTGTAACAGTATTAAAACATTTGACTTTTCTACTCTCTACACAAGTATAAAACTAAAAGACAAATTGAAAGAGTTGGTATTACTTTGCTTCATAAAAAAGAATGGCCAACGTAGATACAAGTATCTTGTCTTAGGGAGGGATAAATCATACTTTGTAAAGAATCACTCTGATTCAAACAAAAAATTCTCTGAAATCGATATTATCAAGATGCTTGATTTCTTGATTGACAACATATTGTAAACATCGGGGCGATGTTTTTCAACAGATGTGCGCATCCAATGGAACAACTGTACCCTCGTACTTGCCGACTTGTTTCTTTTTTATTTGAGGGTATTCATGCAGAACTTTAGATAGAAAGATAAGAATTAGCAATATCGTATAACTTACCTTCGTTATAGATGACGTCTTTCCTAAACTAATTAAATTTTGGTGAGTATGTAGGAACGCATCTATACCATCAATGGAGAAAAAGGAATATAAGATACAGTTAAGTCGGCTTTATACTTGTATTACATCTAGAAATTGAAAATTGAGGAGGTTGAAAAAACAAAACTTTACGACCTAAGAAGAACGATTTCAAGCTTTCAATTGTGAACTTTCCATTTCTAGTAGCTAACATTTTGCAGAACCTGCTCGGGTATATTCTCAATTGATACATATTCCGTGCTTGCATTTCCTACAATGAATTTTCTATAGGGTTACTTGTCAAGGGAATGCTATTAACCAAGAGTTCCAAATGTGAAGTGAAATATCCCTTCGAAAATTTTTACGGAACCATCACGATTGGTTTACTAATGGAAATAACGTTTCATCAATGTGATCGGCTTGTTCCTTACGTCGTACATACAATCCTATTCCCTTCATGAATGTGACAACCGAATTAGATATTTACCGGTTTTGTATACTTAATGCACGACGACGGTGCTCATGTGTGAGGCATGATCTGTTACCTTCGGGAAACCTGGATCACACCATATTTTTGGTGGGGTTCTGATTGTTTATTCCTTAATTTTCTATGTAGTCATAAGTACAATTTTTTCTGTTTGTCTTTTTCATTTTGTAGCCATGGCGTTGTCATTTTAATAAGATTATATGAGTTGAACTGTCCCTTTGTAATCTTTCGTTCCTCTTTTAATAGCTATGAATAGTACTTTTATTTTCTTTGCAACTAACTGTTGGTGCATGTATAAATAATATGAATTATGTACATTTTTTATATTATTCTTGCATTGCATGTAGAATGAGTCAGAGTTGATAACAGTTTCATATGCCAGAAAAAAAGATATTCATATTTGTTTTAAATTGATTTTCTAATATCCTGATTGAAAAAAATATATCAGAAAAAATATGAAATCTGAATTTAGTGGATATTGTTGAACTAGCGTATTAATAACTTATATCATCACATAAGCAATGAATCACGAGTAAAATTAAAGATTAAGAAAAATCCATTATGAGACAAATAGTTATCAACGGTAACAGGATTATAATTAATTATGCCAGACGCGCGTTTCGTCTACATAAAATCAGCAGTTACGCTCAGATAAAAATAGTTATAAAGCCAAACAAGATCAAAGTTGAAGAGCATTGAGGACCCAAAATTCAACAAAAAGTTGTGCCAAATACGGCTAAGGTAATCTATTCCTGGGATAAGAACATTTTTAGTTTTTCAAAAAATTCAAAGTTTTGTAACAGGAAATTTATAAACATTACAAATCATTGATATTCATGTCAACACCGAAGTGCTGACAACTGGGCTGGGGATACCCTGGGACGAAACGTCCGCAGCATCCGACCCAGTGGTGTAAATAGTTATCAAAGGTACCAGGATTATAATTTCAATTCGCCAGACGCGCGTGTCGTGTACATAAGACTCATAAGTGACGCTCAGATCAAAATAGTTATAAAGCCAAACAAGTACAAAGTTGAAGAGCATTGATGACCCAAAATTCCAAAATGATGTGCCAAATACGGCTAAGGTAATCTAAACTTGACCAGAAATCAATTTCAAAAGTATATTACGAGCTTTGTTGAACTAACCATTAAATAGTTAAAACGGGATTCTTATTTGACCAGGTTATTTGTCGGTTCGGTCATATGATATATTTTCGGGGGGAAATATCTGTATCTAAGATTCACATCATTTGAATTTCAAAAATCAATAACATAACTTAATAACAAACGAATTGTATGGTTTCTGCAGCCTAATATGAAAGTGTCATTAGATTATGTAAAAACTAGGACAAATGATAAATTAATAGCTGGTCTGCATCTATACAGAATTGAGAGAAACTTGTAATGATTTTACAGAAATTGATAGATCATAAGAGTTTTGCTTTGGACATTAAGTATATACTATAATTATAACTCTTATGATTTCAAATTATAATGATTTTTTGAATAACTAAACAATATTAATTAGAATGGTAAATTTCACTCATGTGATAATATAAATGATTTTGAATAATAATTTAAATAGACGTCTTCGCCAGAATACGAAATCGAAACCGAGACGAATCAAATGTATATTTGAGTGGGTTGACATTTGTAATAACATTAACGGTACCAATTTTTCTGCACCAGATGCGCATTTCGACAAATAATGTCTCTTCAGTGATGCTCGTGGCCAAAATATGTATAATCCAAAGCTTATATAAAAGATGTAGAGCTATAATCCAAAAGTTCCAAAAAAGTATAGCCAAATCCGTGAAAGGAATCAGAGCTTTGCACGAGGGAGATACATTCCTTAATTTATAATATTTTTTAACATTTTGTAACAGCAAATTTAATAACCAAAAAATCCGTATTTTCATGCCAGTACCGAGTACTGGCTACTGGGCTGGTGATACCTCAGGGGTCTAAATACCAGCATGAGTCGACAGTGTAGTAATACACATTAAAAGGTACCAATTGTTTGCACAGATGCGTCATTTCGACAAATAATCCTTCAGTGATCTCGTAGCAAATTATGTAAATCCAAAGCTATATAAATGATTGAAACTAAATCCAAACTTCCAAAATAAGTATAGGACCATAGAATACCGTGCAAAACAATTTACACTAGGCGAGTCCTTCATTAATTTTATAATATTTTTTAACACTTTTGATAACAGCAATACTACTTCCATACAAATCGTATTTACATTAGTACAGGAGAATGATCGATTTGACCTAGTAACATGTGTACTACATAGTCCTACACAATTCGGAATGGCGTACCAGGTAGTTATAACATTAACGTACCATTATTTTTCATTTGCAAGATGGCATTCGAAAATAATATTTCTTCATGATGCTACGTGTGCCAAAATAGTAAAATCAAAAGATTATATAAGATGTAGACTTATCCAAAATGTTCAAAAAGTATACAAATCGGAAAGGATCAAGGAACTTTACAAGGGGAATTACATTCCTTATTTATAATATTTTTTAACATTTTTGTAACTAGCAAATTTAATAACAAAAAAAATCTATTTTCATCAAGTACGAGATTAACTGGTATGTGTGATACCTCGGGGACTAACAGTCCACCAGCAGAGGCATCGACCCAGTGGTAGTAATAACATTAACGGTACCAATTTTTGTGCACCAGATGCGCATTTCGACAAATAATGTCTCTTCAGTGATGCTCGTGGCCAAAATATGTATAATCCAAAGCTTATATAAAAGATGTAGAGCTATAATCCAAAAGTTCCAAAAAAGTATAGCCAAATCCGTGAAAGGAATCAGCCCAAACAAACAAAATTGAGGAACAAATCATGGTAACAAATGATAAACAAATCGTATGATTTCTTTGTGATTTGAAAGTGATAAAATTTCACATGCAAATGAGCTAACAAATCACAATAACAAATCACGAACAAATCACTTACAATTCATAAGCAAATCATAAACAAATTGTGAAGAAATTGATTTGAAATCATTAACAAATCAGAAGTTATTGCTTTCCTTCTTCAAGCAAATCACAAACAAATTGTTTTCAAATCGTAAAGAAATTGTAAAGAAATTGTTTTCAAATCTTTAACAAATCAGAAGTAAATCACATTCCTACCTCAAGCAAATCATAAACAAATTGTTTTCAAATTATGAAGAAATTATATAAACAAATTGTTATCAAATCTTAACCAAATCAGAAGTAAATCATTTTTTCCTACCCCAAGCAAATCACAAGCAAATGGTAAATAAATTGGCATCAATCATCAATTCACAGATTAAATCCTTTACATCCTGATTAAAAATATGTTCTGCCCTGAAACCCAAAACTTTGAAGCGCAATTGTCTTCATTTTACCTTTAATAGCTACTCCTCTAATTGTAAAAAGGAATACTATCTTTGGTTGCGATGAGGAACGAATTGTTCCCTCTGTGTAGGTTTCTCTTACTTTTCTCCCGAATTTGACTATGAAGAAATTTGAAAAAAAAAAATGGCCAACCACGTGTACTTAGTAGAATGATGTTAAATAGGTGATGGGTCTTAGTCTTGGTCCAAAACTGCTTCATTGTAATATAGCTTTGTCTATTTTGCCGGGACCTGGTCACTACACAACAATTGAAACATTAAACTTGCCAGTGAATTTTGTCTGCTGGCTTGGGAAGCTAGTCTTGAAATGAATGTTCTGATCTGTTTACACATCTTTTACACATTTTTATTTTGAAAATTAATCCTTACAGCACAAAGTTATCATGGTCATAATAAGATACTGAAATGCACAGTTTCTGAATTCTAAAGGTTAATTAACGTTTAAATAGTATTAGTTGAATATGTGAAATTAGAAATAAATAACTGAGATCCTTACCACCGTCATCTTTCATAGACTGAATAAACTCCTCATCTTGCAACTTTCTTTGTTCAGTTAATATAGAACAGTATTTGAAATTTGAATTTGACCTCAACCGGAAGTCAGAGAGATCGATAAACAAAGAAAATTTGAATGCATTTACATTTTATTCATTGTAGCAAATCATCAATGAATCACACCAAGATAGCTAACAAAGTTAACAAATCATTTTCAAATTATTTCATATGATATTCAAAGTTAACAAATCATAACGAAATCACTCCACTCTAGCTAAAAAGTTAACAATTCTCTTTCAAATCATTTCATACTATATTCTAAGTAAACAAATTATAAAAAAATCGAACAAAAACAGAAACAAATTACTTACAAATCATACAATGGAAAGAAATCACAAAGAAATCAGTTTTAGAGAATTTGGAAAATTCTGATTTGTTTATGATTTGTTTAATGAATCGCAAGCAAATGGTACTAAAAAATCGCAGAATCACGATTTGAAAGAGATTTGAATACGATTTGAAAGCAATTTGTTCATTTATTTTTCTGTTTGGGGAGCTTTGCACGAGGGAGATACATTCCTTAATTTATAATATTTTTTAACATTTTGTAACAGCAAATTTAATAACACAAAAAATCCGTATTTTCATGCCAGTACCGGAGTACTGGCTACTGGGCTGGTGACACCCTCGGGGACTAACAGTCCACCAGCAGAGGCATCGACCCAGTGGTAGTAATAACATTAACGGTACCAATTTTTCTGCACCAGATGCACATTTCGACAAATAATGTCTCTTCTGTGATGCTCGTGGCCAAAATATGTAAAATCCAAAGCTTATATAAAAGATGTAGAGCTATAATCCAAAAGTTCCAAAAAAGTATAGCCAAATCCGTGAAAGGAATCAGAGCTTTGCATGAGGGAGATACATTCCTTAATTTATAATATTTTTTAACATTTTGTAACAGCAAATTTAATAACACAAAAAAATCCGTATTTTCATGCAAGTACCGGAGTACTGGCTACTGGGCTGGTGATACCCTCGGGGACTAACAGTCCACCAGCAGAGGCATCTTCCCAGTGGTAGTAATAACATTAACGGTACCAATTTTTCTGCACCAGATGCGCATTTCGACAAATAATGTCTCTTCAGTGATGCTCGTGGCCAAAATATGTAAAATCCAAAGCTTATATAAAAGATGTAGAGCTATAATCCAAAAGTTCCAAAAAAGTATAGCCAAATCCGTGAAAGGAATCAGAGCTTTACACGAGGGAGATACATTCCTTAATTTATAATATTTTTTAACATTTTTGTAACAGCAAATTTAATAACACAAAAAATCCGTATTTTCATGCCAGTACCGGAGTACTGGCTACTGGGCTGGTGATACCCTCGGGGACTAACAGTCCACCAGCAGAGGCATCGACCCAGTGGTAGTAATAACATTAACGGTACCAATTTTTCTGCACCAGATTCGCATTTCGACAAATAATGTCTCTTCAGTGATGCTCGTGGCCAAAATGTGTAAAATCCAAAGCTTATATAAAAGATGTAGAACTATAATCCAAAAGTTCCAAAAAAGTATAGCCAAATCCGTGAAAGAAATCAGAGCTTTACACGAGGGAGATACATTCCTTAATTTATAATATTTTTTAACATTTTGTAACAGCAAATTTAATAACACAAAAAATCCGTATTTTCATGCCAGTACCGGAGTACTGGCTACTGGGCTGGTGATACCTCAGTGTGATCTCAATTATCATATTTCTTTATATTGTTCTCCATAGTAGACAAGCCACTCCCTCGTGTTTGTCAATTGCTCCAGCTTAACATCCTATAATTATACCCTATACTTTAAGAAGATTACATTTTCAAGATTCTATTATCATGATCAATGCAAACATAACAATACCAAGACTTCAAAAATAATAGTTAGTGTATCAACCTCAATTTACCAATGGAAATGTCTAAATTAAAGCGGTATTGCACCAATAATTAACTATGTGCAGCACTGTCCCTTCGATGAAACCTTCTTCGGAATTAATATTTGTTTTTTCTCAATCGATTTATGAATTTCGAACAGCGATATACTACTGTTGCCTTTATTTACAAAGTTAAACCATTAAAGTACTTGAGGAAGCACATGAAATCGACGATTTACCTTAAAATTAACAAATTTTATAGTTTTCCTCCATAGATTCTTCGGTGAAACCTTCTTCGGAATTAATGTGCGTATTCACAAAGTTATACCATTAAAGTACTTCCATGGTTATTCTAACATATTCATTTGCATATTGCTTGATTAATTTATGGTATTCAATAAAGGTTTGAATAATATTTTCATGATGGTAAGACTATGACAGTGTTAGCTACAGAAAAACAAATATAAATGATTAATTCGGCTTGAGTTCAATTACATGTATGCGAATTCCAACTCACTAAAATAAAAAGGTCAAGGAACTTTAAATGGGGTATGTCACAAATTGTTTTAAAATTTTGCATATAGTTGGGATTGTTGAATTAGATATAAAATCGAAAAAAAATAATACATTTATCTATTTAATTACTGATTGATTTTTTTTAAATAGGTGAATATTTGTATAGGAAGCACATGAAATCGACGAAAAAAAATCATAGATTTACCTTAAAATCGACAAATTTTATAGTTTTACTCCATAGATTCTTCTTTAAACAAATTAAGTTAATGTTTTATGATATAACATCATCATATATTTACCGTCTTCGTTTTTGGTGTATAACCAAATCATTACCTTGTCTGTAGAAAAAAAAACGTTTAAAAATCGATGAAATAGGGTCTACAACGCAATGACGATACGATTATTGCCACGTTTTTGTGTATTTTTCTTCTTCAATTATACCACTTTGCTTGATGTATACCATATAAACGACATAAATTACAAAAAAGGGACGAAAGATACCAGAGGGACAGTCAAACTCATTAATCGAAAATAAACTGACAACCTCATGGCTTAAAATGAAAAAGACAAACAGGCAAACAATAGTACACATGACACAACATAGAAAACTAAAGAATAAGCAACACGAACCCAACCAAAAAACTAGGGCTGATATAGGTTTTTAAGAAAATATGTAGTAAAAATTAAAAATGACAAATTTAAGAACGTTTTCGTCGAATTTATGTGCTTTCTGTACAAATGGGCACCTATTTTGAAAGAATTCAATCAGTAATATTTAAGGAAATAAGAGATAAAGGCATCATTTTTTTCGATTTTCAGATACAGTCCAACAAAGCCAAACGTGTATGTAAAATATTAAGATAGTCTGTGACATAGCGCATTTACTGTAACCTGACCTACGGCTTATGTTGAACATGTCTAGTAGAATGGTACTGGTCTGTGTTTTCGTGTAAAATAATGATATTTTACTGTGATTTTTTTATCTACACTATGCTTTGTATAATTATGCAAGTGTTTTATATTGTACATGTAGTCACCGTTAATAAAAAAAAAAAAACCAAAAAACATATTGATTGTATTTAATTTTTTGAATGTTTATCATCAAATTTGAATGAGTATATGTAACCAATATCTGTTACTATCCATCCAGCCAACAAACTGTTAATGCATTCCCCTATCAGAAGGTAAATGAGACAAAGAAATTAATATCATGAAAGTGGTTGAGGGTTGTATATCTATTTCAAAATACTCTAAGCCTCTAGAACCCACGCCTTTTCTCAATTTGACGGTCAAATATATTTACATCCAGTAAATAAGCTATAAACTTTTAAAAGACTATTTTTTCGTTGTTGAAGCTTTTGTTTAGTGTTTGAGACAGTTGCAAAGTAGAAGGTATTTGTATGCATTAACATAATTATGGTTTTTCATTAAATTTTGTTTCCCAGTATTATTCATCTTTGATATTATAAGTTAAGTGCAATATTTTATTCAGACGACTAGAAAGGATAATAAAAGCCATGAACTTTATCATAAAAAATATTCAAAATTAGGTCTTTTTTTTTGTCCTTTCCCTTCTTCTCTACTATCGCTTCTGTTGTCTACTCTTAAATTGGGACCATCGCCCTAGTAATTGTATTTTTTTTTTCATTTTAGATATGCCTCAAAACAACAGTTTTTAATGCTGTCTCTTATTTGTCATCGTTTGCCTTTGCCCACGGGCTTGTCGATGTGCTTGGTTTCTCTTCCTAATTAATTGTCCATCCTTTTTCTACATTGCTTCTGTTGTCTATCTTAATTGGACATGCCAGTAATTTATTTTTTCATTTTAGATATGCCTCAAAACAACAGCTTTTAATGCTGTCTCTTATTAGTCATCGTTTGCCTTTGCCCACGGCTTGTCGATGTGCTTGGTTTCTCTTCCCAATTAATTTTTTCACGGTTCTTTCCTTTTAATAATAATATAAGCACACAATAAAGCACCCACAGCTAAGGTGAATATGTTCCAAACGAAGATTAAACAATCGCAGAACATATACTCACGACGATTTAATGTCTATAGGGTTTTCATCTTTCAAGCCTTCACAATAAAGAACTGCGATACTCACGACGAATTTAAGGCTCTATATAGATTTTCACCTTTCAAGTCCTTCACAATACAAACAGAAAAACACGACGATTTAATGCTTAAGAGGTTGTCACTTTCAAGTCCTCCAAATATAGAACGTAATCTTACGACTATTTAAAGGCTCTATAGGGGTTTTCATCCCTTTTAAGTCCTTCACAATATAGAACAGTAATACTTCAACGACGATTTAAATGCTTATAGTGGGTTTTCACCTTTCAAATCCTCCAAAATATAGAACAGTAATACTCACGACGATTTAAATGCTCTATCGGGATTTCACCTTTCAAGTCCTCCACACTATAGAACGTAATACTCACACGTTAGGCTCTATAAGGTTTTCACTTTAAGTCCTTCCAATATAGAAACACGTATATCTTCATAACACACAAATGTATATCCTATACTCTGCTCGGGTTTACCATGAGGGAAAAAACTTGATATTTAGGTCAGAGTGATCAAACTATTATAGAGGTGTTTTGTTTTTCACATAACCCTTGCTCGTGTGTAAAGAGGAAGAGCGTAAATGGCTTTCTTTATGAAAGATATTTTCTGAAGATAGGATCTAAATAAAGGCAACAGTAGTATACCGCTGTTCGAAAGTCATAAATTCATTGAGACAAAAACAAATCCGGGTTACAAACTAAAACCGAGGGAAACAAAATAACTATACGAGGAAAACAACGAAACATTAGAAACACTGAAGTGAACAAAAAAGCAAACGACAATGCAACACACACAGAAACGAACTATAAGATAACAACTGCCATTTTCCTGACTTGGTGCAAGATTGATGTGAAAATATTGTGAAAAGAATAAAAAAAAAAACAACACTCAGGACAAACAATTGACCAATTTACATTGAAAAAAAAGAGAACCGAAGACCCTGTAAAGCTGGTACGAGCTGACATGCTCATGGAGAGTAAGCAGCTCCTAGACAACAACGATAAACGTCTGTACTGAAACGAAGAAATGGAATTTACAACAAAGGAACCAGGTATGTTGTCATTTTTAAATAAATAAATATTGAACATGGAAACGCTTCATATCAATTATCTTTCTTTAATTATTTAAGGAATTACTGTAATATTTTTTCTGTCTATGAAGAAATAACATAACAAATGTGTTGCATACTGAATAACCATGAAAAACGTTGATTACGTGGCAGTCACCTGACAAAATTATGTCTTTGAGCTGATAAACAAAACAACCTCAGCCAATCAGAAGACGCGTTACATCTAAAATTAAATTATTTTAAAATAATGACTCACTCGCATTTCTGGTCGTTATGAAACCTATAATTGATTCATACCTTAGTGTATGAGTTGTTGATTTAAAAGAACCGACATGATCTGATAATTCTTTGCTTTTACAACCTTTAGTGTTTCGATTTAATAAAAGATTTATGTAATTTAGTTATTTTGCTAACGGGACATCTCGGACCATGACAATCTCTAACGATTAGTTCCGAGAATAACTTGTTGTTTTGTTTTAAATTTTATTCGCTAGTATGAAATTTTAAAGTTTATACTTTTCTTATATTAATTTACACGACAGGTGGTGCTTAATACTTGATAATAAACAAAACAGCTGGATTTAGTTTGTTTTTCAGTTTGCATAAACACAGCATGCGGTATTCTACTTCGTCTAATAATTTACCATCGACTCTTCTGATTAAAAAGCTGATATATAGTTTATATGCTGCCCTAAATTTTTCAACAACAGCTGCAAGCTAGTAAAAAAAGTGTTTTTCATTGTTATTGTATTCTTAAACGTTTGAAATGTGCTAATTACTTAGCTATGTTAATATGTCACGTCTATTTTATCACTGTACACAAGATTGTATTCCTAAACTTTCAATTTGCAAAGTCAATTTAAAATGTAACCTCTAACTTTCGGAATAGCATAAGTTGACAAGGAAAAGCAGTTGAAAGTACCTTATGATAGCCATGATGAATTTGACAGATGACGTTGCCACAGAAATGAAAATTGGTGGAAAAATACATGGATTTACGATTTCTGCCGTTATCGTTTTATTGAATCTTCCGGCAGCTGCACTTAGTCTAGTACCACAATTTAGAGGGAAAATTCGAAAGTCGTGAAACATTGTTAGTCTTGGGATAACGGATGTTCTAGGTGGGGTTTCCTCGTTTGTGATGACAGATTTGTACGAAAATGTCCGAGTAGAAAGTTACGTGACCTGCAGACCTAAAGTTTGTTCTGTTTAATACTGCTTTCATAGCATCCATGGTCCACATTCTAGCCATATCATTGCAAAGACTATACATCATGCATACAATGTCTATATCTGTTGACATTAGATCAAAACAATGGCATATCATTATTGCATCGTGGATTTATTCCTTAGTAAGCAATGGAATGGTTTTATTTTGGAGTAAAAGAGAAGACGTGGACACTGTATGCAGGTATTACACGGGCAATGATGAACAAAAAGATTCGCTATATTCAGGTATTGTATCGATTTCTATTATTGTTGCCAATCTAGCAACAATTGTTACAATAGGCATTTATGCGAGAAGTTATCCAAATTCTACTATTTCAAAAAGTAGCATTCGTATGATAGTTACTCTATTGTTAATAACTGTTATGTACATAGTATGTGTAGTACCATTAGCATGTGTTCAACTTTACTGTTATAGCTATTCGAGCTTTAGGTCAAATCGACCATACGCTTTTGCCTTTTCAATGCTTAATTCTATTTGTAATCCAATAGTATATATCATCAGACTAAAGGAGTACCGAAGCGTACTGGTAGAATGTCTCAAATTCATTGGAGGTAAAATGTGCGGTGGATGTGGGTCTAAGATTCATGTCGATAACCGCAGAAACACTCAGAACGGCGTAGAAAATCAGGACAATCCACCGGAAGGTCGTAATACTGAAGAAAATCCAAATCTTAGTGTAACTGAAGAAGCGTTCACATCTATCTATAAAGGAGAAGACTCTTCAGAACATATCAATACCAAACAATCAGAAGTCAAGACAGAGAACGACCAGAATGTTTGTAATACAAGATTTATATACGTTGTAGAAGTGGATCCTCGGAACTGCTAAAGAATGACCCAGTTGATATTTTTTAGTTTTTGTATGGAACTTTATTTTATGAAATCCTTTTCTCAATCGCTTGGAATTTACAAAGTTCTAAATACTACTGCCTCAATAGTATATTCTGTGATTGATATATAAATTCACTGAGTCAAGTTTTTCGTTATGAATAGATAACATAAAAACGCAAAAGTTTTAAAATCAAATACTGTTTTTTTTTACTTTAAGGAGGCTCGAGGGTATAAAAATTTCAGAATAAAAATAAACATTTGTTTTTCATTTCAAATTTTATTTGTTACCTTTTGTAGTTGTTACTTTTTATATGGTACAAAAATCATTCAAAATAAAAAAAATTGTGTTGGCCCCAGATGACTTTTAAAATGTATACATCATTGAAAAAGTTCCAAATTATCTCCCTTTGGTGGAAAAATACCCTTTTTTGGCTTTAAAATTGAAATATCTTTTTTAACTCATCGGTGACCTATATTTTTTAATATAATTTCCATATAAGCTGTACTTGAACTAAGTTATTGTAAAATTTGAGCGATTTCTGTAATAAATTTCTTTCTATTTTTTTTCTTTCGATATAACCTTTATTTCTCCTATTACTTCAACAGAAAAAAACGACCTTTACAAAAATGTATGCTTCTTTCGAAGGCAGAACGTGAGCGCAAATGAACGGTGACCCCAAGTTTTATTTTATTTTTCTATTAATTATAAGATAAAGTTCATTTATAGAAAAATATAGAGAAATTCTATATAAATGATTAAGACCCGCGAACCCCCTTAAACAATTAGTAGATGAAAGCTTCCTTTATCATCAATGAAAAATTTGAGATAAAAGAGCCCATTTTTTTTTAATTTCAAAAACTGTCTGAGAACTCACGTAATTAAATTGTATCAATTTTATATGATTTTGAAGTTCGTGATTTCGATTTTCGGTTTTCGATTTTTTTCCTATATTTTCTTACCATAGAAGATTTATTTCTGTATTTAATTCTGTTAACTTGCGTTGGTCTTCTATTTTCTAGAAAGGTCAATTTCATGAAAGCTAAGAAAATGTGAGAGGACATTTTTTCTATGTTTGACATACTACGAAACGAAAGGGTACATATTTATCTATTGAATTTCATTTAATAAATACACTTATAGTTCTCGAAGGTACCATAATTATAATTTAATACGCCAGACGCGCGGTTTCGTCTTCATAAGACACATCAGTGAACCTCATATTTTTAAAAATAGTTATAAGGCCAAACATGCATAAAGATGAAGAGCATTTGGGGCACAAAATTCCGAAAAAGTTGTGCCAAATACGGCTAAGGTAATCTATTCCTAGGATAAGAAAATCCTTAGTGTTACGAGAAATTTAAAGTTTTGTCAACAGGAAATTTACTAAAATGAACATATATTTTCTTTGGTTACATCTTCTGACATCAGACTCGGACTTCTCTTGAACTGAATTTTAATGTGCGTATTGTTATGCGTTTACTTTTCTACATTGGTTAGCGGTATAGGGGGATGGTTGAGATCTCACAAACATGTTTAACCCCGCCGCATTTTTGCGCCTGTCCCAAGTCAGGAGCCTCTGGCCTTTGTTAGTCTTGTATTATTTTAATTTTAGTTTCTTGTGTACAATTTGGTAATTAGTATGGCGTTTATTATCACTGGACTAGTATATATTTGTTTAGGGGCCAGCTGAAGGACGCCTCCGGGTGCGGGAATTTCTCGCTACATTGAAGACCTGTTGGTGACCCTCTGCTGTTGTTTTTTTTAATTTGGTCGGGTTGTTGTCTCTTTGACACATTCCCCATTTCCATTCTCAATTTTATATAATTGATATTCATGTCAACACCGAAGTGCTGACTACTAGGCTGGTGATAACCTCGGGTGCGAAACGTTCACCAGCAGTGGCATCGACCCAGTGGTGTAAATAGTTATCAAAGGTACCAGGGTTATAATTTAATAAAGTGTACTGTCGATTTTGATTTGTGGATGTGAAGTTTGTGGTATGGGCAATAACTCTACTATAAAAAGTACGAATTATTAAATTTTGGGTTAATTTGTCAACCGTTACTCAAGAGAAACTTCCTGCAGTTATGTATAGTTCAACCCTAAAAAAAATGTATGTGACATACATTTATCATATCAATAATATTTAATCAAAATGGTTTATCACTTGTATGGAACACATCACATTGTGTGAGCATTTCCTAGATTTATTCAACTAGAGAAATCTCAGAGAAATAGAGTTATTTATCCATCTCTATTTGCCATTTAAAAATAGACTATTAAAGTTCGTTTTGAGAATTTCTCACTTCCGTAGATAAACATGAAAAAACCACCCTCAAATTATTTTGAGATAAACATGAAAAAAAACATTATTGATGTATCATGATCAATTGGACAAACAGTCAGCTATGACAGTCGGACCTTTGTTTAAGTAAACAGTTAAAATCAACAATCGCTAATAAATTGGAAAATAACAGCTTTGATTATTCAAAAATATGATTTTATAATACGGCTCGTGGTTTGAAATATGTACACCAGATATTGACAGATTTAGTTTGTAACCCGGATTTGTTTTTATCTATCGATTTATGAGTTTCAAACAGTGGTATACTACTGTTGCCTTTATTTTAAACCAAAAATAACCAAACGTGATTTTCGTGGTATACACAACAAGACTCAAAAACACATAGCATATACAAACGATAGGAAACCATCGTGATATAGCATTGTATAGTGTGTGTGACATGGTGTTAGTTTTCAGTAGTTACAAGATTATTTTTTAGGTATGAAGGCAAATATAAATGTGGAATACAAAATGACATAACGAAAAAATTCATCCAAGATACCTGGCTAATTATTTAGTCTGCAAGATGCGCATTAGACTCCAAAGAGGCTGCATTCATTAAAACGGATAGACGTTTTTGACAATTAAATAAAGGCAACAGTAGTATAGACTTGGTACCGGACATTTTAAGAATCTGGTTTTATGGCTATTCAAACCTCAGGCTCGTATGGCAATGTTAGAAATAGCTTATCGGACGGATATGTATCTCGAAAATTTCCAAAAAAACCATTATCAATTAAAACTATCAGAGGTTCGAATTTTCGTTGAACAACCATTTAATCCTGACTTTAAAGATTTATAGGTTTGGTTTTCGCAATTTCACATATTTTGATACGCCCCACAAAACATCCGAGATTTCTCTGGCGTCTGACGAATAACGATTTAAGATTAACTTATGAATAAAATTTCTAACATGCAAACAGTGCATCTAGTGTAGTCCCGAAAATACCTGCTGATAAACTCTTTCAGGTTTACTAATCATGCTAATGCTGTTTATAAAAAGTAAAATCACAAAAATACTGAACTCCGAGGAAAATTCAAAACGGAAAGTCCCTAATCAAATGGCAAAATCAAATGATAAAACACATCAAACGGATGGACAACAACAGTCATATTCCTGACTTGGTACAGGCATTTTCATAAGTAGAAAATAGTGGATTGAACCTGGTTATAGTGCTAAACCTTTCACTTGTATGACAGACGTATCAAATACCATTATATTTAAAACGATGTGTGAACAAAACAGACATAATAGGTAAAATAGTCACAATATGGGTACAGCAGTCATCATCGTATATTTTTATGTTGCCTTACAATGGGTGAACTTTGATCTTATTCTATTTAACATGCGTCAGAATAGGCTGAGGGTATTCAACATTTCATTAAGATTTAGACTTAATTTTAACTGAAATAATGTACAATTCGTAGACGTTTTGTGAAATATGAATATCACAAAAATTGTTAAGATTGTCTGCTGATATCGGATCAGAAAATATATTTTGTAAACTGACTGACAACACATTAAGATAATGCTTTAACTCGATATATATGATTCAGATTCATAAAACGTATCAAACATACAAGGCAATATCAGGTCACGAGCCTTACACCTACATAAGACTCACCATAGGCATTTGAAGGCCATACGGTGACCTATAGTTGTTAATGTCTGTGTCATTTTGGTCTCTTGTGGACAGTTGTCTCATTGGCAATCATACCACATCTTCTTTTTTATAAGTCCAGTTATAAGTAAAATACAGAAAAATGGAATTTTATTTTTACAAAATTTACTTCTGGATACTATCTTATGATCATAAATATGCTTCTGTCCAAGTTTTGTAGAAATCCAGGATAGTTAAAGAAAGTTATTAAAATTTCAAAAACTTTAACAACAGAGTGAATATTTGAGGACGCCGACGACACCAACAACGATGGAATGTAGGATCGCTATGTCCCACTTTTTTGACTAAAGTCAAAGGCTCGACAAAAAGCAAAGAAAAAACAGAAACTTAAATACATCACCTCAATTTTAGCTAATAAACTCATCATAGATACTAGGACTAACTTTTATATAATATACACCAGACGCGCGTTTCGTCTACAAAAGACTCATTAGTGACGTTCGAATCCAAACAAGTTTTAAAAAAGCCAAATCAAGTAATTTATAAATGTAACAATATCAATGATAATTCATGTCAGCACAAAAAGTGCTGACTACTGGGCTTGTGATACCCTCGGGGAAATAAATCTCCAACAGCAGTGGCATCGACCCAGTGGTTGTAAATAAACTCTTCATAGATACCAGGACTAAATTTTATATATACGCCAGACGCGCGTTTCGTCTACAAAAGACTCATCAGTGACGCTCGAATCCAAACAAGTTTTAAAAAAGCCAAATCAAGTACGAAGTTGAAGAGCATTGAGATCCAAAATTCCTAAAAGTGTTGCCAAATACAGCTAAGGTAATCTACGTCTGAGGTAGAAAAGCCTTACTATTTAAAAAAATTCAAAATTTTGTAAACAGTTAATTTATAAATATAACAATATCAATGATAATTCATGTCAGCACAAAACGTGCTGACTATTTGGCTTGTGATACCCTCGGGGAAATAAATCTCCACCAGCAGTGGCATCGACCCAGTGGTTGTAAATAAACTCATCATAGATACCAGGACTAAATTTTATATATACGCCAGACGCGCGTTTCGTCTACAAAAGACACATCAGTGACGCTCGAATCCAAACTAAAAAAAATAAAAAAGTTAACAAAAAATGCAAAAATGCTGATAACAGTTATCAAAGTGGGTTGAAAACAGTTAGCAACTTAAATTGATCTCAGATAACAGCTAAAAACACCTTGAAAAGGGCCATAACAGGTTAACACAAAAAGGTATTACCCCCCTCTGCAATGGTAACCTTTCTAATCTATAATTTATTATTATTTCTTGAACACCTTCAGGCTAGATCATGTAAGGTCAAATTTAAGATCATGTTTGAACACTTTTAGATATTTTTTTATTCCAATACAGGACTTATGTCCCTACTCCTCTAGTTGGTGACCCATCCTTCAACTCTCATCAATAATCTTTGATTATTAGTAGGATCTATTAAGAGCACTTCTACAAAAAACATATTAAACAGAAGTTTGGCAAGTGTTTCAAAAAAAGGGGGGAAAAGTGTTTAAAGAAGTTTCCTCAGCATTAGTTTACAGTTTAATTGATGTTTGTTGATTGCCAATGAAAAGGTGGAGTTTTGGTTTGATTACATAACATACTAAAATTTGATTGGACAAATGAGAGTGTCATTGTCTAAATTCAAATTACAATTTTTAACCAAACTTCCACACAAACAAACATCATTAGATGCAAACATACAGAATTACTGTTGATCATTTTATTGGAGATGGGTTCTAAAACCTGAAAAACAGAAATTATCATGTATTTACCTTTGGTGTTTTGTTTTTAATCTTTTATGATATGTCCTGTATGCTCGAAAAGTGGCATTTCTGAAATAGCAAGAAAAAACACATTTGATGAAAAATAAACATAATGTGCAACAGTTTAATTAAAGCAATGAAATATACAGTAATGGTTTTATTTTATTCATGTTTCTGTGCCACTTGTGAACTATCTAAAGAAAGTAGTACTTCAAACTTTTGATGGGGCTTAATGCTGTCATATTCACAAATGTCATCAAATTCAACTATTGTCAATAAGTAAAATTTATAAGTGATAAACTATTAACTTTACAACATTTATTATTGTAAACATGTGTTAAAATTGAGAATGGAAATGGGGAATGTGTCAAAGAGACAACAACCCGACCAAATAAAAAACAACAGCAGAGGGTCACCAACAGGTCTTCAATGTAGCGAGAAATTCCCGCACCCGGAGGCGTCCTTCAGCTGGCCCCTAAACAAATATATACTAGTCCAGTGATAATGAACGTTTTGCATAGAAATCAAAGATGAGGGTTATTTTCATGAATGTTTCAAATCAAACAATCAAATTGGGACAAACATATGTCAAAATTCAAAGGCAAAAAATTCAAATGTGAAAATAGAAATTCAAATACATTTGTTGAAGTTCTTAAAGGAATATGACTATGTTCTTTTAAAGTATGTAAGTGTTATATTAAGTCCATTTTGAATATTGACAAAAATTATGTAACATGATTTGGCATCTTTAAATTTTGTCACATACATGTACATGGCAATTGTAAAAGAAAAAAAGTTTAAAGACATTAAAGAAACAATCAGACTTACTAGAATGGATGGAAATTATTTGTTTTAAGTGTTAACCCAGCCAACAGTGTACATGTGTATATGATCGATACAAGCATGTGAAAAATAAAATTAGCCAGCCTCAAAGCTCTGGGGCCCATGATTTGTTTATATCCCTGCTACTAAAACATTGACAACAAAAATGATCTAAATTAAATGTACCTAAAAGATGTGACAAAACTACCAATATTTTCTCTGACTGATTTCTGTCTTCTGTATAATCTTTGTCTCCTTTCATGTAGAGGTGGTGGTGTTTTGCATCTATCTATGTTCCATAGGTGGCTTGTAAACAACAGGTCTAGTGTGTTGTTTCCTCTTGTGGTGTTGTTATTTATTTGCTGGACTGACAAGTCAGCTGACATCTGTAAAAAGGCTCCTCATTTGATTCATACCACCTTTAGAATAAATATTTGCACAACAACTTTGAAGCCCGGCTTTAAGTGCTGATACAGATGCTGTTAATAATCCAGAACGCGGTTTCGTAGAGCACTTGAAAGACCAAGCGATATAGCGTTGTTCGTGAGGGCACCTATCTATTTTGTGTATCCAATACACTGAAGGACGATCCAGTTCTTCATCTTTGGTTAAAACTCCAAAGTGACATAGAACATACCTGTGATTATCCAGGATTTCTTTGGTATTTGTTGAGTTTCCAAGTGAATACATAAATTAATTCATTTACCAAGCAGTCTATGTAATGTGATTTACACACAAACACGATGGTGTCTAGGACTTGTATCCAATACAGTGAAGGAAGATCCAGTTCTTCATCTTTGGTTAGAACTCCAAAGGGACATAGAACATACCTGTGATTATCCAGGATTTCTTTGGTATTTGTTGAGTTTCCAAGTGAATACATAAATTAATTCATTTATCAAGCAGTCTATGTAATGTGATTTACACACAAACACGATGGTGTCTAGGACTTTTTTGCGGGGACATTTTTGTCATGAAGGTAGAACAGATTTTTTGAAACATTTGGACCTATAAAGATTGATGCAGTATGGGTTATCATAGACCAATTCAGTTTCTTAATTCTGATTTGTATAAACAACCTCACATCCTTAATTCATCCAGAAAGAGTATCTACGTCTTCTTTCTTGAGTTAAACCCATTGTCTGATATAATCATAGACTGAATCCATCAGTTTTTAAGCGTGTTTGCAATTGTCGGATTTAGGCTCACAATATTTCGGGCCTTTGAATAACCACATTTGACAGAGAAGGCTCATTGACATTGACATTGACAAGGTCATTAGTGATAACTTGGTCCGTCGGATTATTGATTTATTACTTGATTGTTTGCACTGACCTAGACAAACAGTCACTTTCAAGTCTGCAGTTTATAATCTAAAATAGTGAATATATATCTTATTAACATGAGGCAATTACATAGATATAGGAAGATGTGGTATGAGTGCCAATGAGACAACTCTCCATCCAAGGAACAATTTATAAAAGTAAACCGTTATAGGTCAAGGTACGGCCTTCAACACGGAGCATTGGCTCACAACAAACAACAAGGTATAAAGGGCACAAAAAATCCCTTCAAATGGGAAACCCAGCGGTCTTATCTATATAAAAACGCGAAACAAGAATAACGTATGAACTACATAAACAGACGACAAAACAAGTGCAGTCTGTTTATGACCAAATGTTACAAGATCTTGTTTTTATTATTGTTATTTTTGCCTTTGACAATTTGTCTCTATACATGATAGTTTTGAAGATAAATTTAAAAAACGCAAAGATGGATCAATTTCGGGAATATTGGTCCTTTATGCTCTTCAGCTTCGTACTTTATTTGTCCTTTTTAACTTCTTTGGATTTGAGCGTCACAGATGAGTCTTTTGTAGACGAAACGCGCGTTTGGCGTAAATACAAAATTTAATCCTGGTATATATGATGAGTTTATTCAAAATCGTCATTTTAGTTAAATTACTCCTAATGTAGTTGATTTAATTACCATTTTAAGGATGATGATGTATTTGCAGAACTTATTTTGCTGATCATCTGTTTTCATTATTTGTTATTAATTGGCATGCATACTTTTATTAGCAGATAAGCAAGTACACATTTCTCTCAAAAACATCCAATATAAGTGTCCTCCAATTTTCATTATCTCATATAATGGTATTTTAGGAATTCACTTCCTTTAATCTATATATAGTTTCAATATATATAAAACAGTCTTAATTCAACTGTACATGTAATCTTGACATTCTGCCATTGAATTATACAAAAGAAGGAAATCCACCATTTCTTTTAACCAGGAACTTCTCGTATTATGTTTAAAACATTTTAGTAAGTTAGTAATTTATATGTCCGTTTTGAAAATTACTAATGTATTAAACGTTTAAAATGAATATCACAAAACTTCCTCATTGAAAGTTGAACTTGATTTGTGTATTTTTTTTGTCCCTTCTTGCCATATAGCTGCTTAATTACTTAAATTTTAATCATCTATATAATTCAAACTTTTTGCGTACCTTATGGATGTTTATCGAGCTAAGCGCTTCGAATATGACATTGCTATCCATTTGTTTGATGTGGTTGATTTTTTGATCTTTCCATTTGATAAGCAACTTTCCGTTTTGAATTTTCCTCCGAGTTCGATGGCATTTTTGTTATTTTACTCTCAACTAACCCATCTACTTTATATATTTGTATTTTTCATATTCTAGTGCCAAGAGAGAACCCAAAACCTTCGACACTAACTCTATATCACTGCGGATGGACATACTTATAGTCACAGAGGGTACACATCACTAACTCACAAGTCAATGCTTTATTAATGAAATAGGATCTGCTTACCCTTCCAGAGGACCTGATATCACCCCCAGTTTTTAGTGGGTTTCGTGTTGCCTCTTTAATTTTCTATGTTCTGTTTTGTTGTGAACTATTGTTTATCTGTTTGTCTTTTTTTTTTTAGCCATGGCATTGTCAGTTTAATTTCGATTTATGAGTTTGAATGTCCCCTGATATTTTTCTCTACACTTTAATAAAAATACCTTTCCTAATTTTTCCGATGACCAATTTAAAATCATTTATAATTTAGGATGTTTCAACTCCCTCATACAGAGTTGACTTAATGTGGTTTTGGCTAACAGATTACGGTCCATTAATGCTCCTTATGTTTCAAATTGTTATTCATCAACGGCTTTCAAATATTTTAGGTTTGGGCATTCCTGATGATACTAAAACTGTAGAAAAGCGTTACGGACGCATAACATTTATAATATCTTATTTTCATTCTATGTTATGTTTTGAAGAACAAAGTTTGTCCCACGACCATATTTCAAATACTAGTTGTGTTTGCTCAATTCACGAGAACTATTCCTAATATATAAGTAGTAAAGAATAATAATACTAGCCTAGTTAGTATTAAGCGATCTATTTTTTTTTCATTTTGTGTGTACCAAAATATTCGCGTTTTAAACTAGATTCCATTCAGTCTGAATTATACCAGACTCATTCAGAACTGGTATTACCTTATCTCACGTCGAATTTTATGAAAATTCATACACAATGCTAAGAACCATGATAACACACAGACAAAGTGTAAAATTTGCTCAGTATGTCATTTACCGTTCTAATTTGGGAAATTGCGAATTTTTCAGGTTTCGCATTCTAACAAGAGTTTGTCTTATCCACATTTTATGAGCCTCTTACACAATGCTAAGCACCACCACATTCATACAAAGTTCGAATGACAATGAGTCGTTTACCCTTTTTGAGTTATATTCCTTTTTAACTTTGAAAATTGCAAAGCTTGAGCGCGGGTGCATCGTGTCCTAAAACACAATCTTATTTATTTCATTTTTTTTAATGCTCTCCAACTTCGTATTTGATTTGGCATTCCGACTGTTTTGAATCTAGCGCCACTTATGAGTCATATGAATACGATACGCACTTATGGCGTACCAAATTATAAACATGAAATCTTTTATGAGTTATTATAGCCATTATCATCGTTATGAGTAACTTGTTTTCTGAGCGTGTATCTATAATGTATTTTCTGTTTAAGTAATGTATGGGTTTCTCGGTTCTGTATTTACTCTCCAACTTTACATATTCTGAATTTCTTGTTAATAGTCCCTCAATCATTTTATGCCTTATGTGTCTAAATCGAAAGATTTTTTACTTATATCTTGACTTACATATACATATACAAATTGACAATTAGGATGGGTTAAGAACAAAACTTTTCGACAAAAGGGATGATTTAAGCTTCCCCATTGTGAACTTTCCATTTTTATGTAGCAAGAATGCAGCAGCGTCTGCATATCAAGTATAAATCTCCCAGTTGATACTATATTCCAGAGCTTGTGTTTCCTATGATTTTCTTGATAGAAAAATCCGACTCATTAGTAAGTAATTTAACCAAGCGTTCCAAATGTTGAATTTAAAGTCATCCCTTCGAAAGTTTTCCGAACGACATCACGAACTGTTTGGTCGTTATAGAATATCAGATAATACGACAGATATGTTCAAATTACCGAACAAACAATTCCGTCCTCTTGAGAAAAAAAATCCCCGACTGCGACATCAATGAATTAGAATTATCAAAACAAGTACAGTCTACCCTTGCAGAGCACTCTTAGTTCCACCCCGGATTTTGGTGGGGT
Organism: Mytilus edulis; assembly: GCA_019925275.1. Classification (NCBI taxonomy): domain Eukaryota; kingdom Metazoa; phylum Mollusca; class Bivalvia; order Mytilida; family Mytilidae; genus Mytilus; species Mytilus edulis. The sequence continues at coordinate 86,424,214 of CM034356.1, read as the reverse complement.
CGTTTTGCTAGATCTTTGGTTTTCATGGATCTATTCGGCATTTTTGTTAATTGTCATGACGTTGTTAGTTTTTCTCTTGCTGAGTTTCAATGTCCCCCTGGTATCTTCCTACAACTAGTATTTTTCTTTTTTTATGACATGCTTATTGTAGTTTATCGATGTTCGAATCTTATACATGGATTAAGAAAACAAATTAAGGTAACACACATAAGCTCTGCGATATAACTGTCAAGATTGAATCATATTGCAAACGAATTAACTAATATATAAGGTCAAACACAAATTGTTAACAACGTTTGGAATGATAAGTTTATAGAAAAAAAGTTAAGACTCTTTCTATATCATTGAGTGATTTTCTCTTACAAATATCAAATATTTTAATTTCTAATTTTAGATTTTAGAAGCTGAATTATAATTAATTTACTATACAAAGTAAGGAGTGTAACCTTATTAATGCAGTTGTGGAAGGAAGAAGCAAAGACGTGAGTGAGTTATTAAATGACGGGACAAATGTAAATTACGTCGAAAAAAGTCTGGATTGGATACGACACCTCTGTATGTAGCGGTATGTAATAACGAAATAGAAATAGTAAACATCTTGTTTCGACATGGGGCCGATCCTAATATTCCTGATAAAGACGATAAAACTCCGTTATTCATGGCTCTCTACGACGATGTCGACATTAAAATATTTGAACTTTTGATTGATCATGGAGCAGACATGAACTGTTGCAACATGTTGGGTGGAAATGCTCTCTTGAGTCTTTTTAAATACTTTACAACGATTGGAGAGGGTATGTGTTATACAAGAATCAGTAGACTGCTTGAACTCTCCAAAGATGTTTTATCTCCTAATCCGGAAGGAAAATGTCCGATTCACTTTATACATGTCACTCGTCCTTCTGAAGGGGAAACAGTCTTCCAAAAATGAAAAATCATTTATTTGTCAGAAAATCCAAATAACGAAGTTTTCGAAAAATCAATGTACTGTCTAACAAGAAATGGACTGGATATAAATATTGAGGATGTTTTTGGACAAAATTTACTCCATCAGATAATGTTTTCCGACAAGGTCCAACTGAAACATGTACAATACCTGCTGAAAAAAGGGATGGATTTTAGGAGAAGGGATAAAATGGGATCTACTGTACTTCATATGATTATGTCACCTCCAGATGACCCAATTGAAAACACTGAAGACGATGAACTCAAATCAAGAGATAACGAAATAATCCAAATTGTAAAGTTTCTTGTTAATCGAGGATTAAATGTAAACGACACAAATCTCCAAAGTTTGACACCTATACACTATGCTGTTCAAAAGGGGAGAAAGCATCTAGTTGAGATATTATTGAAGCTTGGCGCAGATCCAACTGCTAAAGCGAAAACAGGAGAAACATCATGTCACATAGCGAGTAAACATCCTGAAATTTTAGAGATTATATTGGAAACACATTGTTCTAGTATTGTCAACATCCAGGATAATTTTGGCTCTACGGTTTTTCATTGGGCGATATGGTATCAGGATAATAGGTCATTTTCACTGCTTGTAAACAGAGGACTCGATCCTGTCGTTGAAAATTCAGACGGTAGAAATCCAATAGATTATGCGAAATTCCTTAATTATGAATATATGTTATATCAACTGATTACTCCATATAAAACTTATAAGTCTGCAGGTGCAAGTGCAAGCGACCTTGAAGTCTGTCTTCAGGCTTTCGATAAAAGTCAGAATATGCCCGAAGAAGAACAATATAACATTTTCCATGTGCAACATACACATGAGCGTATGACGGATAACAAGTATGAAAACAGAGAATGTATATGCAAAGAAAACATATTTGGCGGGTGCCCTTTCTTGAATATATTGAAATGTTGTGATAATGAACTAAATATCAGTGAATGGTAACTACATTTACAAGACCATAAGGACGCTTTTGGTAAATATGCTAGTTTAATTCGCGATTCCTGTGACATGGGGTTATACTACAACACTGATGAAAACCATGATAATGCTCAGTATGTGAAAATGAAAAACCCATACTTGAATGTTTAAAGTTACCCTGTCAGGAAGCAGAAAAGAAGGAACAAAGATAGAACAAAATGACGAATTTGATATCAAATGGCATATACTAAAATTTAATGAACACGTAGAACCAATAGAGCTACCCGAATTTCCGAAAGGTTTTGTTAAACTCAAAGCTAAAATGTGGTGCAAATAGTGAGCTGTTACAAAAATACGTGGATGAGAATGGCTTCATCGATAGCATGAAGGTCGTCAGAAGCTTGTATTCAGCCATAAACTTGACTTTGTTGAATAATGATATTCTTAGAAGTACAAATATTTATCTGATATCCTTTCTTGATCTACACAAAGGTTCGATTTCTAATATAAATTTTCGATGGACAGGTAAATCATTCAAGGATCTTGATATATCTGTCGACATTGTTCCTGTTGTAGAAACAACAAAATGGCTACCAAAAACCATTAACTTGCACAATACTTTAATGAATCAGTTACATTTGGAACCAAATTATTATGTTGTGTTCAAAACTCCTGCCTCGGAGGTGTTTAGAGATTGGAATACACTTCTAAGAATATCGACAGCAGACGTTCGAGCCGATATTATAAGAAGCATGTCACCGTCAAAACGAAAAGGGTACATTCTGGTGAAAGCATTGCACAAATCCGAATATTTTCCAACTGTTTGGGACAAAGACGATGACGATGAACCAGAGTAGAATATCTTACTACATACATGCTGAAATCATGCTTTCTCTTCGAACTAGAAAAGTATTTAGATCAATACAATTCAAATGAACACTCACCTGTTGAACCGGATGTGGATTCATCAACCGCTTGGCATACAGGATAACTAGAAGAATGCTTTTCTGTGTTGAAAATCAGGTATGCCTGTATTCTTTCTTCCAGAGGTCAATATACTTCACACATACACCCTGAATAAAATCGTCAACCTCCATATATACAAAGCACAATATGAATGTTGAATGAAATGGCAAGCTTTGCTGAAGAAATACTGAACAAATCGCGATGTTAATGTCTCAGAAAAGACTGTAGTTTGTTCATGTTTATGTTATATTTCATTACTTAGTAATATGAATGATTGACGACTCTTACCGGTTTGAATGTCTTCACACGGTATACAGATTTGGTTCTCCTAACTTTAAGTTTCGAACATTACCTGTTAAAGTTATTCCCAAAATACACGTCCCGCCGGCTGATATGTGTGTTGTGAATCTTAATTTCTTTCATTTTTTAAATCATTTGTGACGTTGAAGTAACAAACAGTTTATATCTAGTTCTTTATATTCAAATAAATGGTGTTTCAATTGTTTCAGATTTTTCTTATGTTTGATTATATATAAACTATAATATACATTTGCCTTTGAATCATAACTCATATTAGAATAATAAGATTAGGTAAAACTGCCAATAAGATAAATATACACCAAGACATCAAAGATACTAAAGGGACACTCAATTGCATTTGTCGACAATAAACTGACAACACTATGGCAAAAAAAAAGACAAACATAAAAAACGCAGAAAGCTAAAGTTAAAGTAATTTGTTGTGACACAATCTATTACTTGAATAAAAATATCAGTCAAACACATATAACGTCATTGAAATCGAAAACGTACAAGCAGATACGGACATAGAGAACGAGTTAGGAAATAAACACTATAGAAGGACTCACAAATCGTCTGAAAAAGGAAAATAATAATAGAGAACGAAAATCGTCTGTTATAGTGTGAATTTTAATTGAGTGTTTCTCGTTTGAAACTGAAATATCAAGAGAAGAAAACTTATTGCTGTTCATATTAGCTTTCGAAAAAGTAAATTTTCAAAATAAAATACGGTCTTTTGCACATTTAGAACAAACATATGAAGAAAGATGAAGAATTCTGAAAAAAAACTTAAGACTCTTTTCAAGACACAAGTGACATATTTGTTGCGTCATAAAGAAGTGAATTTCGAAAATCATTTAAAGATTTTTCATCGTCATTTTCAACTATATATATATTGTCTTCTCTTTCTAAACCAAACTCCAAGAAAAAATTTAAATGGAAAGTCCCATAACAATTATCAAAATCAAAATCTCAAAAACATCAAACGAATGAAAACCAACTGTCATATTCCTAACTTGGAACAGGCATTTCCTTATGTAGACAAATGGAGGATTAAAACTGGTTTTAAAGCACTGTTATTAACATAGCTAAACATCTTTATTGACAGGATCACATGGTCCTTACATTAATAGGTGAATTGCTACTTTAGCACATCACATGACTTCACATTTTTTGGTTTTAATCTATCGTGATAGTGTTGTTGCTTCCTTTGTATATCTGTCACATATTTATAAACATATCTGCCTAAAATAGGAAACTATTTCATTTTCATCCAGTTTTTTTTTTACAAATTTCAAGTTTTTCACCTTATTTTATGACTCTAAATATGGCACCACCCCTCGCCAATTACGATTTTTGTTGAAAGTAAAGAATATGGCATATAAAGAATAGTCCAGCACAAATATTCTAGGCGAAGGATGGCGCCAATGTTAATTTTTCGGAAAACTGTCATAAATTTTGCATAACTCTGCTAAAAAATACTTTGCATGTATCCAGTTTTAAAAACTGATAAAAAAAAAGGTTTATAATCTGGTACTTGAGGCGCATGTTTGTTCAAATAAGACCCATAAGTTGTGCTCGAATTAAAAGGCCAAAAGAAATCCGAAAATTTAAAAATTATAAAACAATTATGAAATAAGGCAATACATACATGAGGGATAGCGTTATGTGTAGAATAACTGTTCTGTTTTGAATAATCATCAGTTAAGGAAAATAAATGTTAACCTATTATATTCATGACAACATAAACAAAATACTTTACCTTTTTACTTTTTGCGAAATCGACTTTTGGAGAGCGGTATCTTAAATTCATATATAACTTCAAATTTAGAAAATTGATGCAAATGCTTTTTTTATAACCAAGTGTCATGTTTTGTTATAAAAGTTATGTACATAATCTTTTTTCTGCAGAAAGTTCTTTAATTCTTCAAAATTTAAAAGAAATTCATATTGTTTTTAAATGTTTCCAACACGTTTTCCGTATGCAGCGTGACCTTTCTCGTAGAAATCCGGTGATCGCAATACACAAGGGCGAAGGGGAAAACCAAACGTACACATCGCTCCGTCATCGAAATAAACTGTTTACTACTGCCCATGCTTCTTTGTTGATTGTGTACAACTGTGAAAGACAGTAAATTTCGACTTCAAAACGACCATTAATTAGCTTCCATATTGTCACAAGAACACTGATCAATTGAAATATTTTTTTGACGAATATACGAAATGAATGCGTAAAAAATGACTTAGTTTATGATATATGTATGCATTGGTTCAAAAATTAGATACGCATTATTTTTCACCGGTCACTCGTTTCATATGACTTAATGATGCCTTATTTTTTATACATAAAAGCAAAACAATGTATAAAACTCATGTACAATTATGTAAATCAGCAACAGTTTGTTAAAGTCTTAACTCAAAGTAGTGTCACTAATATTATATCCTCATTAGGAGATACCAGGTATAACATTTTGAACACTGAAAGCCGAACATTTGAAAACCAAAGATGTGTAAGAAACAAAACATCAGAAGAGCTATATGACCAAAAAGGACTTAACAGATAGCAAAATCAATCTAAGGTCAACATTGCATGGGAGTTGACACCTTAGCCTCATTAAAATTTCAAATTTATAAACGGACACTTTTAAGAACTGACTACTTTCTAGATCAGTATGATGTGATGAACGAGAGAAAATAGGCAACTCTGGAGTTTAATCATGTCTTCTGGACATATTCAAAGTTGGACCATATCCAATAGCTACGAATTACCAAAGTCTTTAATTGAAACATATCTTCTGAACATATTTCAAAATATTGTTTAATTAACAACAATTACCTCATTGACACTTTCAAAACCAATAGACTGAAGTAATAAATGAAGCAGTAAGGATAACTCACATGACTTCTCAAAATCACAAATTCAAAGCAGACCATTTCAATTGTGATATGAATATCCTGTTCATTGTGCAAATCATCATTTTGTTTCTTTTAGTTTTTCTATTTTTCAATTTCTAATAAAGCCTTTCTTGAAAATACTTTTCTTTTTAAAATTTGATGCGTCCTTCTGTTTCAACCCTTAGCAGGAAGATTGAAAAAAGTCATGAAATAAATTATTGCCAACATTACACAAACCACTAACGCAACACGGTGATTGTAACAATCCAGAATATTTATAATTCTATGCTATCCTTTCTTTCATCCTTAACTATAAATAAAATATACATGTATGTATACAAGGGTAGTATGTGTGTGGAGAGAGAATACATATCAAACGATAACAGCATACCCCTCATAAATGCAAATTGTTTTTGGCTTTGGCTATACTTTTGGGTCCTTTTTTGTTTATTGTTCTTCATATTTTTAACAAGCTTTGGATTTTCAATTTTTTTGTAGCACCACTGAAGAGACATTGACCGAAAAGCGCATCTGGTGCAGAAAAAAATGATACCGTTTATGTTATTATGTAGATTCTTATCCTATTTATCGAATGAATGAGGAATGATTAGTAATCAAATATACCAGGCTTATAATTTGAATCGCCGGACGCGCGTTTCGTCTACACAAGACTCATCAGTGACGCTCAGATCAAAATAGTTAGATAGCAAATCAAGTATAAAGTTGAAGAGCATTGAGTATCTAAATTTCCAAAAAGCTGTGCAAAATACGGCTAAGGTAATCTATGACTGGGATAAGAAAATCCTTAGTATTTCGAATAATTCATACTTTTGCAAGCAGTTCATTTATAAAAATGACCATAAAAAAAGAAGATTTGGTATGATTGCTAATAAGACTCTCCAACAAGAGACCAAAATAACACAGAAATTAACAACTTTAGGTCACCGTACGGCCTTCAACAATGAGAAAAGCCCATACCGCATGGTCAGCTATAAAAGGCCTCAAATTGACAATGTTAAACAATTCAAACGAGAAAACCTAACGGCCTAATTTATGTATAAGAAATGAACGAAAAACATATATGTAACACATAGACAAACGACAATCACTGAATCAAAGTCTCCTGTATTGGCAATTCACTTAAAATCTCAACATATACCCCTCCCCCCGATACTTACTAAAGAATAAATCCGGGATAATCTTAGGTATGTTCTATGTTCCTTTGGATCAATCGACACAAAAAAACGAACTGGATCTTCTATGACTGTAATACCTAAGTAATCTTACAAATAACTTTATATTGATGGGTCTTCCAAGTGCTAATGAAACATCTTTCTAAATTATTAAGAGCAAATTTATCAACAGTCATGGCTGGGGTTCAACGTTATCAAGTTGTAGAACTACCTTTTCTAGAGGTGGTGTGAAACAGAAGTGGATATTGGAAAATTCAAAATATATTCTAGAGTATATACATTCTAAGACTTTCCCTCTGGTATCTGTCGCTCCTCTTTTACAATAGTATGAAAACATTTGACTTTCTACACTTATCACAAGTAATCCTTATTCTTAACTAAAAGACAAATTGAAAGAGTTGATCCTGCTTTGTATTAAGAAATGACCAAACGTAGATACAAGTATCTTGTCCTCGGGAGGAATTAATCATACATTTAAAAAAAATCACTCTGATGCAAACAACAAATTTTCTGAAACCCCCGTTATCAAGATGCTTGATTTCTTGATCGACAACATATGCGTTACGTTTGAAGGACGTATTTTTCAACAGACAATCGGCATTCCCCTAAGAACAAAGTGTGCCATTTGTCTTGCCAACGTGTTCCTTTATTCCCATGAGGCTATATAGAAACGTCTGAGGAAGAAAGAAAAGAAGTATGCATTATCCTTGAACTATACTTTCCGCTATATAGATGATGTTTTATCACTAAATAATTCAAACTTTGGTTACTATGTTACTATCCTATCAAAATTGAGATGAAGGATACAACAGCTATAGTTAAGTCTGCCTCATATCTTGACCACTAGAGATTGTCTATGAGGGTAGGTTGAAATCAACATTTTACGACAAAAGAGATGATTTCAGCTGTCCAATGGTGAACTTTCTATTTCTATGTATCATCATTCCAGTTGCGCCTGCATAAGGAGTGTATATCTCTAAGTTGATACGATATACCAGGGCATATATTTCTTATCTATTTTCCTTGATAGGGATAACCGCTGAATAGGAAGTTATTAAATCAGTAGTTCCATGTGCAATAGCGAGTTGGTCGAAAGTTATGGAATATCTGTTTCACAGATGACGATATGCATGTTTCTATATTGTAACCAATATCCCGTACCCTTTTAACCGAATGTGACCTACCAAACTAGACTTATCGCCGGGTTTTTTTTTTACTTATATGACGAATACGAAGGGTATCATAGGTGGAGCAGGTTCTGCATACTCCGCCGTAAACCCAAATGTAAGTACACAAACGAGGAATCCGCTAACGAAAACGTATATTGACAAATGCAGATTAAAAACATTGACCTAATAAAACCCAGGGTGAATTCATTTTCCCGTAAATATGAATGAAATTAATAAAGTCATGAAATTTCTCACAAAAAGGCAAAATCTGGGGCAAATAAATCTGAAATTTATATAAATAAACATAATTACAGCACGACATCTTATAAATGATGCTAAAACATTTGAACATGACTCCAAAGATATCATATTAAACGCCACTTTGGCGCAAATGGGTCATAAGAAGTGGTATCTATAACATTGCACTGGATAGTAAGGTTACCGAAAGTTTACCGTTACAGCGATTTAAATTATGAATGATTTATACTATTGTCGCTAGTGGTATTACTATTTCAAACAATGTAATTATAACATTACATAGAAAGTCATTATTGATGTTAAATACTTAAATGATATACTGGTCATACTTGGACTGAAACGAAGATGAAACGGAAAAGATCTTTATCATGTCTTAAATTATTCACCGAATTTAACTAAAAACCTTGAACTAAATAACGGTTTCATGTAAACTATCCACCGAATTATAATTGAAATCTTTATACTTGAACTTACTTACAGTTATTCAACTAACATTTACGATTAGATTAAAGAAAGAAAATCTCAATATTTTAGAGATGTTAGCACACTTCGTCTATTTTCTGGAAAACTCTAGTCGCTAAAAAAAAAATTGGAATTGCATTTACAATGTCGAATAATATCTGATAGCATACGGTCATGAAAACCGTCTAATATGATCACCAAAATGTACACGTATACGTAACTGTAACTGCATAAAAAAGTGTGATTGCCAATTAATGAGGCAACTCTTCACACGTGACCAAATGTTTCTACATTTTTTCCCCTTTTCCTCTTGGACAATTTTGATTTAATCAACTCTTCGACATTTATATCAGGTTTTGTTCATCAAAATATTTCGGACTGAAAAGGCTTTAATTGTCAAAATATTGTCGAAATTGGTGCAGTAAAATTAACCTTGTTAATGTTATTACTACGCTGCGTCGATACCACTGCTGGTTGTCTGTTCGTTCACGAGTATATCACCAGCCAAGTAGCCAGTAGTTCGATACAGAAATACATATGTATATAACGTTTGTATTCGCTGTTTTTAAATTCGCAACCAATTCTAAACAAATGAATGTTTCTCAAAGTTGGATAGCTCTGATTCCTTTTCTGAGTTTGGCTTTACTTTACGTCCTTTTTGGTTTTATCAGCTCTCCAACGTTTGAATAATATTCGAACTTCATGCATCCATGAAGGTACATCAGTTGTCGAATTGCAGTCCGGAATGAGGTTCGATAAAATTGCTCCCCTTGTTTATTTCGCTCTCCTGTCAAATCATGTAATTTCGCTACCTCCAATGGTAAACGCTACAACGATGGATGTCGTCAAGAAAGGTACGATTAAAGGAATCAGCTAGGAATTAGACGATCACCATTGGTATAGGTGAGTTGTTTAATAGTTGTTGCTTTGGGATAAATGCATGTTTTGAATTTATTCATAATCAGGAATAGCTGGAAAGGAAAGAAACGTGTTGCTACGTGAACCCGGAAAATCGATTCTGAGTGTACCACCTACACATTCAAACGTGTACACAAGCACAGTATTCCCTATCTATGTAATGTGTTTTCATAATCATGTGATATAGGGCAAAAAAAGGTAGCAGTTTTTTGTATCTTGTTGTTAAGCATTTCCAGGGGAGATAATGTTATTTTTCACGGTGTGTTCGATAGGTTTGTTACATTGTAAATTATATAATACACACTCATAAAGTGGATTAAAATAGCCTCCCACACTCAATTAATGAATTTCATTATTCTATTTACCGTAGTGCTATAACATAAGACTTCGGAGGTTCATATCACTTATATTCAACGTTTTTATATCGGATTTTTTTTTACTATTGATGTTGAACGGTTCAAAGTAATAAAAAAAAAAATCCGATAAAACCGTTGAATGTAAATGATATGAATCTCAGAAGTCTTATATATTGTCCTCTAATATAAGACCGGAGGTTCATATCATTTACATTCAACATTTTTTATCGAACTTTGTTTACTATCAATGTTGAACGGTTCAACGGTTCGACATTGGTAGTTAAAAAAAATCCGATAAAAAATAACGGTTCAACATTGATATAAAAAAAAATCCGATAAACATGTTGAATGTAAATGGAATGAAACTCTGAAGCCTTACATTATAGGACTATCGTTTATTAGTTCTTTATCCTAACTAAATGTTTTTTGTGGTGTACATTACAAAAGGGGGGGGGGGTTCAAAAACACCAAAATACCTTAACAATCCTACAATATTTGTTTACAGAATGAGAGAGATATTTCGTATTCTAAAACTAATTTTTCTCACATGTTTGTTAGATATGTTGAAAATACAGACAAAATTAATGTTTAGTACGTATATCCATCCCCTCTTTTTCAATTCATTAGTTGAAGATCTGAAGAATATGCAATAACCTACATTATTCTAACATGTGAAGACCAATGAAAACATTTGATATGATTTGAAAACAAGGCCAATTAAGTAGGACCTTTGGGTTTCGTAGACATAAATTATAATTCAACATTTTCGATTAATATTTTAAATTTTCTTTATTTCATATTCTAGTATATTTAATAACATGTTTATATTTTGTGATGCATCTGATGTATAAATCCAGTGTCAGATTCGGGAAAGAGCTCTTAGTTCCGATCCGTTTGTACGGGGAACATGTGGTTGCAACCCCCTCTTTAATTGCCTGTTTGATTTTTATGTTTGCAGTGTCGAAAAGGGAGATAGACAGCAGTTTTATCAAGAAGTTATGTGAAAGTTCTGCTATACATCCGACATTTAGGAATTATTCTGAAGTACACATGTCGACCACAGGCATAGAACAGAGAGGAGAGGTTTTAAAGTACCAGATGCTTATCTGAGGTTCCAATTTGAACTAAAGAAAGCAATATATAAAGATATGTAGGAGAAATAATCTATATGAATAAAGTTATGCCACAAAAGGAACTTGTTTTTTTTTATATACATAATTTGTCAAACGTATCCATAACAGAAGAGATGTGAATGCATCCTTCATAGCCTTGTTATACCGATGGTAATAATTTATATAATTTCTGAGATGATATAGCAGTGCCATTGGTTTCCTCTTTCTCCTTCTTCATAGTACTTGATTAGCTGAACCCTTCTTTTTTTTTTTTAAATTAGAGCCCTGTTCAAGAACAGAATAAAGAGCATATGCTTAATTTTCGTTATCTTTTAGAATCATCATTTGTTTTAAAAATAAAACCGGTTGTACATTCTACTAAAATATGCTAGTCAACCGTAAGTGTTAACACCCCAAAAAAGGTCTTTAAATTAGTATAGTCATATTTCAACTTACAGAATATGTCAAAGGTTTAAGCATCCCAAACATTACCATGTGACTTGAATTTTTGATTTGTCAATATCAAGCAAACTCCATACTTCCCATAACATCATATTAGTTCCGTTTTTATTATTAAAACAACAAAGGACTAACTCTCTGTATCTGTAGTGGTACGTGTAGAATCCTGTTTAGGCTTTTATACACGGTGGAGAAGAGCGCCGATGTTATGGGCGGTGTTCTTGTAGAGCGGTCTTAAATGCCTCTTCAGAACCTGCATGCACAACTTTATCTGGTAGTTGGTTCCAGTAAATAGTTGTTTCCACAAAGAATGAATGTTTGTACTGTGGTTTGTTGCTATTTGGTACTTTAAGTCCTTTGGTGTTATTGATAACTTGACGTTCGATAATATTGTCAGTTTCACAGTTTGAATAAGTTTTGGCTTTTATTGTTCGTTTAGGTCTTGCTGGTATGAAAAAATTGTCGGCTGGTAGAGCCGGCACCAGTTCCTCAACCACCTTGTAAATCAGGATAAGACGGAGGCTGTGTCTTCTTTCCTCTAGCGTCTCCATTTCAAGTTGGCGTCTCATATTAGTTATCGACCCTGTTTCTCGACTCCTGTAGTTTTTCTTGATGAATCGTAAGCCTCTGTTTTGGATACGTTCTAGTTTGTCAATATCCCTTTTCATGTATGGGTTCCAGATTGTTGCCCCATATTCCATTGTTGATCTTACTAGGGATATATATGCTACTTTCCTACATGCTTCTGGTACGTTCCTCAAGTTCCTCCGAAGAAAGCCCAAGGTGGCGTTGGCTTTCTTGCTGATGTTATTTATGTGGAAGTTCCATTTCAGATCGTTTGAGATTTGGAGTCCTAAGTAGGGGTTCACTTGTACTTCTTGTAGGATGTGTTTATTAAGCGTGTAGAATTTGTCTGCTTTTTTGTTTATGGATAGAACATAGCACTTTTTGGCGTTGAAACGCATTCCCATTTGTCGGCCCAGATTTCTAGTTGTTCCAAATCTGTTTGTAGCTTTTGTTGGTCTTGGCTATTTTTAATTGTTCTGTATAATAAACAGTCGTCAGCAAATAGTCTTACTGATGATGTTACACTGTCTGGTAGGTCATTGATGTGGCACAGGAATAGGATTGGTCCTAAGACTGTGCCCTGGGGGACCCCAGAGTCAACTGTTGTTTCGCCAGATGATTCGCCTTCCACGATGGTTCTCATTGATCTTGCAGTTAGGAAGTTCTTAAGCCATTTGTGTGTATTTCCTTTAATTCCATACTGATCTAATTTATGTAATAATTTGTTGTGTGGTACTGTGTCGAAAGCTTTTGAAAAATCTAATATGCCTACGTCAATTTGATGTCCCTTGTCATGTTCTTGTAGGAAGTCGTTGATGGAAGTTATGAGTTGGGTTTCACATGAGTATCCTGACCTGAAGCCGTGGTTTAAGTTGGTTAGGATTTTGTTTTTTTCCAGATGTTTTAGAATATGCCTGCATACGATATGTTCTAGAATTTTGCTGATGACAGATGTTAGGGATACAGGTCTGTAGTTTTCTGCCAGGTGTTTGTCTCCTATTTTAAAGATACTGGATATGTTTGCGTCTCTCCAGTCTTTTGGTAGTTCACCTGTGTCTAGCGAGCATTGCATTATGATTTGTACAAAACTGTAACAGATTATCAAAAACTGTCTAGTAAGTACAATTTTACCCCAAGCCGCTGCTCTTTTAAGCACCGTCTTAGCAACGGCTTGGTTTATTGTAAGCGTTTGGTGCAAAGACTGAAGACTTGAGACAATAACATGGAGGTAAGTATGTATAAGAATAGTCCGAGAATACTCTGACGTCCAACGGCTGTTTTGCCAGACAAGCTGGGGCCGTGGGACGTCAGAGCTCGTCCCATATCAAAAAGTGGATATTTGCCCACCCAAAATAGATGCGCTGCTTCGTCGCTTCTAGTGTCGATTGAGGGCCTTGGAATTATATAAATCGTGCATCAATCTGTTCATTTTTCATTTATCTCTTCATTTATGTAAGTTTCACCTACCTGCCCACCTTTATTTTTCCATATTTTAAAAGTTTTCACAGAGACCCATCGATTTCTGCATTTTGACTTTCACTTTCAAATGGACGTCAAGTTACGAGAGAGTTCGTGGCCTCGAGACTCAAATATGCAAATATTTATATTTTTTCACCTCCTTTATAGGAGATCGATGTTTAACATTTAGAAGCCAACCACGATTTTTCACCTCCTTTACAGGAGATCGGTATTAAGCATTTAGTTCCGACCACGATAACAATCGGAAGCTCTCGGACATTTAGATAACTTGCATCGTAAATGAACGAGGTGTTACAATATGGTTGTCGGGAATTTAGCGCGAATATTTACATGTTAACGGTGCTACTTGACTTATGTATTTATGACGTTACTTATATAGCAATGGCTAGACGTTAGAATAAACACGATCTATACACAACGCATTTTATCTACTTTACACAACATTTATGGTGCCGTGACTGTCAGAAACAATGGAATCGAAGTTAAAAGCAGTACGTAGAGGACACAGAGGGCAAGTTACAAAGTTATTCAAGAAATTCGATGAGATTGAAAATAATTCGGACTTAGACAAAGAAATTTCGGATGCAATTGAAAAGAAACAGAGGACTATCGTGGATTTGAATGAAAAGATACTGGATTTAACGTCGGAGGAGGATGTAGCAGAGGTAATTCAAGAGTCTGATGAGTATATGTTTAATTTAGAGTCCAAACTTCGAAAAATTAGAAAAATTACACATTCTGATTCTATTTTTCAAAATGTAGCATCAACGTCTCTAGATCCAAATGCAAACAGTTTTACTCCATCTTACCCTACAACTTCATCGCTTACCAATGCCAATGTTATACGCAGCAATGAAACTGAAATTAATGTACAGCCAACCAATTTTGATAACTTCCGCTCCATGCAAAATACCCATCGTGACTTGCAGTCTACAAATAACTTGTACAACCAAGGCTTTTCTTCGGTATCAAATAGCAGTCAAAACCACAGATTACCAAAACTAGATTTACCGCACTTTGATGGGGAAATTTTACAATGGCAAACCTTTTTGGATTCCTATGAATCAACTATTCATTTCAACAGTACTTTGACCGAGATACAGAAATTTAGTTACTTGAAGGCCCAACTCCATGGCCATGCCGCCCAAACTATTGAAGGTTTCGCACTGACAAATGCCAATTACACTACAGCCGTCAATTTACTCAAAGAGCGTTTTGGATCGCCCCACAAGATAATTCATGCCTACATGAAAGCTTTAATGGAACTTCCTTCACCATCAAATGATTTAAACAGCCTAAGAAGGTATTGAGACCACCTAGAAACGTACGTAAGAGGTCTTGAATGTTTGGGTCAAACACAAGAAATGTATGGCGCGCTACTAGTACCTATAATTATTAGTAAACTACCAGAAGAAACGAGAAAAAGTATTGCCCGTGAATATGATAGCGATCATATAACTCTAAACTACCTCAGAAAAGCCATCACAAAAGAAGCGAGAATTCTTGAAGCGGGACAATTTACCGACCGCGAAGGTTTACATACTACCGCAACATTTCTGACCGAAGCTCGTAATAAAACTCAGCGAAATTTCAATACAAACAATCCACGTTTCAATGACAAAAAACGTCCATGCATCTACTGCACTGGTGTACATTTTCCGGGAGATTGCACGACCATTTCTGACGTGAATGAAAGACTGAAAATCGTAAAGCAAAAGAAAAAATGTTTCAACTGTCTAGGAAACCACGGTGTTTCCGAGTGTAAATCACGTAACCGATGTAAGAAATGCAACAAGAAACATCACACCAGTATTTGCGGGGAACAAGCTACAGATGGAAAAGGACAGGACAGCAAGGAGAAATCAACCGTTGTAAGTTTGGTAAAAACAGAAGAACCAGAAACCGCAGTAATGTATACCTCACAACACACAAGCGTTTTATTGAAAACAGCTATCGCACCAATATCATATGGGAAACAGATCACTGAAGCTAGTATTTTATTTGACGAAGGTGCCCAACGTTCATTCATCACTCAGAGCATAGCCGAAAAATTACAGATAAGACCAAGCGAAAGGGACACAATTGAACTGTCAGCTTTTGGAGACAAGGAAAAGAATATACGTCATTTAGATACAGCAACCGTTCAACTACAAACTGACAAAGGTGAGATTTCAAAACCAGACGAAATACCTTACACGCAATTTGCCATACTTGAAAGATTTAAAGCTCGCACATCCTGCAAATAACGCTTAGCTTTGAAATTTCACTCTTGATAGGAGCCGATTATTATTGGATATAGTTCAAGATCACGTGATAAGAGGGAATGGACCTACAGCCGTAGCATCAAAAATTGGTTACTTGTTATCTGGACCCGTAATAAAAAACGGAAAGAAATCATTAACTTCATCAGTTCTTTTGAATGTTACTTCACACCATGCAGAGGAAAGCGAGATCAAAAAATTCTGGAATCTAGAATCGTTAGGAATACGTTTACCACAACAGGACGATAAGGACAGTTTTGTAAAGACTTATCAACAAGACTGTATCAAATTTGAAAACGAACGTTATTCTGCCAAGTTGCCATAGAAACTGGATCATCCGGACTTACCTTCAAACATCATGATCGCTAAAACAAGGACAGAAAGCACAATTAGAAGACTAAGTCGCGAACCACATTTACTAAGAAAATATTCAGAAATTTTTGAAGACCAAATGAAGAGAGTGTTCATAGAGAAGGTAAACGATAAAAACGACAATGGTAAAAGCACTCACTATATACCAAATCATGCTGTAAAAAAGGATTCAACAACAACACCAATTCGTATAGTATACGACTGTAGCTGTAAAAAGTCGCCAGATCACGCAAGTTTGAATGATTGCCTAATGTCAACTCCGCCAGACTTGAACGACTTGACAAAAATATTAATGGGATTTAGAACCAAGAAGTACGCAATAAGCACGGACATTGAAAAGGCTTTCTTACATATTGAATTAGATGAGAAAGATCGAGATTTTACACGCTTTTTTTGGTTGAGCGACACAGATAATCCCAGCAGTACTCTTACAACATATCGATTTAAATCTATTTTGTTTGGTGCAACAAGTTCACCGTTCATCCTAAATGCAACACTGCTAAAACACTTGGATGCATGCAACACAAATGTATCAGCAATGATGAAGAATGACCTTTACGTGGATAATATTTTGTCCAGTTTGGAAAATGAAGATGACGCCGCAAAGTATTTTGTACAAGCCAGATCATTGATGTCGGATGCTGGATTCAACCTTCGTTCATGGAGTTCAAATTGCTCAAAACTTACAGATTTAGCCAAACAACATGACGTATGTGAAAAAGAAACTTTAGTCAAAATACTTGGACTGAAATGGGATACAGTTAAAGATACGATCACTTTTCAAAAAGTCGACTTATTTGATATTGAACTACCAAATATTACGAAACGTGAAATTCTTAAACAGTCGTCACGTATTTACGATCCGCTAGGATTACTTAGCCCTGTATCCGTACGAGCAAAAATTTTAATGCAGACATTGTGGAAACAGAAGTACGGATGGGATGAGCCACTACCATTAGAAATATAGACAACATGGAAAATTTAGCCAAGGATTTGGAGAAAACGAAAAAGACCGTATTTTCCCAATTTACCAAATCAAAAAACCCAACTTCATGTTTTTGTAGACGCTAGTACAACTGCATACGGAGCAAGTGTTTACATATGTAACCATCATGAGTCATCTTTAGTTATTGCAAAGAATAGAGTAGCACTCCTTAAGCAACTGACACTACCACAGCTGGAATTAATGGCCGCATTGATTGGAGCACGACTAGCCGATCATGTTAAATAGTTTTACACATAGAAGACATAACGTTTTGGTCAGACAGTCAGATAGTTCTACAGTGGTTATCAACTTCAAAGCAATTGAAAAGGTTCATACGAAATAGAGTAACGGAAATACGCAAATTGACCAATACACAAGAATGGAGATATTGCCCAACGAAAGATAATCCGGCTGACCTTCTTACTAGAGGACTCAGCGTGTCACAGTTTGAAAAGAATAAACTATGGTTCAACGGACCCGAATGGATCACTAATGCATCAAAATGGCCGTCGTGGAAGCCAAATGACACAACAGTATTACTTACCAGCACAGATATAGAAGAATCAAGTACAGCGGACAATGCAATAGATAATCAACAAGGCATACACCAAATTGTGCAAATTACTAGATATAGTACATTATCAAAATTACTACGAATAACATCTTATCTATTACGATTTATACGAAATTGCCGTTCGCCAATATTACAGAGAAATAAAGCAAAATACGTTTCAAGAGAGAAATTGCAGGATGCAATAGAGTGTTGGATACTAAATTGCCAAAGAACTTCATTTAAGGACGAAATGTTATACTTGAAATTAAAGGATACTAAACCTACTGTTTTAGTTAGACAACTTAGATTGTACCTGAATAACAAAGACGCAATTTGCTGTGGAGGGAGAATTCATAACGCACCTGTTTGTGAAAATACGAAATTTCCTTATTTGTTACCTAGAAGTCATCCTTTTACAAAATTAGTTGTTCTTGATATACACAGGTACATGAAACATTCAGGAGTTTTATCAACAGTGACTCAGATACGACAATACGATACCCAGAATTCGCCAATACGTAAAAGGAATTTTGCGAAATTGCGTAATTTGTCGAAAAATCAACAGTAAACCATATACAGCACCTGATCCGCCGCCACTCCCAAAAGTTCGATTACTGGAAGCGCCGCCTTTTACAATTACCGGCGTCGACTTTACAGGAGCGCTGTACGTTCGAGATACACATGATACTGAAAACAAGGTTTTTATATGTCTATTTACTTGTGCTTCAACGAGAGCCGTACACTTGGAAGTTGTACCGGACTTATCAGAAACAAAATCATTTCTACAAGCCTTTAGAAGATTTGCTAGTCGTAAATCTAGACCACACACCATGATTTCGGATAACGCCTCGACATATTTAGCCGCCTCGGAAACATTAAAGAAATTAACCGAATCACCATCGCTAAACGATACGTTATCAACATACGGAACAAATTGGAGATTTATACCGAAAAGAGCGCCCTGGTATGGTGGATGGTGGGAACGCATTATAGGAATTACAAAAACTTGTTTGAGGAAAACATTAGGCAGATGTTACGTTACCATGGATACACTTCAAACAATTCTGACAGAAATAGAAGCCATCATTAATGATAGACCATTGACCTACGTATCACCGGATATTGAAGACGAGGAGCCGTTAACTCCGTCACACTTACTGTACGGAAGAAGAATAACTTTAACGCCGTATCCACAACCGAATATTGAGTACATTGCCGTGAATAGTGGAAAACAAGAACTGCATAAACATTTGAATAAACAGTTGAGTTTAATGGAGCATTTTTGGAACCGGTGGAAATCCGAGTATATAACGACGCTAAGAGAGTTTCATCGCCAAACAGGAAACAATTTACAAACTATTCAAGTTGGAGATGTAGTGCAAGTCCAAGATGATAAATTACCGAAAAACCGATGGAACATTGCCGTTGTTGATGAATTGATCACCGGAAACGATGGTTTTACACGAGCAGCTATAATACGAACTAGTGCACGACAAACTTCACGTCCTATAGTAAAACTGTATCCGCTCGAAATCCGAACAAACATTAACAATTTAGATGACAAAAATGATGATACTTCGAATTCAACAAAGAGATTGACAAGAGTTTTACCAAAACGAGAGGCATCTGTCCGAGCTCGAGCGAACATCAAGAAATGGACTACCCAAAAGTGATAGACTTCGTTAAAAGTGAAAAATTAATAAGTGAATTATTTGAATTTGTTTTAGAAAGACAATTAATTATTTAGTTTTCAGTAATATCTATTCGATTGACATTTAAAGTGATTAATAATTTTATATTTTAACTTTTGCCGGCCCCGAGAATGTCGGGAATTTAGCGCGAATATTTACATGTTAACGTTGCTACTTGACTTATGTATTTATGACGTTACTTATTTATATATAGCAATGGCTAGACGTTAGAATAAACACGATCTATACACAACGCATTTTATCTACTTTACACAACAATGGTCATTTGCACTGTTTTCTCGTGGTCACGTGATAATCTTTGAAAATGAAAGTCAAAATGCAGAAATCGAATGGTCTCTGTGAAAACTGTTAAAATATGGAAAAATAAAGGTTGGCAGGTAGGTGAAACTTACATAAATGAAGAGATAAATGAAAAATGAACAGATTGATGCCCGATTTATATAATTCCAAGGCCCTCAATCCAATCGGCACTAGAAGCGACGAAGCAGCGCATCTATTTTGGGTGGGCAAATATCCACTTTTTGATATGGGACGAGCTCTGACGTCCCACGGCCCCAGCTTGTGTGGCAAAACAGCCGTTGGACGGATTCTGGGGGGGGGGGTGTTTGTCGGGAAAGTATGTTTGATGAAACATAGGGAATCACTGAAGCATGACTGGAGCGAGCTCCCCTTAGCTCAGTCACCCCCCCCCCCCCCCCCTCCCTCCTAATGTAAAATTCTAGATCCGCCACTGAATATTGGTTTGAACAGTGCGATGGAAGTCTTCAAATGTATAAAAAAAAATGAGTCTTTGTGCTGGTTATTTACATACGGGAACGAAAATTTAACTTCAAATTGTGAAAAAGAGTGAGGGGTAAGATTCACTCAAAAAAATATCGTCTGATCCAAAAATCGTTCGAAAAAATATTGTTGTCAGGCAAAATTTAATACCAGAAAAAAATATTATGAATTCGGATCTTCTTAAACATTAAAGTTTTGAAAGAAAACAATATTTTATTGGTGGAGGCGGACAATAAATGGTCGCGCTCAGACAAGAAAACCATACACCCTTTAAAGTTATATGAATAACTTAATTCCTTTTTGATGGATTGTTTCCTGGCTTGCTTTGGTAGAGTATTGTTGCATGTTTCACATCCGAGTAATATATATACGCATGTGTAGTACATGAAATATGAAGACACCGGTGTACTACTATAGTAACTTGGCTTGTAATAATGAGCATGTATGAGAAAAATAGAGTGAGCAATTGTAAGATGCTATAAGATAGACTAACAAGAATGTGTCCATAGTACACGGATGCCCCACTCGCACTATCATTTTACATGTTCAGTGAACCGTGAAATTTGGGTCAATACTTTAAATTGGCGTTAAAATTAGAAAGATCATATCATAGGGAACATGTTTACTAAGTTTCAAGTTGATCATGTTGATTGGACTTCAACTTCATCAAAAACTACCTTGACCAAAAACTTTAACCTGAAGCGGGACGAACGAACGAACGAACGATCGGACGCACAGACCAGAAAATAGAATGCCTCTCTACTATCGTAGGTGGGGCAATAAAAATGTATCGAAAATATAGCACAAAAGAAATCATGAAATAACTCAGTGCAATCCCAATCTAAGATGCAAACACATCAAAAGAAAATCAAAATCACACCATATCTCCACATGACACAAAACAAAAACCAACTGCAATCAACAAATAAGACGCAAAGAGTCACAAGAAATTAAAAAAAAATCCATTCGCGGGCAACTACCGACTTATTATACTGTATGACCGAACACAAACATAGCCAAAATATGACACCAAAGAAATAAGACGCAAACTAAATTACAAGATCAATAAATGATGTATAAAAAATAATTCCGAGCGACAATTGGTTAAGGTTTATGTACCCTTCTGTAGCCATTTTTGTACGAATTTTTCAAACCTCAATTGTATCAAAACTAAAGATATAATAAATAATAGAGATAGGCCATTTAGTACATGTTCCAAGGAGAAACTTGATGCAAAGCATTATTTTTTACTGTTTCATTGCATTTGATAGAAAAAGAGGACTTTGTGGCAAATAATTCAAGATTTTTACAGAAAATCCACAGCCTTTAATACAGAGATTTTTGTTATAAAATTTGAAACATAAATTACTCACTTGATTTTCTATGATGTGCTAGTGTTTATTTTTTACAAAAAGTTCTAAGTAACCTGGAAATTCCAAAACACCTCGTGCTGAGTCACTAAAGTCGAGCGCACCCTAAAAGGTGTACTTGATTTTGGCCATATTTATACTTGTCTTAACCAATAACTACATTTATAAACTTGTTTTAAGGAAATCAATGCTAGCACTGCATGCAATAATCCTATATCTATCAGTCATCAAATTGCCAAATATGAGAGTACAAGGATAAAGGGTGTGGATTTTCTATAAAAATCTTAATTTATTTCCCACAAAGTCCTCTTTTTCTATTAGATGCAATGGAACAGTAAAAAATAATGCTTTGCATCAAGTTTCCCCTTGGAATATGTACAAAATGGCCTATCTCTATTATTCATAATATCTGTAGTTTTGATACAATTGAAGTTTGAAAAGTTCGTACAAAAATGAAGGGTACATAAACCTTAACACAAACAAAAGGAATGCAACGATATAAATATATATGCAACTTCACAATGATCAACCAATCCGGGTTACTGTATAACTAAGATGTAATAAAATGTGTAACAAAACTTTTTAAAATAATACAGAAATTATGACTGTCGGTATAAATGTAATTGCTTAAGAAAAAAACATGTCAAACATGCAAATATTATTTAAAATAAATTAGTTTTAATCACTTAAAAGTCATGTGATGTTACATATGCAGGACGGGTGTGTTCGATGCGTAAATTTATTAACAAAACCCCGTCATATAACATCCAACTTTGAAATTGCGTCCAAATGTCAATTTTAGGTGTGCCACTTTGGGAATGATCTTAAACGATTGACAATTCATTTCTCAATTTTTGTAGTTTTCCCCAGATTTTTTCTATGTCGAACAAAAAAAAGTAGCAGCTTTTAAGGAGACCCCCTAAATGACGTAACAGCTTGACTTATGGTCGTTTTAAAAACGATTGTTTGCAAGTTGCATTGTTAACAATTGTACAATATGAAAATTAAACAACGTGAATGCAAATATTTATAATGACTTTACTGAAAGTAACTTTGAACCGCACTATTATTTTATTTATTATTATTACTTTAACTGTTAAGCCAGTTTTTGTTATATCTATTTTGCGTGACTGTATTTATGCATCCCGTCATACTTTGAACGACAAAATTATTTCATGTCTACCTGTGCGAATTTCAAACGCGCAATTTTCACCAGTACTCAAAACCCTCCTTCCTTGATGGGTGCATTTTACATAGACAAATAAAATCGTATAATATAATCAAAATGAGGATGTTAATTTGATGTATGCCTTTTTGTGCTTCTTCGTTACATTTGTTGTTTTTATAGTGATTAAGATGATAACACAATGTTGACTGCTGTACCCCTATTTTTGACATTTTTACCTATTGTGTCTGTTTGTTTTGTTCACGCATCGGTTACAATATAATGGAATTTGATGCGACTGTCATACAAGTGAGAGGTTTAGCTAGCTATAAAACCAGGTTCAATCCACCATTTTCTACATTTGAAAATGCCTGTACCAAGTCAGGAATATGACAGTTCTTGTCCATTCATTTTTGATGCGTTTTGTTATTTGATTTTGCCATGTGATTATGGACTTTCCGAATTGATTTTCCTCTGAGTTCAGTATTTTTGTGATTTTACTTTTTGTGACATCTTGACAACCGTATACAAAGTTTGTTTCACTTTTCTACCTTCTAAACACAAGAGGTCGAATTCTTTTGTTCTAATTAAACCGCATATCGGACTGATTGTACAAACGGTACAGTAACATTGGTATTGTATATGTTATTTTATCGTACTATGATTTTGAAACCACAAAATGAAAATTAGTTGAATCCCGCCGAACTTTATATCGATTGTTCTATATCAGGATAAATAGTATGCCTTTGTATCGGTATAGTTTTAGTTCTTAATTCTATGGAATTTTTATTGTATTTTGCCTTTCCTTTTTGTTTTCGGACTTTTACGTTACAGTGTATATTTTCCAGTTTGTTTTTTCTTTGTTGAAATAATTATTTGTTTTATTGTGATTAAGATTATAGCACAATGTCGACTGCTTTACTCTAATTTTTTAAATTTGTACCAATGATGTCTGTTGTGTTTAACTCACACAATATTGTAAATATATCCGAATTCTATGCGACTCTCATAAAAGTGAGAGGTCTTACTAGCTATAAAACTAGGTGGAATTCACTACTTATTACACAAGGAAATATTATATACATAGACAGGAATATGACAGTTGTTTTCCATTCGTTTGATGTGTTTGAGCTTTTGGTTTTGTCACTTGAAATAAAACTTTCCGTTTTAAATTTTCTTGGGTTCGGCATTTTTTGTTATTTCACTTTATAGATATTTTGAAATTGTTACTTTTGGTTTGTTCTTATATTGTTTGGGTCAACCATGACTGATTGTCCGTCGTGTGAAATTTTATGCTGCATTGAAGATCATGAATGTGTAATTACTTCTGCACGGACATACTAAGGATTTGAACTACTTAAGGTGGTACCTAACACTACAGGGAGATAACTCTGTAAAATCAGCTAAACGTTTTAATTACGTTGTGTTGTTAAGGAAATATTAATCTTCTCAATGATCAAAATTAGTGTCTGTCAAACTGCTAATATAACCAATGTAATTTTTCTGATAAAATGGTTGGTTCAAATTTTTTGAAATTTTTAGATTTTTGTCAAAGGGTCAAAGTAAATAATTTACTCTAAATAAATTTTAGTGAAAGTGTTGGGTACCAATTTAAACAGTTCAATATAATTATTTATATATAATAGCATGTGTCAGAACATAGTTTCTGTTATATTTATCTTTATTTAGATAATTCTGTCCTATAAAACATCTGTATGTCCGAATCCGAAATGAAATATGTTAAATATTTATTGTTTGATTGTTAATTTTTGCCATGTTTGAACCGCAGTCGTGACATGGCCCCAATTCCTTACTTTTAAATATACAATAAATATCAAGATGACTTTTGAATTGCCGTTGTGACATTGTCCCAAATGTGATATCTTTTCAGATTGTAAATTGGAATGTAGTTTTCTAGGTGAGTTTATTTTATAAAACGACCATAAATCGTTTGTGATTGATACTTTTACCAGAGTTATACGATAACTTAAGTGTACCTAAACAATGCAATATTTGATTTTATACATTATAAGTGATGGCATGTGATCTCAAATTATTATCGTGTGATCAACAGTGGCATAGAAAATCTTAAAATAAATGTTAAAATGATACACTGAAGTTAGTTTTACACCAACAATTTGAGATAATAACGCATACAATTTTAATTAAAGATGTGACCCCCTCCCCCATCTCTCACTTAATAAAAAATAATAATTATATAATAATCATTTATTTTATTAAAGTGTCACATACTTGTCTACAGATTGTTTTATACAGATTATATAATATATATTGCACAATAATAAAAAAAAAAGATAAATATCCAGCATTATTAGACACTAGATATATTGGATTGGATTGGATTTTTGTTTTTTAACGCCACTTTTTAGCACCGCATCTAGGCTATTTCGTAGCGGCCAGTTTTTGTTGGAGGAGGAAGCCGGAGTGCTCGGAGAAAACCACCGACCTTCGATAGCAAAACTGACAATCCTAGTCAATTAAGATTGGAGTCGAGTGCACCTGCAAGAGCGGGGTTCTAACTCACAACCTCAGTGTGGACTGGCTAGTGATTACAGTAGTAACTACTTACACCACTCGGCCACCAAGGCCCCTAGATAGATACATTGGAACATCAATGTTAACGAAATCCTTCTTTATTCTTGACTTAACTAACAAATTGCTAATCGTTTAACATTGATTACCAGTGCTAATAATTTATGAAAAATGAATAACATGAACGAAAATCTACTAGAATTAATGGAGAAAAAATGACAGAAAAAGAAAACTATAAAAAAAATTAAGATAACAGCTAAAATTTTGATAAATAGAGAAAAGTGTGCTTGCATTTCAAATGTAGAACTTTGATACTATTAACTTAATTCACTAATTGTAGGTGATTATTATAGTTAACCATGTTTGAACATATATGTTCATACAATTGCATGTGTCAGAACATAGTTTATGTTTCTTCTTAATTTTTTGTTTTTACTTCATGTTAAGAACTGTTTTAGTAAAAATAACGTATTGTTTTAGATGCACATTAAGCTGCAACTGAATATATTTTTTAAAACAAGGTGTTATACACTTCCCGTCACTATTGACTGTTGAAGACAAATCTCGAGAGCTAGCCATCCAGCCGAAACACCTAAGGATTACTGGCGAATTTCTCTCTACTCTACTATCCGTTTCTGGATCATATGATGACGGAACTTGATTCTCGACTTCTGAATTCAGAAAACCATTTTCATGCACAGTATCTTCTTCCGTGTGTATAGTCTGACAAATAAAGAATGACCAAATTGTCACAATTCATCAGACATACCTGATAGATATCGGGTTGTCTTTAGAAGACTTACAAGAGAGAGGTTGAACACTGGAGAGCTCGCTGTCGAATCCTACCTAGTGATAAAGTGCCAGCAACACTGTGTCAAACGCCTGATATAGTTAACCCCGCATCTGTCTATTGATACAATACCTGTTGAGAAATGACAGATTATCTGCTTTGGGTTTTATGCACATCCACCGTGATTTTGAGGTCAATTTAGACAAGACCATGGACGTTTTTGTTGCAGCTATAAATGCGAAGGGCAGATTTTTGAAAATTATTCAGGATGTTTCTAAATAAAAATGATCAAATACAGTCCTAATAATTTGCTATTCAAACCAATTTTAGGCCCTCAGAACGCACCCTTTTGCGTCTAGCCAAAAAAAACAAATCTTGGGGGGGGGGGGGGGGGGGGGGAATTCCCCATAACGCCCCTGGTTGGCGTGCACTTCAAAAGGACCCAGCTACGCCCCAGTTGGGGCAGCATTGTTCACACTAAGCATAAATCAAAGCAGGTTAATAAAAGAATTAAGCCTTTAACACAGGCGTATTCGTCGTCGTTGCCTTTAAACAATTAAATCTTTAAATTTATGATATAGAACACTAAACCCAGTAAGCTGGAGGTAGAAATACGTCTTACAGTGTCACCTTTTTTCTCCAAAATTCTTGTCAAAAGTCAAGCGTGTGTAGGGTTTATTTATGTGCTTGTCTCGCAATAACTTTGGTTCACCTTGTGCTAGTTATGTATTTTGTTGTGCCCTTGAGTGTAACTGCTTTTATTTTAAATGAGACCATCCAAAGCTTGCTGTTTTGGGTGGACGGTTAGCATCGCATTTTCGACTGTGTGTTGAACCCTGTATCTCTTTTTTTGTGAGTTTTTTTGTCGTCGTGAAATTTCATATTTGTCTGAAGCAGATTGAATCATTTGTTTTTCATTTTGAAAAGAAAGAAGTTTAACTTTTGTAGAATGCGCAAATATAATGTGTATTCAAATACTGTTTCATATCTAACTTGTTTTCTTCATTACTAAAAGAGATCCATGAGAGTTAATTTAAAGCCTCCTACAAGCTTCCGAAAATGACATCATGTTGTTTATTTTAGTATGCTTAACTTATATGGGTTATATACTATGAATTGTAACATTTTCAGTTTAAGTTCAAGTTGCAGTAAATGGGCTTAGTCATAGATTTTCATACAATTGTGCAAAGTTTGTTGAGCTTTAATTGAAACATGTGAAAATCGAAACTTATTAATATACACCTATCTGTTATATTTTCTGAAATATTACTAATTGAATTACATCAATATAGATGAACACCTACAGTGTGTAGAAAGCACATACAATCGGCAAAAACGTTCTTAAATTTGTTTTTCGAACAATCAAATCATCTTTAATTTTAATCCAAATATTATTAAAAAAAACCACTCTTTGTTGTCAATTGGTACAATAATTTCCGTTTTAATGATGTACATCAATAATAGGAACACCGATTTTTAACATGATCCAAAATAGTGTACTTGGTGAGAAATCCACATAAAGTCGAAGTCACGTCAACGCGTTGTGTGCCCTGAAACGTCGATCTTTGATAATTTTGATATACCATCTAGGAAAGAGTTTGGTTAACACATAAAACTAAGTCGGTGATGATTATTTTTTATCATTCAAACAAAATTTTTTGTATTAACAATATTTAGTTTCTTAAAAGAAAACTCTATGGATTTGAATTTAGACATTTGATGATTTTTATACAAATGAATGAACGTTTTTCGATATGTGGTTTCACAAATGTTCATATATCTTGATAGAATCAATCAGTAATATTAAAGAAGATATAAGAGGTGAAGGCATTATTTTTTTATAGATTTTCATAGATAATTCAACGAGCCAAAGTTGTACACAACATTTTACCAGAATCTGTGACATAGCATATTTACTGTTCATTGACCTTAAACGGTAAGACGATGAGAAAAGAGAGTTATTTAATAAATGGCATCGCAATTTGACAATTAAACAATTTTAAAATGTTAACTACTACAATTATTTATTGATGTTAGATTTACATAAAAAGAAAGAGATAGAACGATCACTATTGAAGACAAGACTCCCTTTCATTATAATTATACAGAAACATTTAAATTGTTTTCTGATAAAGGTCAGTTAACCGAATAATATAGACTCCCCGTCACCGATTCTCACCGATGGTGTCACTATAATCATGTAATATCCAAAAATAAATCACTTTTTATTTTTCTTCACCATGTTTTGAAAGTAGAAGTATCAAACTAAAAAGAAAACCAGATTAGTTTATTTTTAATCATCATGCTGCATTTGCAAAAGAACAATCTGTTGTATCTTCACAATATTTTGTCTATCATAATAACAAAATTAGATAAGACACCTTATCCTCATTCGGTACCATACATAACTTGATACATTCAACATAATTGAAATATGTATGAATAATATAATATTTGACGGAGCATTGATTTTTTTATGATAACATTTTTGTCTTCACATTGTAAGTTTATAAGGTTGTCAAGTAAAAAGAGCCGGTTATAGGATTTCATATCTTATTTATGTATGTTGCACAGACAGTTTTAAAATTAATGCATCGATGTTAGTTTAACACACAAAGTAACAGAGATAGAATAATCATTGTTACTGACAAGACTCCCCTTTTTATGTAATTTTACACAAACCTTTTCTGAAAGCGGACAGTTGACTGAATAATTTCACTGATTCCAACCAAAGATATTCACTCAACAGCACTCGGAGATCGCCGTAACTAAACCTTTGATAAACTGCAAAGATTTAAAAATCAATTAATGTGCTTTTTCTATATGCCTTTCGGGGTTTCTTTGATACATATGACGTGCTCTGTACTTTAACATCCCGTTAGTGTGCTATTATAAAACATGTTTGTATGCTTGCCTTTCGGTTTTGCTAATGATGTGCTTTGTCTATATGCCTTATTATGGTTCTTTGATACATATATCTTACGAGGCTCTATACTTACACATCCCGTCATTGTGTTATTGTACAATGTTAAGTTTGTGTATTCTTGTCTTTAATTTTTGCTAATATGCTTGGTCTATATGACATTTTGCGATTATTTGTTACATATTTGTTTATTTTTATAGTGATTAAGATTATAACACAATAATGACTGCTGTACCCCTATTTTTGACATTTTTACCTTTTATGTCTGTTTTTTTTTCACGTATCGTTGTCAATATAATGGAATTTAGTCCGACTGTCAAACAAGAGAGAGGTTGAGCTACCCGAGGGTTTCACCAGCCAGGAGTCAGCACTCCGGTGTTAGCATGAATATCAATTATGTGGTCATTTTATAAATTTCCTGTTTACAAAAGTTTGAATTTTTCGAAATACTAAGAATTTTCTGATTCCAGGCATAGATTACCTTAGTCGTATTTGGCACAATATTTTGGAATTTTTGGTCTCCAATGCTCTTCAACTTTGTACTTGTATGGCTTAATAACTATTTTGATCTGAGCGTCACTGATGAGTCTTACTTAGACGAAACGTGCGTCTGGCGTATCAAATTATAATCTTGGTACCTTTGAAAACCTGCAGGTTAAATCCGCCATTTTCTACATATTAAGAAATTGCCTGTACCAAGTCAGGAATATGACAGTTGTTATCCTTTCTATTGGTATGTTTGCGCTTTTGAATTTGCCATTTGATTAGGGACTTTCCTTTTTGAATTTTCCTCTGAGTTCAGTATTTTTGTGATTTTACTTTTTAATACTAATTTGTTAATTTCATTCTATCTAGTTAAGTAACGATGGGAAACGATAAGATATCAATAATTGTCTGTTGTTGTGACTCATTCATCGAAGTTTCAATTATTTGTCTTCACTGTTGTCTTCTTTGCTGTCTTTGGAAATTAAAGCATCAAACTAAAAAGGAAACCGGATTTTTTTTAATGATGCTACATTTGAAAAAGATTCATCGTTTTTGTTCTCCTTAATATTAAATTTATTATAGTTACAAATTATATAGAGACTTCGCCCCAATTTTGCACCATGCATATCGTGAGATCATAACTTGATAATAACATATGGTGTTGTATCTTTGACATATTCCCCATTTCCACCGTTTATTTTATGCAAAGTAGGGACTGATATATAATTCACTAATAGCAACGATAAGAGAAACATACTAGTATTTCATATTCCTTATTTCATAAGTACAAGTTATATAACAAATATACAAAAAGATGAATGTATGTCATTACAGTCACAAATCATAACCATTAATGATAAAAAAAACCCCACATAAAACAATACCTTATACTATATATATATCATAGACGATATATTTTTTTTTCTTTTCCTTAGTCATTTATGGGTAGAATGGGTAGAAATTTAAAAGGGCACTAGCTGTTAAATTCATCTTCACCGATTTGACTCAAATTCATATATTTGATTTAGAACCACTTAAAACATTTATTCAAATTATAAAAAGTCTATAATAAACAATGTACAGGTCATGAGCTCAATAACATGTAGCTTCGTTCGTGTAAATTTTAGTCTTGACGTCAAATAATTAACTTTCGAGTTGACCTCCGAAGACTTCTGATGGTCATTTAAGCAATATAAACATAAATTTAGATATAAATATAAAGCAGACTCGTGCAACTAGATTTTGTTGTAGGTCTTTTTAATTTCATATTATAGATTGAAAATATATCTTAATCAACGTTAGTATTATAAGTCTGGAATCGGTCACGAATGTTGTCGTTGTCTTCTTACTGGTAGTACATGTTCATGTCTTCTACTGCAATTAAAACGTTTTTATTCAATTAGTAACAAAATTCATCATGTGATCAGAATCGAGAAAGTTATCTTACATTTAGAGAACAAATTGGTATCCATTCGCTTGACTAGGGACTTTTCACTTTGAATTTTCCTCAGAGTTCGGTATTTTTGTTATTTAACTTTTTCTTAACTGCTATGTATCAACAATCTAGCGCAGTGATTGATTCCGTTCTGTTATAAGAAACCCCTATTCCCCAGATGGCTCAATATCTTTAATTGTTTTTACATAGGCGGTAATGGTAACGTTTTTTCCTGTAGCTCAGTCCATATCGTAAACTTGGATATGTATGATAGCTCGTTTCGAAGCTGTGACATTTTCACATATGTGGTTAAATTTTCGGGGTACGAAGTGAGATTACTTTTTCCGTAAATTAGCAAACCCCGAACATCCTTTTGTGATGCGGCTCCTTGTGGTAAAATATCCCCTTTTTAACACAATAAGTTCTTTGAAAATTTAATACTTTGAACACATTCAATAGCTCCATAGTTTTTACACATTTATTCTATGTTCCTCTACTTTCCTAATCACCACAAATGATTAAGTTCAGTCATTTGTTAAAAATAGAAACATGTCCAATATCACTACACAGAGATTTTTTCTTTACACGTGACTTTTGAGTTCCTCATTTTGAGGCGCATTAGGGATGTTGTCCCAGATAGATATAGGAAGATGTGGTGTGAGTACTAATGAGACAACTCTCCATCCAAATAACAATTTATAAAAGTAAACCATTATAGGTCAATGTACGGCCTTCAACACGGAGCCTTGGCTCACACCGAACAACAAGCTATAAATGGCCCCAAAATTACTAGTGTAAAACCATTCAAACGGGAAAACCAGCGGTCTAATCTATATAAAAAACGAGAAACGAGAAACATGTATAAATTACATAAACAAACGACAACTACTGTACATCCGATTCCTGACTTAGGAAAGGTACAAACATTTGCAGCGGGATTAAACGTTTTATTGGTACCAAAACTTCTCCATTTTTCTGAAATAATAGCATAACATCACAACATAGAAAAACACACGATAAAATATCAATTGGCAGGCTTAACTCTATCAAAAAACGTAAATTAACACACTATGAACGAATAAATTTGATTGCGATATCTGAATGCAAATTCACAGTTAATAAAATATTAGGGACAATCAATCAAGGCCAAAAAACAAACAAACAAGTCCAAACAAAGCCATGGCAAGACACCACCGCGAAATATTTAACCTTTGAAAATAATCACTTTTGAAAAAAAACGGTTTAACAGAATTCGGATCGGAGATGGAACTACCATAAAGATTGTCTTGTTTTATGTCAAAAGACACCTGTTTAGAGCTGATATAATCAGAGAATCTAGGGGAAAAACATGTTGACATATTAATACGTAAGTGATTAAAGATACTAACAGTTTTCAAATCAAACGTTACCATTGAAAGAAATATTTTGTCTTCGCACGAATTTGTACGCTTGTAGATGTAGCTACACGACTATGACCAATGTGATCACAATTGGTGAAAAACATTGACACATTGTTTGCTTCTTATGATGGGGTTAGTTTAAATTATATATGTCGTCAATATTTTGGCCAATAAAGATGTAGTTGGGATTGTCTACGCCGTAAGTCTGTTTATTTCACCGTTTAATCGTGTAAATATTTTCACAAATACATGAATACTTATTATTGCAGTGGTGCTGCCAAATGTCTATCTCTTTCGGTTTGAATGTTATTTTTCCACAGGTTTTTACTCCACATGCATGATTTTTATGTCTTGGCATTTTATTTTATTTCTAAATCATTTGAACATTTGGTGAATATAGTTGGTAATAGAATTTTTGTACTTAATTGGTTCTGATAAATAAAAGTCAACAGCATTTTTTCTTAATTTCCGAAACTGCTTACCCATTTCAAGTATTAAAAAACGAGCAAAACAAATTCGTCTGAAATCGAAGCGTTGACATTTTAGATTTTTACTACTTTGAAATCAACACCAGTTATGACCAGATATGACAATTTAGAATCAAATAACAAATGGCATGACTGATATAAGGAGATAATAGGTCCACTTTGGCTGTACAGTTTCTAACCCTTTCGTTTTGGAAAGAATCTTGATACACAATCGTTCATGCAGATCGACATTTAAAAAAGTAAATGTTTAAATCTCAGGGATTACAACACTATTGCATAGAAGATATTAGGAGTTTATCTTAGCAATGGGAAAAAAAATTAAACTTTTTCTGTATTTTGGGATTTGGATATTTTTTGTAATGATTTCAATTGTTTTAAACGCATTAAACATTGACTGGAAGCGTTCCCATTGGCTCACCGGTGTGATTTTGATTATTTTATTAGCGGTTTTACAGGGAACCGTTTTAGAGATACCCATGCAAACAATATTTTGTATTGCTCTCGGAGGACATGGACGAGTACCAGTTTCTACTAAGAACCATAAATTAAAATTGATAATAAATTATAATCTTCTCGCCACGTGCGAAAACGATATAGATGAATGTATGCAAAATATGTTTGAGGCATACATGGGAAATTTACATGCAAACGTCTCAGCCGTTCTAGTCAGTGCAACGAAGGATATAAAACTTAAGGATTATGAGCTCTATGTTCGTGATGACATTCGAAGAATGATCTATTCTAAATTGTACCTCGAAGGCATGGCATTTTGCAAAATGCGCTACAACGAAATTGATGGACCTCGTCTTCAAAATTTTTGGAGTACATATAGAGATTATGTTACGAAAGAGTTAAAATCATTTCATATCCACAGTATTTGTAAAGAGCGCATGGACAACTTTATGGTCGTTCACAGACTATCAAAAGTTTTGAGAAAATGTGGACAATACCAAGATCTCATCCTTTTATCAGAGGGGGAGACGAAAGCCTACACGTACTGTGATCGCGAATTGTATAACGATTACGCACGCACGTATGGAGATCCTTTATTTGAAACTTCCGCCGACACGGGGAGAATCGTGGGAAAACGGTTTGACTATACATTAGTTCTGGATGGCGATACAACAGTTCCAGAGGGTACTGTTATCAAACTATTGGATGTAGCAGCCGGAAATCCGGATCGTGGAATAATACAACCAGGTATTGAGGTTGATTGTAAGAAAGGGGAAACTCTTTTTATGCATTTAGACGCGATGCGACAAGTAATCAATTTACCATTGACGAATGCTATAACCGCTCTTTTCGATCATTCGTCGTTTTTCGGGAAAGGGTTAATAAATAACAAATTATACATTCAGAAAGTGATTGGATATAAATCGAAATTGATCGAACGTGTACCAATAGATGTTCTCAGCCATGACTCTTTTGAAGCATCTATTATGAATGTTTTGTATGTTGGTAGTATACCGCTCAGGGAAGCGCCACCCTATAACTATGTCACATGGGGTATAAGGGAAAGAAGATGGAATAAAGGAGAGGTTTTATTAGCGATGTATTACTCGCCAAGGTTTTTAGGAAAACCTCTTAGATATCTCCAAAGAAAATTCCAGAAAAACTTTGTAGAACCCACAGTAAGAACAATTTCAAAACACGATTTTGTATTTTCATTTATTGCTCATTGTGCGCTGAGACAAATGTTTGTAAAGCCGCTCTTGCTACTATTTCTAATTGTTCATATGTTTGGCATTTTTAAAAATGAATATGCTTCTATATCGGTGACTATGTTTCTAGTTATCATATTTCCAAAGTTCGCAACTTGCAATAGTAAAACGTACAAAATAGTTATTATAGAAACGTTAGCCTCCATTTTGCAATTTACACCGGAAGCAGTAACAGGTACAGTCAGGATCTGCCGTGCGTTTCATGCAATTATTACAAACAACACGCACTGGATACCTCAAAGCGCCAATGAAGAAGAATTTAAACGTTCAAATCATTTTGTTTCAGCGTTTCGCCACTTGTGGGGATATTCTTTATTTTCCGTTATATCAGTAGCTTTAGTGTTTGTGTTCATAGGACATAGATTTTTGTTCCTCTTCATGGCAACGACTGTATTCTTGCTACCAATATTTACAGCAGTGACATCACATTCGTTACAATATTCCGTAAATTCTCTACAAAGTAAGTCAAAGATAGCCAAAACATCTGCTTAAAAAAAGGCTTACTTTTCTTTACTTGTGCCTAACGCAGTAGAACAATTCTCTAAAAATCAAGTTATATTGAAGTCCCAAACGAAGCTGGATCTTCTTTCAGCAAAGAACATAGTTTCGAATTTGGATAAAAATATTAGAAATTTTAGAGATATATTATAGCTATGAACAGTACTTTTATTTTCTTTGCAACTAATAACTGTTGGTGCATGTATAAGTAATATTAATTATGTACATTTTGATTATTGTTGCATTGCATGTAGAATGAGTCAGAGTTGAAAACAGTTTCATATGCCAGAAAAAAAGATATTCACATTTGTTTTAAATTGATTTCCTAATATCCTGAATGACTGAAAAATATACAAAGAAAATATAAAATACGAATTTAGTAGATATTGTTAAACTAGCGTATTATTTTTATATCATCATATAAGCAATGAATCACGATTAAAATTAAAAATTAAAAAAATATCCATTAGGAGACAAAACTTGACCAGAAATCAATTTCACTAGAATGTTACGTGCTTCAAACATTGTTTCATTCGTAAAATGTCTGAAATTTGTGAACTTATCATTAAAAATAGTTAAAACGGGATTCTTATTTGACCAGGTTATTTATCGGTTCGGTCATATGATATATTTTCGGGGGGAAATATCTGTCTGTAAGATTCACATCCTTTGAATTTCATAATAAAAAAACATAACTTAATAACAAACGAAATGTATGGTTTCTGCATTCTGATAGGAAAATGTCATTAGATTATGTAAAAACTAGGATGAATGATAAATTAATAGCTAGTCTTCATCTATACAGAATTGTGAGAAACTTAAAATGACTTTACAGAAATTGATAGATCATAAGAGTTTTGCTTTGAACATTAAGTATATATTATAATTATAACTCTTATGATTTTCAAATTATAATGATTTTTTGAATGACTTAACCAATATTAATTAGAATGGTAAATTTCGCTCATGTGATAATATAAATGATTTTGAATAATAATTCTAAATAGACGTCTTCGCCATAATACGAAATCGAAACCGAGACGGAATCAAAGTATATTTGAGTGGGTTGACATTCTATTTGGTAAATGTCAGTGTGATATCAATTAGCATATTTCTTTAAATTGTTCTCCATAGAAAACAAGCCACTCCCCCGTGTTTGTCCATTGCTTGTTAACGCCATATATCCAACTTAACATCCTATAATTATACCCCATACTTTAAGAAGATTACGTTTTCAAGAGGATATTATTTTGATCAACGCAAACATAACAATACCAAGACTTTATAAATAATAGTGTATCAACCTCAATTTACCAATGGCAATGTTTAAAATCAAATTAAAGCGGTATTGCACCAATTATTCAACTATGTGCAGCACTGTCCCTTCGATGAAACCTTCTTCGGAATTAATATTTGTTTTTTCTCAATCGATTTATGAATTTCGAACAGCGATATACTACTGTTGCCTTTATTTACAAAGTTAAACCATTAAAGTACTTCCATGGTTATTCTAACATATTCAATTATATATTACTTAATTAATTTATGGTATTCAATAATGGTTTGAATAATAATCTTCATGATAGTAATACTATGATAGTGTTAGCTACAGAAAAAAATATGATTAATTCGGGTTGAGTTGAATTACATGTATGCGAATTCCAACTCCCTAAAATAAAAAGGTCAAGTAACTTTAAATGGGGTATGTCACAAATTGTTTTAAAATTTTGCATATAGTTGGGCTCGTTGAATTATATGTGAAATCGAAAAAAAAATAATACATTTATCTCTTTAATTACTGATTGAATTCTTTTTTAAAAAGGTGAATATTTTGATAGGAAGCACATGAAATCGACGAAAAAAAATCATAGATTTACCTTAAAATCAACAAATTTTATAGTTTTACTCCATAGATTCTTCTTTAAAAAACAATTTAGGTAATTTTTTATTGATATAACATAATCATATATTTACCGCCTTCGTTTTTTGCGTATAAACAAATCCATTACCTTGTCTGTAGAAAAAACCGTTAAAAAATCGATGAATTAGGGTCTACAACGCAATGACGATACGATTATTGCCACGTTTTTGTGTATTTTTTCATCAATTATACCACTTTGCTTGATGTACACCATATAAACGAAGTTTGAAGCTTTTGTTTAGTGTTTGAGACAGTTGCAAAGTAGAAGGTATTTGTATGCATTAACATAATTATGGTTTTTAATTAAATAATGTTTCCCAGTATTATTCATCTTTGATATTATAAGTTAAGTGCAATATTTTATTCAGACGACTAGGAAGGATAATAAAAGCCATGAACTTCATCATAAAAAATATACAAAATTCGGTCTTTTTTGTCCTTTCCCTTCTTCTCTACTACCGCTTCTGTTGTCTACTCTTAAATTGGGTCCATCGCCCTAGTAATTGTATTATTTTTTTTAAATATGCCTCAAAACAACAGTTTTTAATGCTGTCTCTTGTTTATTATCGTTTGCCTTTGCCCACGGGCTTGTCGATGTGCTTGGTTTCTCGTCCTAATTATATTTGTTCACGGTTTTCTTTTAATAATAATATAAAGCACACATATAAAAGTATCCATCAGCTAAGAGTGAATATGTTTTAAACGAAGATTAAACAAAATCGCAGAACAGTAATACTCACGAAGATTTAAATGCTCTAATGGGTTTTCATCTTTCAAGCATTCCACAATAAAGAACTGTGATACTCGAGACGAATTAAAGGCTCTATAGAGGTTTCACCTTTCAAGTCCTCCACAATACAGAACAGAAAAACACGACAATTTAAATGCTCTAAAGGGGTTTTCAGTCACCTTTCAAGTCCTCCACAATATAGAACCGTAATACTCACGACGATTTAAGGCTCTATAAGGGTTTTCACCTTTTAAGTCCTCCACAATATAGAAACTCCGTTATAACTCTCATAAACAACACTGCTCGGGTTTACCATGAGGAAAAAAACTTGATATTTAGGTCAGAGTGATCAAACTATTATAGAAGTGTTTTGTTTTCTCACATAACCCATGTTCGTGTGTAAAGAGGAAGAGCGTGAATGGCTTTCTTTA
The DNA here is from genome assembly GCA_019925275.1 of Mytilus edulis. Taxonomy (NCBI): domain Eukaryota; kingdom Metazoa; phylum Mollusca; class Bivalvia; order Mytilida; family Mytilidae; genus Mytilus; species Mytilus edulis. The sequence continues at coordinate 86,385,621 of CM034356.1, read as the reverse complement.
TGAAAGATATTTTCTTAAGATAGGATCTAAATAAAGGCAACAGTAGTATACCGCTGTTCGAAGGTCATAAATTCATTGAGACAAAAACAATATGGGTGAATTTTTCGCTACATTGAAGACCTGTTGGTGACCTTCTGCTGTTGTTTTTTTTTTTTTTTTTTTTTTTCTTTGGTCGGGTTGTTGTCTCTTTGGCACATTCCCTATTTCCATTCTCAATTTTATTACAAACTAAAACCGAGGGAAACAAAATAACTATACAAGGAAAACATCGAAGCATTAGAAACACTGAAGTGAACAAAAAAGCAAACGACAATGCAACACACACAGAAACGAACTATAAGGTAACAACTGCCATTTTCCTGACTTGGTGTAAGATTGATGTGAGAATATTGTGAAAAGAATAAAAAAAAACACTCGTAACAAACAATTGACAAACTAGCATTGAAACAAAAAAACAAATGAGAACAGAAGACCTTGTAAAGCTGGTACGAGCTCAGATGCTCATAGAGAGTGAGCAGCTCCTAGACAACAAAGAGTTTTTCATAAACGTGTGTACTGAAACGAAGGAAAGGAATCTACAACAAAGGAACCAGGTATGTTGTCATTTTTAAATAAATAAATATTGAACATGGAAACGCTTCATATCAATTATCTTTCCTTAATTATTTAAGGAATGACTGTAATAATTTTTCTGTCTATGAAGAAATAACATAAAAAATGTGGTGCACACTGAATAACCTGTGTAGCGGGTTATTTTAGGTGTGCACCACATTTTTTATGTTATTTTGAATAAACAGAAAAAAATATTACAATCATTTCTTATAATTTAATTCTAACTTCCATTTTAAACCAGAGAAACCATAAAAAAACGTTGATTGCGTCACAGTCACCTAACAAAATTATGTCTTTGAGCTGATAAACAAAACAACCTCAGCCAATCAAAAAGTTACATCTAAAATTAAGTTATTTTAAAATAATGTCACACTCGCATTTCTGGTCGTTATGAAACCTATAATTGATTCATACTTAAGTGTATGAGTTGTTGATTTAAAAGAACCGACATGATCTGATAATTCTTTGCTTTTACAACCTTTAGTGTTTCGATTTAATAAAAGATTTATGTGATTTAGTTATTTTGATAACGAGACATCTCGGACCATGACAATCTCTAACGATTAGTTCTGAGAATAACTTTTTTTTTACATTCTATTCGCTAGTATGAAATTTTAAACTTAAAGTTTATACTTTTCTCATATCAATTTACACGACAGGTGATGCTTAATACTTGATAATAAACAAAACAGCAGGATTTAGTTTGTTTTTCAGTTTGCGTAAACACAGCATGCGATATTCTTTTTTTTTTTTTTTTTTTTTTTTTCTATGGTCGGGTTGTTGTCTCTTTGCTCATATCAATTTACACGACAGGTGATGCTTAATACTTGATAATAAACCAAACAGCCGGATTTAGTTTGTTTTTCAGTTTGAATAAACACAGCATGCGATATTCTTCTTCGTCATATAATTTACACTCGCCTCTTCTGATTAAAAAGCTGATATATAGTTTATATGCTGCCCTAAATTTTTCAACAACAGCTGTAAGCTAGTAAAAAAAAGGTGTTTTTCATTGCCATTGTATTCTTAAACGTTTAAAATTTGCTAATTACTTAGCTATGTTAATATGACACGTCTATTTTATCATTGTACACAAGATTGTATTTCTAAACTTTCAATTTGCAAAGTCAATTTAAAAATGTAACCTCTAACTTTCGGAATAGCATTAGTTGACAAGGAAAAGCAATTGAAAGTACCTTATGATAGCCATGATGAATTCGACAGATGTTGCCACAGAAATGAAAATTGGTGGAAAAATACATGGATTTACGATTTCTGCCGTTATCGTTTTATTGAATCTTCCGGCAGCTGCACTAAGTCTAGTACCACAATTTAGAGGGAAAATTCGAAAGTCGTTATACATTGTTAGTCTTGGGATAACGGATGTTCTAGTTGGGGTTTCCTCGTTTGTGATGACAGATTTGCACGAAAATGTCCGAGTAGAAAGTTACGTGACCTGCAGACTAAAGTTTGTTCTGTTTAATACTGCTTTCATTGCATCCATGGTCCACATTCTAGCCATATCATTGCAAAGACTATACATCATGCATAAAATGTCTATATCTGTTGACATTGGATCAAAACAATGGCATATCATTATTGCATCGTGGATTTTTTCCTTAGTAAGCAATGGAATGGTTTTAATTTGGAGTAAAAGAGAAGACGTGGACACTGTATGCAGGTATTACACGGGCAATGATGAGCAAAAAGATTCGCTATATTCAGGTATTGTATTGATGTTTATTATTGTTGCCAATCTAGCAACAATTGTTGCAATATTGGTAAAAATAGGCATTTATGCGAGAAGTTATCCAAATTCTTCTATTTCAAAAAGTAGCATTCGTATGATAGTTACTCTACTGATAATAACTTTTATGTACATAGTATGTGTAGTACCATTAGCATGTGTTCAACTTTACTGTTATAGCTATCCGAGCTTTAGGTCAAATCGACCATACGCTTTTGCCTTTGCAATGCTTAATTCTATTTGTAATCCAATAGTATATATCATCAGACTAAAGGAGTACCGAAGCGTACTGGTAGAATGTCTCAAATTCATTGGAGGTAAAATGTGCGGTGGATGTGGGTCTAAGATTCATGTCGATAACCCCAGAAACACTCAGAACGGCGTAGAAAATCAGGACAATCCACCGGAAGGTCGTAAAACTGAAAAAAATCCAAATCTTAGTGAAACCGAAGAAGCGTTCACATCTATCTATAAAGGAGAAGACTCTTCAGAACATAGCAATACCAAACAATCAGAAGTCAAGACAGAGAACGACCAGAATGTTTGTAATACAAGATTTATATACGTTGTAGAAGTGGATCCTCGGAACTCGGTTATGTAAAGTAAAACAGTCACATAGAAGTAAATAATGCTAAAGAATGACCCAGTTGGTATTTTTTTGTTTTTGTATGGAACTTTATTTTATGAAATCCTTTTCTCAATCGCTTGGAATTTACAAAGCTCTAAATACTACTGCCTCAATAGTATATTCTGTGATTGATATATAAATTCACTGACTCAAGTTTTTCGTTATGAAGAGATAACATTAAAAACGCAAAAGTTTTAAAATCAAATACTATTTTTACTTTAAACAATTAGTAGATGATTTACCAAAGAAAGCTTCCTTTATCATCAATGAAAAATTTGAGATAAAAGAGCCCATTTTTTTTTAATTTCAAAAACTGTCTGAGAACTCACGTTATTAAATTGTATCAATTTTATATGATTTTGAAGTTCGTGATTTCGATTAATACTGTTTTTTTCCTATATTTTCTTACCATAGAAGATGTATTTCTGTATTTAATTCTGTTAACTTGCGTTGGTGTTCTATTTTCTAGAAAGGTCAATTTCTCGAAAGCTAAGAAAATGTGAGAGGATATTTTGTCCATGTTTAACATACTTCGAAACGAAAGGGTACATATTTATCTATTGAATTTCATTTAATAAATACACTAATAGTTCTCGAAAGTACCAGAATTATAATTTAATACGCCAGAAGCGCGTTTCGTCTTCATAAGACTCATCAGTGAACCTCATATTTTTAAAAATAGTTATAAAGCCAAACAATAATAAAGATGAAGAGCATTTAGGACCCAAATTCCAAAAAGGTGTGTCAAATACGGCTAAGGTAAACTATTCCTAGGATAAGAAAATCCTTAGTGTTACGAGAAATTTAAAGTTTTGTCCACAGGAAATTTACTAAAATGAACATATAATTTATATTCATGTCAACACCGAAGTGCTGACTACTAGGCTGGTGGGGGTAACCTCGGGGACTAAACGTCCACAGCAGTGGCATCGACCCAGTGGTGTAAATAGTTATCAAAGGTACCAGGATTATAATTCAATCAGGATTTTACTTCGTCAAAATTATCTCCCCATTACGCCAGTTCATTTTCACAATCGTAGAAATGGAAGCCATAATGTAGGGATGACGCGCTGCCAATTTTGCTCTCGGAAACCGATAAATTTATCCACATTGCACCCGCATTACGATCCTTATATGTCAGTTGTATTTTAAAAGACAAATGTATCAACTAGCTAATGAGCATCAGTTAATGATCTTGTCTGCATTGATTCAACTTAAAACTATTGTCTGATCGGTTGTCAGGTGGAATTTTCGAAAATTCATAAACATTTAAAAAAATTCTATAATCAGTAAATATTTAGTGGAAGGGCAGAATAGATTTTTTTCAGTGGTTGAAGACTATAAACCCTGGTTATCACATACAAAAAATTATATAATTTTTCGAAGATATTTCATCATTCAACTTCTACTCTGTTTTTGTGATTCATTAGATGGGTGTTGCTAAACGGCGGAAACGGAAAACGGAACGGAAACGGAAAAGGAAACGGAAAGAAATATTGATATGGACGGCATTGGGAGGGGGGGATGGATGACAACAACTACGATAATCAATAAAGACTGAAATCATAGGGACTTGACTACAGGTCAGATATATTGCACGTTAATCGTCTACGTGCATTTAAAAAAAACGTATGTTTAGTCTTGATATGCGCATAGATGATTGAAGAGCTATATATCTGACCTGTAGTCAAGTCCCTATGACTGAAATAACAAAATCACACAACATGTAGGCTAAAAATAGGGTAGGCGATATCAAGGAAAAAAGGAAACGGATTTGGAAATACATAACAGCTAAAAAAAGATGACCTACATTTAGGTTTATAGATATGACAAATATCTCTTTTTGTTAATCTTGCATTGCTGAACATTTTCTGTATGCACTGAGTTTCTCTCTATCTTCTTTAGTTTTTACCCAAAACACGAAACAGCGTAAATGTCGTAAATAATGGGCAATTACTCCTAAGAACACTCTACTCACTAGTCTTTTTTTTCATAACATGTATTTCTATTCGCATCCAAAGTACGATCTAGAAATAAGTCAACATGGCCAAAGTTGCCAATATCCTTAAGGAGTTATTGCCCTTTATAGTCAATCTTTTACAAAATCTTCTCCACATTTAAAATCTATCGGGGCAAATAGAATTAAAATTAGCCACAATTTTCAATAGGGTATTTTGATTGTAAAATGTATCCGATGACCACGTAGTTCAACCAACAAGGCCACAAACATGATAAGAAATAAAAATAGAATATAGGGGTTTCCTATAAAAGTCTAAGGGAAAATTGAAAAAAAAACACAATTTCACATGATCACAACTTGAAACTAATTAAAATAATGATAAGGGGTCTTCAGTAACTATTGTAAGCCTAAAAAATTATGACCTGCTTTAAATTTAACTACTGGGTCAAATTAAACCAAACTTGGCCCTAATCATTATTAGGGTATCTACTAGTACTAGTTGCATTTCGTAAATACACCTATGTACAGTTATCAATTATTGGACAAAACATCGACGAAGGACACCAAACAGACATGTTGATATAAGAATTTTTAAAAGCCTCGACACAACCCAGCATGAACTACTAAATTATAGTCTAGTACTTATATCTGAATTATACCAGTTAGTGGCTATAAAGTAAAACACTATGTTGGATTGACTCATTCCTATGCTACCGCAAGCACAGAATCATGATAAGCTCGACAAAATCAACTAGTTCTCCGTTGATACTGAAGTACCTGAAGGCACTATACTGTGTCCCCTGTTTAAGTCTATAAAGCAATGATATATGGGATAATCGGATGTTTGGCAAAATCGTAAAATAAAGAATCATTATCGTCATAAAAAAAAGAACAAATTTATACATTACTTCAGCATGATTGAATATAAATTCGTAAAGATGTTAATGTTTTTTAAATTATTTTCAAAGAAGAATTAAGCAGCATGATATTCAAAACACTATGGACAGATTGATTTTTAGAAACCATAGGACAAGACTACAGCTAGCTTGAAAAGGGCATTGTATCAATCGTATATCCATGTATTGTTTTCCAGACAGTATTTTTTAAATCATTTTTATATTTAAGTCTTGAAGAGCATCTGGTAATGCTTTCCCGACGTCAATACCAACTATGTACTTCGTTGTCGGTGAGAAAGGCTTTGATAAACGAATGATTTTGTCAACCGTAAGGTAAAGATAAATGTATGCAACTTTCTATGTCTAGTTTCCAGGTTCCCATATCTGTTGTTATTCATACTTGATTGTCCCATCGGGTTTCTCTGACGCCTTCTTCATTACACTAGGGAAAATTACCATTGCAGAACAACACAAGATACTCTACATCACTTATCCTAATTCAAAGCAATTAAAAAAGAAACAGAGAAAAAATGATGAAAAGCATTCCCCCAAAAAGTTAGTTTCTCCACAACCTATCTAGAACCGATGCGAATGTCAATCATTTAGGCATATATAGATTAACTTTTTGTTGGTATGTTACTATCTTATTGATGTTTATTCCACATATCTTTTTCTTTATTTTTCTTTTCTTTTGGAAAATTAGAAAAGTCAAACGGACTAGTGAATCGCACGAACGACTAACGTTTATGATCTTAAGAACATTTAAGTGGAATAACAAATGCATCATTTAATGGACCACTTGTTAGTGGATACCCATTGCAATTAAATTATGTACAATATATAAGCTTGCCATTGTTAAAAAAAAAAAATAGGCTCATCATCTCCTATTATTCATTTCATTTCTTGTTAACATGTGATATAAAAAAATACGAAACGACTATGAACAAATATTACCAAAAAGAACAGATGTAATATTCTTTTTGTTTCCGTATTCCGTTTCCGTTCGGTATTCCGTTCCGTTTTCCGTTTCCGCCGTTTAGCAACACCCTTCATTAGATAGGTATTTCACTTGACCCAGATATTTCATCTTTTAGTACTGTGATTTTTTTATGTTATAAAGTCAACCTGTAGCTTTGATATATAAAATGATAGAATCTGAAGCGAAACGATGTATGAAATATTCTTGCTTTGTACGATATCAAGATAAAATTTCAACTCAAACACGTCCTAACCAAAAAAGGTCCACTCGATTCTCTCTCCGTCCGTGGTAAATTTTAAATAATCGGAGGTTATGCATTTTCTACATCCAACTTGAAAAATACCCATGTCGTCGACTTGATATCTAATTGTTTTGGTTAACTATGTACTAGATAAATTGAAAACTTATGCAAATGGTGTTTTTAAAATAAAACACTTCGTAATTGAGAAGAAAATTGTAATTTTGTTTGTTTCTATTAACTTTTAATTTTTTTGTCACTATAGTAATGCCCGCGTCACACTGTCCCGATTTTTACGCCGATGGCAACACGATAATGGAAATTTTCAAAATCGGGACTGATCGTATCCAGATCGGGCTATTCGTAGTGCCATCTTTAACCATCGGAGAACCATCGGCCACTTTTTCTAGCCTTCGGGGACAACTTCGGGAAGGGTTCTAAATTTTTTAACATGTTAAAAAATCCCCGAAGGTGCGTCCGATGTTGAGGGTTCGTATTGAGTTCGTATCACCATCCTCACCATCGTAATGTCACCGGGAATGCATCTTTGCACATCGTATTGCATTCGTGTTTCCATCGTTTCCATCGGGCAGTTTTGACATTACGATGTCTACACGAATGAATCACGAAGATACTCGAAGGTCTTACAATGGCAACACGACTTCGTGAAGACCTCGTAATCCCGTCGTGTTGCCATCGAATAAAAGTACGAAGGCGACAAGATGGAACTACGACGGCAATAAATCCAGCTAAATGTAAGTTAATTGTCGCGCTAAAATACATTTAAAGTTCCATGCGCGATATGCACTGGTCAGTCTAATATGACAGTTAAGAAAGACGTTCACAAAACATGGAGCTCATATCATATGATTCTATGAGAACAAGAAAGGCGACAGCGTTGTTTCTATTAATTCAAATGGAACAAGAAGAGCAGCTATTACAGGTCAGGATTTACTTTTACAAGTAAAATATTATTTTTTGTCAATTTTTCATATCAAGTAACATAATGAAAATCATAAACGCGCCTCGTACACCAACACTGCAGGTACACGTATACATACAGGGAAACTTTTTTTTTCATTATTCTGATTTTGTATGTATCGTCTGAGTTGTTGTCACACGAATGTTTACTCCATAATCATTTTGTTTTCTATGTCATATTTTGCCGTATTTGTTGCTTTCCCCACATCCTTCCTTTTGTCTATATTATTATGATATTCTCCTGGAAAGAGCTCTTTTTGAATAAAAGGGATAAACGAACCCATTACCTTACCTTTAAGATAGATCAGTAAACATGGGCATAATTATGAGTGATTATTCAGACTAGTGCACACATTTTACAGTTCAAACAAGGCAATGCCGAGCGTGGCATCCCCTCGTATGTAACATATTGGGGACAAATATGGACACTGTTTTTGTATATGACACATGCAGAAAATGGTAAATTGAATATGCATATTTGATACATAAACTATTTTTTTATCAACCAAAACATTCAGTAACTGGAAATACCTTTAATATTGTCTTTAGAACCAGCAGGTAAAAAAATGAGCAACCAATTTCCTGTGTATTATGCTATTTCAAGCAGAAAAAACAAGTCCATCTGCATGACCTTGACCTTTGGCCTTGAACGTAAAAAATGTCAGATCATTACAAGGAGGAACAATATACCAAATGTGGTTAAAATCTTTTGAATCATATTGGTTTTAGAGTGTCCACAAGGGTATATTGCCTTGTATTACAACTGCCACTGTGACCTTGACCTTTAAACTTTAAAGTCAATAGCGCTTAAGATATTCTTAACGGGTAACACCATACCAAGTTTTGAGCATTTTGGTTCTAGAGAGTCCATAACAATTTTATCTACACGCAACTTACATGTAGTAGGCGAGGGGATAATAAACTAAGGTTTACATGAATTAGACAAAAAGATCGATTTCCCGCCATGCATGGCAGACTTGTACAGAAACGATATGTTGTCGAAATTCTGTTCGTATCTTTTAGACATCGTATGGCCATCGCGCCATCATCGTAATCCATCGTGTAGCCTTCGTAATCCATCGTGTAGCCTTCGTGATCCATCGTGTAGGCTTCGGCTGAGATATGAAGCTTAAATACCCGTCTTCGGTTAACCTTCGTATGTCCGTCTTTTGCTATCGTATATAATTTCGGCACCATCGTATAGACTTCGTTATTCATCGTACTTGCTTCGGTCACTTTTTGGTATTTTAACGAGATCGGGACCAACTTCGTACGAACTTACAATTTTCGCATTCGGGTGGCCATCGTATATAAAAATCGGGACAGTGTGACGCGGGCATAAACATTACAGTAAGCATTTATCGCCTTCTCTAACAAAGAGCTTCGATTCTTTTGTTCTTTTTCAACCGGGTTTCCGACTGAATTTAATAAAGTGTACTGTCGATTTTGATTTGTGGATGTGAAGTTTGTGGTATGGGCAACAACTCTACTATAAAAAGTACGAATTATTAAATTTTGGGTTAATTTGTCCACCGTCACTCAAGAGAAACTTCCTGCAGTTCTGTATAGTTCAGTCCTAAAAAAATTGTATGTGGCATACATTGATCACACAATAAAACCAATTTTATTATATTGTAGTGAAATTTGGGGTTCTCTGCTGCTTGCAAGAAAAAAAGTGATTATCTATTTGAATTAATCTACATAAATGATTATTTGGAAAAATCACATTTCAGATATTTAAAGTATATTCTTGGTGTAAATAAGAAAGCCTCAAATTTAGCAGTGTTATCAGAGGTTGCAAGATTTCCTCTTTATTTTTCTGTCATTATATCTATGGTAAAATATGTACACAGGCTTAACAAGTTGGACAAAGGGTTACTTTATGATGCTTATGTTTGTTATAAAATATTAGATGCAGAAAACATTGATTGTTGGTATTCATTTATGAAATATGTACTTCAATCACTTGATATACAAAATTCAGATACAAAGCTCAATACATTAAATTTGTAAAATGTAAACTTTGTAATAGTTTTAAAACATTTTGGTTGGTCAAAAGATCTGAAACCTTATCACAAGGTAATAGTAAATTAGAGAATTATTTCAACCTCAAGACTGACTTTGTAAAGGAGGCTTATTTATCAATTAAAGATTTTAGTATAAGAAGAGCTATATGTAAAATGAGAATAAGTGCTCATGATCTTAAAATTGAGAAAGATAGATATAGTAAAAAATACATAGAGAGAACTCAACGTCTATGTCATCACTGCTTATCACATGGGTCAAATTCTATTGAAGATGAGACCCATTTTACAGTAAATTGTCCATTATATGATGAACAGAGGAAATTATAATTTGATAGAGTTATCACTTTTTGTACTAATTTTAAAGAACTACCTAATGATAAGAAATATTTCTGGCTGTTCACAAATGAGCATTTACCAACTCTCATGTGCCTAGGAAATTACATTATTAAAGGTTTAGAAATAAGATCCAGATGTAAACAAAATATATGAAGTAATTTAGTATTTTATTGTTATAAGATTTAATATAATAGTTATATAAAACACATGTTGTGTTAGGCTCTGATCCTGTTCATAACGTTATAGTATGTATTAGTTTTCTGTTTTGCTTTTTTCCAATCATATTGTGTTGTAAAATGATGCCCTTTGTGGGTTCTTGATTAGATTAATAAAATTCTTATTCTTATTCTTATTCTTATCATATCAATAATATTTAATCAAAATGGTTTATCACTTGTATGGAACACATCACATTGTGTGAGCACTTCCTGGATTTATTCAACTAGAGAAATAGAGTTAATTGTTCCTCTCTATTTGCCATTTAAAAATAGCCTATTTAAGTTCGTTTTGAGAATTTCTCACTTACATAGATACACATGAAAAAAACCACCTCAAAATGTTTTGAGATAAACATGAACAAGAATGTGTCCAAAGAACACGGATGCCCCACTCGCACTATCCTTTTCCATGTTCCATGGACCGTGAAATTGGGTAATTATCTAATTTGGCATTAAAATTAGAAAGATCATATCATAAGCAACAAGTGTACTAAGTTTCAAGTTGATTGGACTTCAGCTTCATCAAAAACTACCTTGACCAAAAACTTTAACCTGAAACTCCCGCTTTCATTTTCTATGTTCAGTGGACCGTGAAATTGGGGTCAAAAGTCTAATTTGGCTTAAAAATAAGAAAGATCATCTCATAAGCAACAAGTGTACTAAGTTTCAAGTTGATTAGACTTCAGCTTCATCAAAAACTACCTTGACCAATCAAAGTGATGGAAATCACTCATGGAAAGATTAGAAGAGTAGTTTGAATTATTTCATATTAAGGTATGGTGGGGAAAAATGAACATTTATAAAGCACTATAATTGCTGAAAATTGCATTTACAGCAGGTCTTTAGAAGGAAACTTGCTTTTCCAGTATGAAGATAAAATGAGCTCAAATTAAATAATATGGGTCTCTTAATTTGCACAATTTTATTTAAACTGCAGTTTATATCTTATCGAAATTATGTTGCGGTTCTGAACATGTTTCAAAAAAACAAAAAATGCAAAAATTCTTCTAGTAAATGTTACCAACTATCCTTGTAAGACATAAATCTGGACCAACAGCTTAAAACTTTAAAGTGTCAACAAACAAAATTGAAAAATGTTGTTATGGGGCATTTTATAAGTTGAAACAGAGGTTATAGGGCATTGAAGATTAAAAGTTTTAGAGTGCCTTTTGATCAATTTTTAAAGTATTTTTCAACACAGGGCATTGAAAATGTACTTTTTCAACATAACCAATTAAAAAACTTATCTTATTGAAATGTGGATTCTTTCATGATAGCAAACATATGTATTCACTTCTAATAAAAATTCAAACGACTAAAATAGACATAATGATTGATGGGAAATAAACTAATAAACAATGGTTTGTTATAATTAAAAGTTTTAAAATTTTTAAACTGTTTCAAGCCAATTTCTGATAAAAAAAAAGTGTACTAATTTAATTGTTGATTAATTACAGATGATTATTGGAAATTTATCAAGTAAATTATAGGCCTTACTTGAATACCTTTTATTTATTCATATTTATATTCATATTTCATTTTTTTAAGATCTTGTTAATCCATTAATCATTTATCTTTCAGATATAATTTACAGAATCACTTTATGTAATGTAGATCAAAAGTAATTGGCAATAAATAAATCTATCATCCTTATAAATATCAAACATCTAATATACACATTTGTGTATTCAATTATGAAGTCAAATACTTGTGTATTAAGAATTATATTGAGTGGTCTGTATAATTATGCAAGACTGAGGTTGATAGGTAATGTGGTCAATTTGATTGGCAGTTTAGGAGGTGGGGCATTGTAATTAAAGGTTCACCTTGTCTCTGATTGTTTAGTGATAATGACAGTTGTCAATCATACTAGTTGAATCAATAACCAGTTACCTAATCAAAATGTTTTTTAAAAGCCTGCACATCAACACACCTTAATGACATACATTCTTGAATGAACTGCTCAAATAATATACCCAGTTTTTTTCAGTTTATATGTGTATTATGTGCACATATATCAGAACCATAGGGAACTATATTTCAGTGTGAATACATTTAGTAACAGTAGCTAACCTGTCCTGTTGTTAGGGAGGCTGGTGCCTAAGTAAAGATTTAGAACAAGTTCTAATCTTTCCAAAAACTTTAACCTGGACAGACGAACAGAACCACAGACGGACGGACGGACGGACAGAAGAACGGAGCCACAGACCAGAAAACATAATGCCCCTCTACTATCGTAGGTGGGGCATAAAAAAGAACATTATTGATGTATCAATTGGACAGCTATGGTGACAGTCGGACCTTTGTTTAAGTAAACAGTTAAAATCAACAATCGCTAATAAATTGGAAAATAACAGCTTAGATTATTCGAAAATATGATTTTATAATACGGCTCGTGGTTTCAAATATGTACACCAGATATTGACGGATTTAGTTTGTAACCCGGATTTGTTTTTATCTATCGATTTATGAGTTTTGAACAGCGGTATACTACTGTTGCCTTTATTTTAAACCAAAAATAACCAAACGTGATTTTCGTGGTATGCACAACTAGATTTAAAAACTCATATAGCATATACAAACGACAGGAAACCATCGTGATATAGCATTGAATAGTGTGAGTGACATGGTGTTAGTTCTCAGAAGGTACAAGATTATTTTTTTAGGTATGAAGGCAAATATAAATGTGGAATACAAAATGACATAACGAAAAAATTCATCCAAGATACCTGGCTAATTATTTAGTCTGCAAGATGCGCATTAGACTCAAAAGAGGCTGCATTCATTAAAACAGATAGACGTTTTTGACAATTAAATAAAGGCAACAGTAGTATAGACTTGGTACGGACATTTTAAGAATCTGGTTTTATGGCTATTCTAACCTCAGGCTCATATGGCAATGTTAGAAATATCTTATTGGACGGATATGTATCTCAAAAATTTCCCAAAAAACATTATCAATTTAAACTATCAGAGGTTAAGGCATGTGATGTGTTGAAGTGCTAATTCGAATTTTCGTTGAACAAACATGTAATCCTGACTTTAAAGATTTAAAGGTTTAGTTTTCGCAATTTCACTTTTTTTGATACGCCCCAAAAACATCCGAGATTTCTCTGGCGTCTGACGAATAACGATTTAAGATTAACTTATGATTAAAATTTCTAACATGCAAACAGTGCATCTAGTGTAGTGACCTATAGTTGTTAATGTCTGTGTCATTTTGGTCTCTTGTGGACAGTTGTCTCATTGGCAATCATACCACATCTTCTTTTTTATAATTGGTGCTCAAATCAAAACATTTGTTAAGGAAATCGTCCAAAGTTACAGAGTATTCAAAACCGAACAGAAAATGTAAAGAAACTGACACTATTGATGATAGTTTATGTCAGCTTACAAGTACTGCAATATCATCCTGAACAAAACATCTACCAGCAGTGGAATCCACTCAGCCGTTATAATATCTCATCAAAGATGCCAGATTTGAGATCTCTATACACCAGACGCATGTTTTTTTTCTACATAAGACTCGACAGTGTTATTAAAACAGTTGGAAATACAAATCAATAACAAAGTTAACCAGCATTGATAACCAAAGATATACCAACAAATTGCACCAATACAACCATTTATGCATGGTTGTACGCGAAAAAGTGTTTCAAATTATAAAAATAATTAATTATAGTGAACATTAAACTGCATGACAACATATATAAAAGACAAAGTTTGTATTATTTATTATTAAAACATATAAATGTTGCTTGTACTGGTTTAAGCAATATTGATACAATAAGTTTAAATACTGTTATATTTATATAAGATTGGTAAAATGTTAAAAAATTAGCCCTTAAAAATATAAACATTTAAAAGCAAATATTGTATATAACATATGTAAAAGTATATAATCAACATAACTTTTTCAAGACAAAATGGTAAAGAACAGAAACTAGAGGCTCTCAAGAGCCTGTATTGCTCACCTGACTCTTTGGTTTTTTTAAAATCATATAAAAAAAGATAAAATTTGGCTACAAAGTTAAAAAAAACTTGGTCAGCACCTCATAAGGAACATTCATGCTATGTTGAGTTTCAGTCCATTCAATGGTTCTCTAAAAGAAGACTTTTGCATGCATTTCCCATAGGGTCCTATGTTAACCTAAACCACCCCAGCTGGCGGCCATCTTGGATGATGTATCGGCTACAAAGTAACAACACTTGGTCAGCACCTCATAAGGAACATTCATGCCATGTTTGGTTTCATTCCATTCAGTGGTTCTTTAAAAGAAGTTATTTATATGCATTTCCCATATGGGTCCTATGTTAAACTAAGCCCCCGCTGGCGGCCATCTTGGATGATGGATCGGCTACAAAGTAACAACACTTGGTCAGCACCTTATAAGGAACATTCATGCCATGTTTGGTTTCATTCCATACAGTGGTTCTCTAAAAGAAGTCATTTGTATGCATTTCCCATAGGGTCCTATGTTAAATTAAGTTCCCCGCTGTCGGCCTTCTTGGATGATGGATCGGCTACAAAGTAACAACACTTTGTCAGCACGTCATAAGGAACATTTATGTCATGTTTGGTTTTATTCCATTCAGTGGTTCTCTAGGAGAAGTTCAAAATGTAAAATGTTAACGACGACGACGGACGACGACGACGGATGCTTTCAAAGCTGATACAAGACAAAACATGAGATTTATAAAAGATTGATTATAGTGAAGCCGTTAGGATAAATCACAAGACTTCTCAATACCACCAACTTAAATAAATGTCAATTCCAGTTGAGATATCCATTACTTTTACTCTTCTCACCAAAATGTGCAAGTGTTACCAATTTGACTAGATTAAATTTTTATTTTTGAATTCTTGCAATAAAGCCTACAATATAACAACACAACAACAAACCAGGGAGGTATACTATACATGTATAAATATTTCAATATTGCATTGTTTCTATATTGTTAATAAGGTATCCATAATTGCATTTTTTTTCAAAATCCTGCTCTTTTGTTAGTAGTTCATCAACAACATCCTTAGCATGTAAACACTGAAGTTGTGAGTACAAACTCAGCACATGGTATTTTCTTTTAAATTGGAATATATCTTCACAAGTAATATAAAGGAGTATTAGACATTTCAAAATCCCACTATTTGGAATGTATCTTAACAAGTAACATAAATGAAAATGAGATATTTTAAAATACCACTATTTGGAATGTATCTGAAAGAGTAATAGAAAAAAATAATAGCTACCTCAGAATGCCACTATTTGGAATGTATTTAAACATGTAATAGAAAGGAAATTTAGATACTTTAAAATGCCACTATTAGGAATGTATGCTAACATTCTAAGAAATAATAGATACCATAGAATACCACTATTTGGAATAATATGAAAGAGTATTGTACACTTCGAATGCCATTATATGCATAATACAATGTGATGGCATTTTCGGAAAAGACAAATCCCATTATCAATGCTATGCATATTGAAATTGCAAAACTTATGTACATGTCATCCAACAAGCATGTAAAGACTAAAATTTGAAATTTTCTTTAAAGAATACATGTTTATACATAAAGTAGATTAAAAATATTAAGCAATTTCTCAATGCCCATACAATGTAAATAGAATGCATTCTTATAAAATAACAAGTGGTAACACACATTCTGTAATGCCACTATTTGGAATGCATCATAAAAAGAGAAAATAAAAGGGATAGGAATAACTTCTTGCAGTATGTATATCTCTTCATAATGTTTATAATTTATTTTGTCATGAAAATAAAAATATACAGGTTGAGTTTGGTCTGAATGTATATCATAAATTCTAATATGACGTCCTTATAACGCTTTGTAAACAAAGCCGTGTTCTAATGAGCACAAAATATGTTTGACACATGCGCACGAACTTACTGTTTTATTATTTTAACTTTATTTCCATCGTTATCCTTTAAAATATATACATTTAAGCAGCTAACATAAACTTTTATTATATATTTTTATGAAACAACATATATTTACCCTGCTCGTAGTTTTTAAACTTATCAAATATGAACTGCAATGCACAGACTCCTTGAGGAGGAAACTAGAACAGCCAAACGTTTTTACAGTAATTTCACACGCTTCGACCTATAAAAATACTGTATTTGTCCTATTAGAATCGAAATAATTCGTCATTCTCTATGCTCATTTTAACATGGGTAGGCATTATATTTGACCACATTTTACACCTCGCTAACGCTCAGTGTTAAATATCGACAAATATAATGCCTACCCATGTTAAAATGAGCATTGAGCATGACATGAAGGAATAAATTCTTAAATTATGGATTTCTATTCACTCCTCTATGTTTTATGTTTCAGAAAAGAATGAGTATTAAGAATGTGAATTGACCTATATACTTCAAAAGGATTGTCTAAGACTATAATCAAAGATTGTTTGAGAGAAAACTTGTGTCTGGATATGAAAAACACACAAAAAAATATGGTATGATTTTGTTTTATTTTTTCAAACAGTTTAGAAAATCACAGTTTTCCATATCTTAATTAAGATGCACCAATTGCTCCTTTCAGAGTTCTGTTTTTTTTTCATGTCCCAGCTGCTAGGCGAAGATAGCAATAAGTGTCACCCTTGTCCATCTAACCATTTGTATGTCCCAAATTTGTTTTCGTTCTATCACTTTTGTTTGCATCAACCAAATGTTATGAGCTTATACACAATGTTTATAACCATAAAACACAGATTAAGTTCACTGACTCACTTTTACAGTTTTTAAGTTATGTTTCTTTATAACATAATATGCAAGTGGGGGCTTAATATGTGTCCCATAAACACATTCTTACAACTAATCACTGCCAATCACCTGACTAAATATGAAGTCCTTCTGTTTTTGTTCTTAAGTACTACACAAAGTGCGACGGAAAATTTAAGTTTTTTCTTTTGAAAATTCTAAATGTTGGCAAATAAAAAATAGATGTCTGACAGATTTGATAATTACCCACATCTTACAACTTATCCATGGCAAGCTGCTGACAAAAGATGAAGTTATTCTGTTCTGTTAGAAAAGTGTGATAGAAATATTTGTTGAATGAACAGATGGACAATGTAGAATAGTGCCAACTTCTAATATAGCAAAGTCAGTTAAAAATTTGTAAGGGTTCCGCGGAACCCAGTGTCTCACCTACTTTTGCTGTAAATCGCAGGCTCAACAAAAATGAGGAAAAAAATCAATAAAAATATTCCTCTTGATACTATCTTATGATTGTAAGAAGCTTCTGTCCAAGTTTGGTAAAAATTTAGGATAGTTAATGAATCTAGTAAATGTTTTGAAAACTTTAACTGCAGACTGTATGTAATGTTAACTGGAAGAAAATCTAAGTCCATATAAAAGTAAAATACAGAAAAAAATGGAGTTATCTTTTTACAAAATTTACTTCTGGATACTATCTTATGATCATAAATAAGCTTCTGTCCAAGTTTGGTACAAACCCAGGATAGTTTAAGAAAGTTATTAAAATTTTAAAAACTTTAACCACAGAGTGAATGTAATGTTTCCCCGCAGAAAAACTAAGTCCATTTAAAAGTAAAATACGGAAAAAATGGATTTATTTTTTTACAAAATTTACTTCTGGATACTATCTTATGATCATAAAAAAGCTTCTGTCCAAGTTTGGTACAAACCAAGAATAGTTTAAGAAAGTTATTAAAACTTAAAAAACTTTAACCACAGAGTGAATGTAATGTTTGCCCGCAGAAAAAACTAAGTCCATTTATAAGTAAAATACGGAAAAAATGGAATTTTATTTTTACAAAATTTACATCTGGATACTATCTTATGATCATAAACAAGCTTCTGTCCAAGTTTGGTAGAAATCCAGTATAGTTTAAGAAAGTTATATAAATTTCAAAAACTTTTACCACAGAGTGAATATTTGTGGACGCCGCCGCCGACGACACCGATGACGACGGAATGTAGGACCGCTTAGTCTCGCTTTTTCGACTAAAGTCGAAGGCTCGACAAAAATCAGGTAGATAGATATACAGATCTTTAGATTAATATAACAAAGAAGTGTGTAAAGTTTTAAGCAATAATCATAAATTATTTTTGAGATACGGCGCGACATGATGTAAAAAAAACCTCCCCTGTTTAACAAAATAATCAATAACTCCAAAATAAAGTTTTGAATCATCACCAAAAAGTATATAGATCTTTAGATTAATATAACAAAGAAGTGTGTAAAGTTTTAAGCAATAATCATAAATTGTTTTTGAGATACGGCACAACATGTAAAAAAAAACCTCCCCCTTTTTTACAAAATACTCAATAACTCACAAATGAAATATTGAATCATCACCAAAAAGTATACAGATCTTTAGATTAATATAAAAAAAGACATGTGTAAAGTTTTAAGCAATAATCATAAATCGTTTTTGAGATATGGTGCGACATGTAAAAAAACCCTCCCCCTTTTTTACAAAATACTCAATAACTCAAAAATAAATTTTGAATCATCACCAAAAAGTATACAGATATCAAGATTAATATAATAAGAAGTGTTTAAAGTTTTAAGCCATAATCAAGAATCGTTTTTGAGATACGGTGCGACATGGGGAAAAAACACACCCCTGTTTTAGTTACAAAGTGCCGTAACTCAAAAAGTTTTAATCTTATTTTCACCAAAAAGTATACAGATCATTTGACAATCATAAGAAACAACTATCTTAAGTTTCATGAAATTTGGATAAGTTGTTCTCAAGTTACGGTGCGACATGTTTATGCCGGACAGACAGACGGACAGACGGACGGACACCGGACATTTATATACCATAATACGTCCCGTCAAAATTTTGACGGGCGTATAAAAACGTAAATTAACACACTATGACTGAATAAATTTGATCTGTGATACCTGAATGCAAATACATAGTTAATAAAATTATTAGGGATTAATATTTAAGGTCAAAAGTAAATAAACTCATTATATACCTGTGATAAAATATTTTGTACATTATTATTTTAATGCTTTTTAATTCCTCTTTCTATTTATCTGTTCTACAGGGTAAATCACAGTGCAAAACAATTTTCAACAAGTAACTGACAACTTCTAGCACCATACTTATCATGGTAAATCAATGACTTTTAGAAATTACTTAACAAAAATAGCACCAGAGTGGGCATTATCAACTATCCACATCCAGTCAAACGCTATCAGAAACACCTAGGATAATTAATTTATCTTAGGTGGGAAACTGACAAATTCATTTAATTGAAGAAAAAAAACCTTCAAAAAAATAAAAGCAAAAAAGTGTTATAAATAAGTATCTTAAGTAGTTGATAATTATAAAAACAAAAACACAAAAAAAACCAAAGCAAGATATAAAAAACTCGTTGATAATTATAAACATAAAAACACAAAAAAAACAAGCAAGATATAAAGAACAGCCTTCTCTTATATCAATACAACACAATGTATACTTCGTATATAAATAAATATTTGACTATATTTTAATATCACTTATACAATCATCACAACATCTATCTTATTATCACTTATACAATCATCACAACATCTATCTTATTATCACTTATACAATCATCACAACATCTATCTTATTATCACTTATAACAACCATAACAACATCTGTATCAGATCTTAATAATACTGAACAATATTTAAAACATTGTTGAGTTTACTAACAATTTAAAACAATCTTTCATCACTAATTTACAAAAAATTACTTTGGAGATAAGACTTCAAAGGCACTTTTAAACCAATTGAAATCTAATAGTACACATTTGTCATTAGAAAGCCTACCTTCAAAAATATAGGAAAAAATTCCATATAAATTAATAAATGTATGGTGGATAACACCCCCCCCCCACCCCACAAAAAAAAATCATGTAAAAAATACCAGATAGATATATCAAACCCCCTCCCCAATAAATACAAACATAACAAAGCAGATCTTCTTTCCATTATAGTTTTTCTTTATAAGACCATTCTCAAGAGAGACAATAATTTAACAGACATCTTTTACACAAAAACGCATTGATTTTGTATGCGTTGCAACCCATTTCAAAAAGTTGCCTTTATAATGTCTAATAACATAGGCTGTGATGGTCTTATAAGAAGGACTACTGTTTAAACATCTCTTAAGCACCATAACATAATAATGCAGTTGTATCACAAAATTGTTCTGAATATTGTAGTGCCAAAAAAAACCACCACACTTTAAGCCTCAACATATATATATTAGTTATCTGAATCAATTTATTTAATAAATAACTAGTTCATAAAAATCTTGCTGACTATTATTAAAAGCTTTATACTAATATAGCATGCTCAATCACTCTGAAAAGGTTATTCAACATCCTTAATAACTTGTGAAGTATTTATTTAATGTTATGGTATAATATCCAATGCTTTTGTTCTACTGGTACATTCTGTAGACTGCATTAGGAACTTGAACTGTGGATGGGTAAATAATGCTGCTGGTACAATTAATGCTGAATGATTTAAACATAGAGCTCTGATTATCAACAATTGTGGTCTGAATATCACATTACTGAATAGTGTTCGTAGAGCGATTTCACCAATTAATTCAGATTCTCAATTCCTTATAGCTGCATACTGTTCGTAGAGAGGTTTCACGGTCAACAATTAGATTCTTAATTCCCTATTGCTGCATACTGTGCATTGAGAGGTTTCACTATCAGCAATGAGATTCTCGTTTCCCTATTGCTGCATATTGTTCATAGAGAGTTTCTACTGTATCTTTCTCTTCCTTTAACAACCTTATCAAATAGTTTTTATCTTTAGCTTCCTGTTCAATTGAAATTAAAATAAGAATGAAATAAAAATGTCAGTTTCAACATTAAATGTCACTTACAAGTATTTTTTTTTATATGCAAATGTTTAAAATATACAGTGTTACCTGTCTTATCCAACACACTGGGGGACCAGAAAATGTGTCGGTTAAAGTAGGATGTTGGAATACTCAGGTATCGGATTAGGCAGGTTACACTGTGCAAATATTAAATAATATTCACTTTGAATATTTTAAAGGTAGCTATATTGAAACTAGGTGGAATTGTTTTAATGGACTGAAACTAATGTTTCCTCCTTCATCTCCAAACATCATTCCACTTACAACCTTACAATATACAGAATTGGAATAATACTTACCCAATATTATTAGTTATCTTGGTGTAATCAGGGGTGTACAGAATTTTACACCGTTGTTGAAAATTCATACACCCTGAGGCGCAGCCGAATGGGTGTATGAATTTTCAACAACGGTGTAAAATTCTGTACACCCCTGATTACACCAAGATAACGAATTTATTTCTTATGAACAATTCCTTTACTCATCTTGAAACCAGGATGTAAAATTGTAAAAATGGTAATGAAAAATTTCCAGCGTAATATTTTTTCAATGTCCATGTTGCTGCACATTGTCAAATACTTTTTTACTTTATTTTTGGGAAAATTTAGAAAATTGTTATGTGTACTTTTGAGTTTTCAAAAAAAAATAATTAAGTTTTAAAATTTTTTTTTTAAAAATTAAGTTTTAAATTTTTTTTTTTTTTTTTTTATTTTTTTTTGAAATTTTCTTATTCTTTTTTTTTTTTGAAATTTGGGCAAAATTTCATTTTTTTTTTTTTTTTTTTTTGGCAATTTTTTTTTTATCCCCGGGTGAACAAGGGTGGGGTGTTATTTACACCGGGGTAGTCAACCAATCAGATGGCAGTATCTTTGCTGCATAAGAAATAATATAAGATACATAGTGACCTAATACAATATTTATGGGGTCAGTAAATTCCATATGGGGTAAGAGTGAAGATCAGATCTACATATGGCATTTACTGACCCCATATATATTGTATTAGGTCACTAGCACATTATGTAACAAATTTATCTTACTGACTATCTTAACATGTGATATTTAGACAAGTGGCTTATCTTACTGACTATCTTAACATGTGGTATTTAGACAAGTGGCTTATATTACTGACTATCTTAACATGTGGTATTTAGACAAGTGGCTTATCTTACTGACTATCTTAACATGTGGTATTTAGACAAGTGGCTTATCTTACTGACTATCTTAACATGTGGTATTTAGACAAGTGGCTTATCAAAGTGATCAAGTATTCAGAACCTACTTCCATTTGTCTATACAAAAACAAATGCCAACAATAACAACTTATTAGCTATAAATGTATTTTATGAATTTATTTCATTCGTTCATTAACAATTTCTTCATCTGTTGACACCTTTATGATTGTGTTTTTTTTAAAGGGATGCAACACCACCATAACCATGTATTGAAATAAGCCCTGCCTACTAACCTAATATGGAATATTCACAGTCTCCGCACGGTTCCTTTTAACCAATCATATTCATAGAAATGTATATAAGGTAGATAAAATTATTTGTACCCGGTTTTATATAATACATACCCAATATAACTCATTTGACAGATATTTTTGTTTTGTCTTTAAACCATTGACAAATATTATCCATGCAGAAGTACATCCTACTCTGAAAAAAAACAACATTCTCTTCTCAAATAATACAAATTCTTAAAAATCAAAACAGAGAATACTTTAATATTGGGCTTTATCAAACAGTTTCTTGTCTTGAAGATATAAAATAAATAGCATCCATCATTATCATTCTGATGATCTGAGCATGATATATTACTGTAGGATATCTGTTTAAAGATAAACCATGAATTAACTTGTTCAATGATGTATCAATTGTCTATAGGCTTGTATGCATACAATGGCAAAACCACAAAAATTCCACAAAAAAAAAAAAAACATTTTATCAAAATTTGCTCCCTACTTTTAAATTGCAAAGTAACATTGTGTAGTCTTGAAAATATGTTCAATGTATTCTGAGTAATGACTTTATTTGTTTCAGTTTTTGACTTTTAATATAGTTCTGATAAAGAGTTTTCCACTTAACATTCATACATTTGACACCTAACAGTTGCTTGTAGATGCAAACAAATAACAATATGTTTTAATGACTCTTTTAACCAAGTGTTCTCCACAGGAATTTTCCCATTATGGTGAAATGATGCTATATTGCTTTAATGTGTTGCTATCTGAGATAATTATGCTATAGATATTGTTATAGATGTGATGCTATAATTCCAAGAAATAAGATGGTATTTTAAAATTCAATGTTTACCAGGATGCTGTATGAAATTTTGGGGAGAACACTATTAAACCGGTTCAGTTATTAGTTTCAAAGTAATATTGGCAATATGAAACCAATATTGTGATATAAAGAATAACTCACATCAGTATGGCAATAACAATGGACCAAAAACCAACACTGAACAAATAGGAAAGGAAATTTTGAATCCAGTTTGGCCATGTTATGACTTGAAATTTAATGGAATCAAATATAACAGTAGACTCTCCATTGTATAGTCTTAAGGTCCACAACTTTTGCTTGGTTGTAATCTGTAAAATATGTAAACATTACAATTATATATCACAGCACATTATGGATTAATCATATACTGTAACCCAATCTTACTATCTGGTACTTTTTTTTACTTTTAGTCCTTTCACAATTTTCAAATCCACTAAATGTAGTTAAATAAGGGAAAGATCCAAGTTTAACATGTTCACCATGATTTATATTAGCATAATTTTTCTATTTGTGAAAGTTGAAAAATAAATCACTCATGAATTTTAGTTGGTTTACAGTATTATCAGGACAACTGCAAATCATTTTTATAAGGAAATGAAACCTTAACGTGACTAAACTGCAGAAATCAATTGAAAGTCTTGAAAGATACATTTCAGTTGACCTTTTATATCAAATGTTAAATGATCTTAAATGTTTTTTCTAATGTCAAGAATCTTTACCATTTAGATGTTGATACTGCTCTATATCTACATCTAATTTGGCGCTAACAAATATTTAAACTTTCCAACATTATATTTTAGATTTTTTTGGTTCAATTTTTATCTTGTAAAAAGGAATCGAAAAAAAGACTCCAAATATCATTTTTTACTTAAAAAAATTGAGAAATCTTGAGAAATTCAGATGAGAGTATTCAGGCAAAATGTAATACAATACATGCACACACGTAAAACACCCAACAAATAGCACAGAAAGGTCAGAGTTGAATTGAAGTGTAGGCAGAACTTCATTAGAATTTCAAGTTCAATGACTTCCTCCTCCTTTTGGTATCATATTTCCCTAAAAGGATGGTAGAGATATATGCATTTGTATTAAAAAATATCTCATCTTTCAAAAACAAATCTTTAAAGATGGAAAAGAAATCTTTAATATATTTCAATCCAAAGCAAAAGGTTTATAATCAGTCCTTTATAGATCAAGGTGAACTTTCATGTAACAGAAAAAGAACCTTGAAATAGAATATTGAGAAACAAAAATTTGAAGTGTGCAGTAACTTTTTGAAGTATACTAAAGTGTGCAGTAATTTGTTTAAGTATCCTACTGTTTAAACTTCTCCAAACTGAAATTAATCCAATTTAACCTCAAATTTAAAAAAAATAAACGTCATTCTTGTGCAAATTGGGCTTCTGTTTTTACACTGATCAGATACAGATAAAAAAAGTTCCATGTCTGCATTTATGTAGTAGTGAAAAGATGATATCAACTCTTACAAAACTAAGGTAGATTTTTAAGGATGAATCTAATACAGGTATCTAAAAGCATAGGCACGTTCCCTAAATAACATATCATTCATGAAACATAAATATAGTTAACAAGACATGCATTGAACAGCTTTGTGGAAAAATCATGCTCAACTGAACTGGAATGTGAAGTCTTCCAAACAAATACTTTTACCTTTTTTAAAATCCTGAATTATTATCATTTTAAAATCCTGAATTAATTATCCATTTTTATTATCATATTGTCAATGTAACTTTTTCCCTACCTGGTCGCAATACATAATGTGATTTTCATAACCCTGCAAAAATTTATCATTGACAAGAATATTAAAGTATACCTGTCTGTCTTTTGACATTTTTTTCCAATACCAAAAGTACAGATTTTTGGGTTTTCTACCCATTTATATTGCAAAATATAAGCTGCGAACCATTGTACCTGTTTGGTAAGTGAGCATATAAACAAACAAAATAAGCTTCACATTGTGTCAAGCCACTGATATTTTATACTATCTGTGCGTAGAAAACCTGATTATCTGTTATTCTTCTATAACTGGTCTTTTCCCACTCCTTTAGACAGTTTTAACAATTAAAGCAAGCTGGATATAGGTTAATTGTCTGACCATCTTTTTTTTTTGTTAGGTGATTGAGACCAGATTGAACACATTTTGACAATTCAATGTCTATTCTGTAGTTTTTGAGTGTCGCTCTATGGTTTTCTACTTAAAATCCCTTTTTATTACAGTATGGGGACAGTGTCATTCATTTTACCGACATATCTATTTCATACAAATTTTAAATTATTAAACCAAAAGAATATTTCAGCTCATTTCTCCTCCAATTTTCAAGAAATTTTCACTGCATTCTATTTTTTAACAATACTTACGATTTAATAACATATACTAATGGTACAACTGCTAACATATACGACCACAACAGTACGGTCATAAATAATGATATTGACCGGGATGTTCTGTATGGACGGTCTTCTGGACGACAATTATGTACTAATGTTAACTGAAATATAAACCACCAGAATAGGTTCAATGTATGTGGTAATCCTAGCATGAGAATAACAATATTCTGTCTTGTTAAGGGAAACCTAAAAAAAATATTTCTTTAAAAAACCTGCTTCAAATGCAGTCAACTTTTGAAATATCAAAATTGACAGGATAGCAATAAAATTTTGAGTGAACATAAAATTGACTCATATGAAAAAGGAAATAAGCCTAAGGATGCACCATGAATAACAGGATTTAAAATTAGAATGGCTTGTCCTGTTGATAGGATTAGACAGTGTACTTTTGTACATCAATCCAAATTATGTGTTTTATTTTAAGTGGAATTTTTGTTTTTTTGTACATACAGTACTCCGCCATTAGTATTCGTAAATCAACAATGGCGGTTACGTCACGGAAGGGTAAACAAGATTTGACTGTCGTCTCCATGTCACAATCGGGATGGCAATGAATCTATATATAGATGATCATGTGGTTGTCATGTGACATGTGCGTGATGACGTCAGAGGCGTCTGCACTTACGTTGTAGCTAATGTAAACAAAATGGGTCACAAGGGAAAAGAACTGACATCTGATCAGAAAAGTCATCTCGCTGCATTAAATGATGCAGATTACAGAAAAAGTGATATCGTCAAATTGACAGGCATTTAACAGAGAACTGTTTACAGTTTTTTGAAGAGGTATGAGCACCAAGGTGATATAGAAAACATTCCGAGAACAGGCAGACCAAATCCTTTCATGACAGGGACATGAGAAAACTTTCCCGTTGTGTAAAAAAACATCGCCATAAATCTTTATGTGAAATTACTAATACTTTTAATGAGAGCATTGATGGACCTTTCTCTAAACGAAATGTTGAAAGTAAATTACATTCTGATTGGTTCCACAAGCGGTCAGTAAAGAAAAAAAATTGTATCCGTGAAGTCAACAAGAAAAAACAAGTGGCATATTGCAGGGGGAATTTACATAAAACTGTTAATGCACACTGGAGTAAAGTGATATTCAGTGATGAGTGCATGGTAGTCATTGGGCAGGATTCTTGTGTCAGTGTCTTGAGAAAGGTCGGATAAGAGTGGCTGACGATTGTATTTGCCTGCCATCTCAGCGCAAGTATAGTTTAATGATCTGGGAATGCATCACTTACCATGGTGTCGGAACTATTACCGTTGTTGAAGGGAACATAAATGCCTTAAAATACATTGACATTATTGACAATAATTTGTGGCCAGTAGTTGTTAGTCATTTTCCGGATAATAACTCAAGATGATAATGCCCCAGTCCATCGAGCCTGATCTGTTCAAGATTTTGGTAGGGAAACGGGTCTAAAAAGCATGAACTGGCCAGCTCAGAGTCTGGACCTCAATATTATTGAGAATTGTTGGTGGGTATTAAAAAAAGGGAACTGCAAAAACGTACTCAGAACATCAATAATACCAAAGACCTGAAGTGTAAAATTCGTGACATATGGGACAAATTAACTGTTACTTACCTGAAATCATTGTATAACAGCATTCCTAGGAGGATTTTATGAGTTATGAGGAACAAAGGAAACATAACAAAGTGTTAAGGTAGGATTTTTTTATTTTGTTACTTGTTCAAGTTTTTTCATGTGCAGATTTACATTGAATGGCGGCCATTTTGTTTTACGAATACTTATGGCGGACGACTGTACTAACATACTTTAATTTTCTAATTATTTTGCTATTTTTCTCTTTTTGATGTTGTCAAAGGTTGTTTTTGATGGACCCCTTAGTTTTTTTTAATTTTTATTACCTTAATAGAATTATTGTTGACTTTTATATCGGAGTCTGTTTATTTAATAAAGAGTTGAATAAATCTTTTCTGGACAGACAAAAACACACAAATCAGCCTGATATTATTTCGGCATAATTATTTTTATAAGTCAGCCTTAGAAGACGAAAAAAAATCAATGTAGACAGTTAATTAGAGAACTCCTTGTTTTATACCAAGAGTAACATATAGTGCTCTCACATGTCTTCCATCCCCTCACATGTGCATTCAAGTGTTGCTCAACATATAAATTTTGTGTTAAATCATTTATTATTGTTTTAAATATTTATATATTGTCGATGGTATTTCAAACAAAAGGATGCATTTCAGCTACATTCTCATCAAAGGACAATAGCTGAGAAACATCCTTGAAAGACCATTGATAATCTGTTTATCACTGCTTTCCTGACATAGACTTATGACATCATACATTCTCATTCTAATGCCTGAGAAAATATGAGATAATTTTTGACCTCAACCAAGTGAAAGATCATAGAAAGAGATCAAAGGAAAAAAACACAAAATAGTGATAAGTACCTTTTTCAAATAAAATAAAATAAAACATTTGAGAGCTGTCATCAATGGTATCCATGGACAGAAAAACATTCCCAACCTAAAAATAAAAGAAACAATTTGTAAATAGAAATGAGAATATTATGTATGAAAAGGCTTTTTGACTGACATTTATACAACACCCTGTTATGTTCTAATCATCCTGGAAAAAATAATCACACTAAATAAGTAGCTCATATTGAAAAGTGTTAAATATTTTCAAGGTCAAAAGAATAAAAAAATAAAAAATAATTTCACTAACCATGCAATGAAATCAGGTTTATATTGGTAATGAGAATATGTCTACAAACTTTAGGTGAAGGACTTCAAAAACCAGGAGAAAAAAGTGTCCCATAAATAAATTTGTGAATAATTTTCTTTCACAATCAACAATGGTAACTTTTGATCAGGTCTTCAATTATGAAACTACAGAGTCCATTAATATCTAGGAACAGGAAAGACACACACATACCACAATCTGATCACACAATTTGGTTTGTTTGTTGATTGCTATTGTTTACATGAAACTTTTACAATGTAACTGCAAAACACTATAAAAGGACTCTGTCTACCACTCATTCCAGATTCTTTGTTATTTCAAAATTGAAGATAATTTTTCATTTATACAACTTACCAACATAAGTATTGAGAATAAACTAAATCAACAACATTTCTTGGTAAATCAAATTCTTGTTCTCCCAAAAACTTTACAATTCTGAAGCTTTTCCATCTGTCATAGATCAACCTAAAATTGAAAAAAGGGCACACATATGCGTATTGTTTAAAAATATCAAGTCAAATAAACACATATTTCAATCAAATGAACATAATTTGATGAAACATCTTTTTCAATCAAATAAACAAATTCTGGTGGAAATTTCTCATTGGCAATCATACCACAACCATTTTTTTTACAATTTAAAAGTATCTTAGACATAGATCACATATTTTTTTTATACTGAAAACAGTAGATCAATTGTTTAAAAATGCTTAAATAAATCTTGAGGATGTTTGCTTGTCATGTTTTGGAAATTTTGTCAGATTTTCGAAATCCCCTGGTTTTATCCATTTGAATGCTTTAAACAATTTTGCCAATGGACCCCCATTTTTCTTTATATAAATCTTACATGTATAATAATTATAAGCAATTTCTAAAAGTTTTATAAAATCTTATCTATTTTTTAATAGTTTTTGAGATCTTTAATTGGTCTGACAATGATAAAGCTATGAAAAATCAAGAGAGAACATTTTCCCGCCAAAATTACAATGGCTTATATTTCGAAATCAAGCACATTGCCCCCTATATTTTTTTGCTTTTTTGCTTCCTCAATTAAACCCTTTCAATATATACTAGTGTCATGGAAAACTAAATTTTTTTTAAACTGAGCAGCAAACTACCTTAAATGTTATCAAAATCTAATAAAACTTTTAACTGGTTAACACAACTAAATTAAGTAGCCAAATCACTGTATGAATATGAATATGAATATGAATATGAATATGAATATGAATATGAATATGAATATGAATATATAAATATGAATATTAATATGAATATAATTATGAAGGAATATGAAAATGAATATGAAAGAATATGAATATGAATATGAATATAATTATGAAGGAATATGAAAATGAATATGAAAGAATATGAATATGAATATGAATATAATTAAGAAATAACAGATAAACTTACTTTCTAGGAAAATTTCCACAGAATATAACAAAAGTAGTAACAATCAAATCCATAAGAGCTAATCTGTATAACTGTTGTCCTATGTAGTTTTCCCAACACTAAAAATAAATAGAAGAAAAATCGTATAAATAAAATAAATACACATAAAAAGTGGATTGGGAAACAAGTTTTGCAACTTATTTTAATCCCTTTCCTCTTTGCGGGTGCGAGTGCTGCCATGTAGCGTCATTAGCCTGCCATTTTTCGAAATCTACAAGGGTGTCTTTTACGTGCAAGAGATATGGCTCTCTATTAACACGGGTCAGCCTTTTGTCGTCCTTTTCCGACGGACTATCATCATTTCCTCAAGACCATACTCGCATATGGTGTCAAGGGAGAGCAGAAAATTCAGTCCCTGAAATTTTCATCCAGGAACAGAAGTCGAACCAGGAACCTTTGTGTTAGTTGTCTGATGCGCTAATCACTACACCAAGGCTCTCATATTTAAATGTGACAACTACCTCAGTATATTTAATGTCTTCTAGGACAATTTTCATAAATTTAATTATCAAATAGCAAAGAAATATTCATTTCTATACAAACTAGTATGGCGCTAGAAATTAGTATGGCGTTCATTATCACTGAACTAGTATATATTTGTTTAGGGGCCAGCTGAAGGACGCCTCTGGGTGCGGGAATTTCTCGTTACATTAAAGACCTGTTGGTGACCTTCTGCTGTTGTTTTTTCTATGGTTGTATTGTAGTCTCTTTGATACATTCCCTATTTCCATTCTCAATTTTATATACTATGAAGCCAGCTTAATGAAGCAAATCTCTTGAATTTGATGTATCATATGCCAGTTTTTGTACACCAACCTGGATATCAATTCTTCAGAATAATAAGCATGTAAAAAAACATTTTTTTGCAAACTTGATCTTACCTTTATTACAATCTTTTTAGTAAGTCCAGATGAACTGTCCTCCCATCTTTTATTTCCACAGACAGGAGGTGTGTCAACATTTATTATTTCTACATATATAGATGCTAACAGAACCATGGGTGATGCTAATCGTAACAGAATGGCTCTGCATAAAACAAAAAAACATTTAAAAAAATTACTAAACATGTTACAAACCATTTGTATCAATTCTTCAGACATAATTTATAGTACTGACCCAAAGGCTACGTGAAGATGCTGGGACACCATTCAATAGTAAAATAAATCAAAAACAAAAAAGCTAGAAAAGAACAAAGTCTTCCACTATAGGAACTAAGTTTATACTGCAAGTCAAGCTCTACATTGCTCTGCATCTAGAGAAATTGTGAATAAATTTAACAGACACAATAAAAAACCTTATCTATGATCAGTTATGCTTGCTGTTAACTAATACCTGACAATCTATAAATTCATTACATTCCTTTGAGACTGTTTCAAATTCCAGAAAAGATTTTTTTTAAGACTTCTACTATAAAAGTCATACCAACCTTGTTATAGACATTTTGATCTCAGTTTCATGGAGGTAGCTTTCATATAAAGTCAGTCTCCAACACACTTTCGGTACAACAAAATTCAGTACAGTGATTGTTAGGTATGGTGCAAAGCTTATCATTAAACTATTCAACTTAGACTGGTACATGGAATTTAACTGGAAAATAGATACAAAATATCATGTTAATTCCTATTTATGAACAGTCTTTTTTCTTTATTTCATAAATCAAAATTAGATAAAATCTGTAGCAATTAGTTTAAACTAGTTGGTTGAAGTTATGTTTCTTTTTTTTTAAACTTTCTATTGACACATAGGTATAAACTGCATAAAGAACACATGCAATTTCTGTGTATGGTATTGACAATCATAAAGGTTAGTCTGAACATGTATGGTATTGACAATCATAAAGGTTAGTCTGAACATGTATGGTACAAACAATGTATTGACAATCATAAAGGTTAGTCTGAACGTAATTGACAGCATCTCCTACAGTATGATTTAGGCAAATGTTGGTTCAATTTGTGGTGGTGATTATGATGAAGACATATTGAATTGCAGCCTGAAACATACAGACAATCAAACTAATAAATATAAGGCTTAATTGAACTTTTTTTTCCAAATACTCTTATAAAAAAGCAAATCTGTTTATAGAATTTTTATTCTTGATTCCATAATGTTCATTTACCTACCTGCATCATTTGCTCTGTAACTTTATATATAGCAGCTAAGCTGAGTCCTAATAGGATTGTGATCAACACATTAATGACTATTCTTAAACCATATACCATCAATTTATCTGTTAAAGATCTCCTTTTCCATAGGTCCTTCTTTTTAGTATCCAGCATTTCTGCCTATTCAAATTGACAAATATTTGAAAGCATTAATTAACTTTATAAATAATAAGCTTGATTTACTCTAAATATATAGGATGATAAGTTTTTGCTTATTCAAAGCCAGTCCATACTTTCTCCAACTGTTTAATATTTTTTATATAATCAATGTGTGGTTCATTTGATCTCAGTTTTTCATAAGTCAAAATTCAATTATGACTTAAAATTTACTTGATTTTCTATGAATTTCAAATTATGAAGTCACAAAACAGGCAATTTGCATATTCTTGATGACAGTAATCCTACCATGTCTTTGCAATTTTTGGCAATCATAACCTATCAAACATCTATAGTTACTACTTTATCTATATGTAAGTAAAGTAATAAGATCCTGTACACACAAAGCAACAGAAATGCAAGCCACAGTCATTCCTTGCCTACATATACTTGTACTTGAATTCAGTACAACTATCCTTCCCAGAAATGATTATTGAAAAACTTACAATAAGATCTGTTCTTATACTGGCCATTTTAGATTTAGCATGTTTCTCCTTGCAAATACAGAAATCCCATCCAGCCCACACACGACTACTGTACTTGGCTGGCTTTCCTTCTCTACCATAGGAGGCTTTCATATTCTTAGCTGAGCTACAAAAAATAAAGTCAAGGTAACCACTTTAAAAATTAAAATCTGATAGGTTACTTTTATAAACTTAAAACAACCATTATTCATTGTCATGCTATTGTTTTACTAAGATCAACCTGATTTTCCATTTGTAAAATAGAAAGATATTGTATGATAGCCATGAGTCAACTATCCACTGGAGACCAAATGACCTTGATGTTTGTAACTATTAAAACTGTCCAGCCCTCAACAATAAGCAAAGTCTATACCACGTAGCCAGCTACAAAAGTCCTGACATGACAAAATACCAAACAGTTCAAATGAGGAAACCAACAGCCTGATGTATAGTTCCAAATTTACATTTCAACTCTTTTCTACCTTGCAAGTGCTATTAAAACAAGAATTTCAATTGTGAGATAATATACTAGAGGGGGAGGACAGGGGGGTACCCTTCTCCCTCCTCCCACCCCTCTTCTCCTTTCTCCTACCCCCGTTCTCCTTTCTCCCATTAGAATAAAACATCTCCTTTTGAGATATTTTTTCTTGAAATATTAGAAAAAATTTTAAAAGGAGAGATATTTTATTTTTTCTCCTTTCTCCAACTTTTTCTCCTTTCTCCCAGCCTTCCTCTCCTTTCTCCTACCCCCTTTCTCCTTTCTCCCACCCCCTTTCTCCTTTCTCCTACCCCCTTTCTCCTGTCTCCCTTACCCCTGTCCTCCCCCTCATACTAGTGAATATATCATACCACAAATATGCATTGGTTTACAGAACATGAATTAAAGCCCACACTGAAAAAGATTTCTATTTGAACAAGTATGATTAAACAAACTGACATATGGTTGTCAACATGTAGGGATATTTAGTATCAGGATACAAATTTTATGTTATAATCAAGTACTGACTACTTTCTTTTAGTTAATAATCAAGTACTGACTAATTTCTTTTAGTTAATAATCATGTACTGACTAATTTCAATAATCTTGAAGTTTTCTAAGGTCTGTGTTCCAGTCTTTAGCATAACCTTTCTATTGTTAAATGTGATTGGAAAGCCTGATGTCTGATTCTAATATGGTCTGTCCTATGTACAATATAAAAAATAAAATATAAAAAATCACCAGTATCAGACATCAAAAGTAAACCATTTGACAAATATCCAAAATTTATTTATTTATGTTTTGTTTTCATTCTGGTAACATCTTGTGAGCCTTGATCATGATATTACACTATCTTCATTATCATAAAGTGTTAAAAGCTTATATATCACTAATTGTCACATGGGACAAGAGTACATTGGCTTTACTTGGTACATAACAATGAGAGAAGCATTACTAACAGCACTGAATTAATGGCTACTAAAATCAATAGTTACAGAAAGGTCACCAATAATGGTATAGACTGCAGACGTGATGTCATGAACCCCCTATGAAATTCATAGGGAGTCATGTCACGTGATGGCTTTAAACCAATCAAAACCTGATAATTTCCCCATGGTGTGATAATGAGTACTATTAAGTCTACAAACTGAGTGCTATATGTATTATATCTAATCTGAAAAGTAATTTTATTTTTTAAATCTGTTGTTTTGAACTTATTGCATAGTAGCACCAACATATTTTTAAAGGAATTGACAAATACTTACTTTCTTACCACTTTGACAAAGCTGATAATTAGACATACGCCAACAGCAGAAATATAAGCCACACCCATATTATAATTCAGCTTATAATCACTTTCACCTTCTGTTGTATTAGACTTCTTTGATTCGTTGCCTTCCCCCTCCCCTTCTATGGTATAATGTACTAAAGCTTCTTTATCTAGGACATCTCCAACATCTCTTTTTGGTCTTTTTGTTGTTGGTATTTTTATATTGATTGACTTATGTTTCTTTGAACTGAATTTATTAAATGTTGTCTTGTTGAAGTATGCTCCATAAAATAAGACCTTCGTTTCCATCCAACCCTATAATGGAATACAAAATACAGGTTAAACAGAAATACAAATACGTACCTCATTCTTTTGTAATTCAGAAATTATTACGAAATGCACAAATCTGATATCTGATACAAATATCTGTGTCCAAATTTTCCAAAATTCACATGCATTTTTATCCTTTTCTTAAAAAATCACAATAATAATTGCAGAATAATTTCTGAATTACAGTACCCTGTAAAAAGTATTACATACAAGCTTAACAAAAACATAAGTATTTCTATATAATATCACTTATTAACATATCAATTTAAATTAAGGCGGATCATCAGTATATATTTCCTCAGATAGAATTTTCTTAAATTTGTCAGAACATAGATTTTTCCATGCTTTTTGCAAAATTATAATTAAAAGTATGGGTCAATGTGCTATTTTTCAAGCTACAAGCCGTGCAAAATTGCTCAAATGTGCAAAGATTTTTCACCAAAAAAAACACTTTTCTGTTTATAAAAAGAAATCTAAGCAATAGATTTTGAATAAAGTATGAGAAGATAGGTTTTCAAATATGCGCTAATAAAATATGAAAATTAAGTGTCACTGACCTCATTTTCTTGCTACAAGATAAATTCAAAAATTTCGCTAAGTTGTTAATTTGAGTAGAACAAACAAAGTTATCTCCCCTCAAATGGCTGTTGTTAATTTGAGTCAAACAAACGTAAATAATGGGTTTTTCATTAATCAGTCTGAATAATGTAATACATCACTCATCTTCAATTCCATTACAATAAACAGTCTAACTCATTAATAATACAAATGGGTCCCTAGTAAAAAGGATGCTCCATCCGCACTATCATTTTCTATGTTCAGTGGACCATGAAAATGGAGTAAAACTCTTATTTGGCATTAAAATTAAAAAGATCATATCATAGGGAACATGTGTATTAAGTTTCAAGTTGATTGGACATCAACTTCATCAAAAACTACCTCAACCTAAAACATTAACCTGAAGTGGGACAGACGGACAAACGAACGAACATACGCACAGACCAAAAAACATAATGCCCATAAATGGGGCATAAAAATTAAAAATGTAATGAAAACAACTCTATCCATCTTTGGAATCATATAATATTATACAAAACTTACAGTTCCTTCTAAGAAATCCAATATCTTGTCAACTGTTGTAAGCTTCCGTGCAAAACCATCGATATAAGTTTTATAATTTTTAGAACACGTCATTGTTTCTTTATACTCTGTCTTATTACTGACAGTAAGAGATTCTTCAAATTCGTATGGTAACATACTTCCAGGTACAATGACAACAGCTAACATGATAATGGAAAGGTAGATGTTCAGGAAAAATAACCAACGAATGAATTTAAAGTATGTCATGATTGCCATTCCATATCTACCTGTAAAGAAAAATGTAAATATCTGTAGTGTTATAAAAAAATGTTTATACTTCATCAAGGTTACGCGATAAATACCAGACCCGGTATTTACCAGTGGTATTCACCGGTATTTACCGCCCCGGACAATACTTCCCAAGTGGTCAATACTGGCAAATACTGGTCAATTGAAATTTTCATGGTTGTTTCTACTATTAATTGAAGTAAAAACTTGATAAAAAGTCAAATATACTTTAACTTTAATTTTTATGCACATGATGCATATGTCAGCTTATAAAATTAATGAATTTGATATGTTTTATTCATTTTTAACACTTATTCTTATTGATTTAAAATTTAGTTATTATGAATTATGATATTGCATACTTTAGATATAATATACAAATTTGTTTCAACATTTTTAAATCACTATATTTTTATTCAAAATGTATGATTTTAAAGGTAGTTAAAATTAAAGGTGAATAAAACTACAGGTAAATGAAGTTACATGGGTCTTTTTACCTATCAGCTGCCATTGCTAGGTGTGAAAATTTAATTACTAAAACAACAGCCTCCAATAAAAGTTGACAGAACATGGGTTGAAAGTAATAAAATTGATATATGAAGACTCCCTTAAACAATAAACTATTTCCTGTCTTTTTAACTGAGAGATAATCCCCTTCTTCATGCTGAAAATGGAAATTAGAAGCAGGGACAAAAAGTTTTTCTTTTTTACTATAATATTATGTACATATTAATCAATGTAGACCCCTGTTTTAATTTACAATAGAATTAGAAATGAAAGTTTTAAAAATGATTTGAACACTTCTTTATGAATTAATTATCAATAATAATTATAGATGACCAAGTAGATAGTGGTTTTTATAGTAATGCCCACTTAAAATTTCAATCGACCAGTAAATATCTGTAGTGTTATAAAAAAATGTTTATACTTCAAATAACTTCATGAAAAAACACCAGCAAAGCATGAAATTATTTAAGCTGGCTTCTATGGATTCATTTTTTTGTAAGTATAAATTTTGAGGAATGAGGAACTTTGCCATGTGGATACTTGATGTCAAGGTTTTGTCAAAGTCAGCATACAGTTCTATAGAAAGTACTTTGTTGAACATTAATTTAAATTTGTTGTTCAAATCTAACTTGGAATTCATGAAAATTGGTATACCCGAATGATTAATAATGAATCTATGGTAAACTGAATTATATACCTGTAGTTACTAGGACACTTGTTCTTTTTTAACACTTTCCTTATTGAATTATTTTTTCCGCAACATTGTGTGACCTGATCAAATTTAAGCATTCAATTTGCCTGGCCTGAATTAATTTGATGTGTGGAAAATGTGGGAATGTAGGACAGAAAGTCACAGGACAAAAAGTCACAGACAAAAAGTCACGGACAAAAAGTCACAGGACAAAAAGTCACAATTCATTTTTTCTGATTATTTTCTTTGAATAAAAAATGCTTATTTTTACAAAAATATTTTTGTATTTTTCTTGATGTATTGTATATTAACCAACTTTGTAAGCAAAATTTATCAAAAAAATATCAAAGATGATCAAATAATTGTTAAGAAAACAAAATGTCAAAGAAGATTGGCACTCAAATGGCTTCATAGTGCCAAGAAATATGTCCTTTGCATGATTAAAATAAAATAAATCTTCATTTTTCAAGTAAAATGATAAATTCCATTAACTTGAATATGAAGATATGTATTAAAAATTAAATATTTCAAGATATTTCTCTTATATATTCCAAAAATTGTTGAAAAAATATTTGTGACTTTTTGTCCTGTGACTTTTTGTCCTATCAAATTTGTGACTTTATGTCCTGTGACTTTTTGTCCTGTGACTTTCTGTCCGTTTACCGTGGAAAAAAAAGTGCCATTTTAGAAAAAAACTTTTGTATCTTTGTTTCTCATCAAATCGATTTCAAACTTGATATTGTTACACTTAAGTATGAAAAGATTGTTGCAATATAAATAAATTTACATGACAATACCTACTTTTGATAATTTTGATGTAATTTCACATGCAATTCATGCCAAGGCTCTGTGCTGAAGACCATACTTTGATCAATAATGATTTACTTTTATAAATTGTGACTTGGATGGAGAGTTGTCTCATTGGCACTCATACCACATCTTCTTATATCTATTTGCTTGCTGTTTTTAGTCTAAAGTCTGTATTGTTTCTGTATTTTACAGACCGGTGCAAATAGCCATCTTGAACTTCTAGTGAGGTGAGAATTTTTTATTCATGTTGAAGGCCTCACTGACACTGAAATAGAGAGCAGCAAACCTTTTTTCCCCATATAAATGAAGAGTTTGTGAGTAATGAGTTTATGTACCAAAACATTTCTATTCTAGTTTTTAGGAGTAAAGAAACAATTAACAGATTTCTAAATTTCATTTAGAAATTTTAACTTAGGGTTGAAATTGTCTGCTTCAACAGACCATGACTGGGGGTGTGGTGCCAAATTATCTACATGGAAATGAGATGTGTCAATGTTTATGCATCTACAAACCAAATATCATTGACTTAAAATGCCATAATGCCATTAGTGGTTCCCCTTAAACTGACCTACATATAACTAATACATGTTAAGTAAGCAAAAGTTTCAATTTCAATAGACAATTGAGGGGAATGGGCAAATAATCTACATGCAAATGAGATGTGGCAATGCTAATATAACTGTATATCAAATATCATTGACAGACCACTAGTGGCATACATTGTGATGCTGCTGCCGCTGATAACAACTTGAATATGTCTTTCTTTTTGACTCTTTGCAAAGAATCGACTTTGGGGTTTGATTGGCAATATGACTTATTTGTTTCAATTAAGGACAGATGGTTTATACCTTTATCATCACTACTTACAGTTAACTAACAAACATGATTATCTTACTTACCTTCTACCTCTCTTATAGAAGCTGTCCACAAGGTAAATTTTTCTTTTAAATCTTCTAATTTTATTTTCAATCTTTCCCATTTCTGTGGACACAATCAGTATACATTATTTTCATAAGACTCACTAAGATAGATCAATTATCATATTCTCAATTGCTAGGGAATAATAAGAATATTGAATTGTGATTTGTATGCATGAATATTTATAAAACAATGTATTTATTTTGTCTTCCAAGAAAAACCTATATTGCCTGGAATCTCCACCCAATAGAAGCAGAAATTTCTAAATTGTTTTGGTATAAGAAACCCCATTAAACACAAATTCAAAATAGCAGATGTACAACTTCATGTCTTGTCAAAGATTCTGTGCATTGAGTTTGGTTGAATTTTGTCAAGCAGTTACTAGTAAAAGAATTAATAACAGTGAGATTCTACCTTCTCAATGATAAAGCTTAATATGCAGCAGTCATTGGATTACTGTGAATTCATTTATTTTCGTGGGTATCAATTTTTGTGGATTGCTGAAAACTTGAATATTCGTGGATATTTTATTTCGTGGTTTTGCCAATCTCTGTATAAAAAGCCTATGGCTAGTATTGAAAATATGATATTAGTTGAACATTTAAATTCGTGGTTCACCTGTACCCACGAAACCCACGAAAATTGGTATCCAACGAATTATAATGAATCCACAGTATTCTGGGACAAAAAATAATAAAAAGCAAAGAAAATACAGAAATTTAACTACATCATGGTTTGTTGCTATGGTAACTTGCCTTATTTATAATTTGCTTTTATTTCTTGAACACCTTCAGGCTAGATCATGTAAGTTCAAATTAAAGATCATGTATGAACACTTTAAGAACTCATGTCCCTACTCCTCCAGTTGTTCAACTGTTCTCAATAATCGTTAGGATCTATTATAAAGAGCACTTCTACAAAAAAACATTAAATACCAAACAGCCTATTGTTTATGCGCATCAACTAACGCAACTTGGTAGTGACATAAAAAGTCTATGACGTTGTTTCTAGCAATGAAAAAACGTCAAATTATAACGTCCTATTTCGCGTTTTTCACAGATTCCAACATGGTGAACACGTAAAAATATGTCTCCCAAGAAAAGAGGAACTAAGCGTTGCGCTGATATCTTGTGGAAATTTAACATAAATTGACACAAAAGATACTACACTATATTTAACCTTCGTTCTAATAAAAATAATAAAATATAAATTTTGATCTCGACTTCTTGCATTTGCGCCCATCTGCATTTCATTTTTTTTATTCTTTCACATGTGTAGATTTTGTCTTATATTTGCGCCGATCTGCATTCCTTTTTATTTTATTCTTTCACTTGCGTAGATTTTGTCTTTCATTTGCGCCGATTGTGTACAGGTTAAAAAAGTAAGGTAAAAGTTATTTTTATGCCAAATCTATGGACATTGTGTTTTTTGGTCTGTGCTTCCATTCATCCGTTCGTTCGTCCATCTGTCCCGCTTCAGGTTAAAGTTTTCGGTTAAAGTTTTTGGTCAAGGTAGTTTTTGATGAAGTTGAATTCCTATCAACTTAAAACTTAGTACACATGTTCCTTATGATATGATCCTTCTAATTTTAATGTCAATTTTTCAAAAAATTTCAAAATTGAGTATTCAGAAGGCCATGCCGATAAACAATTATTCCTAGAAGTTTTGACATACTGGCAACGTATGCATGCAACTGATGTCTGGATGATTCTCTTAAAATAATGTCCGATCTTGCAATGAAGTTAAAATTTATTTATACTGCTTATTTGACAAAATCTTGTAGTAAAAATAAAATTGTGACAAAGGGTCATTGTCGTTTGTCATTTGTTTTATTTCAAATGGTCTTAAGGAGAAATGATAAACATTTTGCCTGATCTCACTGAAGCTTATAGCTAACTTCTTAATGTATGTAGATCAACACTTTGGTTAGCTTGCTTGCTTTGTTTGTATATTTTGTATAATTATATATTGATAACGTCCAATTAAAGTTAGATATATACAGGTTTACATACCTATATATGAAGATATCAATCTTAATTACAAAGCTTGAATAAACATTTATACAAACAAAGCAAGGAAGCCAACCAAAGTTTTACCCTACATGCCGGCGTTTTACATTTGCGCCAATCTGCATTTCATTTGTCACGATTATTTCTTTCATTTCACAGTAGTCAGACCATCAGCTGAATCTGTGGTGACTCTAGCTTTACACGATTTTATGGTACATCAGTAAGATATTTTTTTCATGTTTCAGGACACTGACCTTCCGATATGTATGACCATCGATGATTAAAGAATTGACCCCTTGGCTGGTTTTAGTGTGCAATCAAAACTAACTTATTTATTAAACCTAAGTGAACAAAATGTATAACCAGATTTTACCAATGGTATAGTACATGTGCAAGTATTAACTTACCTGTAAATCTAATCAGGAGCAAATATATAAAATTATTGCAAATGAAAAAGGCGCAAAAGAAAGAATGATTTTTTTTTAAATCGGCACAAATGTCATACGCCCCTACATGCATTATGAAATTGGCTGTAAGGAAAAACAAATTAATACTCTGCGAATGTGAATTAAAATAAAAAATTTTGGTGTTTAAAACTAAATTTTTGTATATTTAACTTGATATGACAAAAAAAATTGCTCCAAGAATAATATCCAACATAAAATCTCTCCCTTTCTGATTTAGCTACAACTATGACCGGAAAGATTGAAAACAAATTTAGATTTTTAATGCTGGCAGCAACCTCGTCTTTGTTTTAATTTCTAAAATGAGCCATTTAGATTTATAATATTTTATCCTGTTAAAGAAATCTTACTTTGTAGTTTTCAATGGCAAATTATTTCTAAATTAATTTTTGAATTAAAAACTTTTTGTATTTTATATTTACTGC
Source organism: Mytilus edulis (assembly GCA_019925275.1). NCBI lineage: Eukaryota > Metazoa > Mollusca > Bivalvia > Mytilida > Mytilidae > Mytilus > Mytilus edulis. Next base: position 86,343,183 of record CM034356.1, on the reverse strand, counting down.
TTCGTTTATTCAAAACATGTGAGGTAGTAATAACAGGGATTGTATTTTATGATACATGTACATGTATAACGTTTTAGAATCAAAAACTTTAATTCATATATTATACCTATAATTTATGTCTTAGATATTAAGAAATAAGGAATTCACAAACTAGATGGAATAATTTCTATACGTTCGTCTTAGTCGGGAAAAATAATGGTACAAAGCAGTCCGTCTATGCTTTTGTATGTCTGTCTGTCAACAGTAGCGAATGAGTTCATTACGGCAAACTTCTGAAATTGACGCGAAAAAAAACCCACACATCTAGTCTGATATAGTCAAAAGTTAGCCAGTGCCATCTTTCATTTCTTTTTTTATTTTCAATTTTTATTTTCAATAATTTTGCTAATGAGGGGCAGAGAACAAAAACAGACTTTCCTAACAAAAGCGGCGTGAAAGGTTATTTCAAAAAATTTTCCATTCCGACGGATGGTGTTTCTGAAGGTTAATATTGTGCGGCAACAACATCATAAGATCTGATACTGATAAATGCATTTAATCTCTTGTATTACAGGATAATAAAGTAGGTGAATACCGTTGTTATTCTAGGAAATTTAAATGTGGGTTTCAAACGTCCAATTTGCGATTTTTTTCAAATAGTGCGCCAGCAAGGAAAGTTTTTACTATGACGTCTGAAGAAAGACAACTCTTTTCTTCAAAACGAACGAGAAAAAAACATGAAAATTACTCATAACTGTTTTGAAAGGTCGGTGACATACACTTTTTTTTGCTTTATTTTGAAGAGTACACATGGCACTTTCCTTCCTGAAATTTTTATGAAGAAATCACTGGTAGATATTTTTTAATACTGGAAACTTTTTTATATTTACGTTTTATTTTTGGCGGGAATGAAATAAATCAAATTTTTAAAGATCAAAACAATATGAGTCTTAAACTCTTGAACTAGTATTTGATAGATACAAATCTACTGTTTAACGTGAAACAAGAATTATGCTTGTAGGTTTGATATAAAGGATTTTTTTGAGAGTTTAGATAACAAGCAAATGTTATGTTAATATTCAGGAAAACACGAAACTGAGGTTGCTATAGTGACAAAACTTAGTCGGTGACCCCCAATTTTTTTCATCATATTTTGTTCCTCAAATCATGAAATACCTTCACACACAATTTTAAGTAAAAATCACTGGTAGAAATGAATAGGCTGTTTGGTCTTTAAACAGAAGTTTGGCAAGTGTTTAAAGGAGTTCCCTCAGCATTAGTTTACAGTTAAATTGATGTTTGTTGATTAACAATGAAAAGGTGGAGTTTTGGTTTGATTACATAAAATACTGACATTTGATTGGATAAATGAGATTATTATTGTCCCAATTCAAATTGCAATGTTTAAGCAAACTTCAACACAAATATACATCATTAAAAGCAACATACAGAATTACGGTTGATCATATATTTACCTTTGGTGGTTTTTTATCTTTAATTGTCCTGTATGCTTGAAAAGTGGCATTTCTGAAATAGCGAGAAAAAACACATTTGATGAAAGATAAGCATAATGTGCAACAGTGTATTAAAAGCAATGAAATGTAATGGTTTTATTTTATTCATGTTTACATGCCACTTGGCTTATCATTAAACCTAAATACTGTGAACTATATACATGTATAAAATAAAAATAATACTGCAAACTTAAGATAGGGCTTAAACTGCTCATCTTTTACCCAAAGAAAGAAGCCAAGGGTAGGAAAAATGCTGTCATATTCACAACATTTCGTCAAATTTTCTTCAAATAGTACCAACAAACAGCCTTAATAGTGATCAACTACTCATTTTACAACCTGCATTATAGTAATCATATATACATGTATATGTTAGCATGGAAATCAGAGACAAGGATTATTTTCATGAATGTTTCAAATTCAAACGAGCCAATTGGAACAAACATACATTGTACATTGATATGTCAAAATTCAAATACAAAGGTAAAAAAATTCAATGTGAAAATAGAAATTTAAATACATTTGTTGAAGTTATCAAAGGAATATTACTATGTTCATTTAAAGTATTTAAGTGTTATATTAGTTACACATTTTTTAGGGGCCTCTGTGGCCGAGCGGTCTAAGTAGTCACTAGCCAGTCAACACTGACTTTGTGAGTTCAAAACCCACTCGTGAGGGTGCACTCGATCGAATCTTAATTGACAAGGATTGTCAGTTTTCCTATCAAAGGTCCTAGTTTTATTTGAGCACTAAGTTTTCCCCACCAATAAAAATTGGCCGTCATAAATAGCCAAAAAGCTGAGCTTAAAAGCGGTGTTAAAACACAAAAAAACTTTTAAAAAAATATGTAACATGATTTGGCATCTATAAATTTTGTCCCATACATGTGCATGACAATTGAAAAAGAAAAAAAAATATTTCAAGTAAAGAAACAATCAGACTTATTAGAATGGATGGAAATTATTTTTTAAGTGTTAACCCAGCCAATAGTGTATATGAACAAGCATACACGTGAAAAATAATAGTAGTCTGTCTCAAGTTTCAGGGGCATGACCTCTGGGCCCTGGTTTATTATATCACTGCCTTCTAATTTCTAAAACATTGACCCCAAATAAATCTTAATAAAATGTACCTAAAAGATGTGACAAAACTATCAATATTTTCTCTGACTGATTTCTGTCTTCTGTATAATCTTTGTCTCCTTTCATGTAGAGGTGGTGGTTGTTCTGGTGGCTTAGAAACCCGACAATAAACTTTATCATGTTGACGTATTGTTCTTCTCTGGTCCAATTTCAGATTGCTTGCCTTTTTCTTTCTCATCTTAACACTTGGTAAACTGGCATGGATATTATCCAGGAAAGACATTCTCCAATCAGCCACATTCTCATAACGTTTATATGCATTATTGTTGAGAGTACCATTTTCCTCCTCTTCTTCTGGAACATCAGGTAAGATAACTCTGGAAATCTCATTATCTTCATTTTCTACTGATTCAACAGTTATTTGGGGAAATGATTCATCTATAAATGAGAGATTTCACAGGTTAATGGTTAATATTTAAAGGTAAATGAAACTAAATGGAATCATACACAATTGTTTTAATTAAACACTTATTAAAATAATATATATAATAATTCAATGTATATTTTACTTTACTATATTAAATATTATTCATATTTTCTTCTAACTAAATACGCTATCTGTTTAATTTATATCATTCAAATAATGTCAAACTCTGAAACTAATGAATGCATCCATTTATATATAAAATTTATCAACACATCTCAGATACTTTTAAAATACGCATTCTTTTAATAAAATTGTGAGTTTTAGATAAATAAATTTTAAGACATCATATTTATATCTGAATTATTATTCTACCTTTTTGCTGGTGACATTAATATTAAAAATAATGTTAATGACTTCCAGTGTCAAATAATTAATAGACTGAATAAAATAAAGTACAAATGGATGTTTAGACTAGTCATTCAACTTATTTAAAGGTTTTGGAGTTGTTAAACAAATGTTACAAATTTTTCTATCATTATATGACTTCTAATAAGCATGATAAGAAACTGGAAATTTTCATAAGGATAAATGGGACCCTAACTACCCAATGCTTGGATTGGAACAGATAAAAAGTCTATATTAACCATAAATGTAGCTTTAAAGGGAGGCTTGGCAACCCTGGCCCCCTTTTAAATCAATCTCTGCTAAAAAAAAATACAATGTAGTATATATTGTACTTTATCTGACATGTCTCAACAGTTTCGATACATTTTTTACATGTAATATGAATTCATTCTAAAAGAAAAAGAAACTAAGTATAAAATGTGACATACCAGCTGAGAAACCACAACTGAACATATCTAATAAATTCAATCCAAATATTTTATGCATATAGTTTTAGAAATTAACCAATTTTCATGTTCATCAATATGTCATATTTATCAATCAAAATATACAAGTACATTAATTGCTATATGTATCATCAATTACTGAGGGCTAAAATTCAATGCATTAATCATTTAAAAAGAAATAAATTTGGAACCAAAAATTATTGTGTTATAGCTGTATGGTATATTGATGTAATTACAGGTCAATTAGACAAATGTAAGTTAGAAAATAAATTATTTTCTAAATTTCTGAAATTCTTTTTTTTTCTTCCTGCATTGTTGATTCATTTCCGAATTTGTTATTTCGGTCATTTCATCTGAGTTTTTCAAAATCTATTTTAATTCCTACCAGATTATAAAATTTAAATATTTATGATAATGGAAATAAATTTGCCTTCTACACATTTGTATTTTTAAATTAAAAAATCCTAAAGGAGATAATGAAATTTCAACAGATGAAAATTGGTACATGTATTTAAAAAAATCTTTATTGAGATCTAGATCTATAGCATTAGAAATAATTGAGAAAATGAAGATTTTAAGTAAAATAAAGAGATTTTAAAACCTAAATTCAAGTTTTTTTAATAGAGAGAAATTTTCAAAAATTGTTTGCATGATATAAATATGGGGATTAGGGGGTGACCTATAGTTATCTGATGTCTTATTTAAAGGGACCTGTTACCTTTAACACAGCTTTATTTTCAAACATAAACATGTCAAATTTCCTTAAAAGTAACCTGGTGACCTGAGGCAATTTTGAAACATGACCTTGTGATCTAAAAGTGTTCTCTACTGATGTCCCCAGCTTATATGTTCATTGAGGTCAATATTTTACAATTGTTTTTAAGGTAACACGATACCGAATGGCATATCTCCCAATTTCCAAACTTTTTGGCACACGTGTTCTTTGAATCGAGTTACATCGGAATATGTAATAAAAAATGGGGGTCACCATTTTTGTTTTCTCGGTATTTTCATAGGAAAACGTCAATTTTGGCGACAAATTTACCTAGGTATATAGGGGAAATGCCTTTTTTTCGGCTTAACTTTTTAGATTTTTCAATGGATGGCTATGTTCTTATATACGGAGAAAAACAAAAAACTAACATAATATCCAGAATTGCATACTGAATCCATACACGTATAGAAACTCATATGTCACCATCCTTGTTTTTGAGATAAATGGCTTCAAAGTTGATTGATACCATTAGAATTGGACCGAAAACGTTTGACGTTATTGAATACAGAATGTAACGTTACGGTATTACTACTCAGAGATATTGAAAACAAAATATGTGTCGGGATCTGAATGGTGTTTATTTTTATTTTTATTTCCGCTGTCGGGTTTCGTAAATTTCCTAGTAATGAAATATACAATTCTGCTGATATAATTTATTTCGTTCTGCACCTGGAAATTTCACTCACATGAATTAACATTAATCTCGTCTGATTTTCATAACGAGCATATACTTGAAACTTGCCTGAACTGGTTGGTTCCACGTGAATCATGCATAAATCAGGTACACGTTGAATTCACGTAAATTTTCAAAATAAGATTATTAAAAAATTTAATTAAAATCATGAAAATACCTTCACATTTTTGTAAAGTTCACGTGAAAATAACATGAAAAATTTCACGTGGGATTCATTTGAATTACTGAGTTTTTAACTCCATCATTTAAGACAATGGTGGTGTCGTTGCTTCATCCATGCATAAATAGAGTACTTTAAAAATTTGATTCAGTTAACAGTTTTGTAATTGATCGGTTTTTGATGGTTCTTTAACGTTCAGTGGCAAATAGTTCATGCATGTTCGGGACGATACAATACAATTTTGAAAACAGTTGTTAATAAAAGACACATTTGATGCACCAGTCAAAAAAGGTTTAACATTCTGTTAGTTGTGAATATTATGAGGGAAAATAATGATCCTGATAAAATGCACATTCTAAAAAATAAAATAACAAAACTGAAAGAAAAAATTCAAAACTTCAAAGTCCCTTATCAAATGACGAAATCATAAGCTCAAATACATTAAAAGAATGATAGATAAACAGCCGTCATATTCTTGACTTGCTACACACATTGGTTTAGCGTGGTGTAAATGTGTGAGTTGGCTGCTCAACAAGTCGGACAAACCTTGCAAACTGTATGCAAAATTTCACAGTGTCATTTGTGGAAAATTATTTACGAACAAATCTTGAGATCATATATGCATTCTTTATAAGTGAAACAAACTGCAAATGCGAAATATAAAAGTTTCAGCTTGAAATTCCACCTGTAGGAGATGTAAGCCGGAGTCTGCGTGCCTTTTATATTTTATCAAAACGCCTAATCCAGCAACCTGTCATGAACAAAAAATATAGAAAATCCAGACGATATGCGCACTTTTAATATGAGTAGTAACACCAGGTACATAATTTAAACCTGAAGCAAAAAGACTGTAAACCCTATATACACCAAGTGCGGCACCAAGTGCGGGATTGACGGTAGAACGGACGCAGAGAAAAAAAGCATTCTATAATACTTCCGAGTAAATTTTCTCCAGGAGAACAAAAGTTTTAGGACTTAAACACATATGTACTAGGAGACTGAAATGTTACTGTGATAATTATACTTTTCAATTTAGGGAGCCAGCGTTTACTAAATTTACAAATTAGAAATAAAAAGATGCTCGTCCAATTACCATTAGTCAAAATTTGCTTGATGTCTTTGGTTTTGATGTCGTTAAATGTCCAGATGTTGCTATCTCATAAATTGCAAATCCCATGTCTCTATTTATCATTCTTTGTACAAATGACATGTTCCATATATTTTTTTGTTTTGTTTGTACTTGTACTTTTACAAATAAAGTTTCATGTTACCCCACTTCCATAATTAGCAAGCGGAAACGTAGATATTTCTTTTTGCGTAAATATTCGTAAACTTTGTCGATTTCTTTGAAAAAAACAGAGGCAATGATTTAAATTTTAACAACTGAAGTTTCAAGTGACGGTGTAAATTGTAGGATTGATTGTTGGTTGCCTAAACGTCCAGTGGCAAATATGTCATGCATGTTCAGGACGAGAACAAGTTAGCATTAATACAATAATAGATAGGTTTTGTAATAGAGGCGATCCGGGAAGATGGTTGAGAAAATTTGGACTGACACTGGAAAATGAGGGTATATCATATGAGCAATATGCCACACATGACCTAAAAAGGCAACTATGTTAATTATCTATCAGCCATTTTGTCTCCGAACTTGTACATGTACATCATTTCCAACTCAAATCACACAAAAATATTTATAAATGCAAGTGGATACTTGGGACTGGCTTTAATCAGACTCTAACGGGACCTGGTTTTATTTTTTTTAAATTTTTGCCGAATCAAGTTCCCATGTATTTCTCAGCTTACGGTAACTTTCTCAGGCCTCATTCTGATGTTGCTGTCTGTCCTGTGTAGACTTGGTCTATGATATTACGAAGCTAGCACTTTATTTTTAAAATGTTTCCGAAACTATATCAGATTTACTCTGTACAGCCAATGAGAATGTTTACACTTGGAACACATGAAATGTTATTCGGCAAAATAACCAAGTTAAACCACTTTTCTACATTCCATACTAACAAACTATTTTCTATATGAGTTTCAAAGTCTGCTTGTATTGTGCTTTTTTGCCTTATTCTATCCGTATTCTCATCCAGATAAATTTCCTTTTTCCATTTTGCCCGAGCGGTGTTTTTGACGACCATTTTAACACCAATTAATAGTTGTACAGTTCCCCGTTTTTTTACACATCATCCTAAGTTTCTATAGACAAGATTTCGATTTTCAAAACAAAATTTCATTGGGATACGGCGTGCATCATGAAAAAGTTTTTATTGCAAAAATAAACTAAGAGTAAAATAAAGTGATAAAACTCAGTCTATTTTGCATAAGAACATATATAGATAAATCGTGCAGATGCTAAAATATTAAAGAAACAGAATATGAATTAAAAGTAAAAGTAAAAGTAACGTAATACATTTTTAAAGGTTAACAATGAGCAGAAGAATTGCCGGAAAACGATAAAACAATCTATGTCGAAAAGTTAACCGTTTCGTATTGCATCAAAACTCTCGGCACTCTGCATCTAGAAAAAGTAACCGTTAAAAATGTCACATAGTTATGATTATTTCTTTATTATGTAATCACTTTGTGATTGCAGAACCTGCTGCATTGGCTTGTATGTGTGAACGTTATTCGATAACGTCAGGAACGATAACTCGTGGCGTAACGTCATTCGGTATCGTGTTACCTTAAAGGGAAAATTCGCGATTTTTTACTTATGGTTTTAATATGTTCATTATGACATAATATATATATTCGCAAAGTTTTATCGCTATATGTGCAGTAATAAAGGAGAAATTCAATAATTAATGAAAAAATATTAATAACTTCCTGTAGGTCGTGACGTTTTCTCCTGGTTTTTGCATGCCGGGATTTAAAATACAATCATTAAAAGTCTTGGTTTTTAATCATATTTTAACGTAATCGTAAGCGCGCTGATGACTTATGCTTTATCTAATAACCATCCGATAATAAGAAGATAAAACGCACAGACGTGCAATTGTACACATTCATGGCATACATTTTCTATGTAAAACGTATATATTCGAATTATTTTTGTAGATTATACACAAAAAGTTATAAATTTATTTTTAATTAATGCATTTTCGGACTAATAAGGTGAACAAATTAAAGTACAATAATCTGTAAAGACAATTATGTTGGTGTACTCTTATTGACCTTTTACTATCTCTGCTATGACTAGGTTTATACGATGTGTGTATTCACGGTTCTTTGGCAATACTCGTAGATGGCTTGTTGAAAGGTAAATTGTTATTTGCACTTCAGTATTTAACCACGCCTCTAGGGCACACCTTGCCAGGTGTGACTGTCTATTCGGATCAGTGGATTATAAAACAAGGGAGCATTTAATACACACATTTAAAATACATATTCAAGTTGGTGACAAATAAAAATAGATCGCCGTGGAATTATTTAATTATATTTGGTGCTATTATTTATTTGAATTCAAATAAGTTAATTTACTAAGAAATAAACAATTTTCGGTTAAAGACGGGAAACTTAATTCGTGTGTCAGAATGAAATGATATGCACCGCTTGTCCTTGATTTATGCAGAGACATATATACACATGTATGTCTCTGATTTATGTCTGATAAAAAAGGGGAACTTAGAAATTAGAAATAGCTTAACCAGAGACATATATACTGGCTTAACCAAAGCATTTTGATTGTCTTTATTAGGCAAAAAAATGTACGAGTTTTGAAAGCCATGTATTAATTAATATCTGAAACTATCTGAAGATAACTCTACCGAAGCGGCATATAATATGTACGAATACTTTTGTTTTCAAATCTTTGCACATTTATGATTAATTATTGTTATCTATTGTTCATTTAATTACTTAATTAGTACCTATAATATGTCAACCGCTTGGCATTAAATCTCTGTGTGGTAGGAAGGGATTATTACATATAGATTATATTATTTGGATGAGGATTTGAGCTAGCCTATAAACACACATTAATTAGTATTAATTAACTATTATTAATTAGGATATTAACTTTGATGATTCAATTAACTTTTACTTAAAAACAAAAGACAACGAATTTAATGTCATCTTTCCCTATTTTTGAATGTAATTATAAGTCTGTTCAACTGGCAAGAATACCCCTAAAGCGGACAAGCAGTTTACTCTTTAAATTGCTGTCATTGAATATCAAGAAAGAAAATAAATCCAGAAATTGATTTGAAACTGTAATACTCAATAGTTTCCTAGAAAATGTTCACATCCCTTGGGGATTATTAGTGTACCTCCAGTTGCATATATATATTACATGGATGTCGGAACAATTGTGATGATGACGAATTTCTTCCTTTATTCGAGAACAATCTAATTGATATATAAATCTGTGATTTTACTATGTTCATAACTTCGATGAACCAAAGCAAGTTATATATCGACCTGTATTTAAATCAAATTGGTTCTCTTCTTCTTCTTCTTTTGGTGTACAATAGTCTATCAAATTTGTTGATTACATACCGTTGGCATACGTGGACTAGTCTATTTACAAAACTTTTACCCCAATTTACACAAAATGTATGTTTCTTTCTTATGTTCAATATATACATGTATATATTTTAAATTGCGCTATAGTTCCGTAACTTTCTATCCAGGCGTATAAACGAATCGTCGACAAGTGCGTACATTTTTTTAAATCAATATTTCTGGTATGTTCCAATCTGTCCTTTACTATTGACAACGAGTATGTATTACATTTTCCCAAATTAACCCTTGGAAAAAATATGTAAATAGATTTTTATTTCTTCAAATCTTTTTTTTTTGTATTATTTATATTTTTATAAATAATATTCTTTACACCAGAAAAGTTATTTATAAACAAGCGTATGAGTTAAGTAATGACTAGTATATTATATCACTTTCGGACACGCAAGACAGAGATGTATATTATACACCTGATAGTTCAAAATGGAAAGTTATAAGTTATCGGCCGTGTACACTGACCAATACCTACAGAAGTGAAACGATGCATGAACTTGCAAGCCCGACAGGAAATCGCTTGAATACCTGGTCGTGTCACCTCACACCCCTCACAATACCTTTGGGAGTAATACCTTTAGCCATGCTGGTGATCAGATGAGGGAAGATCCGAATTTATTTGAATAAAGTTTATTACTTTAAAGAATTATGAACGAATTAGATTTTCGAAAACAATTTTCACGGAACACTTATTTATGATTTGAACTTTGATTTTTTAACTAATTCCTATGGTTATTTAAAAAAAAATAAGAACATTTTCCGTATCAAGTTAGATAAAACAACCGTACGGTTGACAAGATATCGACACGCAATTACGACTACATCGGTTACTGTAGTTTTGGTCCTTTGTGGTTTATAGACATATAGTGATTTTTAATCGGAGAAGATGACAAAATGGCGGAACGCAGAGAATTGTAACTCAAAATTTAAAATCGATGGTGATCTCTTATCTAGCGGAATAAAACTTTAATATCTATAAATTTGAGCATTTTTATACAGAATGGACATAATATCAATTTTCGATTTTTTTGCGAAGTTTCCCTTTAAATAATAAAATGCTGAGAAGAAAGTCTATTTAAAGATATTTCTATATTTTCAAGAGAGAGTTGAAATTTACGAAATCAAATCTAAATATATAAAAGCCCTACGTCGTTGTCAGGTTATGTATCCATTTAATGTTCTAACATGTTTACAGTATAAAATGTTTCTATAGATTTTTGTTGTCTACATGGGTTTTTTTTCAGTTCAAAGACTGCAGGAATACAGAAATTCACATTTACTGTGAAATGTCCTACATGACTTTTAAACTTAGCCAAACTTAGGGGAGATAAGTCAAGAAAATATATTTTATGAAAGGAATGTGCAAACATTTTTCTATTTTATTATAATACATGTAATAGGTAGAATAAGTAAGATGATCCACTTTTTTTCTTTTAATTTTCTAAAAGCATTTTTTTTTTTAGCATACATTGACTGTAGATAATGCTTTTAACCTATTCAAAAGAAAGTGTCAACATGGTCAATGGTTTATAAGCTACATGACCTATAGCATGGGTTTGAGATCAAGCTCTGTTAATGAGTTACAAATCATCAAGTTTATGTTTGGTTCTGCCCCGCTGATTTTTGCCAAAATTACAGGCTTTTGACTAAGAAATTTGTGAATATTTAAGTGAAACAGAGTTTTCTAAACACCTTCATACATGTGTACATTGTACATACTGACTTAAAGAAAGCTAGGGAAGTACTAATCTTTAAGTCAGTTTGTTAGGAGTGCTGACTTCAAATAGAGATGTCTCTGTTTCAGTCCTAAAGGAGGCAATGTGATTATGTAATGAGAATAACAGTGCTCTCCAGTTACCATAGCCTCACCGGACTCAATTACGAACGATTTTTGAACTGTGATTAATATTTTTTTATGTAGACTACTTTTTTTGAATTGTTTATATCATAGAATTTAAGATGTATGATGGCTTTCCATTTTGCATCATATCCCACATAAATTTTTATTCACGTTAGGATACTTTGGTAAGATTTGCATGACCTCGTTTTACGGGTCAAGAGTGCCACATATGGACGCATTTCCGAACAGCACTGTATTGATATATCTTGCAGAAGAAATCAATGACAACAGTCTAGATTGATAAAGCATACATTAATCTTTATCTCAAACACATTTTCATAGGAAAATAAGATGCACAAGTTTGTTTTTTACTTCAATTACTTCAGCAGTGGTTGCAGACGAAATGTCGGTCATGTGTAAAGGAAAGATTTCTGATTTTTTTTGTTTTTATGTAAGTTCCTCCTTTATAAAAAGAGCACCAAATTCAAGTTTATCCATTTTGGTGGTGTACTTATCATTCATCTATGAATTTATTTATATAGGTCAACATTTCTTTTGGAGTTCTCTGCACTTTTCAATAAAATTACATGTAACATAATTTCTTTTGACCATAAATATGGTCACAAGAATCTAAAAAACGTCAATTGTGGGGTTATTAGGGCTAGATAAAAGGCATCACCCATATGAACAGAATCGGGAGATATTTTTCTTTCTATATATTAACAAAAGAAGGCAATATGCTCTTACCTTTATTTTTTTTTATATAACTTGCAGGCTAGATTGCTGTTCTTATAATATTTTCAGAATGATTTTGTCATCATCATCAACATTCACCAAGTGCACATAAATTGTATTATCATGAAAACAAGGGAATTTTAATAGGGTTTTTATTTATAAAAACATTTATTGATAAATATAAATGAATATGATCATAGAGGGCAAACATTGGAAATCGTTCGTAATTGTGTCCAGTCGTAATTGCGTCCTGTGGGGCTACATAAATTTGGCACACAACTATAACTCAAAGTGGTTAGAGAGGAATTTGAGTCAAGGCACATGTACATGTATCTGTTGACTGTTGTGAGAGTATGGTATGATGACTATTGTGATAAGATTACTTCATTTTGTACAAGTAGTGATTGACTTAGCCAGGGGTAAGAGGTTGAGCTATTGATGCCATATACTGGCCCTGCAACATATAGTTGTACTCATTCAAAGAAAGTGATTCTTAAACTCAGTTGGTAAAGCGCTGACTTGAAACACAGACATCCTGTTTTTGAGTCTCTTTCAGAGGATACACTGTGATTTTTGTAATATAAATCCTTTTAAATATAGGAACTATAATAAAATTGAGAAAGGAAAATATATTGAATATGGGATGCGTTTAATTAATGCATTTCATAAGTGACTTACCATATCCTTGTAACAAAATTGCAATGTAATCTTTGTGCACATTGAGAAAAGGAAAACTCGAACCGAAAAACAAATAAGTACAACAATGCTTATGCTAACACTACATGTACCAAGCCCAAGGGTATAGTAAAGCTTGACTCATAAACTGTTAAGTGATTCACCAACGTTTCTCTTGTTTCTGATATGTAAACCTACCGTTTTTCTTCAGTAAAGGAGAATAGACATCATCCTCTATGTCTTCTTCCTTTTTATTGGACGATGCCATTTCATTGCTAGTTATATGATCAGTTTATATCAAAAAGTTGGAAACAAAAACAAAGTTTCCTTTTTATAATAATGAAAACGATTCCGGTTTTTGGAGTGATAAATCCGGAGCGAAATTATTAGCCTGGGTAATAAGCTTGCTATATTAAAACAGGGGACCCTCATTAAACATGCTTACTATTTAAACAGTCTTGTCAATCTTACTGAAATATCAACTGTACTTAAACAAATTGCAACAAAAATTAACTAGGGCTAATTCACAAAGTCAATAGATTTATACCCTATCAACTACAGTATCATGCCGAAGTCCGACAAAATCGTATACGTGATCATTCTGGGACATAATTATATGCCGTCTGTTGAAAACCATGAAATATAGTAATTCCTTTTTAGTCAAACAATTTTTTTGGGGGGATTAAAACGTTAATCTTTATTGAAACTGAGACAACTATAACAGATTGAAACTGAAAAAGTAGTTCCGAGTCTCAAGTTAAAAATACGTCTAAAATATATTCATTGTTTCTCGGAGACATATAATACCAGAAGTCCATTCTAGTAATGGGCCTCTGATAATACACATATGTGAATATTCTCTCTTATTGTATCTATGATGCCATGTGCGGATCCCGAAACTATTGCTAGGATACTAACTTCACATGTAGCTAATTACTTTTATTATAAATACCATTATTAACCCTCAAGACTTTAATGGCATAGAATTAGAAAAGAATAGAATAGAATATGTTTTATTTCCCAAAATTACAGTGCCCATATACCATGTATACTCAGACCAAAATGATGAAACATTTTGATCAACAAAGTCATTATTTTACTTGGACTACATTAGATACTGATGATTTTTGATTTTTTTCGTGTGTGCCAATTTCAATAGATTGTAGACAAATTGCTTTTTCGTGTTTTTTTTTTTTTTTTTTTTTGTTGTTGCGTGGATTTGCTTAAATATGTATACAAGTCTATCAGAAACTGCTAATCCATTGAAAACATTTAAATTCGTTGTTTATGAAAAACACGTTATCCACGGAAATTGGTATCCACGAATGATAATACATAGTACAAGCACTCACTCGAATATGGGCTATAGAGAGACAGAACCTCATCAATTTATTTGAAAAGAAAGATATTTCTTTCTTTTGTCCCTCAGAAAGGTTTTTTTTTATAAATAAAATTGAGAATGGAAATGGGGAATATGTCAAAGAGACAACAAGCCGACCAGAGAGCAGAGTTAGCTTCAAAACAAGTCGATAAGAAGGGATGCACAATTATAGTACCCATTTAGAAAATCTGCTTCCAAACAAGTCGGTAAGAAGGAATGCTCAATTATGGTACCCATTTGTGATCCAGCTTCAAAACAAGTCGGTAAGAAAGGATGCACAATTAAATTACGCATTGGAAATCCTGCTTCAAAACAAATCGATGAGAAAGGGATGCACAATTATAGTACTCATTGGAGTCCTGGTTCAAAACAAATCGGTGAGAAGGGATGCACAATTATAGTACCCATTGGAAATCATGCTTCAAAACAAATCGGTGAGAAGGGGTGCTCAATTAAATACATAAATCAATAAGAAGGGATGGTCAATTATAGTACCCATTGGAAATCCTGATTCAAAACAAATCAATAAGAAGGGATGCACAAATATAGTACTCATTGGAAATCCTGCTTCAAAACAAGTCGGTAAGAAGGGATTTACAATTATAGTACCCATTGGAAATCCTGCTTCAAAACAAGTCGGTAAGAAGGGATGCTCAATTATAGTACCCATTGGAAATCCTGCTTCAAAACAAGTCGGTAAGAAGGGATTCACATTTATAATAGTACCCAATGGAAATCCAGCTTCAAAACAAGTCGATAAGAAGGGATGCACAATTATGGTACCCATTGGAAAACCAGCTTCAAAACAAGTCGGTAAGAAGGGATTCACAATTAAAGTACCCATTGGAAATCCAGCTTCAAAACAAGTCGTTAAAAAGGGATGTACAATTATACGGTACCCATTGGTATACAGACTGTCTGTTGTCGGTAAATATAAGTCCGTCATTTTGATGATATCAGCCTCGATGTATTTATTCTTTGAATCAGCTAGACGTGCGTTCTTTCACAAAACCAAGGGAGAAGACAGCACAATTACCTCTCGGTTGTTCAACTAAGATACATTTTATTGTGCTGGTCTTTGTGTGTAAATGTACTCTCTGAAGTCTTACCTGCATTTTGACGAAAATTTTTATGTATTTCGACTTGTCTAAATTTCCTATAAATTGCATTTTTTCGTCCATGCATGTTGCACATTACAAATATAACTTTATCTCAGAAGCACATATCTTGTTTTTATTAAACGTGAGCCGAGTTGATGATACTATATAACTTAATAAATTGTTTTGACATATTTCATATTACAAGTGGCAAATACTTATGTCAATCCGGTGTATGTATATATTTTATACGACAGAAGTGATGACCTTAACATCATTTTAAAACTGAATGAAGAAAAGAACATGATCAAAATACTGTTATGACCGTATTGTAATTTTTCATGTAAATTACGGCCTCCAGGCAAGTTCAGTTCCTTAAATGTATTTTTAGGAAATTGAAAAACGTTGTCATTTTATGTACCGTGGTGCTTTGTTTTTATGATTGATTGATTAATTATCTGGTGTTTAGTTTTACTTTCAGCACTGCTGGCTGTTTCGAGGTGACCAGTTTTTATTGATGAATGTGCTGATGACAATTTTCCAATACGTGTACTCGAGTACCAGTGAGCACTACGAGGACATAATTGCATGATACAGACAAAATTGAACAGTCGATACTGATTTTACAATGTGGCAACATTTTTTTTAGATTTATGGCGATTTAGTATTTGACTTACGGCTCGGACTCGTGTATCTATCGTTTGAGCTCATACGAAGACACATATGATGTACCATTGCAGACAGTTGCACGAAATAATAAAACAAGATTGCACAAGCTGATATGTCTCTCCTTCTTTACTAAACATTGATATTATGTTGATAGTCCTAAATACGAAGCTTTACTACTACAACAATCACATATAAAAGTAACAATGGTCTACGAAAATGGGGTCAAGGTTATATAAACCAAACGAGAAATACATGTATACCTTACAATCATTTATTACATTAAATTTAGTTGATCTATTGCTTATAGTTTCTAAGAAACAGACTTGACCAAGAAAACTAAACATTGACCAATGAGCCATGAAAATAAGGTCAAGGTCAGATGAACCATGCAAGGCAGACATGTACAGTCAGCTTCCTTCCTTCAATACAACACATATAGTTTACCTATATTGCTTATAATTTAAGAAAATCAGACCCAAACACAAAAACTTTCCACTGTGCAATGAACCGCGAAAATGAGGTCAAGGTAAAAATAAACCTACGAGACTGATCATGACATATACATCAGAATATATTTCCATACACCAAATATAATTGACTAATTGCATATAATATTAGAAATAAAAGCCCAAAACTCAAAAACTTAACTCTGATTATTGAACCATAAAAATGAGATCAAGGTCAGATGACACCTGCCAGTTGGACATATACACCTTACAATCATTCCATACACCAAATAAAGTAGACCTATTGCTTATAGTATCTGAGATATAGACTTGACCACCAAAACTTAACCTTGTTCACTGATCCATGAAATGAGGCCAAGTGATAACTATCTGATGCGGACCAGGGCCTAGCAAGGTTATCATATTACTCATAATAAGAGAGAAATAAATATTACCAAAAATTTAAACTATTTTTACAAGTAGTCACTGAACCATGAAAATGAGGTCAAGGACAATGAACATGTGACTGGCGGAAACTTAGTAACATAAGGCATCGATATCCAAAGTATGAGGCATCCACATTCTAAAATATGAAACTTTTAGGAAGTTAGCTAACGCCGCCGTAGCCGCCACCACCGGATCACTATCCCTTTGTCGAGCTTTCTGCAACTAAAGTCGCAGGCTCGACAAAAAAAATCTGTCAAATTATCCTGATTTTTAACTGTCATCGTTTTACTTATTCAACATCTAAGTATAGTAGGGTGTGCTTACTGAAAGTTTGAATTCGTATCTTATCCACTGATTACACAGACATTTGTTGTATAGGATGCACATCCGATATTGCCGGTCTGTAGATTAGTTCATTGTCAGACTACCGAGATAGTCGATGATAGATTGTTACAGCAAGTTTATATACCAAACGAAAGCCAATGCAAAGATGGATCCATTATATTTTACAATCCCAAAATACTTAGGAACACTTATACAAACACATGCAGATGGTACATCTAAAGCTTTTTTTTTAATTTCATACACCTTTCCATGTTTCACGATGTCATCTAAAGAAAAGTAAACATTTGGTTTAGTCATTTTTTACATAAATAAGGCCGTTAGTTTTCTCGTTTGAATTGTTTTACATTGTCTTATCGGGGCCTTTTATAGCTCACTATGCGGTATGGGCTTTGCTCATTGTTGAAGGCCGTACAGTGACCTATAGTTGTTAATGTCGTGTGTTATTTTGGTCTTTTGTGGATAGTTGTCTCATTGGCAATTATACCACATCTTCTTTTTTTATATATTAGTCTACAAATGCATTACTGCAGTTGCACTCAGAATACAATCACATTCGTCGATTGGTATCACTATATTTTAGTGGACGTCTTGTAGGTCTGTCAGTAATCATTTGTGGACACTTTAAGATGTGCATTCTGATTTAAATCGAGAGACACTAATATAAATTCAGAACCACAAAAGAGACTGCTATTTTCCAACTATTTCCACCTCAATTTGTACGTAATAAGATATCCCTGCCAGAAAGGGCAATTCGAAGACACATTTGCTGTTTTTTTTTATTCAGTAGAAACTCAAACGAATATTTCAAAACGTTTCTGTCAAAATTTGATTTTTTTAGGGGTTGCATCTGAAACATTAACTTCCCACCAAAGTTTCTCGATTCTAATGCAAATTGTAATATGAGATTTCTGATTCTAGTTTTCTAGATTTTGAATTTCTGAAAGTAAGACCTCAGTTCACTACAGGATAACAAACGATCAAAGTCCTCAGTTCCCTACAGAATGACTTATGACCAGAAGTCCTCATTTCACTACAAAATGACTTATGATCAGAAGTCCTCGTTTTACTACAGAATGAGTTTGACCAGAAGTCCTCGTTTCACTATAGGATGACTTATGACTGGAAGTCCTCTTCTCACTACAGAATGACTTATAACCAGAAGTCCTCATTTTACTACAAAATTACTTATGACCAGAAGTCCTCATTTCACTACAGAATGACTTATAACCAGAAGTCCTCATTTTACTACAAAAGTACTTATGACCAGAAGTCCTCATTTCTTTACAGAATGACTTATGACCAGAAGTCCTCATTTTACTACAGAATGACTTATGAGCAGAAGTCCTCGTGTCACTACAGGATAACAAACGATGAGAAGTCCTTATGTCACTACAGGATAACAAACGATCAGAAGTCCTAATTTCACTACAGAATGACTTATGACCAGAAGTCCTCATTTTACTACAGAATGAGTTATGACCAGAAGTCCTCATTTTACTACAGAATGACTTATGACCAGAAGTCCTCATTTTACTACAGAATGACTTATGACCAGAAGTCCTCAGTTCACTACAGAATGATTTATGACCAGAAGTCCTCATTTTAATACAGAATGACTTTTGACCAGAAGTCCTCATTTCACTACAGGATGACTTACGACCAGAAGTCATGATTTCACCACAGGATGACTTACAACCAGAAGTCCTCATTTTACTACAGGATGACTTATGACCAGAAGTCCTCATTTTACCACAGGGTGACTTATGATCCGAAGTCCTCATTTCACTACAGGATGACTTTTGACCAGAAGTCCTCTTCTCACTATATGATGACTCAGATTAAAAGTCCTCTTTTCACTACAGGATGACTTATGTTTAAAAGTCCCCATTTTACTACAGGATGACTTATGTTTAAATGTCCCCATTTTACTACAGGATGACTTATGTTTAAAAGTCCCCATTTTACTACAGGATGACTTATGTTTAGATGTCCTCATTTTACTACTGGATGACTTACGTTTAAAGTCCTCATTTTACTACAGGATGACTTATGTTTAAAAGTACTCATTTCACTACACAAATCTAAAGACCAGAAGCCCATATTCACAACAGAATGACTTATATTTGTGGTTGTAGATTTTTGCATACAACTCCCTTACCAAAAAGTGCTATCATGTTGCACATAAGTTGCACATAAGATGCTCACGTTAGAAACTAACATGATTGCACACAAGTTTTTTAACATGCAAATTAGGTGAGAATTTTGTGAGCAAAAAAATTGCACATATGAAACTAACCTAATTTGCATGTTAAAAACCTCACGTGCATCTGCTCATATGAGCTTTTGTTTCACATGTGCATTTTATTAGATTGCTCATATGAGCAGTTGCTCACATATTGCACACATGAATATTATAGTTGACCAAAACAAAATGGCTGTTTCTGAAATTAATTTTAAACATTTAAACATGGTTCACCTGTACATTTAAACTCAATGAAGATTGGTAAGTCACAAATGATAATGTATCAACAGGGTTGGTCATTGAATTAATCAAAATACTTCAAATACATTTACTTCTCAATAACAACTTCACCAAAGAGAAAATTATAAAAGATATGAAATTAAATAAGACATCATTGTTATTAAATTTTTAATAGTTAGATTATAAAACAATACTAACAATGAACTGTGGAAGACAAAGTACATTTAAAGTTAATTGGTAAAACACTATAAATTTTACATTTATATTAAATAGGTCTGTTAATCATACAGTATATTGCATAAAAATCTTTGTAAATATACACTATAATCTGACCATACAGTGAATACTATACAATAAATCAATGCATTATCACAATAGATGTATTTACACTTGTATGCAAATTTGTCCGCCATTACGTAAAATCACACAGGTTCCCGTAAACTTTGACATCATAATTCAAACATTAGACGTCACAATTAAAAAGTAATTGTTGCTTGACGTCAAAAGTTGGTTCGGAGTATATCTAAGGTCATTTGGAGGCAAAATACAGCTAAATACCAAAAGTGTAAATACATTTATTATTTCAATGACATCAATGATACTAAAACTACACAGGGTATCAAACTTATTAAAAAATAAAACTTTTTGTGCTTCTTTATGTAAAATTCTTGCTATATTTCACTATCTCTGTTATGTTAATAAAATCAGTCATCATGAATCATTATCGTGATGCAAAACTAATACTTTATCCAAAGGCATTAAAAAAATATCTAGATCTACATGGACCCATAAATAGATAATTAATATGTAAATATGCTTACAATTTAATTGCACTTTTTAGTCAAACACTTCCTGAAAAGTTCTTCTGCAAAGCATATTTGTAAATTTAAACGAGTAATTTGAATTAAATCAAACACAGAACAATACCAAAGAAGATCAGAAAAATATAATCTCTTTTGAGTAACAGCGGAATTCATATCACAGAATTAATCTTTTACTGCATAGCCATTTCTGAGTATTTGTAAGAACAGTTTTCTATTGATCAGATTATTTAGGGAATCACTGAAGCATGACCGGAGCAGGCACCCTCTTAGGCAGTCATTGGGCCCCTACTTATGACAATTTCTGGATCTGTCACTGTTGATGTAATTGGAGGTAGAGTTATTTGACTTTGTCACTACTCCCAGGCAGCGACCAAACATAAAAAAAATGAGCGAGTCAGGAGATTTAATTTTAATTAGATTGCCTTAAGACTACAGTGTTATAGAAGTTTCAGGTCAACCAGTGGTCAATCAATGTGGTAGCCTAGGAAAATAGCTAAAAATCAAATTATTTAAATTATGTAATTTGAAAAATATCTATTGATAATCAGGTATTCTATAACTGAACTGTGAAACCTAATTGACCTTGACCTTGATATTTAAAGAAAATGTATCAAAGTCTGTTTTTGTCATTTTTTTAAATTTGCTAAACTTTTGTTCCCCAAATATGTAATGAGACTAATAATAAAAATAAATAGAAGTGTATATCATACTACATGTACTGACAAACTCATATAATGCATAAAATAATTAAAAAAATGAAGTAAAATCACTTCATCTGGCAGTCTGTTGGGCTTTGGGTTATTGTTTCAAGTGATTGTCTAAAACCATGTATGTCATTGATATACGTTTTAAAAAGAGGTTCCATCTTGTGATTAAATCAAAACTTCAGAAATATATAAGATAACCAAGCAATTGAAATTGACAATGTCTTTAAGAAACCAATTTTAGTTTAAAGAGCCATTTTGATCCTAACGTTACCTGAAATGTCTGAAGAGAAAAAGTTGAAGACATAGTGATATGTACAGATATTTATCAGATGTTCTCCTTGTAGGGATTCAATAATGTTTGGAGGTTTTTTTTGCAATGTAACTAGTATTAATGTAACCTATCATTTTATATAAACTATAAGAAATGATTTGATCTACTGAACATTCAGACATATGACTGAACAAAACTTATTGTACTGAAGCAAAGTATGGTACCTGACTGCCACTGTGAAAACCACTGGGAGTATGTCTGAAACTGAAAACACCTCACTAATTTACTGTCCAGTCTTTAAAGACAAATTCAGATAAAATTGAATATTACAATTCAAATGTGTAGAACGTGTGTTAGATATTGGAGTATATATCAACAATTAACCATCAAATTATACCTAACAGTTTTTGAGATTCATTGTGCTGTACTATATCACAATAAAATTTAAAATTATGATTTTTTACATTATCACATCCATGAAACCTGTTTCTTAAAACACAAGAACTTTAAGCCTCTTTTAAGTTGCACATGCAATTTCAAAACTTAAAGGCAACCATTCACTTATGTTTACTCTTCATCAAAAATCAAGTTTTGATGTAAATGGGACTTTTGGAAAGGTTTATTCAGCACTATTTCATAAAGTATAATACCCGGTATATATATGATAATCGCATTAAATATAACACTTATTCAGTGTTAATCAATTTTCAATTTCGTGTACAAGTGTACCAGTATATGATTTCTTTCTTTTCTGATAAAACTTTTTGTTTCCATAAACTTATATAAAACAACTAGATAAATGTTTAACATTTCTGAGTACAAAGTAAACTATGAAAGAAGAGGTAATGTGTTCTCAAAAACTGAAAACTATGAAAAATGGAATCTGACCCACTCTCAATGATATGTTTAATCTTAAAATTACTCAAACATGATGTGAAGGGAAGGCATTTTTCCATTCACTGCATTGCTTGAAAACTTCCATATTTTTTTTCTCTAGACAAATATGATGTAAAAAGTCAGAAGAGATTTCAATAATACATGAACAGTTCTTGCTATTTTGATTGGTAAATATTTTCCTTTTTTACACAAATCTTATTATAGAACTTGGAATGTTGGTTTTATAAGGCAGCATTATGCAGAGTATTCTGATTGACTTCTGTACTCTCTAGGAATTCTGTTACTCTGTCCATGAGGTATCTCTTATCTTGTCCTTCCTGAAAAACAAGTTTTAATTTATTTAACAACAAGTGTGGACACAGATCAGTGTTGATAGTTTGACATGTTTTCTGTCAAAAGGTGTTTTCTGTCAAAAACTGTTTTCTCTCTTTGTGTGTGTTTTAACTAATCATAGTAGGAAAATTCTCCAGATAATATAAAATGGAGTAAAAAAATTAAAGACAATCGATAGTCAACTAAAATATACCTCTGCTTAGAAAATATAGAATAAAGTAAAATAAATAAAGACATGAAATGGATATCAAAACATGTCAGAGAATATCTCTGGTCCTCAATGCTCTTTAACTTCGTACTTTATTTGGCCTTTTAACATTTTTTGATTCGAGCGTCACTGATGAGTCTTTTGTAGACGAAACACGCGTCTGGCGTACATATAAATTTTTATTCCTGGTATCTATGATGAGTTTATTCAGAAAGTGCAGTCTCCCTCGCTATTATCTATCAATACAATCAAAATATTTTATAAAAACAATGTGTGTTCATAAGTCAATACTTTTTAATACATAACAAATTTCATGGGGCTTTATAAAGGGAAAACTTATGGTAGAATCAAATATCAATTCAAGCCCTCATTAATAATTTGTATTATGATAGGACAAAGACAGCAGTTCTGACTGTGGTTTCCTTCAGCAGTTGGTAAAAATTTCTAATCAAAACAAATTGCAATTCAGTTAAAATTTTGAATAAACTGCAATCTTACAGTCAGATCACAGTAACATACATATATTAATTCTAAGACACAGAGTATTCAAGATTAAGGTAGACAATATCCCCAAAAACTTGTTTAAAAACATAAAAATGTCATACAAATAAATCCCTGCCGGCAGTGTACCAATAATCAAATCTATTATATCTTACCAGTTTTAGTTGATGTTGTAGAATTTTTTCTGTCTTTTTGTATCCTTGACCTAACAACCAGTAATAGTACATCAATAAACTGTAATAGAAAGTGACACTTCATTATCCTACTTAAAAAAAAAAAAATCACTCCAAAATCTGTTTGATATAATTTTTCAAAACTGCACATTGATTAAATTTTGTTCATGTAATTTCAAGCCATATTCTTATACATTCAGAACATCGCATTGTACATTTTCATATGTTCATTAGAGAAACAGATTATAACTTGTGAATAGTTTTACATTTGTCTTTAATAGCTGAATATGTGGTATCGATTTTACTCATTATTGAAGTCGTATGGTGACCTATAGTTGTTAATTTCTGTGTCATTTGGTCTCTTGTGGACAGCTGTCTCATTGGCAATCATAACTCATCTTCTTATTTTCATATAACACTCTACCCCATTGACTTCAATGTTAATTACCTCTTGACAGCTTGATATTAAAATTTAAAATGCTTGGTAAACCCGCACATTTCAAAGTTAAAAAATTTACCAATCTTGAGTGATAAATATTACAAGCAAGATGGTGGTGTTGTTTAATCTATATCCATTAATCAGGGGAAATACAGGAAGGGCTAGATGACAGGTCTTCATTTCTTTATTTATATATTATTTTTCAGTATTCTTTTTCTTTTTTTGTCAATTTTCTCATTTCTATATTTTCGCCCTATTTTCCTATTTTTTATTTTTTATCTCTACTTTTAGGTAGACTTGGCTTTTATTCTCAATTTTGTTAACCCATTCCAATTCCTCATTCATGTATTCAGTGTTGATCAGAAACTTACTGCAAATGCATCATTTATTTCAGTATTGACTGTAAAATTTTAATTAATATATAACAGTATATTGTAATATTTACTTAGTAGTAATCGCTATACTAACTTACCATAAAGCTATAATGACTGGCACAAAAAATCCAACAGTTCCAAGAAAACTGAATATACCTCTTAAAACTCCTGGCCAACTAGCTACTGTATATGATACTGTATTAAACATAACAACATTGGCATCAGCATACAGCCTGAAGGGACCACAACTCTGGCTTGGCTGCAGACTGTGAATGGAATATATTAGATACTGTATTAAACATAACTACATTGGCATCAGCATACAGCCTGAAGGGACCACAACTCTGGCTTGGCTGCAGACTGTGAATGGAATAAATTAGATACTGTATTAAACATAACAACATTGGCATCAGCATACAGCCTGAAGGGACCACAACTCTGGCTTGGCTGGAGACTGTGAATGGAATAAATTAGATACTGTATTAAACATAACAACATTGGCATCAGCATACAGCCTGAAGGGACCACAACTCTGGCTTGGCTGCAGACTGTGAATGGAATATATAAGATACTGTATTAAACATAACTACATTGGCATCAGCATACAGCCTGAAGGGACCACAACTCTGGCTTGGCTGCAGACTGTGAATGGAATATATTAAATACTGTATTAAACATAACAACATTGACATCAGCATACAGCCTGAAGGGACCACAACTCTGGCTTGGCTGCAGACTGTGAATGGAATATATTAGATACTGTATTAAACATAACAACATTGGCATCAGCATACAGCCTGAAGGGACCACAACTCTAGCTTGGCTGCAGACTGTGAATGGAATATATTAGATACTGTTTTAAACATAACTACATTGGCATCAGCATACAGCCTGAAGGGACCACAACTCTGGCTTGGCTGCAGACTGTGAATGGAATAAATTAGATACTGTATTAAACATAACAACATTGGCATCAGCATACAGCCTGAAGGGACCACAACTCTGGCTGGCTGCAGACTGTGAATGGAATATATAAGATACTGTATTAAACATAACTACATTGGCATCAGCATACAGCCTGAAGGGACCAACTCTGGCTGGTCTGCAGACTGTGAATGGAATATATTAAGATACTGTATTAAACATAACTACATTGGCATCAGCATACAGCCTGAAGGGACCACAACTCTGGCTTGGCTGCAGACTGTGAATGGAATATATTAAATACTGTATTAAACATAACAACATTGGCATCAGCATACAGCTGAAGGGACCACAACTCTGGCTGGGCTGCAGACTGTGAATGGAATATATAAATCTGTATTAAACATAACTACATTGGCATCAGCATACAGCCTGAAGGGACCACAACTCTGGCTTGGCTGCAGACTGTGAATGGAATATATTAATACTGTATTAAACATAACAACATTGGCATCAGCATACAGCCTGAAGGGACCACAACTCTGGCTGGCTGCAGACTGTGAATGGAATATATTAAATACTGTATTAAACATAACAACATTGGCATCAGCATACAGCCTGAAGGGACCACAACTCTGGCTTGGCTGCAGACTGTGAATGGAATAAATTAGATACTGTATTAAACATAACACATTGGCATCAGCATACAGCCTGAAGGGACCACAACTCTGGCTTGGCTGCAGACTGTGAATGGAATATATTAAATACTGTATTAAACATAACAACATTGGCATCAGCATACAGCCTGAAGGGACCACAACTTGGCTTGGCTGCAGACTGTGAATGGAATATATTAATACTGTATTAAACATAACACATTGGCATCAGCATACAGCCTGAAGGGACCACAACTCTGGCTTGGCTGCAGACTGTGAATGGAATATTAATACTGTATTAAACATAACAACATTGGCATCAGCATACAGCCTGAAGGGACCACAACTCTGGCTGGCTGCAGACTGTGAAAAAAAAAAAAAAAAAAAAAAAAAAAAAAAAAAAAAAAAAAAAAAAAAAAAAAAAAAAAAAAAAAAAAAAAAATGGATATATAGATACTGTATTAAACATAACTACATTGGCATCAGCATACAGCCTGAAGGGACCACAACTCTGGCTTGGCTGCAGACTGTGAATGGAATAAATATTAGATACTGTATTAAACATAACAACATTGGCATCAGCATACAGCCTGAAGGGACCACAACTCTGGCTTGGCTGCAGACTGTGAATGGAATATATTAAATACTGTATTAAACATAACAACATTGGCATCAGCATACAGCCTGAAGGGACCACAACTCTGGCTGGGCTGCAGACTGTGAATGGAATAATATTAGATACTGTATTAAACATAACAACATTGGCATCAGCATACAGCCTGAAGGGACCACAACTCTGGCTTGGCTGCAGACTGTGAATGGAATATATTAAATACTGTATTAAACATAACAACATTGGCATCAGCATACAGCCTGAAGGGACCACAACTCTGGCTTGGCTGCAGACTGTGAATGGAATATATTAGATACTGTATTAAACATAACTACATTGGCATCAGCATACAGCCTGAAGGGACCACACCTCTGGCTTGGCTGCAGACTGTGAATGGAATATATTAGATACAGTATTAAACATAACTACATTGGCATCAGCATACAGCCTGAAGGGACCACAACTCTGGCTTGGCTGCAGACTGTGAATGGAATATATAAGATACTGTATTAAACATAACTACATTGGCATCAGCATACAGCCTGAAGGGACCACACCTCTGGCTGGTCTGCAGACTGTGAATGGAATATATAAGATACTGTATTAAACATAACTACATTGGCATCAGCATACAGCCTGAAGGGACCACAACTCTGGCTTGGCTGCAGACTGTGAATGGAATATATTAAATACTGTATTAAACATAACAACATGGGCATCAGCATACAGCCTGAAGGGACCACAACTCTGGCTTGGCTGCAGACTGTGAATGGAATATATTAGATACTGTATTAAACATAACAACATTGGCATCAGCATACAGCCTGAAGGGACCACAACTCTGGCTTGGCTGCAGACTGTGAATGGAATATATTAGATACAGTATTTAACATAACAACATTGGCATCAGCATACAGCCTGAAGGGACCACAACTCTGGCTAGGCTGCAGACTGTGAATGGAATATATTAGATACCGTATTAAACATAACAACATTGGCATCAGCATACAGCCTGAAGGGACCACAACTCTGGCTTGGCTGCAGACTGTGAATGGAATATATTAGATACCGTATTAAACATAACAACATTGGCATCAGCATACAGCCTGAAGGGACCACAACTCTGGCTTGGCTGCAGACTGTGAATGGAATATATTAGATACCATATTAAACATAACTACATTGGCATCAGCATACCGTCTTAAGGGCCAAAATTTGGCATGGAAATTCTGAAAAGGGAATATATTAGAAACTGTATCCAGCATAAAAACATTGGCATCAGCATATAGTCTAAAGGGGCCACAACTCTTGCTTGGCTGGAAATTGTAAAAGGGAATAAATACGATACTGTTTCAAATTTAGGACATTGTGATCAGCATACAGTCTAAAGGGATCAAAACTCTGGCTTGGCTGGAGACTGTAAAGGCAATAAATTAGATACTGTATCAAAATTTAAAACATTGTTGTAGCATACAGTTTAAAGTGGCTACAACTCTGGCTTGGCTGGAGACTTATTAGGGAATATATAAGGGGGGTGGTAGGAGGGGTCCTGATCCCAAAATCCCGGGCTTAAAAAACACGAAATCCCGAGGTCCCAAATTTAAATAAATTTAAATCCTGATATCCCTAAATCCGAAAAAAGAATTCCCGGATCCCAAAAGGGTCAATCCGGAAATCCAGAGCTTAAAAACACCCAATCTCGGAGTCCCGATAAAGGTCCTATCTCCCCTAATATAAGATAATGTATCAAACATAACACTATTGGCGTTTGCGTACAGGAAAAGGGGCCACAACTCTGGCTTGGCTGGAGTCTTTATAGGGCATTAGTTAGAAACCATACCACTTTTCTTCTTGAAAAAATTAACATAATATTGTGGGCCAAACAGGGTTGTTACCAAACATAGTATGATACTCATTGATTAGGATTGTTGATGCATTAGAAGATGAAGTATACAAACTTATCAAAACTTTCTCCCTATTGAAAATGAAAGCAACACTTATCTTACTATCTTCAACAAAATTCATTGGGCTTTTCCAGGATTTACCTTCATCACGGACACTTTACATGTAACAAAATCATTAGAAATG
Organism: Mytilus edulis; assembly: GCA_019925275.1. Taxonomy (NCBI): domain Eukaryota; kingdom Metazoa; phylum Mollusca; class Bivalvia; order Mytilida; family Mytilidae; genus Mytilus; species Mytilus edulis. The sequence continues at coordinate 86,314,055 of CM034356.1, read as the reverse complement.
TATGGACCTAGATGGCCAAAAAGGGACATAAAAGAATAGCCAAAATTTAGGATTATTTTAAAGGTCAACTTTGCCCAAGGAGTTGGAACATTGGCTTCTTAATATGTTTTTAAAGTAAAACTGTTAAATTATTAGACAAACATTTTCAGTAATTTACTATGGAAAATATGATTTACTGAGTAACAATATTCTCTATCACCTCATCCAGTAAAGTGTCTACAGGAGAGGTTAAAGTCCATGAAAACAGTACCCCCCAAAAAAAAAACCACAAAGGTATTTGCATTACATGATTACAAGGCTTAAATCTTTCAAGTATTAGCTAGTATATTTATGTTTATAATTAAACTTACCGGCCAACCATATACCCTATAGGTGCTGCTGCAAACACGAAGGATAATAATAGCACTAACATGAATAATGAATTAGATCTAGATGTACGATATGGACGCTCTTGTGCTTCGCAATACTTCAATAAAAACTGAAAAATAGAAGAAATTTAAGTTAACTCAGTAATCATAGTGTGTATTAAGTCTTATTTCTATATTTACTGCAGGGTTTGTTACTTGTGCTATGTGGATGCAGTAAAATATGTCCCAATACTTGTAGTATATGCCCTTATATTTTACAGTAAGCATTTATTGCTTGTGTGAGAGTTGTCCACATATTCCTTTACATTAATGTTCTATTTCTTTTACTGTAAGTGTAATTTGGTCTCTTGTAAAGAGTTGTCTCATCAGCAATCATACCACATCTTCTTATCTTTATATACAGATTAATCTGTAAAAGTTTTGTTCATAAAACTTAAGCCAATACAAAGTAAGAGATTCCAAATGGAACAATTAAAATCACAATGGGATAGTTAAAATCATGATAAAAAGAAACCAGACAATTCCTGCTTCAAAAGAAAACAAAATAGAAAAACAAACAAAAGTCTTTATAACAGTTCATTTGAGCAACATGACACGTTACCAATCTTTGCTCTTACTCCTGAATGCTGAGCGCTTAGCTGAGAAGCAGCAAATACCAGTTTCAAAGTCTATGGTTTAATCTGGCCAGGGTTCAAACCCACAACCTCCTGCACTTGAGTTACATGCTACCAAAGTGGCAATATGAAGTATAGTAAATTACCACTATTGTATAATATATATTATATATGTACCTATACTTACTTTTTTAGAATAAAAGAAGATTAAAATTTTCAGAAATGTCATAAATGGAATTAAAGGACTAAACATCATTCCTAACCTGGAAAAGAAAATATATATCATATCATAATGTGTAAAGTAAAATATAACTTGTAATGTCATTTGAATTCTTAAATATTCGTATTTCAAATACATTGCATTATTTAAGAAGCAATCAATAACTGATAAACTTGTCATAAATTAAATGATATCTGAATATCAATGGATGGAACAAAGAAAATAAATTAAAATAAATGGGGAATGTGTCCATGGGACACAGATGATGCCCCTGCTTTTATATTATGTTAAAAAGGACATAACTCAAAATCTGTAAAAGTGACACCACCAAAATTCAAACTGGATCTGTGTTTTGTGGTAATAAGCATTGTGTGTAGGTTTCATAACATTTGGTTGAGGCACACTAAAGTTTATAGAGAACGGAAACAAAATTTCAGCAATTTTTCCATTTGTAAAGGGACATAACTCTTGAATGGTAAAAGTGACACCCCCAAAATTCAAACTTGATCAGTGTTTTGTAGTAATTAACATTGTGAATACATTTCATATCATTTGGTTGAGACAAACTAAAGTTAGAGAATATGGAAACCAATTATAGGTAGTAAGGATGGACACACTTAAAGACGATCAGGGTAAAACTTAATGTCCCCTCTGCAACGAGGGCATAAAACAAGTGAATCTGTGAGCTACTGCTCACTGATGATATCCCTGCCACAACTGGATAATTTGAATAGTATAAAAATATGTAAGTGTTTGGTAAACAGGAAGTTGTTGAGTGATGAATCTGAAAATGCATCACACAGTGTAGCTGACTCATATAAACCTTGAAACCAAATTTCTGAAATCCTTGTGATGTAGTTCCTGAGAAAAATGTGACAAAAATTTTAAACTTGGATGTCATGTATAAAATGATGTAAATGTTCTATAAACAGGAAATTGTTAAGTGAAGAATCTGAAAACACATCACATGGTATAGCTGACTCATATAAACCATGAACCAAATTTTAGAAATCTTTATGATGTAGTTCCTGATAAAGATGTGAAGAAAAATATTGATGGGACGGACAGACGGATGGACAGACTGACGAAGAGACAGAGGTAAAACAGTATATCCTTCCCTTTTTGAAGCAGGGGTATAATCATGTGTTAAAAGGCAAAATAGTTACTTACCAACATATATTTTGTGAGTATACAATGTCTACAACACTCTGAGTCAAATCAAATTCTTGAGGACCGACCATCTTGATGACTTTTGACTTGTCCTTGAATTTTCTATACACTATACTGTAAAAGAGAAATTTATGTTAAAATGTTAAAATTTAATCTGGAAGGTAATTCTTTATCCAACTTTAATCCTTGTGTCTTAAATCAGTGAAGGTGTCTCAATAAATTGCAATGATGTGAATTACAAAATGTATAATAATTTAGTTCAAGTATAAAATCAATGATGTACACGAGAAATAAATTATATAACCACCAATAGGTGAAGGTTATAACAATGCAGGGATCCTTATCTAAGTGGTGCTAATAAATGACATAGATCTTTTTAAGTACCTTTATTTCCGTAGAAAATAAATATTTTTAGATGTTTTAAACTTTCTAAAAATTAAAAGTGCTGATTCAGTACAAACAGGAAAAATGTCAACTACTAGATTATAGATTGAAACAGCAAAACAAAAAATCTGATGCTATTTTTAATTCGATTTGTTCAAAATCTAAGGTGATTTTATATCTTACCTTCTGGGAACATTTCCAAAGAATAAAATACCACATTCTACAAACAGATCCAATAGGACCAACTTGTACACCTGTTGTCCTACATATGTCTCCCAACACTAAAAATAAGGGAAATATTTTAGATTTAGGTATAATACTTTTCCGTTCATGGACTTACTTTCAATTATCTGTGTATTGCTATAAGTTGAATATTTGTCTTTTTCTGTACAGATTTTATTATTGTTCATGTCATTTCAACCTCGTTATGCAATATCAAAATTATCTCGTTAAAGAAAAAAATAATTTGTTTGTCCATTGGAATGTAGCAATTAAGATGTCTTATATTGATTTATTTTTTTAAATCTTTAAATGTAAATTAATGATATATATTTCAAACTACTGATATTCATATGATGAAATCACAATCTTCCAATCAGTTTAATTGAAGTCTGGAGCTGGCATGTCAGTTAACTGCTAGTAGTCTGTTGTTATTTATGTATTATTGTCATTTTGTTTATTTTCTTTGGTTACATCTTCTGACATCAGACTTGGAATTCTCTTGAATTGTATTTTAAATGTGCGTATTGTTATGCATTTACTTTTCTACATTGGCTAGAGGTATAGGGGGAGGGTTGAGATCTCATAAACATGTTTAACCCCGCCGCATTATTGCACCTGTCCCAAGTCAGGAGCCTCTGGCCTTTGTTAGTCTTGTATTATTTTAATTTTAGTTTCTTGTGTACAATTTGGAAATTAGTATGGCGTTCATTATCACTGAACTAGTATATATTTGTTTAGGCGCCAGCTGAAGGACGCCTCCGGGTGCGGGAATTTCTCGCTTCATTGAAGACCTGTTGGTGACCTTCTGCTGTTGTTTTTTCTGTGGTCGGGTTGTTGTCTCTTTGACACATTCCCCATTTCCATTTTCAATTTTATTAATAAATCATTTTTGTTTAACAGTTATTCTATCATTGAAAAAAACCCAACATATATTTTCCCTATCACTGTAATACACAATAGTTTGAGCCAAGATGGTTTTAGATGGTTTTTTTTAGAGCCTCTGACACCTCCCTTTGACCCTGTGGCTGATCATCTACCATTGCCATATTTTCCACTTTTTTTTTGGTTATCTCCCCTAAAAGGAAACTTACTTTGACGATTTTGACATCTCCCCTTATTCCTGACTGTGGCTGATCATCTATCATTGCCACATTTACCACTGTGTTATCTCCCATGAAAGGACACTTACTTTGACATCTCCCCAGAGTCTAAACCCTGTGGCTCACCATCTGTTATTGCCACATTACCTCTGAGTTATCTCCCATGAAAGAAAAAACTTACTTTGACATCTCCCCTGAGTCCTGACCCTGTGGCTGACCACCTCACATTGCCACATTTTCCACTGGTTGAGTCTTTTGATGTGACAATCAGTTGCTGATACAGAATAGCTAGGAGAACTATTGGTGAAGATAGACGGAGCAAAACTGATCTGTAAGATAAAATATAATGTTTTATAGATTTGCATCTTCTTTTTTAAAATCAATTGATGAGATTTAATATGGGTAAACAACTATTTCCTAAATATTTAACCCATACCAGCTGTCAAATTTTCATTATGCCCCATTTATGGGCATTATGTTTTCTGGTCTGTGCGTCCTTTTGTTTGTATGTCCGTCTGTTCGTTCTTTAGTTTGTTCGTCCGTTCATCTGTCCCGCTTCAGGTTAAAGTTTTTGGTCGAGGTAGTTTTTGATGAAGTTGAAGTCTAATTAACTTGAAACTTAGTACACATGTTCCTTATGATATGATCTTTTTAACTTTAATGCCAAATTAGAGATTTCCCCCCATTTTCACAGTCTACTGAACATAGAAAATGGTAGTGCAAGTTTCAGGTTAAAGTTTTTGGTCAAGGTAGTTTTTAATGAAGGTGTAGTCCAATCAACTTGAAACTTAGTACACATGTTCCCTATGATATGATCTTTCCAATTTTAATGCCAAATTAGAGATTTGAACATAGAAAATGATAGTGCAGATGTACTAGGGACACATTCTTGTTTTTTTTCTCAATGCCTATTTCCAAGTTTTTAGTCTGATTACTTCAGTTTTATAATGGTCAGGGCTGGTATGCATAAAACCACTTAAGTTAATATATCCAACTGTAGTACTACTTTAAAGTAGGACTGTTCGGACCCAATCTTAACTTAAGTAGTTTTATCAGGTCAACATCATTTATGGGATATATCCACTTAAAAGCCAGAAAGTTAGACCCTATATTTTTTTTTTTAAAACAAATAAATATACAGAGAACTCACCTTGCTAATGTTAATTTCAGTTCAGTTTCATATTTATACATTTCAAACTGTACCAGTTTTTGGAAGATGATAGGTACAGCCAAATTTAATATGGTGATAGTTAGATATGGCACATACTGAATAATCAAGATAACTATCTCCTCAAATTCTTTCTTCTGAAGCTGAAAGTATATCAAAAGAAACAATAGAGTTCAAAGTAAGAATTTATCATTTGGTGTTAAAATAAACCATAATATTGTGGTCACAGATCATGACAAAAATGTATATTCCTAAAATCAGATAAACTTTTTGGTTACTTTTGTTCTGCATTTAATAGTACTAGTGTACTGGTAAAAGATTAGTAACAGTCAATTACTGTCACCTGTAATTTTGATATAAAGGGCACAGTAGTTGGATTTATTACTGCTTCAGACAAATGCTTTTTCAAAATTAAAAACTTTTTTCTGTTTGATCAGATTATAAAAAGGAACTGCATGATGATAACATGTAGTGAGAAGAAACATATCTGAACAGTCTCAAAATCTCCTTTCTGTCAAAGAGGATCTTAAGTATATCCTATAACTCAGTAATATTATACCTAACTGGTACATTGTATCTATATGTATTACCTCTATCATCTGTTGAGCTGTATAAGCTATCAAGGTCAGTGAGCCTCCCAGTAATATAATGCCTAACTGGTACCTATATGTTTTACCTCTATCATCTGTTGAGCCGTATAAGCTATCAAGGCCAGGGAGCCCCCCAGTAATATTATTTCTGACTGGTACCTATATGTATTACCTCTGTCATCTGTTGAGCTGTATAAGCTATCAAGGCCAGTGAGCCTCCCAGTAATATAATGACTAACTGGTACCTATATGTATTACCTCTATCATTTTTATAGCTGTATAAGCTATCAAGGCCAGGGAGCCTCCCAGTAATATTATGACGATGAGATTTATGACAACTCTCCTGAAGTATATTGCACATCTGTCACTAAACTCCTTCCCCTCCCAATCTATAGTTCTTTTTTGTTCTTTTAAATCAGCCTATATTTAATATAAGATGTACTGTCATTAGTAAGATATATACTTGTATCTGTTCTGGGTCATATAAAACTCAAATGTATCAGCTTTCTGTATGGTTAATCTTTTCTTACCACTAAATACTCAATTGATACTAATGTCAAGCAGCAATCATTACATACATATTAAAGAAAACAAAGATTATGTGAGTATTGCATGGCAATACATAGTCCCTTTCTGATTAAAAATTCATTGTATTGGAACAAATTGCTAACTTGATCTGTAACTTGTCATGTTGTAAACAATATAACAAATATCACGACAATATCTACATGCATGAAAAAAAAAGTGTTGAAAAATTATTATTTAAGTGCATTTTCGAAGTCAAAGGACTATAATACCGTGTTCACACTATAAAATCTGCAACGGGGGCTAACCCGGGTTAACTAACCCGAATTAATTGCCCCATATCACACTTGATAAAAAATTAACCCAGTTTGGGATTTTCCCTCAACAAAAATTAAAACGTAGGGCGCCAAAATTGTAATCCGCATCTGCATGTCCATTGTACATTTTTTTCATCACACATGCATTATTTCAAAGTCTGAAATATTTTACCCACATGGTCGCTTTTGAGGAGTTCAATCACAATCAATCGCTTTCCATTTTTTTTTTAAATAACGTCACTTTATATAAATTGCACCCATTTTTTGCCCAAAAAAGCGATATAGGTTTCATCATTTGTAATTGTCCAGGTTTTCAACATACACTTATACCCCTTTTTTTTTCGTTAATTTTTTATGATTATATAATTCATGACCAAGTATATACGGTAACTGGACTTTTGTAAAAATATGACTTATTTTAGAAAACGTCATATATGTCACTATAGCAGCAACCTCACATTAACTTCACTTTGCGTTCACACTTAGAAGTGAGGTAGTTAATCCGGGTTCGCCCCACATTAACTCCACCTCAAATGAGGGGTAATTTTAATCTGGGTTCGCCTCGGGATAAGGCGTTCACACTACCTAAATTTAACCCGGATTAACTAATTCAGGTCGAACCCGGTTTAAAAAGGCATAGTGTGAACTCTGCACAAAATCATTTCAACTGTAACAAAATATGAACTTGCTTCAATTTTATTTTACCTTCAAAACACTATCCAATATGTTAATTCAAAGTTATAAGTATTCTTATGTGTTAAAACAATTTACTTACAGTTATTTCAAATTTAATGCCCACAGATTTGACTTTAGCATTTTTCTGATTATTGATACAATAATCCCAGGCTGCGAACACTTTATTTGTATACATAGCTACTGATGATTCCAAACCTAGGGATACTTTAGCACTTTTAGATGCACTGAAAATAAAAAAAGAACAATGGTATTCAACTATTGAAAGTTGATATGAATTATAGGTGATGATGGGTATTCTGTGGAATCATTTAATTTTTTGTAGAAGACCAATTTTCACAGATATTTTATTTTGAGGTTTACCCAAAGTTTGCTTTCAATCCAATAGAAAATGTTACATATTTTGTTGAAAATTTGAATTTGTTGTTTATTTGACTTTATTTGCTTTACTTTTTTTATATTTGGGATAGATAAAAGAACCAGATGCGCAGCTTTATACGACTGCAGAGGTCGAACCCTGAACGGTTGGGGCTAGTATGGACACAACATTCAAGCTGGATGCAGCTCAGAATTTGGATTGTGATTTAATAGTTGACACAGCATAGGTTTCTAACACAGAATGAGAGTGGCCTTATGAACTTAATTTGTTTTTTGTTGGCTTTTGAGCAATTCACTATGCTGTTGAATATTAATCCTTTCAAAAAAAAAATATTTGAAGAAATTTTCTTTTTAATTTCTGAAATCTGAAATGAGAAAAATTGAACCCCCGCCCTCCAATTTTTTTTCACCTCCCTCTTTCCCTTATTCCAAAAATGATCTCAATTCAAATTTCTAATGGAGTTTGCAACAATAACTACTCATTTAAATACATCATAAAATATTAAAATATAAAATGTCATACAGTCATGGTTAAAATTAATATTAATCAATAGTATTTTCTAAAAATATAAATGGGGAATGTGTCCAAAGGGACACAGATGATGCCCCCGCTAGCATATAACTTTATAAAGGGACATAACTCAAGAACAGTAAAAGTGAAGCTGCCAAAAAATGAACTTAAACTGAGTTTAGAGGTAATAAGCATTATATACACATTTCATTAAATTTAGTTGAGACAAACTTAAGTTAAGAGAATAGATACTAAAAAAATCTTCAATTTTTCCATTTGTAAAGGGGCATAACCCTAGAATGGTAATCAAAGTGCTTGTAATCACTGAATGGTAAAGACTGCTTTAATTTATCAGATGGTAGTAAAGTGATTATTGCATTGTATATTGTATATAGCATTGATTTAAGTTGATTCAACTACTATTCTGGACAAAGAAAGATAACTCCAGTTTTCAAAAAAGATTTCATAAAGCATTGGTTTTAGGTGATTGAACAACCATTCTGGACAAAGAAAGATAACTCCAATTTATTGTCTTGAAACTACAAAAATGCTTCTTTTTGGCCCATGTTTGGCCCTTAATTCCTAGACTGTTTGCCTAATAACCCACAAAATATATCCCAACCTTCTACTTATGGTATTAAACATTGTGGTACAATTTCAGAACAATTGTAATACTAATACACAACTTTTTGTACTGACACTAGATAAATGCTTGTTTTGGGCCCCTTTGGGCCCATAATTCCTAAACCTAAGGGACCATAATCCCCAAAATCGATCCCAAGCTTCCTTTTGTGGTTATAAACATTGTGTTAAAATTTTATTGATTTCTATTTACTTATACTAAAGTTATTATTCGGAAACCATCCGTCTTTGGACGACGCTGACGACAACGACGTGATACCAATATACGACTGCAAAATTTTTTGTGGTCGTATAAAAACTGTCAACAGCAAAAGTTATCAGCAAAACATTGTATACAAATTGGTGAACATTTCAAAAATTGTTGATGATAATTTTTATTGATTTTTTAAATTCTGGACAAAAATGATATTAGATGGAGAAATACTGTGAAATGACATCAACAAAAGAGGGCTTTGTATTTTTTTCTAGGCTACAATTTTGGAGAATGGCAATTTTAGAATCTAGTTTAAAAAAAATAAAATTATTCCAATTGTGTATGAAGATATTTCAAAATCTAATAAACTATTTATTTTCATATATGTTTTTTTCATGTTGTTATTATAATACACTTACTTTTTAACAATTAGAATGAAACAGATGATAAAACTACATCCAACAGCCAGTAAATAGGCTAATGACATGTTATATATTTTCTCTGTCTTTTCTATCTCGCTATAATAAGTCTTATTGTAGTATACACCATAAAACAATATTGTTCTCTCCATCCAGCCCTGAAAGAGTAAAAAGATATGATGACTTGTAAAAGCACACTTCTAAAACTTATAACACCTCAAAAATGCATTTGAAAATTATGAACCAGCTTTAAATCTGATGCAATGTAATAAGGGGTAGTTTCATTAAGTTTAAATTTGATGATGCTTCAGTTCAGTCATTTATTGTTCTTGATTCTGAACTTTTTGTGAAAATACATTGGTTTGATATGATTGGGATATTTTCCAACATTATCATAATCATGAAATTAGAATTTACAGAATTTCAATAGTATTCTCTGGAACATTTTCTTGTCCAAAATCGAAAGACTACCTACAGTTTGTAATTGACCAACAGTTTTATAGAGTCACATGAAATCAAATAATTAAAACATCTCTGCATCAGTTACAGAATCATATTAAATGTTATTATCATGCAGATGAAGTGAAGGATACAATGAAATATGTTTATTTACATATGAAATTTTAAAGTAAGCTGTGAATTGGAAAGAAACTGTTAATTCAAAAATTATTGCATGCATTTAATATCATGCAATTGTTTAGAAATGTTTTGTTTTCGTTATTTTGTTTTTTTGTTTGAATTGTTTTAAATTTGTCATTTTAGGACTTTATAAGGCTGACTATGCTCTTCATGCTCATTATTAAAGACAGAACAGTAACATATAGTTGTTAATTCTGTGTAATTTTGTCTCTTGAGGAAGGTTGTGTCATTGGCAATTATACCTCTTAGTCTTTTTTATATACAAATGTGAGATTAATTATTGCAATTTCAGGAAGTGCTGCATACAAACAGAGTTCATCCAAATTAAAGTGAAAGTTTTAATATCCAATCATATCACAAATGTTGCAATAATAAAAACATCGCAAACATTTTTGAATTACCAGTACCAGATATTTTTTTCTTTCAGATACTTACAGTCCCTTGAAGAAAATCAATAACCTTTTCGTCTAATGACTCCTGACTTGTGAAATTATCCATGTAATGTATATATTCTTTTGTACAGTCGATAGAATCCTGGCTATTGTTTACAGATCTTACAGAGTCTTCATATGATGAGGGTCCTAATACTAGAAATGGTATGGTTATCACACAAAATGTTATTATCATCGTATAAAAATTTAACCTCAACAGCCATTTAAGGAATTTGAAGTATGTCATCACTGCAGTTCCATATTCACCTGGAAAAAATATGGAAATGAGAATTAAACATCAGTGAGGCAGCTACCTAACAGAACATTCAAAAACATGAAACCAAAGAAAATTGACAGTTCTGTTCACAATACATCTGTTCAATACTAACCCAGAACAAATATGGAAAGGTGACAGCAAACCAACACAAAACAAAACAACAAAAAACATCCGACAAGTGGAGAAACACATCAGAAATATTGTCAATTATTATATTCAACTAAAATGTACTTTGTTTTAAGCTTTCATTCAATGAAACCTACCTTCTCTGATGTCTTAAGACTCTCTCACAAACTAAAGGTTGAATGAGTGATAAGCTGAGTGAACATTGACACAGTAATAAAGTCTGTATAACATAACCTTTGTTATCTATAATTCCAATAAAAGGTACTAAACTATGCTCAGATAAAAGTTTAATCAACATTTACAAATATATTTATACTCTTAGCATAATAAAATAGATATACACATGTATAAGTCTTTTTGATTGCCACAACCATACAACATCAGATTTATAACAATAGTATAACAGTTTTGATTTGTTCTTGGCCTAAAACATAAGGTCTACAACAAAATGCACTGCTAACATTTTCTCGAAGGGTCTTTCTCAAATCACATAATGTTCATGCCATATCTAATTGTTTACCTTCAATTTCTTTAAAGGTACTGTACCATAGAGATATTCTGTGAGAAAATTCATTGTAAGATCTCTTCACATTTTTCCATGTCTGTAATTTATAAAAAAAAAAAAGTTCATTTATTAATAACAGACAGAGTGACAAAATAAAGGAATTTCTTATAGAGTACATGGGAATTCTAATACAGTGGATTCATCCTTTTTGTGGGTTACTGTGGATTCATTTATTTTAGTTGGTACCAATTTTTTATGGATTGCGGAAACCTTGCATTTTGTTGTAAACTTGATTTCCTTGTTTTGCCAAATTATGCATACACAAAGCCTATTGAAAATTTGTAATTTGTGGAACATTTATATTCGTGGTTCACCTGTTCCCACGAAACCTACGAAAAATGAGTATCCAACAAATAATAATGAATCAACAATTTATGTGGATTATGTGGATGAACAATGCATTTTAATGTTCATCAAAGAAGAAATTTGACTCGTGTGCAGACTAAGATCTTATATCCATGAAAATACAATGTCTCCTCAAACCATGTATATTGGTATCCAAGAAAATATATAAAATCCACACATATTTTTCAAACCAAAATATATGAAAATGACATGGAAGTCCACTATCTTGTTAATAAAACATTTTTCACATGCTGGACTATACTGAAACCTCAAGAGGACCTCTTATGACAATTGGTCTGAGTTGTTCATCTTAAGTGATCACTATCCTGTCAACTTTGAAATTTTGAGTTTGAACCAAGCTCATGGAGAGGCACTTTAGCTTCCTCCATCAATAAAAACTAGCTACCATTGACTAAATACCCAACATTTCCTTTTAGTTAAATTTATAAGTACTTTTTCCATAATATCATATATCTAAATGGATTCTGCATTTTTTAGCAATAATGAAAAAATTGTAAACATTTTTGAATATAGAGTATTATTTTTATAATGCCCGCGTCACACTGTCCCGATTTTTATATACGATGGACACCCGAATGCGAAAATTGTAAGTTCGTACGAAGTTGGTCCCGATCTCGTTAAAATACCAAAAAGTGACCGAAGCAAGTACGATGAATAACGAAGTATATACGATGGTGCCGAAATTATATACGATAGCAAAAGATGGACATACGAAAGTTAACCGAAGACGGGTATTTAAGTTTCATATCTCACGAAGCCTACACGATGGATCACGAAGGCTACACGATGGATTACGAAGGCTACACGATGGATTACGATGATGATTCGATGGCCATACGATGTCTAAAAGATACGAACAGAATTTCGACAACATATCGTTTCTGTACAAGTCTGCCATGCATGGCGGGAAATCGATCTTTTTGTCTAATTCTTATAAAACTTAGTTTATTATCCCCTCGCCTACTACATGTAAGTTGCGTGTAGATAAAATTGTTATGGACACTCTAGAACCAAAATGCTCACAACTTGGTATGGTGTTACTCGTTAAGAATACCTTAAGCGCTATTGACTTTAAAGTTCAAAGGTAAAGGTCACAGTGGCAGTTGTAATACAAGGCAATATCACCCTTGTGGACACTCTAAAACCAATATGCTTCAAAAGATTTTAACCACATTTGGTATATTGTTCCTCCTTGTAATTATCTGATATTTTTTACGTTCAAGGCCAAAGGTCAAGGTCATGCAGATGGACTTGTTTTTTCTCCTTGAAATAGCATAATACACAGGAAATTGGTTGCTCATTTTTTTACCTGCTGGTTCTAAAGACAATATTAAAGGTTTTTCCAGTTACTGAATGTTTTGGTTGATTTCTAAAAAAATAGTTTATGTATCAAATATGCATATTCAATTTACCATGTTCTGCATGTGTCATATACAAATATAGTGTCCATATTTTCCCCAATATGTTACATATGAGGGGATGCCAGGCTCGGCATTGCCTTGTTTGAACTGTAAAATGTGTGCACTAGTCTGAATAATCACCCATAATTATGCCCATGATTACTGATCTATCTTAAAGGTAAGGTAATGGGTTCGTTGATCCCTTTTATTCAAAAAGAGATCTTTCCAGGAGAATATCATAATAATATCGACAAAAGAAAGGATGTGGGGAAAGCAACAAATGCGGCAAAATATGACATATAGAAAACAAAATGGTTATGGAGTAAACATTCGTGTGACAACAACTCAGACGATACATAAAAAATCAGAATAATGAAGAAACAGTTGGTTTCCCTATATATACGTGTACCTGCAGTGTTGGTGTACGAGGCCGTTTATGATTTTCATTATGTTACTTGATATGAAAAATTGACAAAAAACCTGAGCCTGTAATAGCTGCTCTTCTTGTTCCATTTAAATTAATAGAAACAACGCTGTCGCCTTTCTTGTTCTCATAGAATCATATGATATGAGCTCCATGTTTTGTGAACGTCTTTCTTAACTGTCGTATTAGACTGACCAGTGCATATCGCGCATGGCACTTTAAATGTATTTTAGAGCGAAAATTAACTTACATTTAGCTGGATTTATTGCCGTCGTAGTTCCATCTTGTCGCCTTCGTACTTTTATTCGATGGCAACACGACGTGATTACGAGCTCTTCACGAAGTCGTGTTGCCATCGTAAGACCTTCGGGTATCTTCGTGATTCATTCGTGTAGACATCGTAATGTCAAAACTGCCCGATGGAAACGATGGAAACACGAATGCAATACGATGTGCAAAGATGCATTCCCGGTAACATTACGATGGTGAGGATGGTGATGCGAACTCAATACGAACCCTCAACATCGGACGCACCTTCGGGGATTTTTTAACATGTTAAAAAATTTAGAACCCTTCCCGAAGTTGTCCCCGAAGGCTAGAAAAAGTGGCCGATGGTTCTACGATGGTTAAAGATGGCACTACGAATAGCCCGATCTGGATACGATCAGCCCCGATTTTGAAAATTTCCATTATCGTGTTGCCATCGGCGTAAAAATCGGGACAGTGTGACGCGGGCATAAATATTCACACACCTTAGATCCTTTGCTATGTCTTAGTTTGTTCATTTTTCTCAGTGTTGAATCTCTGAAAACAAATAAAATATATTAAAATATCTGCATAAATTGTTTGTATATTGTAAAGTATATCTCTGTTTCTATATTTATATCAAGATATTCTTAGGTAGAATTAACTCTATACCTCTATTCTAAAATAGAAGTACACAATGGAAATAGTTCTTTGATTAAATCTGAAAGTTTTGAAACAGTTTTGCAATTAATATGCCAGAAAAATAAAAGATCTTTTGCATTATTTAGACTGTTTTAAAAAAAAACGGAAATATTTTTTTTTTTGGTTCAATACAAGTAATGAAAGATCCATGCAAATATTGGCAATTTTACAAAATATTTTTTTGAGAAAAAAAAATAACCAGGTGCTCCGCAGGGCGCAGCTTTATACGACCGCAGAGGTCGATCCCTGAACAGTTGGGGCAGGTATGGACAAAACATTTAAGCGTGATACAGCTCTGAATTTGGATTGTGATCAAATTTTTGACATTATATGGGTTTTTTACACAAAACAAATGTCAAGATTTTACAAATCAATTAAAGATTTCTTCTTCAAACTTATTTAAATCTAAAATTAAATAGTTGAAACAGCATAGGTTTCTGACACAGAATGAATGTGGTCTAATGAACTTAAAATTTTTTTTGCCTTTGAGCAATTCACTATGCTGTTGAATATTAATCCTGTCAAAAAAATGTTTGAAGAAATTTTCTTTTTATTTATGAAATCTGAAATGAGAACAAGTATGGACACAACTTTTAAGCTAAAAATATTTTAGATAAGATAAGGAAAAAAAAAACTTTATCAGCAACATTTTATATTGGCAAATTTCCAATGAAGTTATTTACATAAAGTTATTGGCAAATAAAAATAGAAAATGACATCATAGTCATGTCTGGCAAATGTCCAACATACATTATCTAAAAACATTTTAGATAAGATAAGGAAAAAAAGCTTCATCAGCAACATTTTATATTGGCAAATTTCCAATGAAGTTATTTACATAAAGTTATTGGCAAATAAAAATAGAAAATGACATCATAGTCATGTCTGGCAAATTTCCAACATATATTATCAACTACTATTCTATACAAAGAAAGATAACTCCAATTGAAAATTAATTGCTATTGCACAATATTGTGCAATTAGATATTTCTTGCTATTGTGCAATACTGTGCAATTGAAAATTTCTTGCTATTGCACAATACTTGATATGGAATCCTGATTTGGACCAACTTGAAAACTGGGCCCATAATCAAAAAATCAAAGTACATGTTTAGACAAGAAGTAATTGTAACAGGATGCTGTTACGAAGTCTCCCAAACAAAGCTCCCATAACTCGCCATTCATATGGTCCCATGTTCATTTGATTTGATTTTTTGTCCCATACAAGAATATATATGGCTTACGAGTGGGGATCTCCACCATTTACAAGTATTCAAACAGGGGGGTGGTGATGACCCCCAGGGACTTTACCTACATTTCATTTGATTTGTTTTATTGTCCCATACAAGAATATATATGGTTTAGGGGTGGGGATGTTGACCGTTTACAAGTTTTCAAACAAGAGGGGGTGGGGTAACCCCTCGGGACTTCTCTTTTATATCATTTCATTTGTTTTATTGTCCCCTACAAGAATATATATGGTTTAGGGGTGGGGATCTGGACCGTTTACAAGATAATAGCACATTCTCAAATTGAACAGGGTGGCGCCGACCCCCAGGAACTTCCCTTTAATTTCATTTGATTAGCCTTGTTGTCCCATACAGGAATATATATGGTTTAGGGGTGGGGAAGTTGACCGTTTACAAGTTTTCAAACAAGAAGGGGTGGGGTGACCCCCTCGGGACTTTCCTTTTATATCATTTCATTTGTTTTATTGTCCCCTACAAGAATATATATGGTTTAGGGGTGGGGATCTGGACCGTTTACAAGATAATAGTACATTCTCAAATTGAACGGGGTGGGGGTTACCCCAAGGAACTTCCATTTAATTTCATTTGATTATTTTTTTTGTCCCATACAAGAATATAGATGGTTTAGGGGTGGGGATGTTGACCGTTTACAAGTTTTCAAACAAGAGGGGGTGGGTGACCCCCTCGGGACTTTCCTTTTATATCATTTCATTTGTTTTATTGTCCCCTACAAGAATATATATGGTTTAGGGGTGGGGATCTGGACTGTTTACAAGATAATAGTACATTCTCAAATTGAACGGGGTGGGGGTTACCCCAAGGAACTTCCATTTAATTTCATTTGATTAGTTTTATTGTCCAATACAAGAATATAGATGGTTTAGGGGTGGGGATGTTGACCGTTTACAAGTTTTCAAACAAGAGGGGGTGGGGTGACCCCCTCAGGACTTCCCTTTTATTTCATTTCATTTGTTTTATTGTCCCCTACAAGAATATATATGGGTTAGGGGTGGGGATCTGGACCGTTTACAAGATAATAGCACATTTTCAAATTGAACGGGGTGGGGAGGACCCCCAGGGACTTCCCTTTAATTTCATTTGATTTGTTTTATTGTCCCATTCAAGAATATATGAGGTTTAGGGGTGGGGATCTGGACCGTTTACAAGATAAAAGCATATTCTCAAATTGAAGGGGGTGGGGATGACCCCAGGGACTCCCTCTATATTTCATGTGATTTGTTTTATTGTCCTTTAATCATTTCTGAAGACTACATGTATCTATCACTTACAGTTTTCAAGTTATATTCATTTGAAAATTTGAGAAAATAAAATCCCATAGGGTTCTATAGTAAACCCCTCCCTTCTTTCTGCCCCCCAAAATACCCCTTAATAGACCCCAATGCACAAACGAAAGATCGATGGCTCACCTAGACATATTAGTCTTACATTCTATGAAACCCTTAGTTAATCTGACCAGGGGTTTTGGAGAAACGCTGTGGACAAGTTCATTTTTAATGTGGCGGAAGAAAAAGAAAAAGAAAAAGAAAAAGAAAAAGAAAAAGAAAAAGAAAAAGAAAAAGAAGAAGAATAATAAAAATAATAAGAACTGAGCAAAAACAATAAGTCTCCAAACTTTGTTTGGGAGACTTAATAAAGCATATCAAATAAGCCCAATAATTTAATTTTTGTTAAAATCAAACTTAAGTTTAATTTTGGACCCTTTGGACCTTAATGTAGACCAATTTGAAAACTGGACCAAAAATTAAGAATCTACATACATAGTTAGATTTGGCATATCAAAGAACCCATTTATTCAATTTTTGATGAAATCAAACAAAGTTTAATTTTGGACCCCCATTTGGACCAACTTGAAAACTAGGCCAATAATTAAAAATCTAAGTTCATTTTTAAATTCAGCATATCAAAGAACCCCAAGGATTCAATTTTTGTTAAAATCAAACTAAGTTTAATTTTGGACCCTTTGGACCTTAATGTAGACCAATTTGAAAACGGGACCAAAAATTAAGAATCTACATACATAGTTAGATTCGGCATATCAAAGAACCCCAATTATTCAATTTTTGACCCTTTGGGCCCCTTATTCCTAAACTGTTGGGACCAAAACTCCCAAAATCAAACCCAACCTTCCTTTTATGGTCATAAACCTTGTGTTTAAATTTCATAGATTTCTATTTACTTATACTAAAGTTATGGTGCAAAAACCAAAAATAATGCTTATTTGGCCCCTTTTTGGCCCCTAATTCATAAACTGTTGTGACCTCAACTCCAAAAAGCAATCCCAACCTTCCTTTTGTGGTCATAAACCTTGTTTAAAATTTCATTGATTTCTATTCACTTTTACTAAAGTTAGAGTGCGAAAACTAAAAGTATTCGGACGATGACGACGGCGACGACGACGACGACGCAGGACGACGACGCAGGACGACGACGCCAACGTGATAGCAATATACGACCAAAAAATTAAAATTTTTGCGGTCGTATAAAAATGGTAAAATCTACATTTTGGTATAAAGTATAAGTAACATGTATTTGAGGAAATATAAACTGATGATCCACCTTATATATTTAGAAAAGTCACATTTGGAATTTAATGTTACATATCATGACATATTTTTAATAATGTCGCTGAAATTTTTATCAAATCTGTTAATTAATACGTGTAGTAAGCTGTTATTTTTTTTAGGGCAGACTTGTATGTTAAAATAAACTGAAACAAAGAAGCGGCTTATCTGCATACATGATTATGAAAAAAATATGCTAAAAGTGAGAGACACCAAGGTCGTACAACACGCTGTAACCAGGGAAAATTGTTTAAAGACAACATTTATATCTCACAATATTTAAAAACAATCACTAATAGAGATGAAAAGGGGGATGATTGTACAGTTCACTTTAAATAACTTTAGAATCAATAAAAATAAACTCATTATAAATACCAGGATTGAAATTTGTATTTGCACTAATACCAAGGTTTGTCTACAAAAGATTCATTGATCAGTGCACTCAAATCAAAATAAAGTTAAAAAGGCTAAATAAAGTACTAAGTTGAAGAGCATTGAGGACCAAAAACTCCTAAATGTTTTGTCAAATACAGCTAAGGTTATCTATTCCTGAGGTAGAAACAAAACAACTAGTAACTTACAAATCAGCCTCATAAAGAAACATTTCTAGTCCTAGTTATATTCTCCCTATTTTGGATTACTGTTGTACAATTTGGGGAAACACCAGTGACCAAAATACAAATAGATTAGATAAACTTCAAAAACGAGCAGCTAGAATTATTCTTGAACTTCCTTATGATACCCCATCTAATACAATGTTTAAAAAGTTATCATGGCTTCGATTTACTGATCGTGTAATTTACCACAAGGCCTTATATGTTCATAGATGTTTATATGGATCTGTCCCAGAATATTTGTCTAACAAAATCTCCTATGCTACAAATAAAAATGGAATGCAACTTAGATCAAATACTACCCAATTACTTAATATACCAAAGGCAAGAACAAACACATTTAGAAGATCTTTTTCATATTCTGGCCCAACTTTATGGAATAAACTGCCAGAAGCACTAAGACATATGTCAAACATAAATACTTTTAAAACAAACTGCTTTAAGTTTTTACTTGAAAATCCAGGAATTATTTAAATGACTATGTATCAATTTTGATTTATGTTTTCTTATGTTTATCTTTGTTATGAAAAAATTGTGTGAATTGCATTGTGAGTGGAGTGTGAGGGCCTCAAGGGAGAATAGTGTTTGTACTAATTGAGCATACCCTCTTGAAATAAAGATTATTATTATTATTATTATTATTATTCAATCCTAATTGTTGGTCAATTGATAATATTATTGGCTTTTCTACATTGTTTTAGGCAATGTTAATGACTTATTATGCTTTAATAAAAAAAGCTGTACCAATGACTTAATGATTGTTTATGTGAAAATGTTTATATCAGAAACACTTTGTTGCTAAAAAAAAAAAACCCATTGCACTGTAGTATGTTATTCATAATTGAATATGTTTAATATTTCAAATGGATTTATTCCACCCTTTTTTCCAGCTAGACGTATCTATGAAAATAAATCCTATATAGCACCGTAAACTATTGGAATGAAATAGATAATGAATCACCACTCTGTATGAGGAACATATTTTGAGAAAAAAAAATTGGAGAAAAAAATCAAAATGAAGAAGCATGTTCCCTGCAAATTCATGCAAATCAGCTCTGTAAGCAGGAACCTAAATAATCTACGTTCCTACTGTTATACAAACAGCAACTCACTACACAACAGGTTTCACATATAAATGAAGATGTGGTATGAGTGCCAATGAGACAACTCTCCATCCAAGTCACATTGTATAAAAGTAAACCATCATAGGTCAAAGTATATGGTACTTTACATTCAGACTTTTCTTTATTGAACTTTTTTCAAAGAAATAAAAAAATGGTTTTCAAATATTTAAGATTTAATTTGGTGCCTCAAATTTAGATTCAAAATTGAAGAAAGAACTGTATCACAATGAAATGAAATTCATGTCCAATAAAATAAAGTTCATGTCCAATTAATTTGATTTGTTTTGTAAACCTGTGATGTAGCGACAATAAAAGCATGTCTACAATAAGTTTGTTAGTTCATTATCACGATACTTACTCTCGATCCTGCCTGTTAAAAATAGGGCATTCATATACAAACATGCAATATACAACTCAAAGCTTTACTACTTTACAAACCAATCTTACAGAATGCATACAACAAAATTCATCTCCCATGCAACTATCCATGCATTTTGTTAAACTTTTTTCCCAGGACTGCGCTAAGAATTCTAATAACTTATTTACTTGCGTTGAAAATTATCTGCCAGTGCTTTTTTTTAAACATAGTTTACAAGCAGCAACCTGCTACACAACAGGTTTCTCATGTGACCAACCATGCATGACCCTCATGGGTATCCAAGGTCGTTGCAAAAAAATACCTTGTCATTTCTCAAGTAATTCAGTTAACATTCAGACTGTTCTTATTATTTAAGGGGGATCATATACAAACATGCAATATACAATTAAAGCTGTACTATCTAACAAACAATGCGAACAATATGCTCACAAAGTTTTTCCTCATATACTGACTGACTTTAAAAACACAACACTCATTTTGTAGATTTCTTTTATCAAATCATGTTTGATCCTCATACAACTACTATTCATGCTCATCATACTTCTTTCTCTTTCGAAAAAATCAACATCTGACTTACCTGTGGTTATTGAACATACCGGATTATTGAGATCGCACGAATTTCAGAAAGCAAAATTTTGAGCCAATAAACTATTTTTCTTTTTTTTTCTTTGTGAAACAGTTCGTTCAATTCTTGGCCATATTTAAATCATCTAAAAAAATGTTGCATCTCCCTATTGCCAAGACTGAGGAATAAAAAACTGAATCAACCCATTAGAATACTGCAAACGGGAAAACGGTAATGTGCTGCAACAAGACAATTTGACGTCAGAAATTCGTCTTACTGTCCTTCCGACAATGATACCGGTAGACGGGATTTGTTGAAGACCATCAAAGACAAGATCAACATGTAGTGACAATGCAACGTCAATAGAATTTGATTACACAACGTCATTTGCGAGACAGATCAACGGCCGCAACGTCAACTGCTAACCAAATTGATAAATGAAATTTTGCACAGATTTATGCCATAAATGTTTCCCATTAACTGAACTGCCAAAGAAACGACTGCAGAAAAACATTAAGAGTCTTAAAGTTTCAACCGCATAATTGCCAAAACCCATTGAAATGGGTGGAACATTAAGGCAAAATCAGAAGGTGCAGAACCAAAGAAACAAAACAACAGAAACCAAATGGCCGAACAGAATTGGTTGACCTTTCTGACAATCATTTTGGCATTTGTTACAAGCAGTCATTGCTTTCGACGGTGACATGTCTATCGGTTAGGGGAAAACCAGGGTTTCAGTGTATACCACAATATTTAAACATTGAAAATGTCGTAATCAATTCAACTTTTGAACTGCATTTATTTTTAAACATTGAAGTAATGAAATAACTTTCTGTTCATAAGTTTGTTTACAAAAAATTGCATATTTGAAAATGGGAATTAAAAAGAATAATCTAGTGTTGCGTTTCTAAAGTCGGTCAGTATATAAAAACTCATCACTCATTTTTTCAAATGATTCAAAAAATTTCTTTTGCACTTATTCTTTTAGATAAATAGTCCTTAGAATATCTGATAATAACCAAAACGTATCGGTAGTTACTTATTGCATTACTAATTACTTCCCCTTTAAAATTACCAGGAAACAATTGTTTTGTCAAAACTATACAATATTTCCTATTGTAGAAGTTATCATCACACATTTCCCTAATAATGACTTGGTAATGTGTTCATTATTTTATGAACATATAGCTATTGAAACAAAAATTATATTACAAATAATCAATAAACAGGTAAAATACAATTTCTTAAGATATGATTGATTGAAAAAACTAGCTTGACCAAAGCCTTTAACCAAAAACTTAAACCTGAAGGTGGACAGATGGATGGACAAACAAATGAAAAGATGAACAAACGAACAGACACACAGACTGAAAAAACATAATGCCCCTACGTGGGGCATAAAAAGTTAAAGCAGTTAAGTTGTTCGAAACTGATATTACACATATTCCTTAGAAATAGAATCAGCTACATGGCAATCTCAACATCGTGACATTGAAACTTTTCAAGTACTAGTTTGATACTACTTATTCACAGCTTAAAGAGTCACTTACTGTATTTTTAAAGTAGGAATAATTTAAGTGTTGGAAATTTTATCTTAAGTATATCAAACTTAAATGACTCTTAAAATTGTATATATCTCTTAGGTGAATTGAGGTTGATACTCGCGCTAAAGATTCATAATGTCCTTTGTAAATTGCATGTATTTTTAAGAGATACATTTGTATGTACTAGCAGTCTTGAGGCTTGTATAAATACAATATATAATCCTAATGTAAAGTTATATTACAGTACATTGTACATTGTTATATGTGACAGATGTCCTAGCAAGCATTGGTGATATGTAAGCCTTCTATAACACTGCAAACATAGTATTGTATGTGTTTTAAACATTATACAGGTGCATGCTGAAGGATGCAAAAGTAACAATTTGAACTTAACCAATAATTTAAATTTTAATTCTATAGAATTTAATCAGAATGTAGAGAATCAGGATTGTTAATCAGTAGAGATAAATAAGAAATATTTATTGCATTGAAAAGTGCATTATCACAATGTTAGAATGACTTTTATTTTATAAAGTTGAAAAATTAAGAATATTTTGCTTTCATTTATAACCTTAATTATGATTGGTCAAATAAAATTTCGAAACATCAATGTGATCAGGGTATATTTCAATATGCAGCTTTATTATTCAAAATACAAACTGACAATATTTACCTCATCAAGGTGGCTAAATTTCTGGCAGTGACATCTTCATTGTTTTTCATTTCAGCATATCTTTCACCAAGGGTCTTTGTAGTTTTTAATGACGAATCTTTTTGAGAAGCATTTCTCTCTATTTTTCTTTCCTTTAAAGTTTTGGATCTTTCACGTCTTTTGGATCTAGTTCTTTGGAAATATTGGTCATCATCACCATCTAGTTGATCCAGTTGATCCAACTTGTCAAATATCTGCTCCAGTTTGATAGACTTTTTACGATTACGTACAACCAAAGTTTGAGGTTGACTAGAACTTGCATCAGGGACATGATCATAACCCATTATTGAAGTATTATGGCTGTAAATACACAATGGAAAATTACAACCATATCTATATTATACAAGAGTGCACATCCTGAAATGTCTCACCTACTTTACAGATCATGATTGAATTTATGTTCAACATCATCATATAAACAAAACATAGAAAAGTAAAGAATGCATAACACAAACCTTACCAAAAACAGTATAGAAAAATTACCAATAATTTCTTATACATGCTATATCAATATTATTTGAACTCTGATGGATTGCCGTGTCATTGCAAGCAATCATACCACATCAGAGATTCTGAAATTCTCTACACTTGCAATTGATGTTTTGATATTTTCCTATGAAGGGAAAAGTATTGATATCCAATTAATGTCTAAATTGCATGCTTAATAATTTCTTTGAAACAGTTCTGTACAAGTATATATCATAACTGATTTTCTTCAGTGTTTGCTAATGTTTTTAAAATTTGATTACCTTGGATAATCATGATAATCCTCCATTGGAATGACCTGGTTACCACTGGTTTCCCTTCTGTGGTGTCCATTATTGTATCCTCCAATGTTTGGTTCTTTATCATAACCTAAATAGGAATCATGTGGTTCCATAGTGTCAGGTTGTTTTTCTTCTTCTAGGAATTGGAAAGGATCATTTTCTAAAAAACAAAAACAAAATGACAATCAATTTTACATTTGCCTGTGACAAAAATAGTCAAAAAACTTGAGAATTGATGAAAACAAGCCCAGTTAAACTGCCTTTTTCATTTAAAATCTAAAAATCTTGAAATTTAAATAAAAAATTTCCCTATTCTGTACTATGTTGTACAAGTATGTGTCCTATTCCGGCCAATTAATACACTCAATTCAATGAAGATTCATATAAACGGAGAATGAATGTGTCTATTGGACACAGATGATGCCCTGCATGCATATAACATATATGAAGAGGAATAACTCCAGAACAGTAAAAGTGAAGCCACCTAATTTTGAACTTGACCTGTGTATTGTGGTAATAAGCATTGCTGTATATAAGTTTAATAACATTTGGTTGAGGCAAACTAAAGTTAGAGAACAGAGCCAATCTTTGGGGTGTACACAATGGACCGATGGTACAGACAAGGATTAGGCTTCATACCCCTTTTGTGTAGTGGTGGGGGCATAAAAATGGAAATTCTCTTTCACATTTGTTGAAAATTCAATGAACCATATTTTAACACTCTGTTTTGTTCTATTTTTGTTAACTGGAGTTAACCTGTTAACCAACGTAATGACTTCTGGTCTGTACCAATAGAGGATTCAAATTTTGAGCCTGTTCAAGGCATATATGTTCTTTGAATTTGATCTTATTGATGATAGGGTTCTCTGGCCAAAGAAATATCCTTCGATTCTGGATAATTATAGAGGTATAACTGTTACGCCGGTCTTTACCAAACTTTTTGAATGTGTGTTATTACCAAAAATTGAAAAACATTTTGATAACAAACAGAGTCCACTTCAATTTGGTTTCACGAAAGGAGTTTCCATGATCTTAGCAGCACTAATAGTCTCCGAAGCAAAATGCGAGAGCAAACTTACACCATTAATTCCATTATGTCTCATCACTGTTGATAGTATGAAAGCGTTTGATGTTGTCAGCCATGTAATTGTTTTGGATAAGTTGTATGAAATAGGTGTCCACCCTAAAATTTGGACAATCGTTAGAGATCAATATGATGGTATGACCTCAAAAGTCAGATGGGCCGGTGCAATAAGTCCGAAATTTAATATACTACAGGGAGTGAGACAAGGTGGCATTTTATCTCCACTACTGTATAAAATTTATAACAACAATTTACTGATGGAATTACAGGAAACAAGGCTAGGTTTCAGGATGGGCAATGTTTATCTGGGATGTCCTACATGTGCGGACGATATCGCTCTCTTGTCTTCAAATCCAAACGAACTACAATGTATGTTATCAACCTTACATAGACATGCTGTACAAGACAGAGTTTCAATTCACCCCAAAAAGACCAAAGCAGTGGTATTTAGTAAATCAAACAGTATTAAGTCTACATTATCTTGGAAACTTGGTGACTCTGATATTTCGCCATCCAATCAAACTGTGCATTTGGGAATTCTAAGATCTGAGCTTAAAGAAAATAATCTGAATTTAAAGGATCGTATTAGTCTAGCAAGGAGGACTATGTATGCATTGATTAGCACAGGACTACATGGCTCGAACGGAATCAATCCCATCGTTGCCTACAAAATATATCAGTCTTACATACTGCCAAAGCTTCTGTTTGGGTTAGAAGTGTTGCCACTGAACAAATCACAAATAGACATTTTAAGGAAATTTCATATTTCAAATTTACGTCGATTCCAATCATTGCCGACACGTACAGCAACAGAAATAGTTTACTTATTACTTGGTGCATTACCTGTAGAAGCAGAGTTGCATAAAAGACACTTAAGCCTTCTATATAACATTATCTCCTGTAATAACTCAACTCTGAAGAACCTCATGATGAGACAATTGGCTGTAAACGGTGAAAATCAAGAAAGCTTTTTTGGTCGAATACAGGATATTCCTGAACAGTACAAGTTGCCGAAAATTTATACTCTAATGGCAGAACAACCTTCAAAATTAGCGTTCAAACATCTATGTAAAAGTGCAATCCAGAAAACATGGACTAATATATTAGTGGCTGAGTCTGTCAAAAAATCAACTCTGAAATATATCAATACAAAAGATTTGGCTGTTGGAAAGCCCCATATATTATGGAAATCGTTGCGTTCTATGGTATCTGAGGTTAAAATGGGCATTACAAAAGCCAGAATGCTTACTGGAACATTTATGACACAAGTTATCAAACACAAGTACAACATAGAACATTCAGATCAGATTTGTAAACTGTGCACAATATATTCCGAAGATCTAATGCACATCATTCTTGATTGTCCCGCCTTATTTTCAACTAGACTAATATATTATAACCGTCTCAAAATAGAGGTTATCAATGTGATTGGTGAAAGCAAGTGGTCCGAGCTTTTTGGAAACAAAGATGCGATTCTTCTGCTAATTTTAGACTGTACAAATTTTAGCAAATATTTTAGTGTGGATCAACAAAATGCTATTACAAAGTTATCAAGTGTGTTATGTCATCAACTATATTTAATGAGACTGAAACTGCTAGAAAAGACAGCAAAAGTGCCCAATAAACAATGTGGTAGTGATACATGTAAATGAACAGTGACCTTATAAATCTGATTGCTGGAGATATTGGCAATGTAGTCTTTTAAAATTTAAAGTTAACTATATAAAATTCCACTAAAGACAATTTAAATAATTTTTTTGATTTAAAAAATTAATTGATAAAAGTGGAAAAGTGGGTCGTGTATGCTTGTGTATATATAAAACATTCTGTGAGGAGAATTGGAGATATGTAGATAGTGTAAATAACATTCATGACAAGATATTCTTGGTGTTCCTTAAAGGAAGGCAATACAAACAGAAAAAGAAGAAGAAGAAGATATCTCTATGTGGAATACTAAGATATAAAATTCTTGGTTGTCAATTAGTGGTGGCAATATTTTTTGTTTGTATTGTTTTTGGTTAGATCATTTAAAATAATATAGTCACATTTACATAAAGAGAATGCTTTCTCAGTGAAGTTGAATGAAAAAAGGCACTGAAAATTACATTCATTCCTCTTTCATGCAAAATCTTAAACAAAATCTACATTAAAGATAAACATTTACTTACTTACATATATAAATCAAACTTATCATCTATCCATTTGAATGTGTGGTCATAAACCATATCAAACACTTCATGAACTTAAATATCTTATTTGAGTTTGAATGTCCTGAAGCTATTTAAAGGGACATAGTGAATTGAATTAAAACTTATGTACTGGTCAATCATAAAGAAATGTGTGTATGTACAAATACCTGGATTTTCACCTATCAAAGGTGTACACACATCTATCCCATTTTCATCAGAGTTATTTACAATACTAGCCATGTTTGTTTACATCCTGAAACGTCAAATTTATTTTACCTAATTTCTTAATATGAACTTTCCTATTTTGCTTTACAGAAGAGTCCATTGTTTAATTTTGGGTGAAATTGCATTGTCTCCCTTATTTTCTATTTTAATTTCCTTATGATAGGAAACTTTCTTGTATATATTTTCTAAGACTCATTTTACTGTAGCAAATTGTGTTCAACTAGCAAAACTGTTTAGAAAATAAGAAAGGGAAATATCTAATGGGTAAAAGCACAACAACTTCAGATAAAATTAGTTAAAAAATTACAGAATTTTTACTAAAAAAATTAGACTTCAAAAGTGAAAAGAAAAAAACCAAACATGGCATGGCCTGTGATGATATATGAAAATCATCTAATTTGAAAAGTAGCTTGTTTTAAAGATATCGGATCATGAAACACAAGTCCCTAATAACTCTAATATCTCTGCTTTATGATTAATCCAAAATCATCAAAGTTTAAAGGTAATTAAACTTTTTTACCAAACTTGCTGAGTCGCCCGAGTCGGAACTTGTTAATAGATTTATGAAATCGTACTCAAAGCAGTGGCAATTCCAGGGTTAAGGGGAGTTCCTGGGGTTAGAACCCCCCTTTTTTTTAACAGTCAAATAATTTTAATGGGGACATATGGTTGGAACCCTCCCCTGGATCTGCCACTCGGGTATAGCTAAAATAATGTAAAAATTTTTAATATTCATTCACAAAAGGGTAAAAATACAGCTCATAGTTGTTTCGGTGATACTTTG
This sequence comes from Mytilus edulis, assembly GCA_019925275.1. Classification (NCBI taxonomy): domain Eukaryota; kingdom Metazoa; phylum Mollusca; class Bivalvia; order Mytilida; family Mytilidae; genus Mytilus; species Mytilus edulis. The sequence goes on along the minus strand of CM034356.1, from coordinate 86,285,546 downwards.
ACTATTAACCAATGAGATTTACATTACATAAACATTCATATTAGTTGTCACCTTTAGTTGATACCACCTTATTTATGATTTTTTTTGTCTAAAACTACTCTTAAAGTTTACTTACTGTATTTTAATCTTCTTTTTTATTCCTCAAAGTTGAAATGTTCAAATTGTCCTACCGTTCATTTCCTTGTATCATAAATTGTAGTTTGGTTTAAAGAAATGTTACCAAATTGTAATTCATCAAATTTTACATAAAACCTATTGATCAAACACAACAACGAAATAACAGGTAATATTAGCCTATCAGTTTTTTGTAAAATAGATTTTTATTTTATTTGAAATATAACTTTGCCAATATTTTTGTAATGAATACCCTATAGATTTTACATTAATTTCCATAATATCCTGTCAATCTATACTCAAAAATTTACAACGGTTGCATGCAGTAATTATTGCTTTATAAATAGCAATATTTTTTCAGGATCAAGATTTAGTTAATGCTCCTTATTTGATAGTGAATTGAAAACAAAAGAAAATAAAATTACTTTTATCGTGTCTTTTAATGGCTTCATTCGTTAAAATAATTCAGTATAAGGTTGGGAATACTTGTCTTTTAATTATTAGAGTTATCTCCCCTTTTCTCTTTGATGTATTTTCTTCATAAAATATGACAAAAATATATATGTAGTTATATATTTTAAAAGACATCAGTCAAAATTATTAATCATGAACTACATTATTAAATTCAATTTGAGTTCCCTTTCAACCAGCCTTTTACATGTATTGTATTTTAGACTATTATATATGATTTCTTTTACCATGATTACAATGAATTTATAAACCATAATGATTCTGAGTACTTCCTTCCTACTGATCATATAGTAGAGTCTACTTGTCGGAACATTATTGACAAATCAATTATACTGTATATAACTATTTTACTGTCTCAAATTTCAGTATGTAAGTTCTTCCTAAGAGATACTTCAGAGTAATTGAAGTTCGTATGAAGTACTGTCAGTAAGTAATTGCTTAGTACTAAAAAGAACTATTAACATGCGCATGAGAAAGTAATACTGGTTCAACATGTCCATATCAACAATCTGCTATCAGTTCCCATTAATGCCACTTTTCAATTCAAGCTTCACAGTTTTGAATAAAAATTATGCATGTTCTTAAAAAGACACCTCCAAATTGACATTATACATTATATATCTTTTATGTTTTAAATAGAAGTTTCTTTACAACATAAGTTTCAAATAGAAGAAACATGCATGCTATAATTTCTTTTCCAATACAAATTTTACAGTAGGAACAGATCCAGCAATTTAAAAAAAGGGGGGTCCCAACCCTGGATAATAGGGGGTTCAAACCATATGTCCCAATTCAAATTCATTGATCGTCCCTCCAAAAGGGGGGGACATACCCCCAAAACCCCACCCCCTGGATCTACCAATGTACAGTATCTGTTCCTTACAGAATAAAAGGAATAGAATGTTTGCTCCAACAGAAACAGATTTTTTTGCATAATTTATAACTATCCAGGAGAACTTTTGTTAGGCGGAACAATTAAATTACGATGACATATGCAGATAATTTATCAAACAAGAATTATCAACTATTTGGTTTATAAACCTTATCACTTGATGTACTGGTAGCCAAATACAATGAAAAATCATTCAATCAAGAAAACATCTTTATAGGATTGTGTTGGGTGTCTTATATTAGCACTTCATGTCACCAATCCCCTTATTCTGAGCTGTACATTACTAATTACCCTTCCTTAATCTAAAAGTTTTATAATTGAAACTAAAACCAAACAATTCACAGTATCAGGCAAAATAAAGGCAGGTGTATCAACTATGGAGCAGTTCATATTAATTGTACGGTATAAAAGTTTAAACAGTGTGTTAATTCCAACAGCCTGCTTTCACTTTAAAATTTCCCACCAGTTTGAGCATTAATTAAACTGATAATATATAAAATAGAAACATTCCTTACCTTTAATCATCCAACTCTGTATCAACGTATTCAACAAATAAAATTTAAATCTATGTAATATTAAAGTTCATTCATCGTGACATTAAATTCTAAATAAACTCATACAAAAGCAATTACTCACCACTTGTAAATATGAAAATAGTTCATGTCCTTTTCTTGATCACATTGATTATTTACACCGATATGATATTGATATTTTCGATAATTATGATTTGAATATTACTTCCTAGATATTGAGCTCTACCTAAGGGAGGCAATAGCAATGTAAACCTTTGTTGTTGTTTTTATTGATTTCAATAGGATCAATTTCTCCACTGTCCTTGGATTGGGTTATTAAATCCAGGTAACAAGGTAATTGTTATGGGACTTACTTTCCCTGTCATAACAATAAGAACGAAGATAATACCAAACTCTTGAATAGGAAATCGTTACTTTATATTTGAATTGATGTGTGAAAGTTTATAAACTACTTTGTAATAAGTCAGAACATTATTTCCTCAAGTCAATATACCAATATTGTTCATGTGTTAGTCCCAGCTCAAGTCAAATAAATTCTTTGTCACTTAATGATAAACAAAGCTTAGGATCAACCCATTCTTTACCCTATGGTTGAAATATTGATAAAATTTCTGATAACGATGATTAAACAAAGGATAATGATAAAAAAAGGTGAAGAAATATGTTAAAACATACACACCAATGCATTAAAAAGGGGGATGCAAAACAGTTGCTATAAGCTTGGCCTTAAAATCAACTTTAGAATTTAAATATAGGACATTGCATGGGTGATAAAGCAGGCCTGAAATAAATTGTGAAGAAATCTAACACTAACAATACTTTAAATGGCATTGTTACAATGGGTTTTATGATGTTCAGTTACACCCCTATCTACAATGTATTTATTCAAGAGTAAATTTATCTTTACAATGTCTTTAAAAAATAAATTGTTGCAAATTATTCACTCAGAATTACTTTTATCATTAAAGTTCCATATCTGAATATATTAAAATACAAGGAACTGCTAAAGATTATGAAACACATTCTCATATACCTAAGAATTGTCCTCTTTGATGCCCTATTTATATAAGATTCTCTAATATGTATATGCAAGCTCATGTATGCATGTATGTATAAATCTTACCTTATGTTTGCTTATGAATTATAACTTTAATGGGACTTATATATTAGAGACTAGTGTTTTAAAGTCTATAATAGTCTCAATTGATAAAGCAATCAATATTTAGTTGATCTGTGTGCGAAAATTTCCACTATTAGAGTTTAAAATTGGTTTTGAATTGTGAAATTTTTTTTTTTTTAAATTACTCTAAACTCAGATTTAACTTAATTTGGATAAATCAAATAATTAACATTAAAATATTTTGTTGTTTCAATGTGAAGGAGATAAAATGTTTAACAAGAAATGCTACCTTTCAATCAGAAAAGTAGGTAGAAAAATCAACATCACATTTCCAATATTCACATGAATCTAACCCAAATAATCTAGTAGGTCTATTCTGATCACTCCATCAATGTCTATGAACAGAGATAGTTGGAGCATAGATGTAATGGGTATTACATCTATGGTTGGAGACAGCAACTGAGAGCTTGAATTATTTGATTTAACCAAAATCATGTCCTTCCAACTTGATATCCATTACACAGTTTTGCTGTCCATTTTAAGCCATGAATCAATGTACAAGTTTAAACATTTTGAATTTTAGCTCTTAAACTTGTCAATAAAAATCTAGAGGTTTAAAAATATATATATAAACATATTGTTATATTTCAGGTAAGATGTAGGTTTGAGTACCTTCCTGTGAATGTCTTAAAAAAGCCAACATCAATTCATAGCCTCATTGCTTTCTATGTTTATTTCCGCATTTATTGGATCATGTCTTAAGCATGAACTAAGTAGCAGTCAAATCATGTCAAAACTTTACCTTATCTTGGCCTGTGCTGAAAAATTGAGCACACTGTTAATTGAATAAAAAAGTACACTGGTACCTTGAAGTTTGGTAGTACAAAAACAGCCACTTCTGATTTGAGCAACAGGCAAAACATGCTCTAATATTTCCATTTCATATATCAAATATGTTTTTTTATTCCAAAGAATCCAAAAGGGTTTTCCACTGATTCCAAATCTTTCGGCTCTCATTTGATACCAACATTTCCCCCAAAGGTTTAACTCTTTTACAAAGTTACAGTTATGCATAGAAACTAACTTATGTTCTAACTTCTTGTAAAAAATAAGAAGTTGTGGTATGATTGACAATGAGACAACTCTCCACAAGAGACCAAATGACACAGAAATTACCAACTATAATACCTTACAGCCTTCAACAATGAACAAACACATACAGCATAGTCATCTATAAAGGACCCCGAAATGACAAATGTAAAACAATTTATAAGTGAAAACTAACTGCCTGATTTATGTACAAAACAATATAGGAAAAACAAATATGATAAACAGCAAAAAATGACACCACTGGACTACAGGCTCCTGACTTTGGATAGGCACATACAGAATGTTGCAGGGTTAAACTAGTTTGAAGGTAGCAACCTTCCCTAACCATGGGCAGTGGTGTAACAGTACAACATAAGAACACGCAATAAAAATCAGTTAAAAAGGGCTCAACTCATCAGATCGATCCAAAACAGAAATACATCAAGCAAAAACACACTCAGAATGTGGCAGGGTATACTTATACATAGAAAAATGACACTAAGTATAGATTTGAGAGTACTGACAGCTAGTTCAAAGTTAATAACAACAACAGATTTGATGTGTCCCAAGTACACAGATGCCCCATCCGCACTATCATTTTCTATGTTCAGTGGACCATGAAAATGGGATAAAATCTCTAATTTGGCATTAAAATTAGAAAGATCATATCATAGGGAACATGTTTACTAAGTTTGAAGTTGATCGTACTTCAACTTCATCAAAAACTACCTTGACCAAAAACTTTAACCAAAACTTTAACCTGAAACTGGACAGACGGACGAACGAAAGGACGAACAAACGGATGAACGAACAAACGGACGCACAGACCAGAAAACATAATGCCCATAAATGGGGCATAAAAACATGCATCTAAAACTATAATATTCTTTCTGACTGGGCCTAATTGGTTCTAGTGGTTCTACAACTTAATAATGAGGCAGAGATGTTCCTATTCATACAACTTGACTGATTACAATACTATAATTTAAAGAAAAAGTAAGCAGAGAAAAGTCAAAATATAATTTATTAAATGCTTAACAAAAAAATCACAGACAAAAAACAATATTACACATATGAAAAACACAATAAGATAAAAACTTAACAAATAATATAAAATTAAAACAATTTTACCTTAACTGTTGATTGTCAGGCTAGATATTGTAAAACTCTCAAGAATCACAGCTAAAACTTTATACATGTGTACTAAATGCAATTTCACAAACATCAAAGAAAGTAAAATCTTAAGGTTATGTCTTTAGGCATGTAAAAATATTTAACTTTTTTTAAAACAAAGATAACAATGATTACATATTTTAAAAGAGACTTCAAATGTGTATAAGTTTTAAATCAAAGTGTTGAATAGTGGGTTCATTATTAATTGGGGATACTAATTTTCATAGATTTTATTGGTAAAGCTTAAAGGTGAAGCATGAATTTAAGTGTTCAACAAAATACAAAATTCCTATTGGCTTGTATACAGAATTTGTTAGAATCTTGAAAAACATAAATAATTAAAAAAAAAATAAAAACTGGTTCTCCTAAAATGAGTATATACACAGAGTACCAAAAAAAATGATACGAGAAACATAATTGAATGAATGAACTACTACTGCAGTTTGAAGTTCCACCAGTTTGCCTTTCTGAGAATTTTCTGACGGGGAAAATAGGATAAATTATGATATTGGTAAGCAACTTACTTTAAAACAGATTTAAAACAATATTTATTTTTAACGAAACAAGAGTGCACACGCTGAAATGTCTCCCCTTCTTTACTAATCATTGATATTATGTTGATAGTCCTAACTATAACGCTTTATTACAACTGTCACATAAACTCAACATTAATCAAGAAAACTAAACATTGATCAATGAACCATGAAAATGAGGTCAAGGTCAGATGAACCATGCCAGGCAGACATGTACAGCTAACAATTCTTCCATACAACAAATATAGTTGACCTATTGCTTATAAATTAAGAAAAACAGACCAAAACACAAATACTTAACACTTAGCAATGAACCGTTAAAATGAGGTCAAGGTCAAATAAAACCTGTGCGACTGACATAGATCATAAAATATTTCCATATACCAAATATAGTTGACCTATTGCATATAGTATTTGAAAAATAAACCCAAACTCAAAAACTAAACTTTGACCAATGAACCATGAAAATGAGGTCAAGGTCAGATGACACCTGTCCGCTAGACATGTACACCTTACAATCATTCCATGCACCAAATATAGTACACCTATTGCATATAGTATAAGAAAAACAGACCAAAACACAAAAACTTAACTATAACCACTGAACCATGAAAATGAGGTCAAGGTCAGATGACACCTGCCAGTTGGACATGTACACCTTACAGTCCTTCTATACACCAAATATACTAGACCTATTGCTTATAGTATCTGAGATATAGACTTGACCACCAAAACTTAACCTTGTTCACTGATCCATGAAATGAGGTTGAGGTCAAGTGAAAACTGTCTGACAGGCATGAGGACCTTGCAAGGTACGCACATACCAAATATAGTTATCCTATAACTTATAATAAGAGAGAATTTAACATTACAAAAAATCTTAACTTTTTTTTCAAGTAGTCACTGAACCATGAACATGATGAAAATGAGGTCAAGGACATTGGACATGTGACTGACGGAAAGTTCGTAACATGAGGCATCTATATACGAAGTATGAAGCATCAAGGTCTTCCACCTTCTAAAATATATAGCTTTTAAGAAGTTAGCTAACGCCGCCGCCGCCAGATCACTATCCCTATGTCGAGCTTTCTGCAAAAAAAGTTGCAGGCTTGACAAAAAATCAATGCCTGCTTTTATACATAAATTACATCTGAATCAACAGCATACACTCAAATCATTGCTTAAATTTATTACCTTCATATTGAATTTGATCTAGATGAGGCTCTTTGTAAAAGTCTTGTTCTGCAAACCTCACTCTTAATCCTTTGTGTATTTTTTCTCCCATATTTCTTGAAAAAATAGTACCTTCACTTATGTATAATTAAAAAAATTCACAGATAATCATTCTATTTTTTGAGTAATTCATCAGAAGAACTTGACTGTTAATCCTTTGTGTATCATTTTCTGCCATAATTCTTCAAAAAATAATACCTTCACTTATGCATAATTCAAAAATTCACAGATAATCATTTTATATTTCGTGTTTGTCTTTAGAAGAACAAAATCCTATTTATCTATATTTTTACTCCGCTGTTCGATGTATGTTTTCCATTAAATTGTAAGTTTTGTGTTTAAAGTTTCACATTATGATTTGAGTCTGAGTTAACAATAGCAGTTTCCTCTGTTAGAGCACATGGAGAATGAAAATGAAATACTTCAGTATTTGAGAAAACAAAACATTTTGTCATCCATTTTGTCATCCATTAAGAATTAGTTGCATCTAAGTGTTCTAGGATTTCATTGAGCTGAGCTACAAGGAATTGCTTGTCTCTTCCTTCCTGTTAAAATAGAAATGTTTCAATATCAACAAGTTCAATCACTAAGACAGGAACAAGTACTTGTTTTCTCTAATAAAAAAAAATTTAATTGTAAATAATTTTATGAGTTTTACTCATCGTTGAAGGCCATATGGTGACCTTAAGTTGATAATTTCTGTTTCATTTGGTCCCTTGTGAAGAGTTGCCTCATTAGTAATCATACCATAATCACATCTTCTTATTTTCATATTGACCAAATATAAATTTGATAACTTTGGGAAACTTTCTTAATATATTAACAAACAAACAACTATGAGAAACTCCATTGGAGCCTCTGAACACATTTAAACAATTGATATGGTCAAATCATGTAAGCTATCTTAAAACATTGACCATTGAATTCAGTATTTTGACTCCTATTAACTTCTCTTTTAATTTTTTTAATTTTTAAAGTCGACCATTTGATTTCTCTTGTACTTTTATGATACAGACTAATATTTTAATATACATGTATTATAATGATAACAGTGGAGTACTCCTTTGACGCTTTTGATACTTTAAAGAAGAAATAGTAAATTTTTTGCTTTGAGTTATAATTTACCTCAGTCAGTTCTTCTTGTATGAGTTCTGCCTGTCTCTTGCTTCCCTCTTTAGATGCCCAGTAACCATACATTATAGAACTGAAATATTACACACAAAATCTTTCACATCAAAATCAAAAACAATAGAAGAGACCCACAGTAACCATACATTATAGAACTGAAATCACACACAAAATCTTTCACATCAAAATCAAAGACAATAGTAGAGACCCACAGTAACCATACATTATAGAACTGAAATCATACACAAAATCTTTCACATCAAAATCAAAGACAATAGTAGAGACCCACAGTAACCATACATTATAGAACTGAAATCACACACAAAATCTTTCACATCAAAACCAAAGACAATAGTAGAGACCCACAGTAACCATACATTATAGAACTGAAATCATACATAAAATCTTTCACATCAAAACCAAAGACAATAGTAGAGACCCACAGTAACCATACATTATAGAACTGAAATCACACACAAAATCTTTCACATCAAAACCAAAGACAATAGTAGAGACCCACAGTAACCATACATTATAGAACTGAAATCACACACAAAATCTTTCACATCAAAACCAAAGACAATAGTAGAGACCCACAGTAACCATACATTATAGAACTGAAATCACACACAAAATCTTTCACATCAAAACCAAAAACAATAGTAGAGACCCACAGTAACCATACATTATAGAACTGAAATCACACACAAAATCTTTCACATCAAAACCAAAAACAATAGAAGAGACCCACAGTAACCATACATTATAGAACTGAAATCACACACAAAATCTTTCACATCAAAACCAAAAACAATAGTAGAGACCCACAGTAACCATACATTATAGAACTGAAATCACACACAAAATCTTTCACATCAAAACCAAAAACAATAGTAGAGACCCACAGTAACCATACATTATAGAACTGAAATCACACACAAAATCTTTCACATCAAAATCAAAAACAATAGAAGAGACCCACAGTAACCATACATTATAGAACTGAAATCACACACAAAATCTTTCACATCAAAACCAAAAACAATAGTAGAGACCCACAGTAACCATACATTATAGAACTGAAATCACACACAAAATCTTTCACATCAAAACCAAAAACAATAGAAGAGACCCACAGTAACCATACATTATAGAACTGAAATCACACACAAAATCTTTCACATCAAAATCAAAGACAATAGAAGAGACCCACAGTAACCATACATTATAGAACTGAAATCACACACAAAATCTTTCACATCAAAATCAAAAACAATAGTAGAGACCCACAGTAACCATACATTATAGAACTGAAATCACACACAAAATCTTTCACATCAAAACCAAAAACAATAGAAGAGACCCACAGTAACCATACATTATAGAACTGAAATCACACACAAAATCTTTCACATCAAAACCAAAAACAATAGTAGAGACCCACAGTAACCATACATTATAGAACTGAAATCACACACAAAATCTTTCACATCAAAACCAAAAACAATAGAAGAGACCCACAGTAACCATACATTATAGAACTGAAATCACACACAAAATCTTTCACATCAAAACCAAAAACAATAGAAGAGACCCACAGTAACCATACATTATAGAACTGAAATCACACACAAAATCTTTCACATCAAAACCAAAGACAATAGTAGAGACCCACAGTAACCATACATTATAGAACTGAAATCACACACAAAATCTTTCACATCAAAATCAAAAACAATAGAAGAGACCCACAGTAACCATACATTATAGAACTGAAATCACACACAAAATCTTTCACATCAAAACCAAAAAACAATAGTAGAGACCCACAGTAACCATACATTATAGAACTGAAATCACACACACAATCTTTCACATCAAAACCAAAAACAATAGTAGAGACCCACAGTAACCATACATTATAGAACTGAAATCACACACAAAATCTTTCACATCAAAACCAAAGACAATAGTAGAGACCCACAGTAACCATACATTATAGAACTGAAATCACACACAAAATCTTTCACATCAAAACCAAAGACAATAGTAGAGACCCACAGTAACCATACATTATAGAACTGAAATCACACACAAAATCTTTCACATCAAAACCAAAAACAATAGTAGAGACCCACAGTAACCATACATTATAGAACTGAAATCACACACAAAATCTTTCACATCAAAATCAAAAACAATAGTAGAGACCCACAGTAACCATACATTATAGAACTGAAATCACACACAAAATCTTTCACATCAAAACCAAAAACAATAGTAGAGACCCACAGTAACCATACATTATAGAACTGAAATCACACACAAAATCTTTCACATCAAAACCAAAGACAATAGTAGAGACCCACAGTAACCATACATTATAGAACTGAAATCACACACAAAATCTTTCACATCAAAACCAAAAACAATAGTAGAGACCCACAGTAACCATACATTATAGAACTGAAATCACACACAAAATCTTTCACATCAAAACCAAAGACAATAGTAGAGACCCACAGTAACCATACATTATAGAACTGAAATCACACACAAAATCTTTCACATCAAAATCAAAAACAATAGTAGAGACCCACAGTAACCATACATTATAGAACTGAAATCACACACAAAATCTTTCACATCAAAATCAAAGACAATAGTAGAGACCCACAGTAACCATACATTATAGAACTGAAATCACACACAAAATCTTTCACATCAAAATCAAAAACAATAGAAGAGACCCACAGTAACCATACATTATAGAACTGAAATCACACACAAAATCTTTCACATCAAAACCAAAAACAATAGTAGAGACCCACAGTAACCATACATTATAGAACTGAAATCACACACAAAATCTTTCACATCAAAACCAAAGACAATAGTAGAGACCCACAGTAACCATACATTATAGAACTGAAATCACACACAAAATCTTTCACATCAAAATCAAAAACAATAGAAGAGACCCACAGTAACCATACATTATAGAACTGAAATCACACACAAAATCTTTCACATCAAAACCAAAACAATAGTAGAGACCCACAGTAACCATACATTATAGAACTGAAATCACACACAAAATCTTTCACATCAAAACCAAAAACAATAGTAGAGACCCACAGTAACCATACATTATAGATCTGAAATCACACACAAAATCTTTCACATCAAAACCAAAAACAATAGTAGAGACCCACAGTAACCATACATTATAGAACTGAAATCACACACAAAATCTTTCACATCAAAATCAAAAACAATAGTAGAGACCCACAGTAACCATACATTATAGAACTGAAATCACACACAAAATCTTTCACATCAAAACCAAAAACAATAGAAGAGACCCACAGTAACCATACATTATAGAACTGAAATCACACACAAAATCTTTCACATCAAAACAAAACAATAGTAGAGACCCACATAACCATACATTATAGAACTGAAATCACACACAAAATCTTTCACATCAAAACAAAACAATAGTAAGACCCACAGTAACCATACATTATAGAACTGAAATCACACACAAAATCTTTCACATCAAAACCAAAACAATAGTAGAGACCCACAGTAACCATACATTATAGAACTGAAATCACACACAAAATCTTTCACATCAAACCAAAACAATAGTAAGACCCACAGTAACCATACATTATAGAACTGAAATCACACACAAAATCTTTCACATCAAAACCAAAAACAAAGTAGAGACCCACAGTAACCATACATTATAGAACTGAAATCACACACAAAATCTTTCACATCAAACCAAAACAATAGAGAGACCCACAGTAACCATACATTATAGAACTGAAATCACACACAAAATCTTTCACATCAAAATCAAAAACAATAGAGAGACCCACAGTAACCATACATTATAGAACTGAAATCACACACAAAATCTTTCACATCAAAACCAAAAACAATAGAGAGACCCACAGTAACCATACATTATAGAACTGAAATCACACACAAAATCTTTCACATCAAAACAAAAACAATAGTAGAGACCCACAGTACCATACATTATAGAACTGAAATCACACACAAAATCTTTCACATCAAAACCAAAACAATAGAGAGACCCACAGTAACCATACATTATAGAACTGAAATCACACACAAAATCTTTCACATCAAAACCAAAACATAGAAGACCACAGTAACATACATATAGAACGAAATCACACACAAAATCTTTCACATCAAAACCAAAAACAATAGTAGAGACCCACAGTACATAATTATAGAACTGAAATCACACACAAAATCTTTCACATCAAAACAAAAACAATAGTAAGACCCACAGTAACCATACATTATAGACTGAAATCACACACAAAATCTTTCACATCAAACCAAACAATAGTAGAGACCCACAGTAACCATACATTATAGAACTGAATCACACACAAAATCTTTCACATCAAACAAAACAATAGTAGAGACCCAGTAACCATACATTATAGAACTGAAATCACACACAAATCTTTCACATCAAAACCAAAACAATAGTAGAGACCCACAGTAACCATACATTATAGAACTGAATCACACACAAAATCTTTCACATCAAACCAAAGACAATAGTAAGACCCCAGTAACCATACATTATAGAACTGAAATCACACACAAAATCTTCACATCAAAACCAAAAACAATAGAGAGACCCACATAACCATACATTATAGAACTGAAATCACACACAAAATCTTTCACATCAAAACAAAAACAATAGTAAGACCCACAGTAACCATACATTATAGAATGAAATCACACACAAAATCTTTCACATCAAAACCAAAAACATAGAGAGACCCACAGTAACCATACATTATAGAACTGAAATCACACACAAAATCTTCACATCAAACCAAAAACAATAGAAACCCACAGTAACCAACATTATAGAACTGAAATCACACACAAAATCTTCACATCAAAACAAAAACAATAGAGAGACCACAGTAACCATACATTATAGAACTGAAATCACACACAAAATCTTTCACATCAAACCAAAAACAATAGAAGACCCACAGTAACCATACATTATAGAACTGAAATCAACACAAAATCTTTCACATCAAAACAAAAACAATAGAAGAGACCCACAGTAACCATACATTATAGAACTGAAATCACACACAAAATCTTTCACATCAAAACCAAAAACAATAGAGAGACCCACAGTAACCATACATTATAGAACTGAAATCACACACAAAATCTTTCACATCAAAACAAAAACATAGTAGAGACCACAGTAACCATACATTATAGAACTGAAATCACACACAAAATCTTTCACATCAAAACAAAAACATAGTAGAGACCCACAGTAACCATACATTAAGAACTGAAATCACACACAAAATCTTTCACATCAAAATCAAAACAATAGTAGAGACCCACAGTAACCATACATTATAGAACTGAAATCACACACAAAATCTTTCACATCAAACAAAAACAATAGTAAGACCACAGTAACCATACATTATAGAACTGAAATCACAAAACAATAGAGAGACCCACAGTAACCATACATTATAGAACTGAAATCACACACAAAATCTTTCACATCAAAACCAAAAACAATAGTAGAGACCCACAGTAACCATACATTATAGAACTGAAATCACACACAAAATCTTTCACATCAAAATCAAAAACAATAGTAGAGACCCACAGTAACCATACATTATAGAACTGAAATCACACACAAAATCTTTCACATCAAAACCAAAAACAATAGAAGAGACCCACAGTAACCATACATTATAGAACTGAAATCACACACAAAATCTTTCACATCAAAACCAAAACAATAGTAGAGACCCACAGTAACCATACATTATAGAACTGAAATCACACACAAAATCTTTCACATCAAAACCAAAAACAATAGTAGAGACCCACAGTAACCATACATTATAGAACTGAAATCACACACAAAATCTTTCACATCAAAACCAAAAACAATAGTAGAGACCCACAGTAACCATACATTATAGAACTGAAATCACACACAAAATCTTTCACATCAAAACAAAAACAATAGTAGAGACCCACAGTAACCATACATTATAGAACTGAAATCACACACAAAATCTTTCACATCAAAATCAAAGACAATAGTAGAGACCCACAGTAACCATACATTATAGAACTGAAATCACACACAAAATCTTTCACATCAAAATCAAAAACAATAGTAGAGACCCACAGTAACCATACATTATAGAACTGAAATCACACACAAAATCTTTCACATCAAAACCAAAAACAATAGTAGAGACCCACAGTAACCATACATTATAGAACTGAAATCACACACAAAATCTTTCACATCAAAACCAAAAACAATAGTAGAGACCCACAGTAACCATACATTATAGAACTGAAATCACACACAAAATCTTTCACATCAAAATCAAAAACAATAGTAGAGACCCACAGTAACCATACATTATAGAACTGAAATCACACACAAAATCTTTCACATCAAAACCAAAAACAATAGTAGAGACCCACAGTAACCATACATTATAGAACTGAAATCACACCACAAAATCTTTCACATCAAAACCAAAAACAATAGTAGAGACCCACAGTAACCATACATTATAGAACTGAAATCACACACAAAATCTTTCACATCAAAACCAAAAACAATAGTAGAGACCCACAGTAACCATACATTATAGAACTGAAATCACACACAAAATCTTTCACATCAAAATCAAAAACAATAGTAGAGACCCACAGTAACCATACATTATAGAACTGAAATCACACACAAAATCTTTCACATCAAAACCAAAAACAATAGAAGAGACCCACAGTAACCATACATTATAGAACTGAAATCACACACAAAATCTTTCACATCAAAATCCAAAACAATAGTAGAGACCCACAGTAACCATACATTATAGAACTGAAATCACACACAAAATCTTTCACATCAAAATCAAAAACAATAGAAGAGACCCACAGTAACCATACATTATAGAACTGAAATCACACACAAAATCTTTCACATCAAAACCAAAAACAATAGTAGAGACCCACAGTAACCATACATTATAGAACTGAAATCACACACAAATCTTTCACATCAAAACCAAAAACAATAAGAGACCCACAGTAACCATACATATAGAACTGAATCACACACAAAATCTTTCACATCAAAACCAAAACAATAGTAGAGACCCACAGTAACCATACATTATAGAACTGAAATCACACACAAAATCTTTCACATCAAAACAAAAACAATAGTAGAGACCCACAGTAACCATACATTATAGAACTGAAATCACACACAAAATCTTTCACATCAAAACCAAAAACAATAGTAGAGACCCACAGTAACCATACATTATAGAACTGAAATCACACACAAAATCTTTCACATCAAAACAAAAACAATAGTAGAGACCCACAGTAACCATACATTATAGAACTGAAATCACACACAAAATCTTTCACATCAAAACCAAAAACAATAGTAGAGACCCACAGTAACCATACATTATAGAACTGAAATCACACACAAAATCTTTCACATCAAAACCAAAAACAATAGTAGAGACCCACAGTAACCATACATTATAGAACTGAAATCACACACAAAATCTTTCACATCAAAACAAAAACAATAGTAGAGACCCACAGTAACCATACATTATAGAACTGAAATCACACACAAAATCTTTCACATCAAAACCAAAAACAATAGTAGAGACCCACAGTAACCATACATTATAGAACTGAATCACACACAAATCTTTCACATCAAAATCAAAAACAATAGTAGAGACCCACAGTAACCATACATTATAGAACTGAAATCACACACAAATCTTTCACATCAAAATCAAAACAATAAGAGGACCCACAGTAACCATACATTATAGAACTGAAATCACACACAAAATCTTTACACCAAACAAAAAAATAGAAGAACCCACATAACATACATTATAGAACTGAAATAACAAAAATTTTCACATCAAATCAAAACATAGTAGAGACCACAGTAACCATACATTATAGAACTGAAATCACCACAAAATCTTTCACATCAAAACAAAAACAATAGTAGAGACCCACGTAACCATACATTATAGAACTGAAATCACACACAAATCTTTCACATCAAAATCAAAAACATAGAAGACCCACAGTAACCATACATTATAGAACTGAAATCACACACAAAATCTTTCACATCAAAACAAAAACAATAGTAGAGACCCACAGTACCATACATTATAAACTGAAATCACACAAAAATCTTACACAAAACAAACAATAGTAGAGACCCACAGTAACCATACATTATAGAACTGAAAACAACACAAAATCTTTCACATCAAAACAAAAACAATAGTAGAGACCCACAGTAACCATACATTATAGAACTGAAATCACACACAAATCTTTCACTCAAAACCAAAAACAATAGAGAGACCCACATAACATACATTATAGAACTGAAATCAAACAAAATCTTTCACATCAAACAAAAACAATAAGAGACCCACATAACCATACATTATAGAACTGAAATCAACAAAAATATTCACACAAAACAAAAATAAAAGAACCACAGTAACCACATTATAGAACTGAAATCACACACAAAATCTTCACATCAAACCAAAAACAATGAGAGACCCACAGTAACCATACATTATAGAACTGAAATCAACACAAAATCTTTCACATCAAACCAAAAACAATAAAGAGACCAAGTAACCATACTTATAGAACTGAAATCACACACAAAATCTTTCACATCAAAACCAAAAACAATAGAGAGACCACAGTAACCATACATTATAGAACTGAAATCACAACAAATCTTCACATCAAAACCAAAAACAAGTAGAACCCACATAACATCATTATAGAACAAATCAACAAAAATCTTTCACATCAAAACAAAAACATAATAGAGACACACAAACATACATATAAAAACTGAAATCACACACAAAATCTATCATCACATCAAAACCAAAAACAATAGTAGAGACCACAGTAACATACATCATAAACTGAAATCACACAAAAATCTTTCACATCAAAACCAAAAACAATAGTAGAACCCACAGAACCATACATTAAGAACTGAAATCACACAAAATCTTTCACATCAAAATCAAAAACAATAGAAGACCCACAGTAACCATACATTATAGAACTGAAATCACACACAAAATCTTTCACATCAAAACAAAAACAATAGTAGAGACCACAGTAACCATACATTATAGAACTGAAATCACACACAAAATCTTTCACATCAAAACAAAAACAATAGTAGAGACCCACAGTATACCATACATTATAGAACTGAAATCAACACAAATCTTTCACATCAAACAAAAACATAGTAGAGACCCACAGTAACCATACATTATAGAACTGAAATCACACAAAATTTTCACACAAAATCAAAAACAATAGTAGAGACCCACAGTAACCATACATTATAGAACTAAATCACACAAACTTCACAAAATCTTCAAAATCAAAAACCAAAAAACAATAGAGAACACCACAAACCATACATTATAGAACTGAAATCAACACCAAAATCTTTCACATCAAAACCAAAAACAATAGTAGAGACCACAGTAACCATACATTATAGAACTGAAATCAACACAAAATCTTTCACATCAAAACCAAAAACAATAGTAAGAGACCCACAGTAACCATACATTATAGAACTGAAATCACACACAAAATCTTTCACATCAAAACAAAACAACAATAGTAAGAGACCCACAGTAACCATACATTATAGAACGAAATCACAACAAAATCTTTCACATCAAAACAAAAACAATAGTAAGACCACAGTAACCATACATTATAGAACTGAAATCACACACAAAATCTTTCACATCAAAATCCAAAAACAATAGTAGAGAACCACAGTAACCATCATTATAGAACTGAAATCACACACAAAATCTTTCACATCAAAACCAAAAACAATAGACAGAGACCCACAGTAACCATACATTTAGAACTGAAATCAACAAAAATCTTTCACATCAAAACCAAAAACAATAGAGAGACCCACAGTAACCATACATTATAGAACTGAAATCAACAAAAATCTTTCACATCAAAAACAAAAACAATAGTAGAGACCCACAGTAACCATACATTATAGAACTGAAATCACACACAAATCTTTCACATCAAAACCAAAAACAATAGTAGAGACCCACAGTAACCATACATTATAGAACTGAAATCACACACAAAAATCTTTCACATCAAAACCAAAAACAATAGAGAGACCCACAGTAACCATACATTATAGAACTGAAATCACCACAAAATCTTTCACATCAAAACAAAACAATAGTAGAGACCACAGTAAACCATACATTATAGAACTGAAATCACACACAAAATCTTTCACATCAAAACAAAAACAATAGTAGAGACCCACAGTAACCATACATTATAGAACTGAAATCACACACAAAATCTTTCACATCAAAACCAAAAACAATAGTAGAGACCCACAGTAACCATACATTATAGAACTGAATCACACACAAAATCTTTCACATCAAACCAAAAACAATAGAGAGACCCACAGTAACCATACATTATAGAACTGAAATCACACACAAAATCTTTCACATCAAAACCAAAAACAATAGTAGAGACCCACAGTAACCATACATTATAGACTGAAATCACACACAAAATCTTTCACATCAAAACAAAAACAATAGTAGAGACCCACAGTAACCATACATTATAGAACTGAAATCACACACAAATCTTTCACATCAAAACCAAAAACAATAGTAGAGACCCACAGTAACCATACATTATAGAACTGAAATCACACACAAAATCTTTCACATCAAAACCAAAAACAATAGAGAGACCCACAGTAACCATACATTATAGAACTGAAATCACACACAAAATCTTTCACATCAAACCAAAAACAATAGAGAGACCCACAGTAACCATACATTTAGAACTGAAATCACACACAAAATCTTTCACATCAAAACAAAAACAATAGTAGAGACCCACAGTAACCATACATTATAGAACTGAAATCACACACAAAATCTTTCACATCAAACAAAACAATAGAGAGACCCACAGTAACCATACATTATAGAACTGAAATCACACACAAAATCTTTCACATCAAAACAAAAACAATAGTAGAGACCCACAGTAACCATACATTATAGAACTGAAATCACACACAAAATCTTTCACATCAAAACCAAAAACAATAGTAGAGACCCACAGTAACCATACATTATAAACTGAAATCACACACAAAATCTTTCACATCAAAACCAAAAACAATAGTAGAGACCCACAGTAACCATACATTATAGAACTGAAATCACACACAAAATCTTTCACATCAAAACCAAAAACAATAGTAGAGACCACAGTAACCATACATTATAGAACTGAAATCACACACAAAATCTTTCACATCAAAACAAAAACAATAGTGAGACCACAGTAACCACATTATAGAACTGAATCAACAAAATCTTTCACATCAAAACAAAACAATAGTAGAGACCACAGTAACCATAATTATAGAACTGAAATACAACAAATCTTCACATCAAAATCAAAAACAATAGTAGAGACCACAGTAACCATACATTATAGAACTGAAATCACACACAAAATCTTTCACATCAAAACAAAAACAATAGTAGAGACCCACAGTAACCATACATTATAGAACTAAATCACACACAAAATCTTTCACATCAAACAAAAACAATAGAGAGACCACAGTAACCATACATTATAGAACTGAATCACACACAAAATCTTTCACATCAAAACAAAAACAATAGAGGACCCACAGTAACCATACATTATAGAACTGAAATCACACACAAAATCTTTCACATCAAAACAAAACAATAGTAGAGACCACGTAACATACATTATAGAACTGAAATCACACACAAAATCTTTCACATCAAAACCAAAAACAATAGTAGAGACCCACAGTAACCATACATTATAGAACTGAAATCACACACAAAATCTTTCACATCAAACCAAAAACAATAGTAGAGACCCACAGTAACCATACATTATAGAACTGAAATCACACACAAAATCTTCACATCAAAACCAAAAACAATAGAGAGACCCACAGTAACATACATTATAGAACTGAAATCACACACAAAATCTTTCACATCAAAACCAAACAATAGTAGAGACCCACAGTAACCATACATTATAGAACTGAATCACAACAAAATCTTTCACATCAAACAAAAACAATAGAGAGACCACAGTAACCATACATTATGAACTGAAATCACACACAAAATCTTTCACATCAAAACAAAAACATAGTAAGACCCACAGTAACCATACATTATAGAACTGAAATCACACACAAAATCTTTCACATCAAAACCAAAAACAATAGTAGAACCACAGTACCATACATTATAGAACTGAAATCACACACAAAATCTTTCACATCAAACCAAAAACAATAGAAGAGACCCACAGTAACCATACATATAGAACTGAAATCACACACAAATCTTTCACATCAAAACCAAAAACAATAGTAGAACTGAAATCACACACAAAATCTTTCACATCAAAACCAAAAACAATAGTAGAGACCCACAGTAACCATACATTATAGAACTGAAATCACACACAAAATCTTTCACATCAAAACAAAAAACAATAGTAGAGACCCACAGTAACCATACATTATAGAACTGAAATCACACACAAAATCTTTCACATCAAAATCCAAAAACAATAGTAGAGACCCACAGTAACCATACATTATAGAACTGAAATCACACACAAAATCTTTCACATCAAAATCAAAAACAATAGTAGAGACCCACAGTAACCATACATTATAGAACTGAAATCACACACAAAATCTTTCACATCAAAACCAAAAACAATAGTAGAGACCCACAGTAACCATACATTATAGAACTGAAATCACACACAAAATCTTTCACATCAAAACCAAAAACAATAGTAGAGACCCACAGTAACCATACATTATAGAACTGAAATCACACACAAAATCTTTCACATCAAAACCAAAAACAATAGTAGAGACCCACAGTAACCATACATTATAGAACTGAAATCACACACAAAATCTTTCACATCAAAACAAAAACAATAGTAGAGACCCACAGTAACCATACATTATAGAACTGAAATCACACACAAAATCTTTCACATCAAAACCAAAAACAATAGTAGAGACCCACAGTAACCATACATTATAGAACTGAAATCACACACAAAAAACTTTCACATCAAAACAAAAACAATAGTAGAGACCCACAGTAACCATACATTATAGAACTGAAATCACACACAAAATCTTTCACATCAAAATCAAAAAAAAATAGTAGAGACCCACAGTAACCATACATTATAGAACTGAAATCACACACAAAATCTTTCACATCAAAACAAAAACATAGTAGAGACCCACAGTAACCATACATTATAGAACTGAAATCACACACAAAATCTTTCACATCAAAACCAAAAACAATAGTAGAGACCCACAGTAACCATACATTATAGAACTGAAATCACACACAAAATCTTTCACATCAAAACCAAAGACAATAGTAGAGACCCACAGTAACCATACATTATAGAACTGAAATCAACATAAATCTTTCACTCAAAACAAATACAATAGTAGAGACCTCGTAACCATTAATTATAAACTGAAATCAACAAAATCTTTCATCAAATTTCAAAAATCAATAGTGAACACAGTAACCTAATTTTAATCTCTGTTATATATGTATATCATTATAATGATATCTTATAAATACAGATACAAAGAATTGCTGGAATGAGAAGGCTGTTATCCAAGCACTTGAAAACTTTGACAGCTGTAAGGCCAACAAATCTTTCATTCAATTCAGGAATGACATCAAAGAGATACAAAACCTCCCATATATGATCTGAAATGCCACAACTGGATGGAAATCTGCAAATAAAACCAAAAATAATGAACTTCTGAAGGCCTTAAATAAATAACAGTAATATTCTGATAATAGTATCAAATTTTCTATCTATAACTATAAACTGCCGAATTGAGATGGTAAAAACTTTAATAATGCATTACACATAAACAGTCTGGATGTTAAACAACATATCAATGGTAAAAGAACTTAATTAGACAACTGTTTGAATGATCCACAAGAAAGAACTGGTAAATAAGCTGCAGTGACAAGTGCACATGATGTGCTCGTATTGAAATTGTTGCAAAGATAAAATGGGATATTTAGAAGGCATTTAATCAAAAGCAAATAAAATGGCTCTGTAGAAAAAAAACTGCATGAGGATATGCTTAGAAATATAAAATATTGCTTCAAAAATGACTGGTCAAGTCCAATAACTCTTGAATGACAAAACAGAAAATTTTTAAAATCAAAAAAGGTCTATTAAAAATTTAGATTTGGCTTCAAGTTGGGTATTTTGGTTTTACTTATTTACCAATCCTAACAGCAGTGATAAATGTGTAGTACAAAAGAGAGCTATTACATGAAATCAAATAAAATGAGAATGTGTCTATTGGGCACAGATAACCCTGCTTGTAAATATGCATGAGTCAACTCCCACATACAGATGCAGGATACACGTTTTGTAATTATAAGAAGTCAAAAATTCAAATTTTCTTATATTGTATAATTGTTGTTTTTTTTTTAAATATATTTTTTGTCAACATTTGCATTTGAGAACAGTATAATTATAATGAAATATATTTGCATTTGAAAATGAATAAAATCCCCAAAACTTAAAGATGTTTAACATTGTGACAAGGGAGATAATAAAAACTTTTCTAACATAAACTGTGGCATGGGAGGTTAGGCCACATTTAAAAGAATTTCTGTTTCCCCTCCCCAGGTCTACCCCTTGTAAACAGACCAGGAAGGCAGGTTAATTTTTTTGTTTAACTGGATGTCATACATAATGTAGCATGGTCACATGAATGGTTTGACATGTCCAGTTGAGGCCACTTGATAAGTTGTTTGTGCTCAATTTGAGTGTATTCATTTAGATTATCAATCCTTCTGCCTTCAAGCACTTTTCAAAAACGGAAACACATTTTTTGGGGGGAATAAAAATAATTTTTGTTGTTGCAAATAATTTTTTGACCCAGGGGCTTATTTTTGACCCGGGTGGGAGAGGGGAAACAAACATATTTTTAATTTTGGCCTTACTGCACTTTTTTTAAAAGAGACATATAATTTTTTAAGTTAATAGATCAATAACTATCTAATGCATTAACAGTAAGTAAATTTTTAAAGATAAAATTGCAACATTGATGGTAATTAAATGCAGGGTCAACTGTCATTTCTTATTTATTTTTGTATACATTTATTATACATATAATAAATAAATTTCCAGAACTAAGGGATCTTCAATTTCACTATAATACTATACATAATGAATGTGATTTTAATAGAAATATATGATAAATATAGAATCTTCCACTGTGGATTCATTTATTTTTCATGAATTGAGGAAATCTCGCATTTTCATGGATATTTAATTTCGTGGTTTTGCCAAAGTCTGCATATTAACCAATGGTAAATTTGTAATCCTTGAACATTTGTTTACCTGTACCCAAGAAAATGGGTATCCCATGAATAATAATGAATCTGTTCCAGACCCTACGAGTATTTGGACGTAGCGTACGGTCGGACCGTATACGTATATTCGTACGGTCCGACATACGCGTACGGTCGGACCGTATGAGTTACGCGTACGGTCCAGCTGACCATACATGTTTTGGAATCATATGGGTTAAATGTTAACAAACATTTATCAAAATCTTTATTTTTAGTTATACAAATTGTTATTATTACAAATAGATGGATAAAGTGAATAAGCGAACAATTAAAATTAGATATTAAATTTTGTTTAATTTTATATCCGTGAATCCTATTTTGTTACTCTGGCCCAAGATGACACTTGCTTCCACAAGGAACGTCATATATTTTTAACATTAACATGTTTTGTTCATGCATGTTCCTTTGCATATGCATTTTTTGTAAAGTTTCTAAATATTCTAAAACAATTGTCCTCCCACATTATGTTTACTTCCGATAACTTCAATTTCAATGAGCAAACTGGCCGGTAATTAATGAATTACTGACATGCTAAGTACAGGAGATTAACAGATTAATAAGCCTGATTTTTTACAAATAGTTAAAATATTAAGTTTTTATTTCAATAACTATTCAACTTTTTATGTTAATTTGAGATATAAGTTATGTTGATCTGTTATATACATTTGTATCTAATAAACTTGACCAAATTCTTAATATAAGTCAGACCGTACGCGTACGGTCCGACCGTATGCGTATATTGAAAAAGTACGCATACAGTCCAGACCGTACGCGTACGGTCCAAATACTCATACGGTCTGGAACAAATCCACAGTTATACAAATTTATATGTAGAGTGGAGAAATATTGTATCGAAAGTGATAGAGTGGTAGAATCTCATTCAATAACAGTTTTAAGATGAATTATAAGCTAACTTAATCTTTTTTTTTCAATGACCTTAAAAATTTTTTATATGGCAATATCTGGCAAAATGGTCTAATTTTGTGATGTCACAAAACCAAATTTAATTTTGATCAATGATATACTGACATCAAGCAAACCACATGTTGATTGAAATTATCAACTGTTTGGGGAAAGTATTAAACAGTAAAGAGTAGAGAAAAGGGTGAACATATCCTTTTTCTATCTTGCAATGACTTCACAAATAACTGATTTTTGATCATAATAAATGAATTCATATCAAAAACTTTTACAGTTGTTCTAATGCTTATTTTTTGCATCCAATATAGTCGGCTATAGGGGAAACTTTCATTACACTGCAAAAAGGAAACACTTAAGCAGATTTACCCACCTGCCTATAAGATATGCCAATGGTATTGTTGCCAGTAGAAAGGAAAGGAATAATACAGCAGCAAACAAAGAGTTAGATCTAGATGTTCTGTAGGGTCGTACTGGCTGAACACAGTTTGTCAATAGGGATATCTGAAAAAAACAAAGAGTTAGATCTAGATGTTCTGTAGGGTCGTACTGGCTGAACACAGTTTGTCAATAGGGATATCTGAAAAAAACAAAGAGTTAGATCTAGATGTTCTGTAGGGTCGTACTGGCTGAACACAGTTTGTCAATAGGGATATCTGAAAAAACAAAGAGTTAGATCTAGATGTTCTGTAGGGTCATACTGGCTGAACACAGTTTGTCAATAGGGAAATCTGAAAAAACAAAGAGTTAGATCTAGATGTTCTGTAGGGTCATACTGGCTGTACACAGTTTGTCAATAGGGAAATCTGAAAAAACAAAGAGTTAGATCTAGATGTTCTGTAGGGTCGTACTGGCTGAACACAGTTTGTCAATAGGGATATCTGAAAAAAACAAAGAGTTAGATCTAGATGTTCTGTAGGGTCGTACTGGCTGAACACAGTTTGTCAATAGGGAAATCTGAAAAAACAAAGAGTTAGATCTAGATGTTCTGTAGGGTCATACTGGCTGTACACAGTTTGTCAATAGGGAAATCTGAAAAAACAAAGAGTTAGATCTAGATGTTCTGTAGGGTCTTACTGGCTGTACACAGTTTGTCAATAGGGAAATCTGAAAAAACAAAGAGTTAGATCTAGATGTTCTGTAGGGTCATACTGGCTGTACACAGTTTGTCAATAGGGATATCTGAAAAAACAAAGAGTTAGATCTAGATGTTCTGTAGGGTCGTACTGGCTGTACACAGTTTGTCAAAAGGGATATCTGAAAAAAGTATGAAAATGTAGTACATGTATTTAGAAAGATATAGAGTCTCCTTTCTAGTTGCTATGTAGTTATTATCATAAAATATAATAAAATTTGACAAAAATATTTGCAGGTGAATAGTGTTTCGTATAATTGAAGAAATCACATATGACCTTTGCCATGGACAAAATGTACATCATCTTAACCATTGAAACATCAATGACCTATCAAACAGCTTTATGAAAATGTTGTAAAGTATCATAAATCTGGATAAGCCAATAAAACTAACAAAGTTTTTGTATCATTTTTTTCTTATCACACTCTGTAGGTTGCATTTCTGTAAATATTGACAATGCAATTTCCCATAGGAACTCCTTTTACGGCTAAAACTGTACCACTTTTACTATGAAGTTTTGAAAAAAATCTTATCCTAGAATTGAAAGTTCATATGCACCACAATTTTTTTCAAAGGTCAAAATATAGGGCTGTGCGGCATATTTTCAACGTTTATATGCCCTGAACTTCGCAGAGTTTAAACTTACACTAATTTTCTTAACTACCCCTACCTCGAATGAAAGGTTACCACAGATTTCAATGTAAACAATATGCACGTGTTTATTTACTGGTAACATTCCCAAGTTCTGTCTCTGCGATATGGAACACAGAGAGCATAACTGGGAACCAGTATGTAAACAAAATGAATTTTCTATGAATATTCAATTACTCCCCAAAAGAGGCGTGTTTTGAGAAACAGCTGTATTTACAAAGTGCAACCTATACAGACATTTATTCAAATAGAAAACTCTCTAAAATCAGTTTTTCTCACATTAATACTCATTTATCAGAATTAAAGTCTTAAAGAAATCACTGTGTATACTCAAAGTTTTTCTTTACTATACATTTTATACCCCTTCCCCTGTTTCAATTTTTTAAAGAATTTGAAAACAAGACTTTAATTATTGCCAGCTTACCCTATTTGCATATTTTCTGATAAAAAAATGCCTAGAACCTGTTTAAAACTGTTTTGATAACATATTGAAAGCATATCAGAATATCATAAATGTAATGTTTAGCAGTAATCATTACAACATTCAAGATTATATAAAGTTTCCAATCCAGCCTCTATCTCCAGTCCACATCTTACTGTATGCCTATTTGTCAATTAAAGAACACATTTTCTGCCTCAAATGGTCAATTTAGAATTCTTGTCACAACAGTATCATCTTTAACCATATATCTGACACAATTTAGCTACTATATATACTAGAAGTGTTCAAACAAAGCCATATTTGCAATAGTTGTATGTATGCAGATACCAGTCTGAGATATAAATTCACTTAAAATGTTGTAGAGATGACTGCTAACATTTGATTTTTGCATAACTTCCAAGCATAGTTATTGTTTTTTATATCAAGAACTTTAAAATCATAAAATCATAGCATTTACAAGTTAAATTATTTGTTTTATGACCCAGGGGGTAGGTAATTTTCTATGTTTCTTGCCCCTGGGGCCTCAAATTTCCTAAATAATTCTGCTGTTTCTAGCAATTTGGAATATTTAGTACATATTCAGGATAGAACACACTATTGTAAGTTTTCTTGAGATATTTTTGTTTTTCTAGCTTGTATTTATTATGCCGTGGTGACAAAAAAGCTGATTTAGGTGTTGCGGCTTACTTTTGGGTTATCGTAAGGACACAAATACCCCATAAATAATATTCAGGAAGGATCTATGAGTTTCAATGACTGCGAAGAGTAAATATAAGCACTTCTTAACAATTTAACTTACAAATATGCAAATATTATGATTTAATTTTGTATCCAGGACTTTAAGTAAACTATGCATACTGTAAACTGTGAATTTATGCTGAGTCATCATATTTAAGGCCCAGGATTCTATCAATCTTCATTAAATATTTATAAAACTTCTTATTTGAGTTAATTTCTTTAAAATCTGTGAAATAAAGCAAATTTGGTTAAATTCTGAATGTTCCCTTTTTTCACCCTATATAGGTTGCATTTCTGTAAATATTGACAATGCAATTTCCCATAGGAACTCCTTTTACGGCTAAAACTGTACCACTTTTACTATGAAGTTTTGAAAAAAATCTTATCCTAGAATTGAAAGTTCATATGCACCACAATTTTTTTCAAAGGTCAAAATATAGGGCTGTGCGGCATATTTTCAACGTTTATATGCCCTGAACTTCGCAGAGTTTAAACTTACACTAATTTTCTTAACTACCCCTACCTCGAATGAAAGGTTACCACAGATTTCAATGTAAACAATATGCACATGTTTATTTACTGGTAACATTCCCAAGTTCTGTCTCTGCGATATGGAACACAGAGAGCATAACTGGGAACCAGTATGTAAACAAAATGAATTTTCTATGAATATTCAATTACTCCCCAAAAGAGGCGTGTTTTGAGAAACAGCTGTATTTACAAAGTGCAACCTGTACAGTGTCATACCAGAAATATCTTTTCTTGCAAGAAATGGATAACAGGCCACAGTCATAAGTGCAATTTTATTAGCAAATCTTTGATGGTGGACTCTATTGAAGGCTTTTGAAAAGTCTATAAGAAAAAAATCAATTTGAGTGTCAAAATCTTGGACACTGATAATGAGTTGGGTCTCACTAGACCTTTAACACCTAAACTCCTGTTTAATGTCATTTAGTTATTTTTGAATCAGTGTAGAATGTTTATAAAATAGCATTATATTTGGTACAGTTGGAATAATAAAACAAACAATAAATTTTGGGTAAATCCATAAACATACCTTTCTGACATAAAAGAAGATAAAACATTTCAGAAATCCTAATATTGGGGTCAGTGGACAGAAAAACAGTCCCATCCTGCAATATACAATAGTCATAATATATATATATATTATGTATCAGAATGCAAGCTTTTTTTATAATCTAGTCATCTAGTCACATTATTTGCAATAATTTCTGAATTTACAGTACACAATCATAAGTTACCAGTATAATATGTATTATGCTTTTAGTCCATACTAATATTTGTAATGTTTTAGTATATTTCACTGAATATCTTACAAAGAACAATTTTTCAAAACTCCTGATAATTGAAATATTTTTTTATCTGTTCAAAGGGTAGGTATTTTAAGTCTCAATTCAAATTCTGAATTTTTTAGAGATCGTTTAAACGGTAGGTAATTTAAGTCCCAATTCAAATTCTGATTTTTTAGAGACCTTTGTTCTCAGGTATCAGACTAACTTACAAGAAAGAATTGAAACTTAAATTTATGCTCGTTTTTTTTCAAATTACAATGCTCAATTATGCAGATGCATTTCCTTTTCTCAACAGAAATATAACTTTTAACTTAAAAATTGTGTACATACCAGCACAAAGTCTGTGAATAAACAATATCTAATACAACTTTAGGCAGATCAAATTCTTGTTGTCCTACCATGTTCACTAGTTTGTTTGTATTGTGAAACTTCTTGTATATGATTCTAAAATGTAAAAAATAAAATAAAGTGTCAAGTTCAATAAAGTGCAATAATGTTCTAATAAAGACTTATACACTTTGCACATACCACTAAACCAACAAAATGTACACTCAAAAACTCCACTGTTTGTTAAACAATAAGAATTCTATCTTTTTTAGTCTAGTTGAAGCAGGGTGAACAAACATACAGCATCTTCTCATCATAGGCAGATTTAGGGGGAGGGGCAGGTGGCCTGCCAGGCCTCCCATTTTGAAGGGGGAAATTTGGATGATTATATAGGGAATCACTGAAGCATGTTGGAGTGGGCCCCCACTTATGAAAATTTCTGGATCTGCCACTGCTTTTTTATATCTAAAATACTGTATAACATTTACAGTTATCATCATGAATATGTAAGATATGCTAGCCATCAAGCAAACAATTAATCAATCAAACTGTGTTACAGTAAAAAAAACTATCAATATTATTTTTCAAGGACTTTATCAGTTCCCTGTCTTTTTTTCATGGAAAATCATCTCCTTACAAATCTCAAAGCATAAAAAATAGTGCACAGTTTTAAATTTGAAAGAAGAAAACTTGATCCTTTTAAACCGCTTTATATACAAAATCATAACTGTTTTTACCTTCTTGGAAACTCTACCACAAATGTAATGATTACACCAACTAGAAAGTCTAGAATGATCAATTTGTATATTTGCTGTCCTACATAAGTCTCCCAACACTGTAAAACACACCAAGAATGCAGTTTTTATATAAAATATATACCACAATATATATCTGAATGAAATGCTTTAAATTTACATCATTGATTTAAACAATATCCCTAATGTGCCTTAAAGAGAAGAACAGAATTATCATATGTAGAAAAAATCTTTGTGCAATGATATTATGGACATGCTTCTATTTTAAATACTTGTTACTGGGCTTCAATATTTGTGCTGTTTTGAAGAGCAAAGGATCATACAAAATATAAAAACTTCAGGGTTATCAAATCCTTTTATGGGAATTTCATTGTGTGAAAAAAAAGGGACTTTACATTTGGAACAGCTTTGACTTATGTTATTTTGGAGTTTGCTAAATTGGGTAAAATTGAATTTTGCATGGATCCCAAAATATTTAATCACATATGTGTAAATATATCATCTTCCAAACCCACCAGGGATTGAAGAAAATGTAATCATAGATTATTGTCTTTCATCTCCAGAAGATTGATTTTCTCACTAGAGACAATACGGCAAAAGTGAGAAAAACAATGGAGTTGAGATGACCAATGATAATCGTTTTTAGCTATTTTATGAACAACTACGTTATAAGTTTCATTGACAACAGACATGTGCACCGTTAGTTTCCAGAGATATTTTTTTATATCACTCTAAGGCAATTATCAGTCAGTAAGATCAAAAGAAAATTTTGTAAAATAGCGATAATAGCCTATAAATGTATGAAAATTGCTCGTGATATTTGATGCAACACACAAATTCATGAGAAGTACGTTATATAAACCTTTATACTGGTTGTGCCTTGTTGGTTTTGATCAGTGACTTCCCATCTTTGATTTCCACAATCTGACCTATAACTATCAGCAGGGGAAGCAATGACACGGTACAATGATCCTATCAAAATCCCAAGTGAGGCTAATCGTAGTAATATAATCCTAAAAAAGGAGAAGAAAATATAGAATTCGTTTTTAGAAGTGCATGTACAAACAAAAAAATCTTGTTGTCGATTGTTTATGTGTTACATTATTTGTTTTTAGTTTTCTCTTTTGAATTGTTTTACATTGTCATTTCGGGGCCTTTTATAGCTGACTATGTGGTATGGGCTTTGCTCATTGTTAAAGGCCATATGGTGATCTGTAATTGTTAATTTCTGTCTTTTGGTCTTTTAATAAGATTTTATAACACAGTCACAATATGAATTATTTTCCAGAATTCTAAAGCTAAAAATAAGACCATAATCATGAAAAGTGGTGATAACATATATAAGGTTTTGCAATATCAAAAACTATTGCTAGAAAAATAATAACCATGAATTTTCATTACAGATGAAATAAATACAGTGACCTGATTCTGTTATTTGCATTTATGATTTTTATATTAGAAAAGCTTAGTTCAAACTTTAAGATGAGAGATTGGCAACAAAATTAGTGATGTATTAGTTATGTTTATAATGAATTAGTATCCCTCCTACTGGAAGGGTGAGTGGTAAAACATATAGTTATTCATATAATAATGGAACAACATTTTTATCTGACATGACTAATTTCCAGGCCTTCTCTGTACGAACCTTAATAAAGTTATTCGAATCTCAAACACAGGTGTATAGTCTTCGTATGTTACTAGCTTGTTGAATATCAAAGGTACTACTACATTCAAAAGTGTTATAGTAATGGATGGCATGTACTGAATTAAGGCTTCAACAATGACATTGACTTTAGAAGAATCATTTTTCTGTAGCTGTAAAACAAAATAAGATATTTAAGTGATTAAAAAATAGAGGCATTTTTTTCATGTAAAAACTGTACATAGATTAATACTTGAAAAAATGGAAAGCATCATTCCTATAAAAATATAAAATAGGGTGGCACATTGACATTTTGTAAGAGAGGTTTTGTAAAAATATAAAAATACAAACAGTGGTAGCTACAGATATTATAATAATTTGTATCCATTTTGTAGGCATAAGAAAGGCTCCTTTTTTCACAGGGAAATAATTTACTTGTATTATATGGAAGAATAGCTGCAAATGGTATTGAAATATTCTTTGAAATTTTAAAGTTTTGTCACTGGTTTCGAAGAAATTATTAATCCTCTTAAATCTAAAGGTATGGCAAACTCTAAAATCATTTGGGTTATAATGGACAAAAGTTACAATAAATTTTCTACTACTAATTTGAAATTTTAAAATCACAGTATGTCAGAGAAATTTTCATTTTCTTTCATTTTCAAATTTCTGGTTGTTAGCTTTTGCTTTTTGCAAAAAAGTATTAATCATTAGAGATGTGCAAAACATTTTAAATTGATTGCCACTTGGTTGAGCATAACAATCGTTAAACTCACTGAAATTGATCTCTAATCCTTTTGGCAAGGGGGCAAGCAGTGTTTTTCTTAATTGAAATTATATCTCTTAGGTTTAATTTTTAAGTTTTTGAATTCATAGATTCTTTCTTGTCTATGTACATACTGGGTATTAAGATTGAATCTTTCATTGATTGATTGATAGTTAGTTGCTTAAAAGTGGCTGTACATTTCAATACTTATTGTCAATGAATACTGAATCAAAGCAGGGCTCTTATTATCTAGTGGATTGAAGGAAGTAAAAACACATATCCAAAAATAACTGTCACTCTATAATAACTCAATATAACCTAAAACAAAAAGTAGATGTTCAGCAGATTGGAAAAGCCCTATCACGTTATAAACGATCACTGTAAGATTGAAAAAAAGACTTTAATATTGATATGGCCTACAAAAGATGCATTACTCTGAAAAAGAAAAAAAAATGCCTTCCAAAGAATTATTACCTCTAACATCTTTTCATTTGTGTAGAAAATCAGGTACAAAGATCCACCCAAGGCAGCTATAACAAATATATTAACAGCTGTTCTAATGAGGTAAAGTTTGATCTTATCTTTCAGGGTAAGACTTTGTTTCCTCCAAACTAATCTCTGTGTGTCCAAGTCTCCCTTAAATGAAAAATATAACATGTAATTTCATCTTTCATTGCATTCTATATGCATATAAGGAATTAGTATTTTATCTTGATAGTTCAAACACCTTCCAAATATTGAGAATACTCTAGTCATCAGATAATGAGATATATAGTTAGTTACTGATGATAGATAGGAATATATGAACACCTAAAGCATTGTATGTGACGGACATTAAGCTTCAATAAAGATAAGATTTTTCATGAAATTATTATATTCCAGATCACTACATGCAAGATACAACATCAGAAATTCATGCAACATATGAATAATGTTTTGTCTATTTACTCTATTACATCTTTGTTATCTTTTAAATTTATGTTATAATGCATGAGTTTTGACATTACTAACTTCAGAAATTTCCTGTTTGAATAAGAAGACTTTAAAATTTTCGACTGTTTCTTCTGTATTATTCTTAAATGGACCATTTCTAGCTTATCACTTCTTAACATTCATAATAGCATAACTTTAATAATTGACATCACAATAGAATGACCCATAAACTGTCAATATGTAACATAAAATGGTTCAATTAGCTGTTGTCTCATCCAATGTAACAACAAAACTTTTGTCCATGTTATATCTAAAATATGGCTTTAAAATAGTTACTTTTTTATTTTATTTTTCTTGTGTCAAAGTACATCTTTTTTTTTGTTTTGAAAGCTTTTACTACTTGAAAATTGTATCTTTCCTCAAAATATGATTTTTTTTATGTAAGATAAATTTTACTCTTTTAGTACTGGTAAATTAAAGTTCCTGTACTATGTAATCCTACCTTCAATCTGTATAACTTTTTTTAAGATACCTTCAACTCTTGAAGAAAGTTTTGATGTCTCCTTTTAGCAGCTTTTTTGTCATTTATACAGAAATCCCAACCTCCACAGAAAACTTTGTTAGTGTACTGGTTTACTGTGCTGTCTTTGTTCATAACTCCTTGTTTGATACCTTTCCCTGTACTAACAAAAAAAATATCAGTTCACATTTCATGTTTAACAAGATTTGTTTTTGCAATTGATATATTTCAAATTAAGGATTTTGCGATTTTTGTCAGATTTCCGGAATCCTCTGGTTTTATCCATTTGAATGCATAAACAATTGTTGCCCATTGACCCCCATTTTTCTTTTTATAAATCTATTACATGTATAATTATAAGCCATCTGTAAAAGTCTTATAAAATCATTGTTATTTTCTAATTGTTTTTGAGAACTTTAACTTGTCAATAATAAAGCTATGAAAAATCAGAGGGAACATTTTCCAGCCAAAATTTCAATGGCTAATATCTCGAAAACAAGCACATTGACCTATATTTTATTTGGCTTTTTTTGTTTCCTTTATTAATCCCCTATCAATATTTACTAGTGTTATGAAAAGCTTGTTATTTTGAAACTGAGTAGCCAACCTCTTTTAAAAGTGGTCTGGTTGGTGTTGGTTGCTGTCTGTTATATTTGTTTTTGTCCATTGAAAAACCAGGCAGTGGACGGCACATGACATATTTTGTTTTCAAAATTTTTTCATCTATTTCATATCACAAATTCATTCTTTCTCAAAGTTAAATTGTGTTTTTATATTAACTGCAACAAATAAAGAGAAAAAAATACATAGAAAGCACTGAAAATTCATTGAAAAGGGGAGATAACTCTTCATTTTGTACAAAATTTTGTTGCATTGTTAGTGCACTTTAAAATCATTTTCTGAGCCATCCACTGTTGATTCAACAATATCTTTGACATATATATCCTTTGTATGATATAAACATTGCATTGGAACCAAAAATTCAGTGGGAAAAAATTGTTGTGCAACCCATATCATTGGATTTGCCTGATATTTACTTGGACAGCCTCTTTAAAATAATTGCATGTTTTAGTTATAATATTAATCAGCTTTTTGATTTTTTCTTTGGAATTATGTTTCATTTTGTCATATATAGGCCTTTTATATCTTATGGAACAGTATAGGTTTTGCTTATAGTTGAAGGTAGTAAGTCGACCTGTAATTGTTCAGATATTGTCCTTTTATCGGTTGATAGTTGAATCATTTTGTAATCATACTACATCTCCTTATTTTTATTTCAAATAATCTTCTCTCATCATGACATCAACACTTTTTTTTTTATTGAGGAGACAAGAATGTCAAAGCTAATTTTTTTTTATATATAAAACTTAAGCAAATAATGAAAGTCTTGACTTATATGTTTAAACCCCAATTTGCCTCAAGAACAAATAATTGCTGAAGAGATTGAACAATATGTGGTTCAAATTTCGACCAGCAAGAAATATTTAAGGGAGATAATTCAAAATATATCAAAGTAAAAAGCTGTGCTTACTTTCTAACAATTAGGAAGAAGCTAATTAAGAAAGATCCTCCTGTGGCCAACAAGTAGGCCAAACTCATATTATATGTCTTTTCATTCTCTAACAATGTCTTGTTTTGATAAGCACCATAAAACAGGACAGTCTGCTCCATCCAGCCCTGCAATACACATAAAAAAAATCATATTAGCAACACGCAATACAAGATTGACACTAAATAAACATTAACAACTTTGTGGTTCTTGGTAAGGTTTGTTTTGCTTAATCATTATTTTCTCTGTAGTGGTCTGTGAACTTTTGTCTTTTTAAGGTCTTTCCCCTACGTGAGGAAAGACCTTATTGTTTTTCTAATGTTTTTAAGGTCTTTCCCCTACATGGGAAAGACCTTATTGTTTTTCTAATGTTTTTTTTTCTTTTTCTTTTTTTTTTTCTTTTTTTTCTTCCAACATTTTTTTGACATGCCCGCTTCTTGTTTCTGTTGAAGTTATTAAGACAAAATATGGACCATTGATAGACCTCATCATGAAGTTTAATCAAATGACCCTGTTAAGGATTTCATCATCCTCTTTAGAAGTTATCTCCCTTTTATTGATTTTTTTCAACACGGCACCCCCTTGTTGTTTTTAAAGATATCATGACATTATATGAACAATAGGTAGATCTCATCATGATTTATTACCATATGAGGTTGAATAGGATTTCATTGTCCCCTATGAGAGTTATATCCCCTTGAAACAATTTCTTTCCTTTGCATTTTTCTCAAAAAGTATAAGAGATAGAATTGATTTGAAAACGGCAACATGTACAGGAACAGATGGCAATGTTAATGAACATATACAATCATTTTGTTATTAACCTTTATAAGGAGTTATTCCCCTTGAAAAATTGTGTTCAATTTTAGAAAAATTGTATTTCCAGATCCGGAAGTCGTAGAGACTTGGGACCTTCACCAATAATCTTTAATTCATGTGACCTTTAATATGCACCCAAGGTCAAAGGTCACAGAGTGCAAAATAAAATTACGCTGCAATTTCAAGCTTACATATTAGGAAAACGATAAGACTTTGCTGCATACATACAGCGTATAAAATGTTCCTCTCAACGAGCTCTACATTATATATTATAAGCCCATAAAGGTCCGACCGTCTGTTCAAAAGTTAGAACGGGATGATTCTTAAAAGTATAGTATTTTGTGTATATCTTTTTAAAGGTAACAGATATCAACCTACTATAAACTGCAAAGATGATCAGTAATTCAAGACCTTCAATTTGAGGTCAATGTCAGGTCATGATGAAATTTCATCTTGACCTTCACAGTATACTATGACCTTGACCTTGTGATATTTGAAAAGTCAAGTGGTACTGAGTTGAATGGTGCTACTCCCATGTCTCTACGACTTCCGGTTCTTGAGTTTTGTATTGCATCATATATTTGATGATTAATTGTGACCTTGGTGAACTTTGAAATTGTCCCAATTCTTTTTCTGTAATGTTGTCCTTCAACTGTAGATCATTTATCATTTAACAGATTTGATATATCTATTGTCGTTGTAGAGATAATGCAGTTTGAAGTTTTGCGAGGGGAGGCATGTATTTTTGAATTAACAAGAGCTTACCACTTAAAATGTTTTAGAAATTGAAGAGGTTAACATAGTTACATGTTTGACCAAATACCAAAAACATTCCATGGAAAAAAACACCAAAAAATCAATTTGAAATTTTCAAGTTTTGCATTTACTTTGTAAGTTTCATAACTTCTATTTATATAGTTGATATTGCATCATTTTTGGCATTTTGTCAAATGGGGTCATCTGATATATCAAATTGAAGGTCTTAATGAACTCTACTTAAAAATGAAAATTTTAAACCCCCTTTTCATCCCAGGGGGACGGGTGGGGTCATTTAGTGCAAACATTCAAATTTCTCAGATGGTAAGGTTGTCGCATATCAAATGAAAGAACATAAAGCGTACATTTCAAATTTCAAATTGACGTCTCCCAAAAATGGGTTGGATGGGGTCATTGAGTGCAAAAGATAAATGTTCTTTTAAGGTAGGGTTGTTGTATATCAAATGAAAGGTCATGATGTGTACATTAGAAATATCAAATTCCCGACCTCCAAAAATTAGTTGGATAGGGTAATTAGGTGCAAAAATCAAACTTTTTTAGAACATGGTGTTGTCGCATATCAAATGAAAGCTCATCTACTCTGTTCCATATATCATAATTCCGATCTCAAAAATGTAGGCGGATGAGTTCATTAAGTGTAAAAAGCGAAAAGTTTCAGAAGGTATGCTTGTCGTATATCAAACGAAAGGTCTTACAAAGTACAATACGAAAACATCAATTTTACAGGAAAGACCTTTCAATTGTTTTACAAACAATTGAGATACTAGTTTTTTCTTTTTCTTTTTCTTTTTTTCTTTTTTTTCTTCCAACATTTTTTTGACATGCCCGCCTCTTGTTTCTGTTGAAGTTATTAAGACCAAATATGGACCATCGCTAGACCTCACCAAGATGTATTACCAAATGACCTTGTTAAGGATTTCATCATCCCCTTTAAGAGTTATCTCCCTTTTATTGATTTTTTTCAACATGGCCCTCCCTCGTTGGTTTTAAAGATATTGTGACCTTTATTGGACATAATGTAGATCTCGTCATGATGTATGACCATGTGAGCCTGAATAGGATTTCATCGTCCCCTATGAGAGTTATATCCCCTTGAAACAATTTCTTTTCTTTGCATTTTTCTTAAAAAGTATAAGAGATAGAATTGATTTGAAAACGGCATTATGTACAAGAACAGATGGCAATGTTAATAAACATGTACAATCATTTTGTTATTAACCCTTATAAGGAGTTGTTCCCCTTGAAAAATTGTACATAATTTTAGAAAAATTGTATATCGAGAACTAAATGTCGTAGAGACTTGGGACCTTCACCAATAATCTTTAATTCATGTGACCTTTAATATGCAGTCAAGGTCAAAGGTCACTGAGTGCAAAAAAAAATTACGCTGCAAATTCAAGCTTACATATTAGGAAAACGATAAGACTTTGCTGCATACATACAGCGTATAAAATGTTCCTCTCGACGAGCTCTACATTTTATATGATAAGTCAAAAAATGTCCGACTGTCTGTTCAAAAGTTACAACAGGATGATTCTTAAAAGTATAGTATTGTATGTATATCTTTTTAAAGGTAACAGATATCAACCTACTATACACAGCAAAGATGATCAGTAATTCAAGACCTTCAATTTGAAGTCAATGTCAGGTCATGATGAAATTTCACCTTGACCTTCAATTTATACTATGACCTTGACCTTGTGATATGTGAAAGGTCAAGTGGTCTTGAGTTGAATGGTGGTAGTCCCATGTCTCCACGACTTCCGGTTCTCAAGTTTGATATTGCATCATATATTTGATGATTAATTGTGACCTTGGTGAACTTTGAAATTGTCCCAATTTCTTCTCTACAATGTTGTGCTTCAACTGCAGATCATTTATCATTTAACAGATTTGAGATATCTATTGTCATTTTAGAGATAATGCAGTTTGAAGTTTTGCGAGCGGAGGCACGTATTTCTGAATCAACAAGAGATTAACACTTAAAATGTTTTAGAAATTAAAGAGGTTAACATAGTTATATGTTTGACTAAATACCAAAAATATTCCATGGAAAAAAACACCAAAAAAATCAATTTGAAATTTTCAAGTTTTGCATTGACTTTGTAAGTTTCATAACTTCTATTTATATAGTTGATATTGCATCATTATTTGCACTTTGTCAAATGGGGTCATCTGATATATCAAACTGAAGGTCTTAATAAACTCTACTTAAAAGTGAAAACTTTAAACCCCTTTTCATCCCAGGGGGACGGGT
The DNA here is from genome assembly GCA_019925275.1 of Mytilus edulis. Taxonomy (NCBI): domain Eukaryota; kingdom Metazoa; phylum Mollusca; class Bivalvia; order Mytilida; family Mytilidae; genus Mytilus; species Mytilus edulis. The sequence goes on along the minus strand of CM034356.1, from coordinate 86,245,981 downwards.
GGGGTCATTTAGTGCAAACATTCAAATTTCTCAGATGGTAAGGTTGTCACATATCAAATGAAAGAACATAAAGCGTACATTTCAAATTTCAATTTGACGTCTCCCAAAAATGGGCTGGATGGGGTCATTGAGTGCAAACAATAAATTTTCTTTTAAGATAGGGTTGTTATATATAAAATGAAAGGTCATGATGTGTACATTTGAAATATCAAATTCCCGACCTTCAAAAAATAGTTAGATGGGGTTATTAAGTGCAAACATCAAACTTTCTAGTTTTTTTTTTTTTTTTTCATCCAGCATTTGTTTAACATGGCCTCCCCTTGTTTCTATTGGAGTTATCAAGACCAAATATGGACCATCGGTAGACCTCATCATGAAGTATTACCAGATGAGGCTGTGTAGGATTTCATCATCCCCTTTAGAAGTTATCTCCGTTTTATTGTTTTTTTTTCGACATGCCCCCCCCCCCCCCCTCGTTGTTTCTGAAGATATCATGACCTTATTTGGACAATAGTTAGATCTCATCATGATGTGTTACCATATGAGGCTGCTAAGGATTTCATCATTCCCTATGAGAGTTATGTCCCCTTGAAGCAATTTCTTTCTTTTACATTTTTCTCAAAAAGTATTCAAGACAGAATCGATTTGAAAACGGCAACATGTACAGGACCAGATGGCAATGTTAATTAACATATACAATCATTTTGTTGTTAACCCTTATAAGGAGTTATTTCCCTTGAAAAAATATAAACAATTTTTGAAAAATTGTATCTCAAGAACCGGAAGTCGTAAAGACTTGGGACCTACACCAATAATCTTAAGTTCATGTGACCTTTATTTTGCACCCAAGGTCAAAGGTCACCGAATGCAAAAAAAAATTAAGCTGCAATTTCAAGCTTTCATATTAAGAAAACGATAAGAGTTTGCTGCATACTTACAGCGTATAAAATGTTTCTCTCGACGAGCTCTACATTTTATACACTTAGCTCAAAAGATTCCGACTGTCTGTTCAAAAGTTACGACGGGATGATTCTTAAAAGTATAGTATTGTGTGTATATCTTTTTAAAGGTAACAGATATCAACCTACTATAAACTGCAAAGATGATCAGTAGTTCATGACCTTCAATTTGAGGTCAATGCCAAGTCATGATGAAATTTCACCTTGACCTTCACATTTTACTATGACCTTGACCTTGTAATATTTGAAAGGTCAAGTAGTTCTGAGTTGAATGGTGATAGTCCCATGTCTCTACGACTTCCGGTTCTCAAGTTTTGTATTGCATCATACATTTGATGATTAATTGTGACCTTGGTGAACTTTGAAATTGTCCCAATTCTTTTTCTATAATGTTGTCCTTCAACTGTAGATCATTTATCATTTAACAGATTTGAAATATCTATTGTCGTTTTAGAGATAATGCAGTTTGAAGTTTTTCGAGCGGAGGCATGTATTTCTGAATCATCAAGAGCTTACCACTTAAAATGTTTTAGAAATTGAAGAGGTTGACATAGTTATATGTTTGACCAAATACCAAAAACATTCCATGGAAAAAAACACCAAAAAATCAATTTGAAATTTTCAAGTTTTGCATTGACTTTGTAAGTTTCATAACTTCTATTTATATAGTTGATATTGCATCATTATTTGCACTTTGTCAAATGGGGTCATCTGATATATCAAATTGAAGGTCTTAATAAACTCTACTTAAAAATGAAAATTTAAAACCCCCTTTTCATCCCAGGGGGACGGGTGGGGTCATTTAGTGCAAACATTCAAATTTCTCAGATAGTAAGGTTGTCATATCAAATGAAGGAACATAAAGCGTACATTTCAAATTTCAAATTGACGTCTCCCAAAAATGGGTTGGATGGGGTCATTGAGTGCAACAAATAAATGTTCTTTTAAGGTAGGGTTGTTGTATATCAAATGAAAGGTCATGATGTGTACATTTAAAATATAAAATTCCCGAACTCCAAAAATTAGTTGGATAGGGTTATTAAGTGCAAAAATCAAACTTTCTAGAACATGGTGTTGTCGCATATCAAATGAAAGAACATAAATCGTACATTTCAAATTTCAAATTGACGTCTCCCAAAAATGGGTTGGATGGGGTCATTGAGTGCAAAACTTAAATTTTCTTTTTAGATAGGGTTGTTGTATATCAAATGAAAGGTCATGATGTGTACATTTGAAATATCAAATTCCTGACCTCCAAAAATAAGTAAGATAGGGTTATGAAGTGCAAAACTCAAACTTTCTAGAACATGGCGTTGTCACATATCAAATGAAAGCTCATCTACTCTGTTCCATATATCATAATTCCGATCTCAAAAATGTAGGCGGATGAGGTCATTAAGTGATAAGAAGTGAAAAGTTTCAGAAGGTATGCTTGTCGTATATCAAACGAAAGGTCGTACAAAGTACATTACGAAAACATCATTTTTACAGGAAAGACCTTTCAATTGTTTTACAAACAATTGAGATACTAGTTTTTCAGTTTTGTTTGTCATGGTGTTGTCTGTTATTTATTTTTTAATTAATGGTTTTGACTGCTCTTTATGTATTTTTTATTCATTTTTGTTGAAAAAGATTTCAGCTGAAATATATTCTATTTAAAAAATAATGCCAAGTATCAGACGTAAGATTTTGAAACTCAGTATTCCTACAAATATAATTTGGTTTATCATAAAATAAATCATGCAACTCTGACTGCCATATGTACTTGAATGGAATAGTCAATATTTTTTTAAGTACATGTACTGGTTAAAATAATGAAACTCACAAATATTTTTGTTTTTAATGTGCAAGAGCTTGTTACCATAGGTACAGCCCAGTGGGCTTACACCTTTTGGCAGGAGCATATACAAATTCTATTATCACAGTAAATTTTAATGTTCAGGTTAACTTTATTTGTTTGGATAGATTGTTTCCACAGATATTGCTTTACCTTTGGACGGAGGATGTTCTTCCAAAGGAGAAATTTGTAAAAGAAAAGTTAAATTTAACCCAAAAAAAAACTTTATATTTTTTCTCTCATCTATATCTTCACAATAGAGGGGGGTAGGAGGGGTCCTGATCCCGAAATCCCGGGCTTAAAAAACACGAAATCCAGAGGTCACGAATTTAAATAAATTTAAATCCTGACATCCCAAATTGGATAAAAGAATTCCCTGATCCCGAAAGGGTCAATCCCAAAATACTGAGCTTAAAAACACCTGATCCCAGAGTCCTGATTAAGGTCCTACCCCCACTCACAATATGCATTGACCTTCATTTCCCACATTTTTACTGCTTTTTGATGTCAGTGGTAACTTATATATGTAAATATACAAATACTGAAAATAGAAATACTTACAGTTCCCTGAAGGACATCAAATATTTTATTTCCAATATTCTCAGTATCTGTGAAATTTTTTATAGATTTTCCATACTCTTTAGTACATTGTATTGTTTTATTACTAATGGTGACATTAAAAGGGGAATCAGTCAGGATCAAGTGGGGAACCAGAGTCACACACATCATAATAACCATCATGTAGAGATTCATAAACATCAACCATCTAATGAAACGGAAATAGTTCATTATAGCCGTCCCAAATCTACCTACAAAAAATACATATATATGTCTCATTATAGCCGTCCCAAATCTACCTACAAAAAATACATATATATGTCTCATTATAGCCGTCCCAAATCTACCTACAAAAAATACATATATATGTCTCATTATAGCCGTCCCAAATCTACCTACAAAAAAATACATATATATGTCTTATTATAGCCGTCCCAAATCTACCTACATAAAACACAATATATGTCTCATTATAGCCGTCCCAAATCTACCTACAAAAAATACATATATATGTCTCATTATAGCCGTCCCAAATCTACCTACAAAAAATACATATATATGTCTCATTATAGCCGTCCCAAATCTACCTACAAAAAATACATATATATGTCTCATTATAGCCGTCCCAAATCTACCTACAAAAAAATACATATATATGTCTCATTATAGCCGTCCCAAATCTACCTACAAAAAATACATATATATGTCTCATTAAAGCCGTCCAAAATCTACCTACAAAAAATACATATATATGTCTCATTATAGCCGTCCCAAATCTACCTACAAAAAATACATATGTCTCATTATAGCCGTCCCAAATCTACCTACAAAAAATACATATATGTCTCATTATAGCCGTCCCAAATCTACCTACAAAAAATACATATATATGTCTCATTATAGCCGTCCCAAATCTACCTACAAAAAATACATATATATGTCTCATTATAGCTGTCCCAAATCTACCTACAAAAAATACATATATATGTCTCATTATAGCCGTCACAAATCTACCTACAAAAAAAACATATATATGTCTCATTATAGCCGTCCCAAATCTACCTACAAAAAATACATATATATGTCTCATTATAGCCGTCCCAAATCTACCTACAAAAAATACATATATATGTCTCATTATAGCCGTCCCAAATCTACCTACAAAAAACACAATATATGTCTCATTATAGCCGTCACAAATCTACCTACAAAAAATACATATATATGTCTCATTATAGCCGTCCCAAATCTACCTACAAAAAATACATATATATGTCTCATAATAGCCGTCCCAAATCTACCTACAAAAAATACATATATATGTCTCATTATAGCCGTCACAAATCTACCTACAAAAAATTACATATATATGTCTCATTATAGCCGTCCCAAATCTACCTACAAAAAATACATATATATGTCTCATTATAGCCGTCCCAAATCTACCTACAAAAAATACATATATATGTCTCATTATAGCCGTCCCAAATCTACCTACAAAAATTACATATATATGTCTCATTATAGCCGTCCCAAATCTACCTACAAAAAATACATATATATGTCTTATTATAGTCGTCCCAAATCTACCTACAAAAAATACATATATATGTCTCATTATAGCCGTCACAAATCTACCTACAAAAAATACATATATATGTCTCATTATAGCAGTCCCAAATCTACCTACAAAAAATACATATATATGTCTCATTATAATCAGTTCCAAATCTACCTGCAAAATATACATATATGCCAGCATCAGAAAATAGTTCATTATAGATGTCCCAAATCTACCTGCAAAATATACATATATGTCAGCATCAGAAAAAAATAATTATAGCAGTCCCGAATCTACCTGCAAAATATACATGTATATGTCTCATTATAATCAGTCCCAAATCTACCTACAAAATATACATATATGCCAGCATCAGAAAATAGTTCATTATAGCCGTCCCAAATCTACCTACAAAAAATACATATATATGTCTCATTATAATCAGTCCCAAATCTACCTCCAAAATATACATATATGCCAGCATCAGAAAATAGTTCATTATAGCAGTCCCGAATCTACCTGCAAAATATACATGTATATGTCTCATTATAATCAGTCCCAATCTACCTACAAAATATACATATATGCCAGCATCAGAAAATAGTTCATTATAGCCGTCCCAAATCTACCTCCAAAATATACATATATGCCAGCATCAGAAAATAGTTCATTATAGCCGTCCCAAATCTACCTACAAAAAATACATATATATGTCTCATTATAATCAGTCCCAAATCTACCTCCAAAATTATACATATATGCCAGCATCAGAAAATAGTTCATTATAGCCGTCCCAAATCTACCTGCAAAATATAACATATATATGTCTCATTATAATTAGTCCCAAATCTACCTACAAAATATACATATTTTCAGCGTAAGAATTTGTCTAAAAGGTTTAAACTAAATTAAACAAATACAACTGATCAAATAAGAAGAGTAACTGGAAAAAATAAGAAAAACACACCATTTACATATGTTATTCATCATCTTACAATATGAGACATAAAACATTTAGTTAGAAACTCAACTGCTTTTATTCCTGAACGAAACACTTTTATTGCAACTTATTGAAGTAAGTAAATTCCATTATCTCCCCTTTAACAGTGAAGATAATATTACTTTATGGCTATCATTAGAAAGTGTTTTATAACACTAAGAAATCTCATTATTATCTGTCTAGTTGTTAAAAGGAGTATAACAATTTGCTAATTTCTCTAGGCAAGTCTTAAAAAACTATTAGATATGTTGGTACCACATGAACACAAACTGACTACCTGTAAGCCATCATTATGCTTTAACCAAAATTCAGATAAATTTGGAAATGTGAGGTAATACCAATGGCAAAATATCTGATTTTTATGTAAAATTAAAGTTTTAAACATCAACTTTCATTCTATTAAAGCATTTATTTACCTTCTACAGTTTTGAAAGAACCTGCCCAAGGCTCCAATATTTTTGCAATATTTTGAACTTGTTGTGTAAAGGCATTCCATCTCTAAAAAAAAGAAGAGAAAATTTATTCTGAAGTAGTTACAAACAAAAACATAACAAAACTACTTTGTTTTTTTACAGGTAAACATGTTTTTTTACAGGTAAACATGTTTTGTTCTGGGATCTACAGTGAGCAAAATGTAAACCAATAGTCTTTCACCAATTATTGCGAACCCAATGAAACCTTACCATAGATTCACCTGATAGTTACCTGTTCATTTAAACTTTGGCAGTTCTATTGTCCCATTGAACAAATACAACTGTGTAGTTTATTCACTGGGACCTTTAAATTTCTTCTAAGAGAAATCTATCACTCATTGATAAATCTACCTGAGTAAAAAAAATATCTGCTAAACAGATAGAAATAACATGGGTTCTCAATAATGTAAAGGGAGATAATTCAACTATGTTGGTCATAACATCATAGATTTATTTCCTCGTGATATGTATAGTCTTTTGTTTTAGCCTTCCTATAACTGTTCAGAGGACATCAAAGATGGAAAAAAAAACACAATAAACATAGTATTTCAGCTTATTCATGAAATATTTGAATGATGAAATTGTCATGATTTTGTTTATATGAGGCATATTGTATATAAAATTGTCATGATTTTGTTTATATGAGGCATATTGTATATAAAAATAAGAAGATATGTCATGATTGCCAACTCGCCACAAGAGACCAAGTTGTGTAGAAGGTTAGCATCTATAGGTCACTGTATGACCTTCATCAATGAGAAAAAACAATAACTCATAACAAGCTATATAATGTATTACTTGCAAATATCATTTAATGGTTTTAAGTTTCTGAAAAAAAATTACTCATTAAGTTAACCTATGGTAATGAAATTCACAATTTTTAATATGTTAGGGTATGTCAACAGTTTTCTTAAAAAAAAAAAAAATAGCCTTGTTTATTGGTTGGAGGTTTGGGAGAAAAAATGTTCTAATTTCTGACCCGAGTCTGTCTGTGTCTCCATCCTGCAAATCCTTTCTCAGTAAATTCAGGCTCTTGAAGAATTTTCTCTCTACAATCACAAATACATATAAAATAAGAAATAAGAGCAACAGAAATTATAATAAGTGGTCAAAACATAAGTCAAAATTCCTGAATAAAACTAATGTAAATTCAGAAATTTATGTGTGCCTTATAATAGAATGATTGTGTACATGATTAATTTTTACATTTGCAGGAAATGGTACATACAAGTTATGCTATAAAAAAATAAAATGCACATTTATGTTTTAGAGAAAACCTCTCATTATTCACAGTAATAAAAGTATAGCAAAAATTTTCTGAATTTACAAAACCATCATCAACTTAACAAAAACAATATGCATACATGTCTACAAAAAGTAAGAACAAAACAATTAAAAATCAGGTCAACAAAAACTAACACATAAAACACTGTTGTTTGCTTCAAAATCTGTTAAATAAAAGGATTTTATCAGGTTGACATTTTGTAATATTAGGCTTCTTATCAAAACAGCAATATAAACGAACAAACCTAAAGATATTAACAACTCCATGTATTGTGTCTTGTTCTTCTAACATTTGTTTTTTTTCTTTGAGTGTCACTACACTAACTCTATGACTAGGAACATATCCTCCTGTTATGACAGATTTTCTTTTGACGGTCGATCTACGGTGTGAGGCTGCCCTTGATTGTCTGTCATTAATAGGAACAGCCTTTTTTCTAAAGACATAAGTCTTTTTTCCATCATCCAGGACAACATGAGAGTTTTCTCCCCTTTCTGGATGTCTCATCTGCACTAGATCTTCTGAGCAATCAAGACTGTCTGATTTATAATCACTTTGAACTTCATGGCTGTCAAAGGCATTATTTTCAATCCCATGTCTAAAAGACTTTTTTCTTTCATTAGCCTTATCTATCAGGTAATTCCTGGGTGAGATGTTTTGTACAAAATTTCCTTCATAGTCTGGTCCCTCTTCTACTGAATCATAGATCTCTTCATTTAGGCTTCTACTAATTCTATCAATGTGACTGAGGTTTCCAGATGTTCTGCTCTGACCTGATTGATAATTGTTTGCTTGACCTGTGATGTAATCCCTATCCTGCAAGGACTCCGAATGTTTGGGATACTGAGCTGAATGTCTTTTCTCTCTGGTTTCAAAATGTTTGGGATACTGAGCCGAATTTCTGTTCTCTCTGGTTTCATTTCTTTGTTTACTTTGGAAGTCATTAGAATTATGATGTCTGTGATCATAATCAGAACTTGCATTAGTTGATCTAATGAAATTTTCTGGATAATTCTGTTCCATATCATATCTAGAGGACCTTTCATTTCTACTGTTATTTCCTTGATTAAAATTCCTGTCTGAGTTTCTATAATGTCCATCATCGAAATCAGGAGAATTGGTCTGATAAGGTGCATCATTAAACTCTTCTCGATGACCAGTATAGTCATTTAAATTTCCATTATAATATGCATCTTCACTTCTTTCATATGATTGTCTTTCAAATCCAAAATCTCTATGTAAGTTCCCTTCAAAATTCATACTTGAATAACTGAACGTTTAATAGATTTCAAATTTCTGATATCCTTGTCTCTTATACTCAAACTGAACAAGTTTTGAGAAAATAATCAAGTTTAAGCAAAGTACATATCAAGCTTCTTCAGATCCAATTTAAAAAGTCCTCATAAATCAGTGTGAACAGTTTACAGATATTTGAAATCAAATTTTTACAATCGATAAAAAATAATTCATTATGTAAGAGACCAAACAACCAAGGTATGCTTTGAGATCGTAATTTTCACATGGTGATTGAGCATGATCAGCCTTTATAAGTGTAATTTATAGTACATTTCTACTGATAAACTGCTATCTTTCCATACAAAACAATCAACCTTTAAGACTTAAGACAGTCTTTTATCTGCAATTCAATTATATACTTACCTTTTGTATTATGAGAAAATTGAAATTGATATCAGGGAGAATTAATTATCCATAATTAAACCTTTTATTTGTAAATGCTTAGTAACAGCAGCACAACCAATCCCTGTCATTACCGGTAATCTTTTTGATAATTTGTGGAAGAGACTAGATTTAAAAAAAAGGGTCACTAAAGCCAAAAAATGTTTAAATGATGAAATTATTTTTTATTGCAATTGCAGTCAGGTATTTTTGTCTATTTGGAGATCTTGATATGCTGATCTTTTTTTGCTGTTGAAAGGGCCACTTTATCTTTTATTGTTTTCAAGACAATTTCCAATAATAAAGAATTTTGGGGATATAAGGGCATTCTTCCAACAAGGAGTCAATAGAACATTTTCTTTATTTGATAATATGTAGATCTCATTTGTTGTTTCCAGTTTTTTCTACCTATTGTATTTCTGAGATAAAAGCCAAAAAGTTTAAACATTGTTTAAGAGGAATAACTCCTTGAGGCGACAATTCATAGTTTGGATCATGTTCATCTATTTGAAGATTTATCTTGCAGATCATATTTGCTGTTTGTAAAAAGAAAATACAGAAGCCAAAAATGGTTAAAAATTGTGTTTCAAGAGAAATAACTTTTCTAAAAAATGATTGAATATTTGGTTATGCTTTTCTACCGGATGTACTACTAAGGAAAGGCCACGAAATTTGAGCTCCCGAAAAATAGAATATTACGTTGGATTTTGGTAGTGATTCTGAATGAACTAGTTGAGAAGTATTTAATATAATGATTGTTCGTGTAAAGGCAATTCAAATTTATCCAAAAAATAAAGGTAAACATGAAGAATTTGAAAATTCTTAATCGTGCGAGATCTTCAATTTGACAAGACTAATGTTGCATCGTCCTAATAGTATCCTATTGTTCTAAAGATTGTTTTCAATATGACGCCTTAGAAACGATACCTCAATATAGATTTAAATATATATATATATACTTGCTGTTTAGCTGAATTTGAGACTTTTTGATAAAAAAATATGTCTGAATATTGTTATGACACCAAAACTGCTACGATTCTTGACAGTTTATTACAAGTGGTGCAAGATCTTCAGCATCGATTTGTCAAATTTGAACAGCAAATGGAGAAGATAAATGTAATGCAATCCATGGTTAATTTACTCGCCTGAAAAAAGTTAACTATGTTGAAAAGCACCTCGAATGTGCAATGAATAGAAGCAAAATAAATTGAGGGGAGCGTTGCAAACATTGGTCATGTAATGCACAAAGTAGTAGATCGATGTAAAGAGAACATTTCAAACATAACAAGCTTGGAAACTGCAGTCATCATAGCCAAAAAATAGATTCTAAATTGCGTAATATGGAAGATGATGCGACAGAGCTCGAGTGGCACTCAATGAAAACCAACCTCATCTTTACTGGCATCAACTTTCACCCAGAAGAAAACACTGAGGATTAACTTAATTCTTTTATCAAGCAAAAGTTGAATATTGACAAAAGAGTCAACTTTGTATGCGTCCATCGATTTCAGAATAAAAGGGCGCAGAGGTAATCGTCTGATATTAGCAAAATTTGTATCAATTAAGGACAAAGAAATTGTGTTAAAAAAAACGGATTCAAATTAAAAGAGACACATTTCGAAGTTAAAGAACAATTTCCAAAAGAAATCGAACTTTATACCCGATTGCAAAACAGGCAAGAAAAGAAAAAAGAAAAGTATGTACGGTCCCAAGAGACAAATTGTACATTGATGGTGATTTGTACAAACCAAACACTGAAGGAAACGAAAATGTACATGATGTTTGGAGTTTTATATAGCAGAGAAATATAACAAAACAATACGAAAGATCAACAAATGAACCTCAATTACCGCAGCTTGAAAGGTTTCCACGTATTCAATTAAGATTTGACTACCAAACAATAAAGAACGCAGACAAATTCTGGAAGAAAATCCTAACAATTAACAGTGTTTTAAACATGAAACCAAGTTATTCTACTTTAAAGAGAAAAGGGCACATTATTTCGTTAATTTATTGCTTTGCTATTAATCATTTTTTTTAAAGACAATCCGGTACATGTTTAAATGTTTCTATGAAAACCTCTTGTTTCACCATTGCTGTGACAGAGAGGGTTACTTTGTTATCATTGTTTTCTGTTATACCATTGTATCCACAAAGGTTTTCGGAATAAACTTATCTATCTAAAAGATAAGGTTTTTGCTTGCTGTTTTGGCTGACTACAGTTTTTTTTCTCAATTTTTATTAGCTTTTATCTAATAATACTGGTCAAAATCAGAGACATAACAAAACATACTATTTAGATTAGAAATATGTAGGAACATGAATGTTTTGCAATTTTGGTAGAAAGTTTGTGAAAATGGTAATTCTTTGAAAACTTTTATACAAAAAACACATATGATATAGGATACAGTATCCAGAAAAATAAAATTTATAATCCTCATTACCAATATAGTTTGAAAAGTAAACAGTATTTAGTAACTATTTTAACTACCAATAAGGCCATATATTAGTCTTGAATATTTACATTGGAAAACAGCTGCTAAGATTGTCCTTAGATTACCTATTGACAGGTGAGACAACTTCCTGGTTTTATCTTTAATGACCTCTATAAATGACCTTCAAAGCATATTAGTTTACATGCATTGTGTCAACACTGAAAATATTAAAATTGATGATAAATCAATATCCAAATAAGAGTTCACTTATGCCTATCCAGGGGAAATAACTCAAAACTTTTTTGTTGATTTAGAACTAGGTTTTCTTTCTGAAAATTATGAATGGTTTGGTCATTGTATTTTAAAATGTCTACAAATTTAAAACTATATGTTTTTCCACTCTCAAACTCATAATTGTTTCCTAATATAAATATATTGCGTCTTTTTCTATCTACTAGATATTTGTCAAAAACCAAAAAATCTATAAAAATCACCATTTGAGAGCAATGCATGTACCTCCTACTGACATGGTTTTGGTCATATAATTGGCATTTTCATAATTAAATGGCTGATAATTTTTGATGTGACATTGCTATTTTATGTTATTGGTTAACTAATTTATATATCAGCACTTTATTAGAGTATATACTAGTACCTACTTGAATTTTCTCTTGATATGGATAGGTGCAGTTATACATTTGATACTTTCTCTCCTTTCCAGCAAATCAGCTCTTTCAATGGGATTACCTCCAGTACTACCAAAAGAGGCCAATGATCTGCGTCTTCTCAAAATTTCCTGCTGAATTTCCTCTTCCTCATCATCTGAATCCTGCAACAATCCTGGAATAGTGCATACTGAGGAATGTCTAGGTATATGCTGAAAACTTTGTCTTCTTTTTTGTGCTGCTTTGGTGGAAGCTGCAAGATGTGTATCTGACAAAATGCCTCGTTGACTTGGTAAGCTTGACAGAATGGCAGCATGGCTTCCTCGCCTCCATCTTAGATCCTTTTCTGGAATTTCTATTATTTCTGAATAATAAAAAGTAAAAGATACTTTTACTAAAAAAAATAGATCTACATAGGTATAATGTGATCACATGATAAAAGTTCCTCTTTTACATTTTTTCTCTCTTTAAAACAGGTTTTCTATTGATATCTCTAATCATAATCTTATTATAACAAATCTTCCAAAATTTGGACTCCAAAAGAAAAACAATTGTAAGATATATTTATTCTGGGTGAACAAATAGAATGGAAAAGTTGTTTCTAACTAGTCAAAGGAAAATACTGGTTCTGAAAAATACATGTGTACAAAATGAATATATGATGTTATCACAAAGGCTCTGACAGGTTACAGTCCTTATTTACATTATACATCTAAATATTGGGATCTATTAATGTACCAACTTTGAGAACCATACAACAGATTGTGACGTAATGATAAACAGGTACTAAAGAGGCATACATTTTCTCTTAGACCATGTGGGCAAGCAAAGCTAATATACAACTTAACAAACTTATCTGTATATCAAAATCAAGTCTGAAACACAACAGTATTTCAAAAGCATGTAGGAGGATATATAACCTAAAACTATAACATTTTGATTTCAGTAAAGATGAAAAAGTTAAAAAGTATCAGAAAATGTCAACTGAGACACACAAAGTGTGTGTTGAAAACTCTTCGATTCTTACAGAATGTTAGGTTGTTGTCTGTGATTCCTCTCTATCTGTTATCTATTGTGACACTGACTATTAAGAGCTGGATTTAGTCCTGACATATCATAGAGAAGTCAATAATTGTTAATAAATGGCGATGATAGACCTCACTTTTTGGTTTCATATTGCATTTAATAGCAAGTGTAGAAAAATTACTTAAAATCATTTTTTATTAATCAATCATTTGAATTTAGGAAAAATGTCCTTATAAATGAGTAATATGAACAATTTGAAGCTATAACATACAATATACTTATGTCAGTAGCCTATTCTTAATTAACCTATATATATTGATATATATTTATAACTGCACATTTCATTGTTCGAAATATGCTTATTGATATTCTATGTTGTATTGTTTAATTGCTGCATCCTTACTATTTGTATACTTGTTGTATGGGTCGTTGCCAATTGTTGTAATTGAGTTTGTGCCAATAAAATATTTGTATTTGTATTTGTATTTGTATTGGACTATAAGGTAATTTACTCAATTAAATATACTTAATTAATTATAAGATGACAGGTTTTTATAATATGATTTAAAAAAAAAAATAGACAATAGACACTATTTTTAATTTGGCAGTTAATTTTTCATGATGGTACATGAACATGTAAAAGAAAGACAAAATTTATTATCTATAATAAACTATAACCACCTGATTTATGTCCCCTCATAAAACTTTCATTTTTTAATAATTCCAAAACTATATAAAAAGTTAGAATCAATACCAGGAAATTATTTAAATGCCTTCACTGAAATTCAATTTATAAAATTGCCTAAAAATGCTTTCATAATCCAATACATTAATTCATTACATTATCTGAGTTATCTCCCCCTCATAAATCTTTCTTGAAAATATAAGACCTAGAATAATCAAGGTATGACTATGACTCTTGCTGGGACAGTTTGGTAACCCCTAATTAACATTGTAACTTTAAAATTCTTTCACAAAAGTCTTGTGTTGTTCATATCCAATCACCTAAATCAATTTGAGTGTTTGCTTTTTAAAAAGAAAGGTAAAAAGAAACAGGTAAATATATAACTAATGAATAAAAGATGATAATGGACATGGAATGGTAAGAGTTTCTCTATAATTTCCAGTCAATTTATATGATGGATGTCCTATTAGTCCAGTCGAATTGTGAAACAATTGCTCAGATTGTGGTAAAAGCATCAAACTTTGCAGAGTGTTAGTTGAGGTCATAACTAACATTTTTAGCTATGGACCCAATTCAGAAAATCAAAATGGCGGCTCTGGGCGGCCATTTTGAAATCATGTCCAAAAAAATAATAAAAATAATTAGAAAAAATATGAAAAATATATTTCTTTACCAATTTTGATAAACTTTCGTATGTCTTATGACAAAGAATATCAACTGAGGACTATTGAAGTATTTATTGGCCATCTTGAATGGTGGCCATTTTGGAAACGTAAATTTCCAATATATCATTATTCGCTGTCCTAAATTGTTTTTTGAATTAATACTAAGTTTTATTTGCATTTATAACTAGTTTTGCTAATCATTTACTTATGACTGTAATTATAGGATATATTCACCAAGTGCTCAAATAAGCCATGCGTATGTAAACATGGTTAACAAATAAATGTATGTAAAGAAATACGTAAATTCTTTTAATTGCAGTTCAGCATATAGGGCTTATAAAAATTAGTTACTTTTTTACCACCAAAAAATGTGTATATATATACAATATGAGTTATGACCACTGTATGTTGAAAAGGAAAACTGCGTAGCTATTAAAATCACGGAGGCTGAAAAAAATAATAAAAAAAAATAGACTGGAAAGAATTCCGTAACGCGAAGAGAGGACACGTGAGGATTTACAATGCCAGGCAAATACAAAAAGAGCAGACATAGACATTTGAGCTGGTAATCAGTCATTTGTTGTAAGCATACAACTGTTCCAAGTTGATAAAGGCCATGTAATGGGAGAATCACAAGGCAAAAGGTACTAATCCTTTCAAGGCAAATCTTAAGATCAAAATATATTTTGTCAGGAAAAACGAAAAAAGTCTAAGATGAGTCACGGATTGAAAAAACTAGTAAAATAACCAGCCACAGATGTGATGAATCAACAAGAACAATGACTGCAGGATGTTTTGTTTTGTTTTTCTTTCTTTTTTGTTGAGGTATCTGACTATCATTCATCATGCAGCATCGACAATTATGATCGACAATAGTGTACGTTACTGTCACTTGAACTACTAACAATTGTTCTTTTTGCCAGACTTAGTGCTGGAGATTAATATTTCAGGAGCAGATAACATGCTAAATGTTTGTTAAAACTGCACGACAAGACAGTTAGACAGAATTCGAGACACAGAAAGAAAGTCAAGAATCTGTTATCCATGGAATGGGCCTCGCCAAAATGATAGAAAACAGGGACGGCTCACAGTCTGGAATTGTTTTAATATTTGAAATTGATGATATCTGTAAATTGTACAGTAAATGTTCTTAGTAAATATGAGTTTTCATGAACGGAATGATTAATACAACACTTCTAAAAATTGAAACCTAGCTGCCATATATGATATGCAAGCACACATGAATGGTTGCGTCTTTCTCCGGATTCTTAACGAATATGTTGGGGAAGTTATGAAACAGGCCATGTCTTTTAGTCGTGATGGTGAAGGCCTCTTCATAGTCAAAGTAACTAGAATAGTTTGAAGAGTTAGGCTTGCTACTATAAAAAGGTTTACAGGGACATTCAATGTAGTCTTTCAAAATGAATCAGTTCCACAATCTTTGAGACATCTTACTCTCTATCTGAGGACTGATAAGTTGGTGTTGTATCCTTTCGACTACGAGTTGCACAATTGAACTATTATAGCTAAGAAATGGTATGTTTGTCTGCCACTCAACGATATAACTGGACTGTGTCGTGATGTTTAGCCATAATGTATCATTCTTACATAGGAAACTTATGTCTGTTGAACTGAGTCGTGTCACCAGCGTTTACTGAGTGTCCCTGTAAAGCTATTTTTAGTATCAAGCATATATATTTTGCCTGCTATAGCTATGGTGATGCCTTTTTTTTTACCCTTTTATTAATAGGTCTATTTTAGAGCGTCACGAATACCTTTGTTGAAAATCTAGAGAACTAATTTATCTTGCTTGTATGCTTGCTATGGCAGCTACATTCCAATTTTGTTAACAGCGTTGCATCAGTTCTTCCTTCCATGATAACTCCAAGTTGTTCCAGGCGTTAACTGTACAATTTAGCGTGATCTGCAAACTTGGATATTAGTACAATACCTTTCCAGACTGTGTGCCATCAATGTATTTTATTATTTTGGAAAGCACAGCTTCAAGGATAAAATATTCCTGGCTTTCTTTCTAGTTTTGTACTCTCTGATTTGCTATGTTGTCAAGTTTTATCAATCATCAAGCAGGATATTAGTGAGTTGACATCTTCAGCTCTTACTTTGGCTAGGGGAATATGTCTTGTAATACAGGTGCACAGTCATGCCCTATTTTTGTCGATTTGAAAATGTCTATGTATCATGGAGATCTTCAGATACATCACCACAGAAAAAATACACTGCAGTTATTGATTTTGTTGATCCAGTATCACCTGACAGTGTCTGGTTACTTATTGTTTTCTTTCAATTGGCAACTTATCTAGTATGTTTTCCCTTTTACTGATGAAATATTTTGAGATCTGAACATTTGTTTGACATGATTTGTGACATTATGCCTTGTGATTCTGGAGTGCTTCTGCAGTTTCATAGCCCTCATTCAACTGTTTCGAATTGAGCGAAAGGAAAAGCATTTCAAAACCCAACATCTTCATATGTTTGCATCAAAAGAGTGATTGCCAGCTCAAATGTATATGTCTGTTCCATTTGTATCTGCTTGGCATTGCAAACCCTCACATGTCCTCTCTTGCTGTTTCACACATTCCTTCCAGTCTAATCGCCCATAATGTTCTTCTGATATCTAGCCCCAGGGTTTTCGAAATCTACAATTTTGATCTTTTCCAACAAAAACTTTCGGTCATAAATTATATCATATATACGTAATTTCTGTTTTAAAAAGTTACTTAGGCCAACATGTAAGTAACAAAAATTCTGATACTGATATCTTTATTTTGTAAACATGTGCATGCCTTATCTGACTTCTTTGTGAATTTCAAATATAGATTAGTAAAAAATGTATGAACGCAAACAGTGAATTAATAAGATTAGCGAATAATGATATATTGGAAAATCATGTTTTCAAAATGGCCATCATTCAAGATGGCTACCCCAAAAAAATCAATATATATGAAGTTTTCAGATGACAGGCCTAATCATCTGTGATGAATATACCATGCATATGACTATATAATAACTTCCTGCAGTAAGCGCTCAACTTATACATGTTATAAGTCAAAGTGAACACGGTTTCTAAGGAAATGCAAATGTGTAAAGGCAGTATTAAGTAGTACTACGATATGTAGATGTGGATGACAATTGATGTGATCGAATTTGATAGACAGAGTGTGGTTTGGCAAAACATGTACATGTATTGTTAGATATTTTTAACGTCAAATGAAAACATTTGAGTAATTGATGTTCGTTTAACATTACTTGCATGTAATGAAATTCATTATGTCTGCAATCAAGGTTTTTGAAAGTTGTTTCAAATGAACAATATCAACAAAACGAATTATCCTGTAATCAGACAATTATTATAAACGACAGGTATACACATATTTTCTTGCTTTATTTGTACCTGTAAAATAAAATTCTCCTGTTATTCTATGTTGAACGAATATTGCTTTTAGAGTAATAGTTCATTTTATGATCCTCTTCGTGGTCCGCGTTTAAATGCTGTTATACCCGATACGAAACAGAAGAATAACTCGGGGAGGGGGGTATGCTCACTTTTTTTCCTGTTTATATAGCTCAAACAAATACATTTTTATATCTTCGACAAAAAAAAATGCATTTTTTTTTATTTTTATCGAAAAATGACTACATATTTTGGCTTAAAATATCTAGATTTTTCAAGATGGCCGCCATTCAATATGGGTAATATTTCCAAAACTTTTGTTCAACAAGACAATTGAAATCAGCACTGTTGGTCTATTAACCAGGTTTCATGTCAATATCTTCTCTAATATCATTTTCATCGTGTTTTTTTTTTATTAATCTACAGAGATCAAACGGCCGTCATTTAAAAATGGCCGCCTCGTCCACAAATTTCGACTCTCAGAGTGGGTCCATAGCTTAAAATGTTGCCCATGACATATACTATAACTATGCCAAATTTCATGCTTTTACCACAATCTGAGCAATTTTGTCAAAAATCTGCACAAATCGACTTGACTATATATATGTAAAAAAAAACACATATAATTTTTGAGTATGTCTAATATTTGAAGCTAGTCTTGTATAAATTGAAGATTTTTTTTATAACTGATACCAACATTATTAACTCCTTTCTACTTTCAGCAATGTTCCCGGAGTATTCAGCCAAATTATTATGAGAGCAGCTTTGAAAAATTGTTTTAATCTTTGCCATTGGCACATTCCTAACAGTAAGAGATTTTTTAAAAGTCTTTAATTTTTTGCCATAACCATTTATGTTAATGCAATATTTAGTGCTAATAAAGTTATCTTATCTTATCTTTAAAAATCTCAGCAAAATTTGTACCTAAAATGTAAATGTAAAAATCAATGAAATACCTTCTCCTGCAAATAATACTGATTTCCGCCTAGATGTTGTTACATCTGTCATGTTTTCTGTTTATGACAAATATGTCAAAGCTATCAGTTTGGTATCCGAAATAGTAATAAATCATTCAACAAGCTCATGAAAAATTCACGTTGTACGTCACTTTGATTTTGGACAAAGAATATACTTTCCAAAACAAGACTGGAACGAATACGCAGTCTGATGCGGTACAGGCTATGTTTTTTGCCTTTCATTTGACACAAATATCTGTATTCTTCAAAGTACATTTCATTTGTATAGACATGTGACAATTAAATTCACATGCCTATATATAAAAAAGAAGATGTGGTATGCTTGCCAATGAGACAACTATCCACAAAAGACCAAAATGACACAGACATTAAATAGCATAAAATATTAATACATTTGTAAAATAGAGATAAAAGTGGTTACCCAGGAGATTCCAAGGCTGCATTCAATAATTAGTCGTATTTTGCATAACACATACAAATTTATTTACAATAGGTTATCTGTTACAAAGATCGCGAAATTTAAGATACTTCAAGTTGCCCTGTCTACAAAATGATTCTTTAAAGGCGTTCAAATTTCGTGTGTTGCCATACATTCCAAAAATATGAAACGCCTATATTCAAGGGCGAATCCAGCCATTTTAAAAGGGGGGTCTAACTATATGTCCCCATTCAAATGCATTGATCGGCCAAAAAAAGGGTTCCCCCCCCGAAACCCCCCCCCTCCCGGCCCTTGGATCCGCCCCTGTATATTTCACTGAGATAAGTACATCCTGCGTAAAGAACAAATACGGGAATCCCTCTGATTATCTTACCTCTAGCAAGTTCGATAGGAATTTTTGCATATACGTATATTTACTTCAGTCTTCAGAATAATGAATTTTATCAAATTATCATTCACTGAATATATTTACTTAACTTTAAAACACTTTCAAACTCTTAAATGGTGCATATGATGTTACTAATTCATTTATTAAGACTGTAATGTGTTGCATTCCGAAATTGACATATTTGACCTAGATACGACAACCATTCATGCTGGCTGTCCAAATTCCCTCTCTGAAAAATCACAGTGCCAGCCGTTAACTTCTTTTAAAAACTTTACAAACAAAAAAACGGAGCCTGGTTCATGGAAGAGCCTACACAAACGCTTTTACACTTAATACTTATCGGACATAGAAATTACCTTAAAATTTTCCTATTCAGAATCTAAATAATTGACGCAAGCTATACTTTATTGGAGTTTTAACATGGGTAGACATTATATTCGTGTTATTTTAGCCCTCACTTTCGCAAGGACAAAAATAATCACGAATATAATGCCTACGCATGTTAAAACTACAATAAAGTATAGCTTGCATCAATTTTTACTAAATGATACCTCAGTAGTTTAGAGCTTTAGGAGACCTGTAAATTACCATCAAAGTGACCATGCATGTTTGTCTAAACTGGTCAATTAAATCTTAATTTAACAGAACAACCAGTTCCTAACAGTAAAATATTTACTGTTCCATATATTTGATAGTGCACAATTTTTAAGCACTGATTTCTTTATTCTTACACCAAGTTTGCATTGTAACTATCGGTAACAAGATTGTATAGAGTAACAGACTGTTTACAAGCTTTGCGTAAAATCTGGATTCAGAATATTTTTTTAAGGGAAAAAAAAACCCATACCCCCCTTTTTGAAATTAAATTGTCGATCCCTAATTTTAAAATAGTTCGTAATGTGATAACAATATCCAGTGTATGGTATCGACCGTGTTCTTAATACATCACTGATGTTGCTAACTATGGATTTACGTTCTATAACAAATGTGTTACCATTCCCCAGACTTCTCATCCGTCAAATAGTTCTAGTTGATATCCAATTTTCCAATGATGTAATCTTGTTTTTTAATCGTACATAGCCCTTGTTAATCGGATTTAATTTTTTTTTTCTCACTTTTATTTAGCCCTTCCTGCTCCTTAAAACAATACGCGAAGATATCATGGTAAATTCTTCAACAATATCTACCTCAATATCATCATATAAATCAAAATATCATTCTGTAGTGGTCTAACCTTAGAAAAAAAACCACTATAGTATTTAGATTTTGTGAGCATTGACTTTCAATTGCAAATAGTAGTCATCTAAATTCCCTAAAAACCACATTTAAAAAAAATCTAGTTATATCTTTTTTTCTCTCAAACGAATGTACACATAATAGTTGACTTATTGCCTATATTATAAAAAAAAAGCAGGATCTGCAAAAGATAAGACTTGACCACGAAAATATAACCTTCATCACTGATTCATGCCGAAATGAGGCTGAGGTCAGGAGACGGCCTGACGGATATGAAGACCTTGAAAGGATGTCACATACAAAATAAAGTTATCCCATAACTCATAAGTGAGTAATTCAAATTACGGGGAAAAAAATGCTTTTTTTCAAATACAATGTAGTTATATATATAGTTATATATTTATATGACAGAAAGAAATTTCCTAACAAAAAGGTATCTGCATACAAAGTATAAAATATCCAAGTCTTCTGACTTCTGAAAGATGAAGCTTTACATGAATATCATCAATTGCCTATGAATAGTTGACACAAATAACATACATCATATAACCTTTAGATTTTGATATCGATAGTAAGTATAGTAGGATGTTTTATAAGTAAAATCACAAAAATACCGAACTCCACGAAAAATTCAAAACAAAAGTCCTTTCAAAAATGACAAAATCAAAAGCACATACACATCGAACGAATAGAAAACACTGTCATATTGCTGACTTGGAAATCATGTATTGAAATCATGCTGCGTTTACATTGTATATGCTTTTAACTTTAACCATTAGCATAATTTTTATCATGCTTATTATAAGCTGATTACAACATTGCTTACATAACATTTTTTGTTTACGTATTATTTTAGTTGCATTTTCTTTCTTTTTTTTTAAATTGAGGATGAAAAGTCATTTTGAGCTTATTTATAAGGATAAAAAATAAAATTAAGGTTCGCACTGAAATTGAAAAAAAGATATCTTTAAAATATTATCTGAATCAAGTGTTGACGGACTTATAACGAACAAACAGAGATAATCTATAACTATCGCTATTTTGTGCTTTTTTCTTTGATCTTTTTTTGTGATAAAAGTTTTTCATATCATGCTACTCGCTTTGAGATGGAAAATTATCGCTAGAAACTAAAGAGGCACATTGCGTTGTTAATGAAATTGACATGAAATTGACATCGTCATATGAAATATTTCCTACTGGACGTTCAGCAACCAACACTCAAACAGTCTACTTTTAACTCAGTCAACTTGTTTAGAAATAATTAAATTAAATTTTAAAATATAAGAAACAATTATTAATCTTGATAAAGGTCTATAGCC
The DNA here is from genome assembly GCA_019925275.1 of Mytilus edulis. Lineage (NCBI taxonomy): Eukaryota > Metazoa > Mollusca > Bivalvia > Mytilida > Mytilidae > Mytilus > Mytilus edulis. The sequence continues at coordinate 86,223,387 of CM034356.1, read as the reverse complement.
GCAGGCATATATAATTTTCCATCCAAGCGTGTCCGTTACGGTGAAATGAATTTCAACAAAACTCACGAGATGTAAACTGATTTTGTGTTTTAAATTCATTCGAGACATTCTTCATCAGGTAAGCGTTTGGTTTTAAGAAGAAATACTTGTTGTTTTCCTAAACTTTATCCTTTATTAGTATGGACATTATATATAGAATATAAACCCTTCATTTTTCAATCTAAGTGATAATTTTTTAATTGCTCCTTGGTATTGTCAATAGAATAGTATTATCGCGTAAGATTGTCGTCTTCTTTAAGTTTCTATAGCAATCCTTCAATTATTGAAGATCATTAGCCGGGTGTCGACTATAACATTTATAATTTACACTGTAGCAAGAAATAATCAAAAATAACAAAATAAAAATAAAATAAAATCGTATGTACATTTGAAAAATAAATTTTGATAAAACTATATACATTTGATAACAGAATAGTTAGGGGTAGAATATGGGGATGAGATCAGATTCAGTGATCATACTCTTAAATCCCTCTACTGTACTGCATACTACTTTTTGTTGTGGCAGATAGTTCCAATTTATAACTATTCGTGGATAAAATGAATATTTATAACTGTCTGTAGATGTTTGTATTTGCCTAAATGAGTGTGGATTGCTATGTCTGGTTCTATTGTTTAGTGGGATCAAAAGGTTATGTGTAGGGACTGTAACAATTTCATGAATAATTTTGTAAAAGAAAACAAGTCTGTATTGTTAACACTAATTTCGAGTGGATACCAATTTAGTATAAAAAAGAAGATTTGGTATGATTGCCAATGAGACAACTATTCACAAAAAACCAAAATGACACAGACATTAAAACAACTATAGGTCACCGTACGGCCTTCAACAATGAGCAAAACCCATACCGTGTAGTCAGCTATAAAAGGCTCCGATAAGACAATGTAAAACAATTCAAACGAGAAAACTAACGGCCTTATTTATGTAAAAAAAAATGAACGAAAAACAAATATGTAACACATAAACAAACGACAACCACTGAATTACAGGCTACTGACTTGGGACAGGCACATACATAAACAATGTGGCGGGGTTATACATATTAGCGGGATCCCAACCCTCCCCCTAACCGTGGCTTGGACAGTGGTATAACAGTATAACATAAGAACGAACTATAAAAATCAGTTGAAAAAGGCTTAACTCATCAGATGGACAAAAATGCAAGTGGACGTGGCCCGGTACTTATACATCCCGACACCAAAAGACACAATGAACAGATCTGAGAGTACTCGCAGATATCTGACAGCTAGTTCAAAGCCACTAACAACTAATAATAAATCATGCAACTAAGACTAAAATCTGTCATCAATTCAGTAACTGAGCTGGTGTTATGGAAGCGGTTGCATGAGAAGCATGCTGCTCTTCTTTGAACTTTTTCTATTTATGAAATTTGCTGTTTTTGATGTGGATCCCAGATTTTTTAACAGTATTTTATCCAAGGGACTGATTTGCTTTTGATGTCATGTTATGTGTACTATTGTTTTGTCTGTTTGTCCTTTTCATTTTTAGCCATGACGTTGTCAGTTTATTGTCTATTTATGAGTTTGACTGTCCCTCTGGTATCTTTCGTCCCTCTTTTATCTATATGTTTGTCCCATTTTAAATTTGCTTGAAGAGTTAGGCCTTAATATTTTATAGAGTCGACTTTTTCTAGAGTGATGGTATAATTTATAAGTGAAGTCTACAGGTTTTTGTTTTTGAGATACACTGAGAATGTTGCACTTATCAGGATGAAAATGCATGAGTCAGTCCTGCTCCCACCTGCCGGCCGCTTTTAGGTCAAGACTGTAATTTATATGCGTCGTCTGTTTTTTTTAATTTCCCTATAAATAATGCTATCATCTGCAAACAATCTTAATGTGCCTGTCCCAAGTCGGGAGCCTGTAATTCAGTGTTTGTCGTTTGTTTATGTGTTACATATTTGTTTTTTGTTCTTTTTTTTTTATACAAATACATCTTCGCTAGCCAAGGGTTAGGATCCACTCCCGCTAGCGGATCGTAACTCTTGGCTAGCGAAGATGATACAGATAAGGCCGCTAGTTTTCTCGTTTGAATTGTTTTACATTGTCATATCGGGGCCTTTTATAGCTGACTTTGCGGTATGGGCTTTGATAATTGTTGAAGGCCATACGGTGCCATTTTGGTCTTTTGTGGACAGTTGTCTCATTGGCAATCATATCACACCTTTTTTATATGTTCAATATATTCTACCAAATCGTTGATAAAGATTAAAAATAAAATTGGACCAAGTACTGTGCCTTGGGGTACCTCAGATGTTGCAGGAATTTTATTTGATATTTCACCTTCAAGGACTACAGTTTGTATTCCGTTTGTTAAGAAATCTTGAATCCAATGATATGCATTGCAATGTATACCATAGAAACCAATTTTATACATAAGGTGGTAATGTGAAACTTTATGATCAAATGCTTTGCAAAAGCATTTTTTGAAAAAAGGGGGGTATACTGTTTTACATCTGTCTGTCCGTCCGCCAGTCCATCCGTCAGTCCGTCCGTTCGTCCCATAAATATTTTCGTCGCATTTTTCTCAGGAACTACAATGCCAGGATTTATTAAATTTGGTTTCAGAGTTTATATAAGTCAGCCATACCGTATGATGCATTTTCAGGTTCATCACTCGACAACTTCCTGTTTACCGAACTCTTACATATTTTTACACAATTGACATTATCCACTTGCGGCGGGGGTATTATCAGTGAGCAGTAGCTCAAAGTTACACTTGTTTTTGCTGTTTTAAATTGTACTCTAGAGCCCCTCAGTTCGAGTTGGTGTTTCCCAATTGTTCGAACGATGTTCCTCAAATTGGAATTCATCATTCGCTGAGACATCGGTAGGTCATGTTCGATGAAAATGTTCATGAAGTTTCGTCTATCCTTTGGTTTTCGTTTTTCTTCCATTACTTTTCGTTTATCACCACTCGAATGGAATGAGATCAACACGATGTCTAGAACGTATTCCCGTCTGCTAATTTAACGTTCTGCTGATTTTATATTAATGTCTTAAGTATAAGACCATCTTTATTAAGCCGTTGACTTTACTAATGATATTTTCACACCTTGTTTCCGGTAAATTTCGAATAATCAATTTTTAGCATTAAATCGCGTATCTTTTCAATTTTCCTTTCAGTGGTTGTCTTTGGCAATTGTGTTAAAGAGTTCGTAGCATTCGTCACTTCTTTTCGCAAAATCTCTATTTCCCCCCTGAAGGTGTTGTCCTTTAAAGCTATGATGTTATCATCTACTTTTTCACTCAACTCAGGTATAATCAACCTTTTGGAATATGGTAAAATAGATTAATTGAGATACATTACATTTTTTTTCGCAGAATTTTAATTATAAAAGACATATTTTGTTTTGCATATGACCATCTTAAGCTTTCAATTGTGAGTTCTCACTAGTAACATGTAATTGCTTCTGAATTCCTATACTGCGTTTTATGAAAATTTGGATCATCATCCTCAAATGAGGTAAAATCAACGAATTAATGGATATTGACGACCAATCTAATTAAAAACCGATCTCTCATCGCTCCCGTTTTCTGATATGTCGCCCACGCAACAGGAGCGATGAGAGATCGGTTTGTAATTAGATTGATTGACGACTAGTTTCCTTAAGTGAGCCGAATGTTAAGTCTGCATCATTTCCAACTAACATTTGTTAGTTGACATTAAGAGGATGAAAATACAAACCAAACAAAAAAGATTTAGTAAATGAAAACTAAGAACATAAGTAGGAAAAAGAGGGTCCTATTAGTTTTGGAGTCTCTCCAACATAATTACAGCACAAAATCAGAATCAATTTCATGTCACCACAAAGTGGTAAATACAAAGTGGTGCTCCAATATATCTTAATACTTTTTGGGGTATACAGACTGCATTACATCTCAATTGGTGCATCTTACTTTTATGTCAAATGGTGTATTATACGTGAATTGATGTTTAATCACCACTATTTAATGATATTCCCCACCTGTTATACTAGTGTTGATCTTGCTGATAAAATTTTCTCAACAAAAACAATTTCAGCTTTTTTTAATTGTTTCTATTTTTTCAGAGATTCATTCTAAATTGTTGAAAATAGTGAAAATGTGGTCACAAATTTGACATTTACATTGACTGTAAGTGTCTGTTCAATTGTATAAGAGAGAGGCAATTATACAAATAAGACAGTCACATTCTAACTCATAAATAAAAATAACCCTTCAACTTCATTATTCGTCAAAATCCAAACTGGACATGTAATAACGAGGACCTGTCTGCATGCGAGGAGTGTGGTGTGCACAAACAATCCAAAGAAATTGTAGCTATGGTGATTAAAAAAACCATGACAATATGTACACTAAACAAAAGTAAAGCTATTTGGTTGATCTTGGTTCTCCTTGATTGGTGATCATGGAGGGTTGGTTTGAATGCCATCGGCGATGGTGCGAGCACAACCGTTTCTGAGTGTTCCCGGTGGTATCTGATCTACAGAAAAATGAATATTGGGATATGTTGGTTCTGCAGTGGTGTTGCAGAAATTTCAAACTACGATTGTGTCTAGTTCTTTTTACAGTTGCTGGCGTTGGAATACTGATATGTCTATTATTTGGTAGATTACTTAGTACATGCGGTCGGCATCTGGCATGGTTCTTCTTTATTCAAGTGTATTCCAGTTTAGTTTATGAACCATTGATGATACACTGATTGGTGTCTCTGGGTTGTATGGTTGGTTCTTGCTAAATCTGGCAATATACACTGTACCTGCTCTATTTGTTATATCAGTATTTTCCTGTTGTTGGTTCCAAATAAGTGTTGCATACTCCACTTTCGGCCGAATTATACTTTTATAAAATCTTTCTTTTACCTGTGGTGAACAACTCGATACAAAAAAAGAAGAAAAATCAAGACAAATACAGTATACAAAAGGGAACATAGAAAACTAAAGACTAAAGCACCCGCATAAATAGTACATGTATATACATATATCCCAGTTGATACAATATTCTTATCCAGCACAGCAATGTTGGTGAAATTCTCACTTTTAACGCTCCTCGTTCCCCGTCATCCTCAATTATAATAAATTAAAGAATAAATCAAAATGGAGTTGAATACCGAATCAAATACAAACATTGACATAAACCTCCGCATATATATGTCTACATATGTTTAATGAAAAGTATATCCTTAATTGTAGGCAGTAATTATAATCAAGAAAATAGTAAGGATCTACATCGTACATGTGTTGCCTCCAAGAAAGGATTTTTTGGTGAGTATTTTTTCCTGTTTAACACATAATGTTATTTAAAGTATTTTTAAAGTTATATTTATTTATTAAAGTTTGCAAGCAGTGTACATAATCCTAAACATATCCATATCACATTACAAGTTACAATCCAAGATTGCGAAAGACACCCAATCTTCTAAATCACAATTTATTCTTTTCTATCTTCAAATAAATCTTTCAGGTGCTTGTTTTTCTAAGTTTTAATTTCAGTATGTATGATTAATTCAAATTTCTATTTTGACAGATACAATCATATTGACACGAACAACACAGAGGAAAATGAAGCTGTATACATTCTTTTTTCTGGTGGCACTTTCTTTTGTTAGTAAGTTGTTTAATTTTATCGAGCAATAATAAACAAAACTATTCGACAATTGTACACAAGACGGATAACATTCAATTATCAAAATAAAATCATAACAAAAGTATTTTATAGAATAAATTTATGTTATGAATTTGGTTGGTTCGGAAATTATGTTTTACCAGAACGGAGATATATATCTCTGGTCAGAAGAAATGACAGTCGTAGTAAGTTTAGAGGACATTATATATAGGGTTATACATTTTTGCTCACAAGAGATAACGTCGTGAGTCTATCGAACAGTTACTTTTTATACTTGTAAGTGAAGAAAGTTTAACACTTTCTAAATACCCGTCTTTTATTGTGAATTCATTCATTCGTCATCACCAATCAGTCTCATCCGTAAAGGTTCTCATGACCGGAAAGATGGCAACCAGTACTAGTGTAGTGTCAGTTCCTTTTTATTGAACACACCAATTATTTGTCGATATATTTAATACTTGAAATTTAAAATACAGAAAATGATTCAAATAAGTTCAGATAGAAAACTACAATCGAGAAATAAATAAATGAGCAGTTGTTGGATATATTCACTGTTCATGTACACTATCGAAAAAAACAGGTGTCCGCAACCACGATTTGATTTCATGCCATTTCTGCTTGTTCACTCCGTATTAGACTGTTTATACCAAATAATGGTAGTTGTAAATGAGAGACTTATGCGCACTGTTTCAGGCAGCTGCGGCGTTAACAATGTATTAGTTTGTGAAACAAACAATTAGATATAAATATGCCAAAATAAACAATGTACACAGTAAAAAGATACACAAATATTTGATAAAAAAAAATACCAATAAGAGTTTTTTTATTTATCGAATACACTCGATATCAAAGCCAAATACATTAAAGCAAAAAATTAATAAGCCTAAACGACGGAACTGTCACAAGAACATTAAGAAAAAATATATATAAAAAATCTAGCATTTTACACACATTCAGGATTAATTCAAGCCAGTACTATAATACCTAGTGGATGTTCCATCGATCCCAAACTGTATCAATAAAATAAACTCTTTATCAGCTTCTTTTTTAAGATCTCAAATAAGGAATTGTTTTGACAATTATAGGCAATTGCGCCTCGAACTGAGCAATTGAACAATGAAATACGAGAGCATGTGTGTCTGTTACACCTTGTAGATTTTGAGCATAAAGATTATACATATATGCTGGCTAAGGTATGGTATTTGAAATTCTTATATAATTCATTCCGTCTTTATATTTTAAAAGGTATACCCGAATCAAAAGCCAGCGAAGAATCTACGTGCTTCCTGTCACTCGACTGTAGATATATTAGACCTCCGTGTGTTGCGGAATGTCGTCGAAGGGGCTGCAGTTCAGAAGGTGCAACTTGCAATGCTAACCGAAGTTGTTGTTGTCTGAATTGTGTCTAACCAATATCTGAATAAATAGTTTTTCTTTGCAATTGTTTTTCAATTTTTAATTGTTAATTGTTTTTTGTTGGATGGATACTTTTACTTTTTATCCACCTAGGTATTGCTTTTCCGGTGGCGACAGCGGAGGATGCGTTAAGAATGGTAAAGTTTTAAAGTCAGTTTGCTAGGAAATACTTGCCATTGATCTCTGATATTTTGTATAAAGTTGTAAGACTATCAGTGCATATCAGTTTAGTGGGTATGTCAAAGCCCTGCTCCCATGTCAAGATCCAGCGACTTTCAATTAATAAGGATCTTTCAATGTTTAGTTTTCCGCTCAAGTTAGTCTGATAGGAACTACAGAGATCAATGATATTTTCTATAAAGTTGCTTTGCTATCAATAGATATCAGTATAACGGCTACTAGTTTTTCGAAGCCCTGCTCCCAGGTCAAGGTTCAGCTACTTTTCAACAAATAGGATTTTTTCTCAATGCTAAGTTTTCTACTTTTTGTGACATTGTAGTTGGATAGGAATCATATGTCATAGATCAATGATATTTTCCATATGGTGGCATTATTATCAGTACCTCGACTCTAAATTGTTGCAATGTTGCAGATTGTCTTTTATCGAATTATCTGCCGACAGGCGGTAATTGTCACTGTCTCAAAAGTTTATCTTATCACCTTACTTTCTTTTACAAAAGTATTTGATACACCAAAGGATGAATGGTGTATATACATATGGTTAATGTTGGTCTTTTTGCGTTGAACTGATCGTAAAATTCATGATAAATTGGGTGTCTGTTTGCTTGTGAAGCATGTATAAATTTGCAGTCACGTCTGGTCAGAATGTGGACGGTAAATCTGATGACTCGTGTAGAGAATGTGCCACGCTATCTGCACGACACAAACCCTTGCAATAACTCTTTATGGGCCTTATAGGTGAGCTGTTGCAAGGAAAATAATTCTATTCCTATCCAATATATCTACATTCCAGTGGAAATTCGAATTTTCCGACCTTCATTCCGGGCGGCCCCTATACAAAGGATTTACCTTTTGTATCTTTTGTTAATTTGTTCTCGTCCTGTACATACATAAAAAAATTGTCATTGTATGTTAAGAGAGGACGTACAGTTTCTCCTTTAGACATCTTTAGACATCTTCAAACCACATAAATGTTTAATTAGTTAGTCGTATGGTGCTTCAAATTAGAAAAAAAACAAATGTTGAATAATGTTTTAAATACTCGAATGGCTGTATATTACTACCAAAACAAGTCTTATTGTAAAATTAAATAATCGGACTAACTACGAGACATTTCGTTAGAACGTTGACAACCGTATAGCGCAAGTAAACAAATGGGCACATGGTGGTATATACTGTTAATCGATTTCGACAAAAATATTTAATGCACCAAATCATTCAACAAATGTTATGACAACATTTGATTTACAAATGAAAACGAACGGGAAAATATAGCTGTGTTATCGTAATTACATTATCATAACAGAGACTATTTGTCTGCCTTTGTATCTTTGTCTGTTTTCTTCATCAATTTGTGTTATGCTTACTGTTCATACAAAATACAAAACAAGAATAACAAACATTTTTATTTCCTGTGTGGTAAGAAAAAGTACTTATTTGTGGTCTATGTAAGTTTTCTGCCCACAGTCAAATAACTCAAAATGATTCGAGGCAATTGGAAACACATTGGAAAGGCCACCACTGATATTGTCGATATATATTCATTAATAATAGATATGCTAATAGAAATATAACATCTGTATGATTGTAAAAGGAGCTATTTGTTTATGATTCATAGAAACACATTTAGGTACATCATGATCTAATACGTGAAAATATTCTAGTACAACGTAATCATAACATCGCTTTGAAGCTTTATCAACAGACAACAACAAAATAACCAAACACAGAACAAAAAAAATAAGAACAAAGTAAAAATCTCGATTTTTTTAAAAGCTATACAGGTTTATTTCCTCATATAATATAGCTAAGGATAATCTGCTTTAATTAATTTCTTCATTTCACAAACATTTTCAATCGATCGTAATCATTCCTGCAGGAAAATCGAAACCAACTAAACGACACAGATAACCATCAGGGAAGTAAAAATCAACAAAGATGATAATAAGCGGAGGAAACCCTAAACACAGCCGCCATACCAAAACATATGTGGGAACCTATGACCAGATCATGCCGTGTAAAAATTCTGCAACAGAACCTCTAAGAGTGACAACATTTAAATTATAGAGACCAGACAGCAGGTAAAATAGCATTTCAAATTGAACCTTTCCAGGATGACAGAACCAAAGAGCACAGGAACAGTGTCATATCAAAGACAGCAGTTACCAACACCGACTCTTGGTAGTATTTCTTTGGACAGTGTCAGTGATTAACCTGAAATGGCTAAAATTGACTAATGCCTTGTTCCACGACAAAATACGGCTACCACGTTTTTGTTTAACCCAACAGCCGATTGAAGAAATCAGATTGTTCTATTGGACCCTTATGTTCCTATCGTAAGTAAGAGTGCACCACATGTCAACACAACAAATGTTCTTGACCCTTAAAGTGCAAATATTCCAGTTTAATTAAAGAAAAAAATTGGACTGGAGAATATCTTGATTCACAGGTTTTACCAAAGTTTGCTAAAGACTTGGCTACAGCAGTATTTGAATTGGGATTTTTCAGTAAAAGGGGGATAACTTAACAAATACTCTACAAAAACAGAGCACAATAACAAGTTTGGAAATCTTCTTTTATTTTCTTAAAAATGAAGTATTGAAAAAATAGCCTATAAAGGACAAGAGTTCCTCAATTAGATGTGTAATGTTCGATTTGTTTCCACTAGATAGTATGACTTGATATGCCTGCTAATGGCCTCGTTTGGAAAAATACATTACACATAAATATTAAACCTATTCGGCTAATAAATCTTTAGAAAACATTGATTCATTGTAATTACTGTATTTTAGAATAGCCTTTACGAAAAAAGTTAAAACAATATTTTTGGGCATCATTTGTGCCAGGTGTTATGAAATAATAATATGCAGCTGTATATTTTAAGTTTTTATATACCCTTCAAAATGATATATATTGTAAAAATAATCGAATCGTTAACAGCTACAAAGACAGCTTTCAGAAGGTCTGTATCGTTTAATTTAGCCTTCTTTTTTGGTTTCTTTTGTGTGTAAAAAAATTTGATACACTAACTTTTTAACGTTTTGGATATTGAAAATATTTATTGATCTCAAGATCAGAATCGCAAGGTTTGATTTTAATTAATGCTAATTGTATATATTTTCATAAACAGAAAGAGTTATTGAACATTTTCCAGAATGGATACCGGTATCATCTCACAACTAATAATTTAAACTCTTAACAGTAGTCCATATGTAGATAAGGCGCAAATTTACAAGATAAGAATTGCAAATTTAATAAAAACTAAGCCGATTTGGGTTTTTTTTTTGGAAAAAAAACTTACCTAGAATACAGAGTTTGTATGTACAGTCATTATGTAGGTTACACGCGAATACCATTGTAAGAGCACGAAGATGGAAGAGTTTGGTGTTACTAGATTTGTCACTAAAGTCTTGATTTAGATTAAGCGTGTAACAACTGAAGTTCATTCCTCTCTCAATTTTGCGTATTTTATCGAATGTTTTTTGCTATTTTCAAGATTGCGGAATATACCAAATTTACCAAGGTTCAATTTATTCTCTTTTTTTCTGAAGGATAAAAATTGTGTGTTGCTTCAAATCAATCATTCTGGTGCTTATTGTTATCAGTATTGATTTATATAGGTTTGTTTAATTGAATTTCTATTCTGACAGACACAATCATATCGAAACTAACAAACCAGAGGAAAATGAAGCTGTATACATTCGTTCTGCTGGTTGCGCTTTGTTTAGTTTGTAAGTTATTTTCACATAATCAAGTTATTAAATGTGAGCAATCTGGAATTAAATAATAATAAAACAAACTATTCAACAATTTGTCTCAAGACGTGTAACATACAAATATCAAAATAACGACAGATAAGAATAAATTTAGTAGGTTCTGAAAATATTTGATCCGAAGAAATGACAGTTATTTTAAGAGGACATACTATATATTGTAATACAATTTGGTTAACAAGAGAGATTACGTCCTAACGGTGTCGAAAAGTTGCTTTTTGTACTTGTGAAGAGAGTTTGGCGCTTTCTAATACTTTGTCTTTTATGTAACTGTGATCATAGAAGACTTTGTATTTAATCATCCGTCATCACCAATCAGTCACATCCACAAAACCAGGGGCGGATCCAGCCATTTTAAAAAGGGGGGTTCCTAACCCAGGACAAAGGGGGGGGGGGGGGTTCCAATTACATGTCCCTATTCAAATGCATTGATTGTCCAAAAAAGGGGGGTTCCAACCCCCGGAACCCCCCCCCTCTGGATCCGCGCCTGAAAACTTCATATTGTCGGAAAGAATAAAAACAAACAGCTGTAGTGTCAGTTTCTTTTTTAACACACACCAAGTAATCCTTTTTTGACAGAAAAAAATTGACAGAGACACGTTTTTAATACAGACAATGATTCAAATCAGTTCAGAAAAAAAACCCACTTACAATATAACAATATTAAGCAAATGTTTGGATATATCCACTGTTCGTGAACTCTATCGAAGCACCAGGTGTAAAACCTGTCAATTTACACACATTCATGATTAATTCATGCCAGTTCTATATTATCTAGTGGACTTTTCTTCGTTACCAAACGCAAAGAATGAAATAAACATTCTCTATTCCATCTATATCAACTTTATTTTTATTATCTTAAATAAGGATTTATTTTACAATTGTAGGTATATATACACATGGAAAAAAGTATTGCAACACCAAATTGAAATTGAAATTAAAAAAACACTTTTCATTTTTTTGGGATATAATTTTGTAAAATAGAACTAGTTAAACATTATTTAAGTATCACCTGAGTTTAATCAATAAATATCGACTCGATAATTTTTTATCTGCACATGCAGCTACTGTACTCGTAAACAGCAAAACAGTTGTTTTTATCCTCTTTGTTTTCAACCCTTTAAATAACAAAATTTTTAAAGTTATGTGATTGACACCTTATAATGGGTCCTTGACAACTCTTAACTGCAGCCAGATGGCAGATTATCAGCATAAGGGAAGCAGGGATGTCGATGTAAAAACTGCACGTATTGTTGGTCATCACCATTTCACTATAAGTCGTTTTGAGAATAAATCAGGCAATAAACGCTGTTAAAGACATTCCGAGATAATGAAGACCCCCTATACCATTTGCTAAGGAAAATCAAGCATAATGAAGGTTGGTCAGAAGGAAACCCATTGCATACAAGACAATCCTAAAAAGAGAGTGGTGGCCATACAGGAGCTTTTTAACAAGAACTGTTCGAGATCGACTCATCGCTACTGGTGATCGTGCGATAAGACCATTTCGGAGACCTTTGCTAACGAACAGACACACAGTTTTCCGTATCCAATGTAGTGCAGAGCTCGCCAAAGTTGGAAATTAGCATCGTGGAGGAAGATTCAATGTTCAAATGGAATTCGGTTCATCTTCCTTGGCACGATCGTAGCCCGTATTTCAACCATATCGAGCATATTTGGGACACTATTGGGCGGAAAGTGCGCGAAAGGACACCCCAGGTCAAACACATCATGAAATAAACAATGCCCTTCATCAGAAATGGTTGCTGCTACCTTAGAAACAAATTAGTCGATTTATGGCAGGAATCAGAAGACGTTTAGATGCGGTTATCCGTTTGAATGGAGGCTGCGCACAAAGTACTAATTCTTTGGCGTATAACGATCAACCATGATATGAACAGTCATCTAAGGATTAATTTTGAAATGTCTGACATTGTAAAGTTCGACTACAGTAAAAGTTGTAAAATGCAATTTTTTGTACAAAAAACACTCCATTTTGGTATTAAAATTGTGTTATATAAATTATTTTTTTTTCAAACATTTTTTGTTCGTTTCAATGCCAATGTTATCATAAACTATTTTTCAATAATATTATACACATATTTTATTATATTTCATCCAAAAAAAGAGGCTGATTTTTCAAATTTTAAAAAATCAAGGTGTTGCAATACTTTTTTCCATGTGTATATAATTTTAGTCGAATTGAAGAAATTGCGTCTCGAACTGAGGGTTTTAAAGCTTAATCAATCGACGGAACAAAGAACTATGAGAACACATTTGTCCATAACGTCTTGTAGATTTTTAGCATACAAATTATATTATATATATATGGTGGGTTAGTTATTTTTTTATATACTTATTCATTTTATTCCATCTATTTTTTTCTGAAGGTATACCAGAATCAAATGCCAGCGAAGAAGCTGAATGCTTTTTTTCAAACGACTGTTTGTTCGGCAGACCTCCATGTATTGCGGAATGTCGTCGAAGGGGCTGCAGTTCAGAAGGTGCCACTTGCCAGTTCAACAGAAGTTGTTGTTGTCTGAATTGTGCCGATATCAAATTTTGAATAAACAGTACTTCTTTGCATTTATTGTTTTCTGTTGAATGGTAATTTTCGTATTAGTCATTCTTGTCTGGTCTGCGATGAAAGTGTGGCGAGAGTGCCACGCTCTCTGCACGTTACGAAACCTTGCAAAAACTCTTTAAGGGGAGTGTAGGTGAACTGTTACAAGACAGAAATTATGTCCCTATCCAATATACCCTCATTTTCCAGTGGACGTTCAAACTTCCTGACCTTTATCCCGGACGGCCCCTATTAAAAATATACATGACCTATCTATTGTATCTATTGTTAATTTGTTCACATCCTGAACTTGCATAAAATATTAGTTACCGGATGTTAACCAATCAACAATCAATCAACAGTATGGTGTTTTTCTTATTTAAGGCAGTTACATGGAAAGGGTATTATAGCTTTTGAGAGGACGTATAGTTTCTACTTCAGACACCTTAACACCTCATTTTTGATAAAATTAATCGGTGTAGTCATATGGTGTTTCAAATAAAAAGAAATGCTGAATATGTTTTATATACTTGAATGGCTATGTTTTACTATAAAACAAGTCAACATGGATGTTAATATTGTAAAATAATAGTTTGATGAATGAAAAGTAAACGCAGTGAACTTGGAGATAGACACAATTAATCGGTTTCGAAAAATAAATATGTAATGCACCAAATTATTCAAAAACTGTTATGTCAACGTTTGACTTTGATAAGCAAATGGAACGAATGAGAAATATATATATATAAAACTAAGATCGCCCTATTACCTCGCTTGGTTTTTTACGTGTTCCATGATTTGTATTGATTGTTTTACGAAAGCTGATTAAAACCCAAAAGTTTTGAAAAAAAATCACGAAAGACTTAATTTAGTTTGTATGCATGTTTTGGTTGAGCAATTTTCTTCATATACTAATTAAGATAAACTCGTTTCATATACATTGATCTACAATCATGAATCCAAAAAAATCTACAACTTACAACGAATGTTGTTTAGACATAGCTGATTTATTGCTTGCAATAACCAAGTAACTAAAATTGTTCTACCTCAATATATTTCGAATAAAACCAGCCTGAATGTTCAGTGTCAAATATCAAACAAAATTTTTCGATCAACCATCAGTGATAAATGTTTTGAAAAAAATAATTCATGAAAGACTTGTATTTTTGTATATATATGCATGCATTGGTTTAGCAATTTTTTTCATATTATAATTAAGATAAACTGCTTTCATATGACGTTGAATACATTTACTTACAATCATGAATCAAGAAAAATCAATTCAGTGTAAGATATCAAATATACACAAATCGTTCACAATATATATCAACAGATGAAGTGTTCTCTTGAAAAAGTAAAATGTACGAAAACGTCGTCATGCGACGTCCACAAAAAGTCATCTTTAAAAAATGAAAAAATTCAATTTGTTACACGCATCCCTTTCTTAAAAAATGAATGGTAAGCATGGACTAATGTAAAATTGGTCGATATATTTGAAGAAATATAACAAAACCTCCTATTCTATTTTTAAGGACGTGGATTTAAGCATGGATGCAATTTGGGTTCTCCTAATTACAGAATCATGGATCGTTAGGAGGTCTGTTTAAACTCATTTTTCTATTATTTAATGTTGATTCAAAATTAAATTGGTGAAACCATATAGTAAATAATGGTACATCTACAAAATAAACACAGAATGGAAACTTTTGTCTGGATCATTATAAACTTAGTTGAAAAAACTGTTAAAATAGGTGCAATTTTGGTACCCTCGCGTCAGTACTGTAGATTTATAAAATTTCGTTGGATACCAATTTTCGTGGAATTCATGGTTTCAGGTTAACCACGCATATAAATGTTCAACGAATTACATATTTGCATTAGTTTGTATGCAAAACCACGAAACTAAATATTCACGAAAGTGACGGTTTTCAGCAATCCACGAAAATAAATGATCCACAGTATTCAAAGGCTATTCTGAGTTATATTTGCAAATTATATGTCTGCAGATAAAAAAAAAAGGGTTTTTGGCCTTTTGAACTTTTTTGGATTCGAACGTCACTGATGAGTTTTTTGTAAACGAAACGCGCGTCTGGCGTATACACTAAATTTAGTCCTGGTATCTATGATGAGTTTATTTACTAGTCTTAAAGTGATGTATAGTTGTTAACTTCTACGTCATTTGGGGGACCAGATGGAATACCGATTGTTATGGACCCTCATCACACATATAATATTCACTTTGTATAGCCCCAGAGGAATTGTGATATTATATTGAAACAGAGACACACTTGTTGAAATATTTGTCTGCCTGTGTATCTTTGCCTTATTTCTTCATTAATGAGTTTTTATGCTAACTGTTCATACAAAAAAAGAGTTGCAAACATATTCTTACTGTGTGATAAGTGGAAGTACTTATTTATGGTCTTTAGATATAAGAAGATGTGGTATAAGTGCCAATGAGACAACTCTCCATCCAAGTCACAATTTGTAAAAATACCATTATATGTCAATAAAATAAACGGTACCAATTTTCTTGCACCAGATGCGCATTTCGACAATACATGTCTCTTCAGTGATGCTCGTGGCCAAAATATTTGAAATCCAAAGCTTACATAAAGATGATGAGCTATAATCCAAAAGGTCCACAAAGGATAGCCAAATCCGTGAAAGGAATCAGAGCTTTGCATGAGGGAGATACATTCCTTAATTTATAATAATGTCTATCAACAGCAATTTTTAATAATACAAAAAAATCCGTATTTTCATGCCAGTACCTAAGTACTGGCTACTGGGCTGGTGATACCCTCCAAAGTACGGTCTTCAACACGGAGCCTTGGCTCACACCGAACAGCAAGGGATAACTAATCTATATGAAATACGCAGATAAACAAGTTTTCTACAGTCATCAGACAAAATGACTGAGGCAATTTAAACACACGAAAAGGTAATAATAATAATATTTTTTCGTGTAATTCTGTAAATAATTTACCAATAAGAAATATATTGAAAGGACACCTCATATAGTTTAATTGTTTTGTGTTTATTTAGCCAAATAGTTGCATGAAAAGAACACTTTGAGAAAATATGTAGATAAATGTTCGTTAATAATAGATATGCCGATAGAAATGTAACATCTGTGTGATACCTTAAAGGAGTTATCTGTTTATGATTCGTACAACCACATTTAGGCACACAGTTGATTTATAAAATTAATTTTGAGTAAATGAAGTCTGCAGTTAAAATAAGACAATGATCAAATCAGTGAAAATATTCTTGTACAACATTATAATAAAATCGTTTTCAAGCTCTATCAACAGGAACAGAAATAACCAATCACAATAATAATAAAAAAGGGTTTAAATCTTGATTGTTGGAGGCCATAGGGGTATTTTTTCTACCATTATTAACTTTATTATATTAAGATAAACTGCTTTACCCCCATTGCCAACTCTAAGAATTTCATCTATATTTTAGGCCAAAAAGAAGAACGGAGATTTCGTTTAATTGATCTTTCTCATCGACTCCTAAATAATTCTATGAATGAATTTATAGATGAACAATTTAAATACCCAGTACAATACATCATTGCCGACGCCGTGAGGTAAATTCAGCATATAGGAGTTGCGGAAAAATTGTCCAAGATGGACGTTAAGACTTACTTTTTAAGTTTGCCCAGTGTTTCACTTTTTGATTCTGATATTGATCAGTTGGGTTTCGCTTTTGATGGTAAGTTTAGCTATAATTGTCGTTTAACACAGGCAGTCTGAATAAGCTAACCCCTCTTCGAAGAATTCTCACCAGGGATTCATTTGGTAACGGAATTCACTAGAAGGAATCCAAACATACTTTTTGTATTCGAAGCAAATAGTCCAATTTGCCAGAAAATACTTGAAACAATCAGGGAAATCTGTTAATCATTGGGGGCCAAAGACAAACCTTCCAACTCCTAGAAAAGTTGATCTTTGCATGAAAATGGAAATAGGGCTAGCCAATTTTAAACAAACACTGCAGATATTTCTACACTCAAAGAAGGAAACTTTGCGTCAGTTTCAGTTGCAGTCCCATGTAGGATTGTTGAACGTTTTTTTTTTGCAAGTTATAGGATGGGGTTTTGGTCGACGATTAACACATGTTATTTGTGACATTAAAAGAGCTCATCATAGGATACGGGTATCAAGCAACATTCGTAAAGACATTAAAGTTTGGTATAATGGAAATGGGTCTTTTTTTCAACCATGATAATGGGGTCACAGTATGCTTGATAGTTTTTAGACTTCAAACTATACACTTGAAATGTTGCCATATGTGCCACATGTGGAAGCAGGATCTGCTTACCTTTCCGAAGCACCTGAGATACCGTATAGCGGATTATTTTAGCGGATAGAACGAAATCGCCAAAATAAATTCCGCCAATTTAAAAGTGTACATGCAACAGTATTGATGGAAGTTTTGAATCCGCCAAAATAATAACCGCCAAAATATTTTGTACACCTTATTCAAGGGAAATCGCGAAATTTTACACCCGCGAAAATAACCCGCTATACGGTAACTCCAAGTTTTTGTTGGGGTTTGTGTTACTTAGTACTTAGTTTTCTTTAGTA
This sequence comes from Mytilus edulis, assembly GCA_019925275.1. NCBI lineage: Eukaryota > Metazoa > Mollusca > Bivalvia > Mytilida > Mytilidae > Mytilus > Mytilus edulis. The sequence continues at coordinate 86,205,169 of CM034356.1, read as the reverse complement.
GTAAAGCCCACTCATTGGAACGATATGGCAAGATGAAAATGGAACACGAACCCACATTGTACCCAAGCTAATATTTGGGGTTCTCTTTTCCTGTGTTCCTATAATTCAAAATATTAGATCGTGTCTTATTTGAATGTATCAGAGAGACCGGTTCCTGAATTGGTATCAGTTAGGAACTCATAGTGTTTTCCTTTAATTTTATAATTAGGAAGCCTCTTATAATAACCAAAGAGTTATGTGTGTGGTTCGCGGATTTGCTATGTATCCATAATATCTCTTTATTTTGCACAGACCGCAGAGGATTGAAGCATTCATTGCCTCCTAATGAAGCACAGACTTGCCAAAAATAATGTATCGGCGTTGGTTTGTACGTTCATCCTGCAGAAACTTGTCTGTGCAACAAATGCATACTGTGGTCATATTGTTCCAAATTCATTCTGTATCTTATTTATCGTTCAGAAACAAAAGAATTATATATATAAGAGATATAAAATGAAAGCAGTTTCGTATATATGATTAATTATTATGTTATTTTCAAAACCGATCAAAAGACCTTTGTGTCACGTTCGATTGTTGTTTATCGATGTATTACTCACGTTTTTCATATAGAGATTAGCTTATAAAATCAGTATGCAATTTCAGTTGCAATATGCCTGCTAACAAAACCTCGTTTAGAAAAATCCATAATGTATACATATAACCCTTATTCGGCGTACATAATTTTTAGAAAAATAATGATTCATTGCCATTTGTTTTAAATAGCCTTTTACGAAAAATGTTCAACAAAATCCTTTAGGGCATCATTGTGTACCATGTTTTGTGATATAATAATATGCGGCTGTATTTCTAAGTTTTGATATACACTTCAAAATGGTATATAAGCTAGAAAATAATCAAAACGTGAACAGCTATAAAGACAGCTTTCAGAAGGTCTGTATGGTTTATTAAGCATATTAATTTTTGTTTCTTTTGTGTGTAACTTTCATTCGATATCCTTTTGTTTGTTAACATTTTGGATTTGAAAATATTTATTAGGCTCAGAAGCAGAATTGAATGGTTTGATTTTTTTAAAACGTTATTTGTTTTTGAAATTTTCCAAAAAGGATACAGTGGTCCTATTACAATTAATAAGTCTCTTTATCTGAACAGTAGTCCATAAGTTGATAAGGTGCAAATTTACAAGACTTAAAAAAATAAGTAGTTTTTTTATGGGGAAAAAAATCCTACTTAGAGTTTTTTTTATGTACAGTGATTTTGCCATTTTAAAGATAACTTTTCGTTTTGAAATTCACTTGCAGTTCAGTAATTTTGTTATTAACATGTATTGTCGAAATGCGCATCTAGTGCAAGAAAATTGGTATCGTTAATGAGAAAAGAACGGTCCTCAATAGCAGACAGGCAGTTAAGCTTTAAAAAGTTAAATAACAAAATTACTGAACTGCAAGTGAGTTTCAAAACGAAAAGTTATCTTTAAAATGGCAAAATCAAAAGCTCAAACACAACTTACGGAAAACAACTGTCATGATATAGTCAATTCCTTATGTAGAAATCTGGTTTAAAGGCAAATGTGTGTCATTTTATTTATTATTATTTTTTTTGTGTAAAATAGTATTGATTGTGTGTTATAATAAAATGAGATCATTGCGAACAATATCAAAGTAATAGCTTCAGGCACTATTTGATTAGAGACTTTCCGTTTTGAATTTTCCTTGGAATTCAGTATTTTTGTAATTTCACTTTTTTTGTACCAGGCTGCTGGTTCAATCACATTCATTTTTTATTTGTTTGATTGAATTATTTGTTTTAATTTTGAAAAGAGTATTTAAGTGTGATAGCCATAAAAACGTGAAAAGTTACACAAAGCTTTGACACGGTCTGTATCGATTAGTTGACTGTTATTATATTTTATAGTTTGTGTTCAGCATACGGCGAGTTACACATATGTGTGTTGTAATAGCAATATCGAAGGTCTTAGTCGTTTGCTACGTGTATTTCCTAAACAAATTTTAAAATTTTGCTTAAGAATTCACATACTATACGTTTTGCTATATTGTATATTGTCCAGGTATATTGTCTTTTGTATTTTCTTTTACAGATTACTTGATAAAATGAGGTCGTACACATTTGTTTTTCTTCTTGCATTTTGTCTTGTTTGTAAGTATTTTCCATATCATAATTGTAGAACTTTTCAGAATATTTTATTGATATTTAGAAGAAAGAGTTTTAAAACTTTTTCAAAATAGCAACAGTAGTTTACCTAGTATTTTCCAATCTCATAAATCAGGTAAGATACAAGTTACACTAAAACAAAAAATAAAGGTCTTGCATAAACTCAAGAGGGAAATTTTGTCTTGTCTTTAGGTTTCTGTGTCAGGATAACCTTAACTAAAACTAACATGTACTTGTTGGCTTTATATTTATTTTAATCTGACCGTCACTGATGAGTCTTATGTAGACGAAACGCGCGTCTGGCGTATTAAATGATAATCCTGGTACTTTTGATAACTTTAGTTAACCAAAACTTCATCTTAAAAAATATAATATCTTTTTCTGTTTTGGTTTTGGTTGTGTTAGTTAGGCCCTTTTGGTTTGTATGCTCTTAATCATTCAACATTCAGTCGAGGTCTATAGATTACCTTATGATCGCTCTTCATGAAACTCGTGTTTTTGTACGTATATATGTAATAAACTTACAAACAAAGATGTATTACGATATTTTCCATGTCAAGTTTTAACTTTCAAACAATAATTGTTTGGAAACGTAAAAGGTTATAAGAGATATAAACGGAGTTCAGTATTTTTGTGATTTCAGTTTTTATTATTTTGTTTATAAGTTAAGATGATAGGTGTTATTATTGCATTATCATTTTACAGCATAATTTATATATTTTTTAAAGGTATGCCAAAGTCAGATGCTGATAAACGTACTGCTCCCCGTAAGTGTTTCCCACAAAACGATTGTGGATTTAGTCGTCCACCATGTGTTGGCTTATGTACCAGGAACGGATGCAGCGGAAGTGACGCAAAGTGCGTTGGAAACTCAAAATGTTGTTGTCTTGATTGTAAAGCCTGACAACCTCCTGTCGATAGGCCCAGGCTATTGATTTACTTTGAAGAATAAGTTAAAACTTTTCCTTCTAGCTCTTACGACTATTTTTCAATTTATAACTTTTATTACAATAATGAATTTTTTTTTCAACATTAAATAATCCAAGGTGTATACCTCAGCAATTTTCATTTAAAATTTGTAGCTTTCTGATGATAAGTTTTGTGCATGCTCTTTTTGTTTTTGGATGACTCTCTGTGTTAACTTACTTCCAATTTATTTGGAATAAAAAAAAATAGAAAATAATTTGCAAAATCATTCATTCATATAAAACTACAGTCAAACCTGCTGAAGAGACCACCTGTATTAAGCAAAACCTGTATTATAAGACCATTAATTATAGATCCCTCTGTAGTACATTTCTTATAGTTTGAACTTGTATTTTAATACCACCTGTCTTAAGAGACCACTTGTTTGTTCTCCCATAAGTGGACTCTTAGAACAGGTTTCACTGTATATACAATAAAGTATATGATAAACGTGCGCCACATACTATCTCCTCGATCTTCTGTCATTGGTAACGCTCAATCCTAACCATTTAAAAGTCAGGGTTTTATTAATACGAATAAACAGAAGAAGCTAGTGGATGACTATAACGGACCTCAACTGCATTTATTAATTCCTTCAAGGTAGAGTTGTATCAGAAGGATGACCGTTGGCACATATACTATTACATAGTTTGTTGATACAGTTTTAGTCGGTTACAGTTTGTTTTTTCTCCTTTCTTTCTTAACACAGTAGTTTGGCTCTTCCATGCCTAAACCAAATCTTTGCACATGCTTTCTTTAGAAATCATGTGAGAGCTAGGTATGCGAGTATTAGTGTTAAAATCAACAAGCAGTCTCAAAACACCATCATCTGACTTTATGACATGATTATAAATGATCTGGTTGACAGCCATGATCTGTTTTATTTACTGTGGGGAATAGTTCTCATGTTACAATGTCTTTTGCAAGTAACAAGGGAACAGTTGCGTCTGTCTCATATCTTCACTTACATATAGAAATTAACAATGATGTTCGGTTGAAAACAAAACTTTCGACAAAAGAGATTTCAGTTTCCCAATTGCAAGCATTCCATTTTTACACTCCAGCAGCGCCTGCATTATGAGTATATATATTCCAATTAAAATGATGTTCCTGGGGTGGTACTTCCTATCATGATTTCCTTGATAGAGGGTTGCTTCTCATAATGAAGATATTAAACCAAGAGTTCCAAATGGTAAAATTAATATCATCCCTTCGTAAATTTAACGGATGCCATTACGAGCTGGTTGACCGTTATGAAATATCGGTTTCACAGATGATATCGGATTTGTTCCTTATGTCGTAACTACAATCCCGTTCCCTTTTCATGAATGTGATCTACCAAATTAGACTATTTACCGGATGTGTAATAGCATGAGCAATACGACAGGTGCCAAATGTAGAGCAGGATCTGCTTACTCTTCCGGAGCAACTGAAATCAACACCAATGTTTGGTGGTGTTTGTGTTGCTTAGTCCTTAGATAGTAATAGACGTGGTTGTTTAATTAATTATATATTTTCTTATTGTGCTTCTATGTTATATATTTGTTTGTTTTGTTCTGATTGAGATTGTGACATGGTATTGATGGATGTATCCCTATTTTGACAATTTCACCTATTATGTCTGTTTTGTTTACGCTTCCTTATAAACAAAATGGAACTTGATGTGACTGTCATACAAGTGAGAGGTTTAGTGCTATAAAACCAGGTTCAATACACCATTTAAGAATGACTGTACCAAGTCAGGAATATGACAGTTGTTTACCATTTATTTGATGTGTTTTATCATTTGATTTTGTCATTTGATTAGGGACTTTCCGTTTTAAATTTTCCTCGGAGTTCAGTATTTTTGTTATTTTAATGTTATCTATGTTGCGTCTTGGTGTGCTGATTAAGTTAAACGTGTTGAATGAAAAACACTATCTACTCAATACATTAACACGCAACACGACTGATGCCACATAAGCAGCATGATCTGCTGTCCTGTTCGGAGCACCTGCGAATACCTAAAGACTTTTGTGGGGTTCGTTTTGTACAGTCTTTAATTTTCTATGATGAGATTTGTTAACTGATGTTTGTCTGTTTGAATTTTCTTCAGTTTTTTTATGACTTATTAGTTTTAATGTCCCTTTACCTCCCCTGTTAAAGAACGTGCACTGTGATATTCTTTTGTGGTATTTAATGCCAACCCCTTAATACGCTTTATCGTAGTCTAAGGAGGTTAAACACATTACTTATTCATTCCATTATTTTCTAAATAATGTATACGATTGTTTGTAGTTTTTGGAGACTTGTCTCGGATCTGACTTCGTATTAAAAACCAACTATTTTATTTAGGTTTGTGTTAAGATCTTAAAACACTTATGTAGTAAAAATCAATTTTTAAGAACTAGTACATTTCACACTATGCTAACTATACTAAATTTTCCAATCTGCAAATATTTCATTACCCTTTATTTTTCAATATAAGCTACAAGGAAGTTATAATTTTTCAAATCATTCGGTTTTTTTTTATTATATTAATGTCCATATTTCAAAATTATCTTCACTTTTTTAACAAGAGATAGTAAGAATAAAAATTCAACTCCAACGAATGACAATTTGACGTGACCCGGTTATTTGTCATAATTAGAGGGTGTCTATACGATGTGTTTTCAGATGGTTTTAGTAAAATTGAGAATGGAAATGGGGAATGTGTCAAAAAGACAACAGCTCGACCATAGAACAACAGCAGAAAGCCACCAATGGGCCTTAACTGCAGCAAGAAACTTCAGTTTGCCCCATAACAAATATATATATATATATATTTGTTAATCTTGTAAGATTTTAATTTAAGTTTCTCGTGTCTAATTTGGAGTTTAGTATGACGTCCATTATCACTGAATATATATATATATACTAGTTCAGTGATAATGGACGTCATACTAAACTCCAAATTAGACACGAGAAACTTAAATTAAAATCTTACAAGATTAACAAAGGCCAGAGGCTACTGACTTGGGACAGGCGCAAATATGCAGCAGAATGTATGTTTTTTTATGTTAAGAGTTAATAATGTTCGAACTGAAATTGAGTTTTGAGAACCATTGATGAAAAAAAAAACATTAGATGCGTCAAAATTAACATGTAATTATGTATCACTAACCCTTATCAAAACTCATTTCATACAGGCATGATATACACTAAATCATTTTTTTATTTTCAAAGCAGTTTATATTAAAGGATTACTTTCAAGTTGTGTATGTTTTCTTAAGATGGTATTGATGTGACTTTTTGCTAATGTATTGCCTTTCTGTTTTCGATACCTTTTGACGTAAAACGAAAATAAGTCATGATATGGTGCATATACATTAATTTTGATATCCTTTTATGCTTGTCTACGACCACAAAGGGTACTTTATTGAAACATTCGTTGCAGAAAAGACAACAACATCTAAATGAACAGATAAATTTATTGTCAACAATATTAAGATTGTAACCAAAAGTAATGTCATATATGACCATAAAATATATAAATATTTGCATCTCATGAGACCAGCTCATTAATTATTACTCTGTGAAGATACTAAGTGTCATACTACAACACACTCAAGAAAAGAATCAGCAGTATAAAGAGAAAAAGATAAAGTCAAAACAGAAAATCTAACACCGTTCTACTTGTAAATATTTCGTTTAAGCAATGTTATTAATGACAAAGACAAATTATGTAAATCAGTTTACATCTCATCTTGCTAAAATTGAGTAAATTTCATTGATTAAATTGATTAATAACCAGAATTCGTAAGCATTATGTGTTACTAGATTTTCTGTTCTGATTTGAATGTTATCTTATAATGATAACAATACACCTTCACCTGTGTCTCAAGACATTTGTATACCCACATAATATATAAAATTCAAAAGTTATAACATTCTTATAAAAATATTGCGAGTGAAGTAGTAAGAAATTCTCTTGTCGATGAACGAAATTAAACCGATGTCATGATAACCTAGAAATGTAAAGTTTCATATGATTACAAAAATGTTTTGAAGTAATTTAAAGACACGAATTGCACAAAAAAGCATTAACTTTTGAAATACATATGCATATATCTAATTTCAAAATCATATTTTATGCATTTAGATCATAAACTAAAATTAATATAACATGATGTAAGCTTACTCTTAATTTACTTCATTTCACAGTCCCTTGTTTTAACTTACTGAAACTGCAATCAGTTAAATTTATACGAGTCCTAAAAAAGATGATTTTTTCACAACGATTGTCTTTTCTAAAGTGATGTTTAATGATCTTATTTAAAATGATACCATCAGACATGCTGCCGTATAGACTCTGTTGAGAAATATAGAAATATAAAGCTCTACTATTTTCTTGGACATTACTATCATTATGTAAAAGAATAAATATGATGATCTTAATAAATGTTTAATGCTGATCCAGTGAAAAAAAACATCCACTGTGAACACCATAAACATGATAAAAAGTGACAAATAGTTTTTATATTGGAGAAGAATTATTCTCCGAACTTACAAAACTAAGTTTAAAACACTTAGTAGTTTAATCAAATAGATAAATCGAAAGGAAATAACAAGGTTTGCCTCGTTCACGTACTGAAAAAAAGGATAATTTTATCAAATGAATGTTATAGACGACATGGTATGTTCAAAAGGGCCGAATCCATTATAAGATAACTGGGATTGGGATATATATAAAAAAAATCTTGAATAACTAGCCTTCGTTTTGGTATATCTTATTGACTTGAAAACTGAACTTTTAAAAGAATGCCTCGTGGTAGCTGATCCAAAGCACTAAAATACTATCCACAGAACTTGTAGGATTGTAATATTAAATGAAAAATATCAATAATAGATTTTGCTAATGCTAAAAAGGAATATATCATGTCAACAACGCTTTCATATTACTTGATGTATGAATTAAGAGAACTGATGAAAAAAAAAAGAATGAGGAATCATAAAAAAAACATAAATCAAGAATAAACAAGAATGTGTCCAAAGTACACGGAAGCCCTACTCGCTTCCAAAAGACTATCATTTTCCTTGTTCAATAGACTGTGAAATTGGGTAAAAAAATCTAATTTGACATTAAAATTAGAAAGATCATACCATAGGGAACATGTGTACTAAGTTTCAAGTTGATTTGACTTCAACTCTACTATCGTAGGTGGGGCATAATTACAATAGACTGCAGTAAAAATCACATTTATAGAATATTCAATAAAAATCATTTAACAATTGAAGAACATCACATGTCTTTCATATATCTGTTTTATAAAATGCACATACAGAGAAATGAGGACGGAAATATATAAAATATCTTTATATACACATCAGGACGGGTCATCAAAATAAATGTATCACAGACATGCTTTTCATTGTCAAAAAGTCAATTATTAAAAGTCAAAAGGCATATTTGTAGGTTGTTCATTCTTTTCAACTCTAGGAGTAACCTTTGATTTTTTAGATTTTCTTTTCTGCAGTTCAAAATGTTCTGGAGACGAAGATTTAGGACGATTAGGCGTTGATTGTGTTTGGGGTGAGGTGACTGCTAATATAATAGGGGCCTCATCCCAATCATCCTCTACCTCAGGAGGTGGAGGAGTTGGTTGTTTCTCTTCAGTAATTTTTTCTTCATATGCTGGCGGAGGGGGTACATCATCCTGTATAAAATGTTTTGTCTGAAAAAAGAAAATAACATTATATAACAATATAATCATTAAATTGAAAATCAAATTCAGTTGTTTTTTGAAAAATAAATCAATAAATAAAACAAGTTATATTAAAAGATTGTATCAATCTCCGAAGGATCACTAATAATTTCCTCTGGTTACGGTTTGAACAACACATTTAGAGTTTTAACCATAAATTATAACTGATTGTAAAGTCGCCCAAAACATCTGTTAATAAGTTATCAATGCTGTTTGAATCAGACATACATTAAAATAAAAGTTATCCTGAAAAATATTTAATATAAATCATAGAAATAATTACAGTTCGAATATGAATTAAACGAAATAGCAAAACATAATTAATCAATTATAAAACTAAAAAGCAAAACATAACCATTTTTATAATATAGAATGATTTTTTTAAATTGCTATATATATATAGGTATAGCCAAACACTTGCCTTAAATACACATTTAATGGATATCTATCTAAAAAAATAATATAATTCTATTCTAAAAATATCTTTGGGTGGTGTATACATAACTCTAGCCACTCATAAAAGTAAATGTGTAAAAACAAAGGCAGATGCGTAAATGTTTTTTAAATAGTATAAAAGGAAGACAATTTATGTATAATAGTTATCAAAGGAACCAGGCTTATAATTTAATATGCCAGCCGCGCGTTTCGTCTACATAAGTCCCATCAGTGACGCTCATATCAAAATAGTTAAAAAGCCAAACAAGTACAAAATTGAAAAGCATTGAGGCTATGGTAATCTTTGTAACCGGCCACCATATCTATGCCTGGGATAAGAAAATCCTTAGTTTTTCGAAAAATTCATACTTTTGTGAACAGGAAATTTATAAAAATGACCATATAATTGATATTCATGTCAACACCAAAGTGCTGACTACTTGGCTGGTGATACCCTCGTGGACGAAATGTCCGTGCAGTATAACCGTAAAAATATCTGCAAGTGAGTTCATGGTTAACATTCTTGTTGAAATAATCGTAAAAGTAAATATAAAATGAATTTAAACAAATCTCAATTAATGAATTTATTCATGTACTTTAATGTCAAATATTATATTAATGTGTTACCACATGTGCAAAATATTAGTAATTATTTCTTATTATTTTTTTTTATCAAGATGCTTATTTACTGTGATCCAAGTGAAAATAAGAAAAGTATATAGAGTGACAACCATGCCATGTGTGTGACTTAATATTTAGGTAACATTTACAGACCAAGAAAGCAAAGCCGTACATTTTTAAACAATGCACAACACAAAAAAGCGTTAAACAAACCTCAATCAACTCCAAAGCGTTTCAACCTACCAATATAATATAAAGTCAAGACTAGTCTATTTATAGTTATGAAGTCGAGTTACGTTTAGATAAATTAGTATGTATATACCAGAAAGAGTCGCTTACGTATAGCTTATGAATAATAATGACACAATATGTATTTTGTTCATTTTATACTTTTCTCCTAACCTCTCTGCTAAGTATGAATATCATTGAATCATACATGAATGGATAATATTAAAGTTTCCTTTAAGATTTCAGAAACATAACAGAAAGATTTATGGTTTTATGTGACCAAAATAAAATTGAATTTCTCTGGTTGCATAGTTTTTATTTTATCATGTATAAACTTCCAAACTTTCACTCCCTTGCATATGTAGTTTCGAAAAGTCTGTAAAATGTTATTTTTACAGGGACATTGGAATAGTAGGTCGAAGCTTTAACACTTTTCTAAAATTGAAAGGATTTTCAGCAATAGTTCAAAAGAAGAAATATGACACCAAAGAAAAATCATAGGACAGATTTCTGAATAAGAATGCTATATGGGTCTAATTCGCATATTCGAGTTTAAGAAGACTTCAAAGCTTTCACTGGAACAACAAATGATAATGGCTCTAACTGATAGAATTAAACTTGACTCTTGTGACGTAATTTGTACGAGTTTATAATTCATTTTGATATTAATGATATAAAAAAGGACATGCAAGGTTATAGAATGAAGTGCAGGGTTGTTATCACTACGTCAAGTTTTGAGCTACCCTACCTTAGCTAAATATTCTTCATTATACTAAAAAAAGGAAAGGGTGAGGTAAAAATACCAATAGGAAAATAAAAAAATAAAATATAACGTGTACAATTTACTGTTTAACATTGAAATTGAGTTATAGCTGAGTACTGTATTGAAACAACTGAACATTAATATTTTTTTACAGACAGACATTATGTTTTTCTTAGTTGCATATTATATTTTCTCAGTTTTCTTTCTTTTATCACAAACGTTGTGTTACAAAAAATAATATCAAGTAGTTTTTTTTTTAAATTGAACTACCGTTTTTTTTTTTCTTGTTTGTATAAAATCTGAGTTACGTATGTTGTCTAAAGTTTTATAGTAGATATATCTTGATTTAAATAATCGTGATAAAAATGTGGAGGGGAGAGCTCAATAAAAAAAGTGAATAACAATATTATGTAACATGTTACTTTTTTTTTCTGACTCTCTTCAGTAGTTGTCTTTAGCAATGTATTAATTTTGACCACTTTCGTTTGTTTGAAGTTCCCTTATGAAACTGAATTGTTTGCCGCAAACTTGCAGCAGATTTGCTGCAAGCTTGCGGCAAACAAAAAGTTTGCAGGAACACAGAAAATCGTGTTTGCAGATGTTTGCCGCTAGCTGCCAGAAAGTTTAAAATAACAAAGAATGTTTGCCGCAAGATTGCAGAAAACTTTGACCAATCTAAATGTTTGCCGAAAGATTGCAGAAAACTTTGACCATTCTATATGTTTGTCAGAACATTGCAGGAATTACACAATATTGACTGGGCATGCCTAGTTGTCACTTCCTGGGTGCTTACAATTTGAAATTGTGGCTAGGTCATGTAGGTTGTGTTTGGAAATGCATTTCACATATAAGAGATCAAGGAGGCATTTTGGTTCAATAATATGGGATAATCAGTATGTAGTTTTGTAAGTACATATTATTCATAGAACTGCATGTTTTAATAAAATAATTAATGTTATCATTATACTAAATTATAAGTAAGCATCTATATATACATGTATGTGTGATTGAAAAACTGAAGCTATTATAAGTTTGAATTTGTAACTGATGTACTGCACCATCATGATCATGTTTATTAAGATTAAGTTAAATTCTGTAATGCAATTATTACCTAGCTTTATACTCAATACACATTTGAGATTATACCTTTTTCATTTTTTAATACAGATATATTATGTCATTTGAGAATGACTCCTGCCCCTTTTTCAAAACTCAAATGCATGTATGTATTTCCTTAAATCTTATGAGTTTTTAAGAATTCTTTCAATGACTGTTTGTTTAAAGACAGGAATTGACCTTTTAAAATTGTTGCCGTGTAATTTGAAAGAGATGAATTGAATGTGTCTACACACATGACATTGTATATGTGTAGTTCCTGCATGTTTGCAACAATCAATTGCCGCAAGCTTGCGGCAAATGTTTTTTGCATAACTATGTTTGCAGCAAGCTTGCCGCTAACTTCATTTGCATGGTAAAATGGTTGAGGCAAGTTTTTGCGGCAAATGTTTGCCGCAGGGATTATTTTTCGGTAAGGGTTGGTATTGAAGGCAGGTCTACATTTGTACGACAGTATCGTTCAAAATCTTTTCTAATCTATCTAGACATATGGATCACACATGTTAGATGACCTCTACAAGTAATTTCCTTATAAAATAATAATATGTGTCACTTTGACAACTATTCAACAGATATCATATGACGTAGATGTGAGCAGCTATAGTTCACGGAAGGTCTTTATCAACGTCAAAAATGCAAAACTCAGTTAAAACAAACTGCAGCGATATGTTAAACATGTTTGCAAAGACCCAAAAACCTTCTCCCAGGATAACAAAAGAACAAACTTTAAAAATCCGTTTGAAAGGCCTCGACCAATCAGATCTGTTTGCTTGAAATTTTTGACGCAAATCAAGAGATCTAATTTTATACTACGCATTTTACTTTGATTCCTAGAGTATTAACAACACCTAAAAACTACAAATAGGAAACAGGAACACAAAAGAAATTTGTGTTGGCCAAACAAAAGCATAAAAATACAAAAAATCTTATTTCCCGTTTTCAAAATCACTGATATAATGCATTACTTTCAGAGTAAAATTGAATGAAATTAACCACTAAATCATTACCCATGAAGCGCTAGCTATATTTGAAAATAAACCCTTACCACAACAGCCAAAACATATCTCAAGCAGAATTTTTTAATATTACACAACATCGACGACAACAATAAAAACACTTGATACACTTATATTCAACATGCAAAAGAACTTGGAGAAACATGCAATACAAATACAATACCATGACAACAACATGATTGCATACCATTCTAACTACCAATCTAAGTTATCGATTGTTGATTTGGGTAATTGTGATTCAGCAGATGAAGATGTTCCACTCTTAGATACTGGTTCCCCAATGTGCACATTAGAGGCCGATCTGAGATCATTTCTAGATCTATTTGGACTTATGTGTTGATTTGCATTATTTTCCACTTGTTCACACTCGTTTTCATCGTTCAAATTAACATGATGGCGATAGAGGTCATTAAGTGTAAGAGTATTCTTATTTTGCTCTTCATCGTCTTTCATGGCAACACTATTTGCATGTATCTGATAAAATTTCGATATTTTGTTTATGTCAAAGTGTCGGTTAGGATATTAAAGAATTAACAATATCAGTGCATGCAAGTCTAATAAAACACGATATATATGTTAAATGTTAAAAATAAATCATCGGGACATATTTTTTTATGTCTTACCATTGAACATATATGATATCTCAATATAAAGTGATGTTCTTAATTCGTACTTTTTTGCAATTAGACACTTTTGTGATCCAGAAAAGCTGTGCCATTTCATTCACAATAGACCCACGGATTTTTATGTGCCGATCGTGTTATTCAGACTTTAATATTTTAAGCTATCTTTTGTAGATGATCGTGAAGTTTGTTTCTCTTAGACTTATGACTTTTAATTGTTCACTTAGAAAGTGTTCAGTAAAAGGCAGATCGAAGGAATTTATGTTCTAGTACTATTCTTAAAATGAAGATCGACGATTTGTGCATCATGCTTTAATTGGTTCACATACGTTAGATGCATGCTGGTATTAAGAGCAATAGATATTAAGCGAAATGAAGCATTATTTTTTGTTTTCAATTTGATCATTAGATAAGAAACGAGCAACCAGAAACCAGAACGTTAGTCAGTTATTTAACATTATTACATAAACAATATGAAAGTTTGGTTCACATTATTGGCTTCCCTGACCTGAATTACTATTTTAAGGGAACATGACTTTTGTTTATGATTTCATTTAAATAGAGTTTAAGTCACTGAGAACTGAAAACAATGACATAAAGTGAAGTTTATGACTTTTGAACAGCGGTATACTACTGTTGCCTTTATTTACATAATACTTACATCTTCTGCTTCATTGACTGTATTAACCGTTGGTGGAGGTGGAGGCTGATGTTTTTTTGGTTTCTGTTTGGTTCACCAGTTATATCATGCATTTTAGCAAGCAAAAACTGTTTATCTTTACCTTCCTGTTTCATGTAAAACAAACGATTGTTAATTAGAATAAGGAGAAAGATGAATCACACAGCATGTTTCTTATTGAAGAGTGATAGAATAATTCATACCAAAGCAATAATTCCGTTGTATTACTCTACATATTCGAAAACGCCTTTCATAATACAATTTAAGTTTAAATCATGTCTTCAAACTGATTACTTAGTGACTTGTGAAAAGATTAGGCTCATTTTCTTTGAAAGTTTGTTAGAATAAAGTCAATGCAGTGTTAGAAAAATTCTTACAATGCCAGTGATAGATTGTCTGTTTAGTTCAAAAGCAAGGTGTACCTGATTGAACACATAGTCAAAAGTCTGAATCACTAGACAAAAAAAGCAATTTTGATTTTTTTTTTATTTTTAAGGTCATTTGCAACTTGACCATTAAAACAATACTTATCTAGTTAGAAAATTTGATCGATATCTACTGTTCGATTTTAGTAAATAGGAAGATACTTGCCATTACAAGTTGTTCTTTCATCACTTCTGCTCTTTCATTATGGGCTTTACCTCTCACATATAGGTAATATATCGTCAAACTGCAGGAAGAAAAAAAAAAACATCAAGATTATATATATTCACAGAAAATGTGGCTTGATCGGACGATAACACTCTCGAGACACTGATTTTTATCAGTGGTATTTATCTCTATTTTGAAAGCTGTAAAAACATATTATGTATCATCATAGAGAATATGGTTTGATATCCTAATATGACTCAAATTGGGTTACTCAAATATAATTTGTAAACAAAAATGTATCTATCCAGTAACATTGAACATGTTTAAATTTTTAGGAATTGACTAATCTTACCCATTTGAGTTGATTTGAATTTAATTTATTGACTTTTTTCTGTATGCAAAGAAGAATATAGTGTGTGCAAAATGCGATACTTTACGTGAGGAATCAACATCACGATGAGCTATTTAACGATTGCGAAGTTTGAGAAAAAAATGAATTGTATAATACAATTACGCTGTATGTGAAATATTGCATATGATATAGATATTTAAAAAGATAAGAGTGAACGATATCAAAGAACCATAGGGTCTTAATAGAAACATATCAATCGTTTATGAAAGATGCATTAATTGATTCCGTCAAATGTTATCAATTTGTATACAATAATTTTGGGGCCCTTTATAGCTTGTTATTCGGTGTGAGCCAAGGCTTGTGTGTGTTGAAGGCCGTACATCGACCTATATTGGTTTAACTTTTTTAAATTGTTATTTGGATGGAGAGTTGTCTCATAAGCACTCACACCACATCTTCCTATATCTAAATTACCGGTATAAACGTATAAGAAAACAACATATTTGTAAGAAATTACCCAAGATTCATGATAGTGACCCAATTTTGACATCGTGTGTGCACCTCATGCAAAAACTTATGTGACACAAAATAGCAAATTTTTATCTATTCGAATAAAAAAATAAATAATTGATAGAAATATGTATCAATTTTATTATTATCCAATGATATAAATATATAATGTTGTTTGATAAATATTTTACAATTTCTACTACTCCATGATGCAAATTTATACAACTTCAACAAAAAATAGTGTATTAGTATGAAAGCAATATCCCACTTGAAATAGATTGTGCGTCATAAAAGTAAAATTTACATAATGGAGATAGTATGGCTTATAAAATATTGAACAAATTTCTATAACTATTATTAATAGTAACTTATTGTTTTAGATTTCCTTTAATTATTTATATTTTGCAATCTTATAAGTGAACTATTTTTGTTCTCCTATGAATAATATTGGCAATTACTTTAAATAGTAAACGTTTACAGCAAATTATCAGCTACGGATAATTATTGACTTAACATACCAACAGTTATATTATTAGAGATACATAATTTATAGTGATAATTTTAAGTATCAGTGTAAATTACACGCAATTGATAATGAGATACATATTTTTTTTGGTTGAACTCACCATAGGATTGTCAATATGGACACGATCATTGAAGTAGAAGTAAGAATATCAATAGCAGTCTTCAATCCATCTGGGAAGTTACTAATAGTAGTGTCTACAGAAACACTCATATCACTGTAGATTCTGAAAGGCCCACATCCTTTTGATGGTGTGATCCTGTAATTCATCAAAATTATAATAATGTAAACAACAAGACCAACAATGAAAACAAAAACTTTATCAATGTCTTTAAAACTCAATGCAATAAAGTGCCTTACGCCTCTTCAGACCAAAATGAAAATTGGAGAAAAGACTCCATACATACAACTTCGGTTTATTAGCATTTTGAAATAACTTCATTATGTTATGCATGAATACAGTTGAAGCATGGGACATACATAAAGAAATTTTATTTCTGTTTGGTCTACTTTTATTAAGCCACCTTAGCTACCCTTCTCAAATGAGCATAAGCTGTCAAATTTCTGTTCACCGATATGACTCAAATTCCCATATTCGACTTATATCTTACTTAAACGTTTATCCAAAATCAATTTTAAAGTTTAAATATAAACATTTATGATATACTACGAACAGCTGTATAAATACTGTTGCCTTAATAATGCATGATATACTGCGATCAGCTTTATAATACTGTTGCCTTAATAATGCATGAACTCGATATTGTGTATCAGTATTTCGTGTATTTTTTTTAGCCTAGACACCATCTACTTAACCATTGAGGTTACCTGTCGAAGACTGCCGACGGTCACATTATCCGATATAAAAAGAGTCTGTCACAACCGGATTTATTAACATTTATTTGTGTCCTGGAAATATCACAAGAACCAGATTAACTGATGAACGGTGAAAGTGAAAATCGTCAATATCAAATTTGACCTCCATTTTGTCATCAGTATCAACATATTAAAATTTGAAAAGCTTAGGTTGAATGGTTAATGAGTAAATGCAACAACATAAATGGAAACGCCATTTTGTTTTATCTTTCAAGAACCATAACTCCTGAACGGTAAAAGTCAAAATCGACATTATTGAACTTGACCTCCATTTTGTCATTCAGTAACAACATATTAAAATTTGAAAAGCTTTGGTTGAACAGTTCATGAGTAAATGAACGGACACGACTGGAAACGCCATTTTTCAATCTTTCAAGAACCATAACTCCTGAACGGTTAAAGTCAAAATCGTCATTATTGAACTTGACCTCCATTTTGTCATCAGTAACAACATATTAAAATTTGAAAAGCTTTGGTTGACAGTTCATGAGTAAATGCACGGACACGACTGGAAACGCCATTTTTCAATCTTTCAAGAACCATAACTCCTTAACGGTAAAAGCCAAAATCGTCATTATTGAACTTGACCTCCATTTTATCATCAGTAACAACATATTAAAATTTGAAAAGCTTTGGTTAAACAGTTCATGAGTAAATGCACGGACAACATTTAGTTGCCGCCCGCGCGACCGACCGACCGACCGACCGCCGTACATCCCCAAATCAATAACCAACATTTTTGTCACAAAAATCCGGTTAAAAATAGATTCCATTTTATTTTTCTATGTTTGTTTGATTTATTATATTAGTTAGAACAGTACGTTTATAATCGAGTTTACTTCTATAAAAATGAGTTTTTGTAGAACTTAGCAGTCAACCAAATGGCGTACCTTCGTTTCACTTTCGACGTTGACATTCTTTTCCTTTTAATAGCTGAACACACCTAGTTCATACGTAACCTGTTTCTAGCTAAGGGGTTCAATTGAATTTCAAATGAAGACGCATTATTCACTTGTTCAACAGCGATGTTTCAAATATTCACTTACAAGTGAATAATTCAACAGCGATGTTTCTTTGCTTATTTTGACAAATATGAACCATACTGGCTGATAAGAACGAACTGTCATTTCACTATTTCACTTTCATTAACGATTGAACCAAGAAAATTCATAGCTTTGTATATCTCGTAGCTAATGCCACTTTAAGAAAATAAGAACTAATGTGACAGGAAATTTACGATTAACATTGATATTACATTGAAACATCAAATAAAGAAATGTACTCACTTGACCATAGAATAACCTACTGGGAAACAGCACAAGAAAAAGGTTATCATAAGCACTATCATGAAGAAATTGTTAGATTTTGACGCCTTATAAGGCTTTTCTGGTGGTACTGTGGTATATAAAGCAGAAAACTGAAAACAGAAAAAAAGTAATACATATAAGTTCAAAAGTTTAGGTGAGATTCCTGTCAGCAATTGTTTAACCTGAAATTCTGTCCTTTATTCAAGGATGTATTTGCTGTTAAATAAGAATTATCCTGAGTGCTTAAAGATGTTACAAGATTTGTGAAAATAACTTGACAGAAACGATTTGTAACAAACCTTTCTTAAATTATTTGGTGACACTATTGGTATAATTTGTTCCAACTCCCTCTGGCAAATTTGACGTAAGTTAATTTGGCCATACTTTTAATGTCCTATCTTACTTATACAAAAGAGCGCTTCTGCTGCCCGAAAAACGGAAACTATTATTTTCATTGACACAGTGTTATTCAGTATGGCAACTTTTTAATTTGTTTTTATGATAACTTGTCTCTTTTTAGCTATGCAGCTTCATTTTATCATACTAGTTCCATAAAATATTTCAAAACCTGTGATAAGTGTAATGTATATAAAAGTACATACCAATTTGAGATAAAATTGGGTAAAAGTTGAAATCATAGCTAATGCAGGCAGTAGTGGACAATATAAGAATCCGATCCTAAAAAAACAACAGCAATGTCAAAATAAAACAAAATAAAAAATTGATTAGATAAGAATGCATATGACGAATTACTTCAAATAAAATTACAAAAAAAAAGCCAACCAATATTTAAAATTAGCAAATAGTTTGAGTTTTGATGGTAGAAAATTATGATAAAATGGCAATTTATCTGTCACAAATGATGCCTGAAATCAATATTCAAGATAGAAATAATTCATTAGACTTATGAATATTGCAGTTATTATCATATAGTCTGTTTGTATGTATGTTGGCGTTTGTTTTTCTTGCACTTCGGTGTTTTGTTGTTCCGTAGTTTTCCTCTTATAGATAATGTGTTTCCCGCGTATTTTGTTTGTAACCTTGATTTGTTTTCTCTTAATCGATTTATGACTTTTGAACAGAGGTATTCTACTGTTGTCTTTCTTTATATATCCATACTTATCTGAGAATAACCTACCAACAGAGTGCTTGTGTATATACTAAGTCAAGTACACTTTTGGCAATATCGAATTCAGCAGGTCCAATCTTAGCACAAACCCCGCATGAACATTTAGTAGTACACAGCCTGAAAATATATAAAAACAGCATAATTGAGATTTAGAAAACACGAGACTCGTGCGACCCGTGAAATCCTATCCCGTCTAATTGAGATGATTGTTTGATCATTAAGAAATGAAAAAAGAAAAGAACGAACCATTTGAAGGTTTGACATTTGTTTTGCTCATGACATTTTAAAAACAAAATACAAATAAAAACGTTAATCAAACTGTTTTAAAAGTTTAGTTGATCTGCATGTTGTGCTAAACTTACTTGCGTGGTAATTCATAGCAGAATATTACAATGATGTGCACCAAGAAATCCAACACTACCAATTTATATAATGTTTGGCCAACATATGTTTCCCAACACTAAAAAAAAGACATATATTTGATGATACAATATTTAGTTAATCATTGAAGATGGTCCAACGTTACAGTAGTTACTACTCATCCTCAACACCACCAATGTTGTCGTTAAACAATCTATATAGTTAATTGCAATTTACTATTGTTATGATTGAGTTAAAGGTTTTGTTTTAATTTTGTGCTTTTATGTAAATATGAAGGTCCTCAGTTCTAAAAGGCTAATGCTCGTGGACTGCCTTTCCACGAGGTTATCTTCAGCTCATTAGTTAATATGCGATACTGACATTATTTGAAAATATGCCTTTCAAAAATTAAAATTACATGTTGATAAATTAAGAAGGAATTAAGAAACCTAGGTTCAAACATCTCAGGCAAATGTGACTTAGATGTAATTTGCTATTCCTTTGGGCCCTTTTTGGTCATTTATATCTACTATTGTGACTACATATTTTTACATAACTGGCTTTCAAATATTAATGTTTCAGCGTTCCTGGTGGAGTTTAATATAGAAAAGCGCTTTAGAAGCATGCTTCTACATACACCATGTTTTAATAGACATGAAAGAATGAAAAGTAAATATATACTTACATAAATTGTTGAACAAACATTACAGTTAGCTGTTTTCGTTGAACAGCTTATTTGGATATATAATGAAATCATCAATACAGTAAGTGATGCCAACTTAAGGAACACAGTTCTGTCAACAAAAGGAATGAAAATAGAATTTAATGCATTAAAAAAATATAAAACTTATAATCAATAAACATCAAAAAGGGTGGATTTTTCCTTAGAAAAACTAATATTGTGAATGTGATGGTTTTAACAAATGATCCCCTGGTTGTGAAGGAAGATACAGAAATGCAATAGAACTTGCTGCTTCTGGCACATATGTAAACCAATGTCCTCGCAGATCGTTTGAGATATCATGGATTCATTCATATTAATTGTTAGAATATCAATTTTCATTAGTTTTGAAGGTAAATGAAAGCTCAATTAACAGTAATTTTGAAGGTAAATGAATGATCAATTAACCATACTCGACGAAAAAATATGTGTTTAGTAAATTTGAGACGTAAATGACGAAATCACAACTCTCAAAACGGTTTTTATTTTACATAACGAAAATTGATGCAAACGAAAGTTAACGAATCCACAGGATATGATATTTGATTGTGGCTTTTTCTTCGAATACAAAAAGTAAAATAACGAAATTACCGAAAATTTTATACGAAAGGTTCCAAAACAGTCAAACTTTTAGTGACTTTTCATATGTTTACCATATGTTATGTTTTACTATACTGTGAGCTATTAAAATGTTTTCGTTGGCGTCATTGTTAGATATAATTGTACGATTGCCTTGAATTTTTTAAGCCAAACTCACATCTCATAAATTATTTTGAACTGTACACTTTACAAAAGGTATCAAATGATTTTATAAATGATATCACATATCTTGTATTCAACAGGGTTTGTGACGGAAGTAGTATTTACCTGACTAATGTAATTTTGATGACAAATTCCGCTGTGTAATCCTCAGCTTTGACCAGTACTTCGAACAACAATGGTATTATTACATTCAGGAAAGTAATTGTCAGAGATGGCAAAAATTCTACAAGAAGAATCACCACACTCCCACTTGAGGCTTCTGTAGCAAGGTACTGTAAAATTTAAATGAATTAAAAATAGTTGTCTTAGTTCAATATTCTTTATCGTACAGTGCATGATTATCCATGTAAATTTGTCTCACTAAGTTACTTTTACTCTTTTGATAATGTAAATTGCATTAAAATATAAAATCACAAAAATACTGAACTCCGAGGAAAATTCAAAACGGAAAGTCCCTATTCAAACGGCAATACATAGTGCTATTTTTAAAACAGTCAGACAAGCTGACAGGTACAAATAGATTTCGTTCGTTCTTTTATTAAATCATTATTATAACAGTAGATAGGAAATTATAAAACAATTATTCATAACACTGTTTTTCGCATGATTTCACTTACATCAGTTGCCCATGTGTTGACATAATAGATCAAGTATCCTGCTCCACCAAGAATAGCCAGAATCAAGATGTTTATCACCACCCTGATTGTGTAGGTCTTACATTTTTGACCCGTCGTCCATTCTGATCTGGTTAACAAGTACTTCTGATGATCAAGGTTAGCCTAGTAATTATAAAATTAAAATGATTAAAATGTTCATATCCAATATCAGTAACATATCAATGACACGCCTTGGGTTTAGCCCTTAACCTTTAATAGTGTGCATTATTTATAAAACATGCCTCTTTTTTAATTTTATTTGAGGTACTAGCGTAGTGTACTTTTTTGTATTCCGACCTTTACACTAAATATGTTTGAAAGATCGACAGTTTCGAAAAGAGTTAGACTAAAAAAATGAAATTTCAATTTTTATAATTATATTTTATAATATAACAAAGAAATAAAGAGTAAAACAATTTAAAGTTTTTCTTTTGTTTTTCCTGTTCATCATAGTGTTCATCACATTTGTAATCGAGAGCACGTTCTGTCATAATGTTGCGTACGTTCTGTCATAATGTTGCGTTTATTGGAAAATAGTTTCAGGAAAGCCTTGTAATTGATGTCTGTCTATTAAAATCAAGGGATCTAATGAATCATTGATGTATTGAGACATAGTGGCAACATCGCCTGCACTGTGTCCAGCGACAAATTTGTCACATCATCATGGTCAGCAAAAATTTCATCCTTTTTATATATATTTACATACGGCTGCTTGGTTTTATATGAAATATATTTTCGTTTTCCAAAGCTCTTTTGAAAAGTATTTCTTTGAACCACTTTTCACATAATCATTACAAGTTACTCTCAGGAAATGCAACATTACAACTACTTACAATTATATCATTGTAAATACTGTTTTTCTTGCCATGGCCGGTATTTTCGTCATCCAAAGCATAATCCCATCCTCCAAATACCTTGTTACAATAGTCTACTTTATCCTTTTGATTATCTTGCGCTAAGTTTTCCTTGAAACTTCTAATTGTGCTGAAAAAAAAAAGATTTAGGTTTTTATTAATATTGACATTTCCTCGATCAGCAATCAATGCAAAATTGGTGAACATTCATTGGTAAACATTCATCGTGTTTGTTGTAAAATTCTATCAATTATTATAATGACAAATTTCCCTACAAAGTTTCCTATCTGGCTTGAGCTAAAATTATATTTGTGTACTATAGACAACGCTTGGTATAAAGATGTTGATAAATACAATACCTTCTCAAGTAAAAAAGGATCATAGAGCAACGAATTAAACACTCATTTTCTATATTTTTTTGTATAAGAATTTACAAAGTGTCATTTATAAAAATAAGTAGATGTGATATGATTGCCAATGAAACAACTCTCCATTAGTGACCAAACGACATAGAGGTTTACAACAATAGATAGATCATCGTGCAGCATTCAACCATGAGCTCAAATTCATACTGCATAATCAGCAATAAAAGGCCCCGAAACAACTAATTAAGAACAATTAAGACGAGACAAGCGACGACCTGATTTATGAACAAAGTAAAATAAAAAAGTACCGATCTCCAAGAAAATTTCGAAACGAAAAGTTCCTTAACAAATGGCAAAATCAAAAGCTCAAACACATCAAAAGAACGGAAAACAACTGTTACATTCCTGACTTGCTACACGCATTTCTTTTATAGAAAATGGTGGGTAATGAAAGAAAAACAAAAATGATTTAAAGCAACAAATACGTAAAACGTGTAAGTTTGTACAATAATTTTAGAGAGTGCCTATAAAGTGTCCTGGTATGTTGTGTAGTTATTTAACAGCAATCTGTTAATAATCTGATACTATGGATGTTGACTATCAATACCAAAAAAGAGAGTTAGAACTTAAAGTTTAACTGCAAATTTTGAGACAAGAAATCTACGACTTTTAAATTTCCTTATAGATTTTTTCACCATGCGGTAATCTCCTACTTTTGAAAGTTTCAAAATTGACAGTTCTTATTTATTTACGTTCTTTCACTCAATTGGCAAGTTGGTCTGATGTGTAGTGATTCCTGTTCACATTTTTAGGTATTTTTTTTTATTCAGAGAAGTTATTTTTTACAAGTTAGTTACTCTACAGTACATGTAGAAGCTGCAACCACTTAGAGTGAGTTTTAAATTAACTAAAACATAGTTGCAAAAGTAGTACTTAAATAACTTACAATCTTGCCATTCGTACAAGACTAAAGAATAAAACACCAAGTACTGCCATAAAATAGGCAAAAGGCATTAAGTATTCATTAGAAGATGTAATATTGATCTCTTTTGCAGGGTACCATCCATAAAAGAGAGCTGTTTTCTCCATCCATCCCTGCAAAACAATAAAAGAAATAGTTGTTACTAGAGACAGTGACAGAGGAGCAGGTATCACCCTTTTATGCCATGGTGTAAATTGAACTGTTAATAAGTACCATGTAAATCGTATAGTAAAGAAGCAAAATGAGATTGTTAAAGGAGTAGGTTCAGTAAGACCCCTTTTTGGCCCCAAAATATAGCAGTTTTACAAAATTGTTAAAATGTAAACCTTTAGTTATTTATTGGACAGTAGAATGCTTCTGCTACATAAATGTGGGCTGTTTTTGACAATACAATGCACATATATCCAGTACTAGCACCATTAAGTCATGCTAAATTACTGAAATCCTCATAATTCTATCATTTTAGTTAAATTTTAGACGGTTTTCGTGTAAAACGAAAGTGGCCGCATTCGCGTTCATCCTTAATATTGAAATGTAATTTGTATTTTATGATAATACATAACATATATAAAGGTTGAGGATGAACACGGATGCGGCCACTTTCATTTTTACCAAAAACCATCTGAAAAGTTACATTTTTCGGCATATTAAGTAGATTTTTCATATTTGAGCTTGAATCGGATCGTTTTTAATGACTAAATCTGTTAAAATCTTTCACATAAACTAATTAATTCAAATAAAATAGACACTTAAGTGTTTAAAAAGTGGTAAAATTTTTTCATCAGATGAACCTGAAATTTGAGGCCAAAATCGGTCCTTACCGGACCTACTCCTTTGATGTATGCCTTTTTGTGCTTCTTTGTTACATTAATTTGTTTTTTAAGTGATTAAGATGATAACATTATGTTCACTGCTGTTAACCAATTTTTGACATTTTTATCAATTGTGTCTGTTTGTTTTGTTCACGCATCGTTGTCAATATTATGGAATTTGATGCGACTGTCGTACAAGTGAGAGTTTTTGCTAGCTATAAAACCAGGTTCAATCCACCATTTTCTACATAAGAAAATGCATATACTATGTCAGGAATATGACAGTTTTTATCCATTCGTTTGATGTGTTTGAGCTTTTGATTTTGTCAGTTGATTAGAGACTTTTGTTTTTTGAATTTCCATCGGAGTTCAGTATTTTTGTGATTGTACTTTTTTTTATTAATTATTTATTGATGTGAATTTGTTTTTATGTAGGATTGGGCATATATAATACAGATAGAAGGGACACCATGTTAAGTATAGTTATAGTATTATCTTATTCATGAAATCAAATTAACTATAATTTAAAACCGAGATGTAAAATGTTAAAAATTTATTGAATAAATATGAGCAAATTTCATTAAGTAACTGTAGGATGTATTTTACAGAAGTATTCACTAGATAGTTGCTATGTAACTGACAAAATGTGATTATTTATCACAACTTTTGTGTTAAGTAATTAATGTGATCTTGAAAAAACTTGGGTAAACTTAGAAAATAATTGAATATACTCCGTGAAGACCTCACATGTGTAGATTACATTAAAATATATAGATTAAAATGTTGCTGATCAAAACCAAATTGAATTTATTCATTTTTGTGTTGTTACGATTTGTTAAAAAAATGAAACGACGGCTAATGTATGTTTCGCGTTAACAAACCCAATTAATAACCTGAACAAATTCTTCCAGGGTTTATTCTGTTTTATTTCATGACCCATACTATTACATGCTCTATTGGCATTAAACAAGCGTTAAACAGCAATAACTTCATATCACACCAAAGGGGCATCTTTAACCGATTTATAGAATTGTAGATCGGTTGGATATCCTTAGAATTGAAATGTGTTTACCTTTACCGTCATCAAATAAAACATCTTTATCAAATTAATGATATGCCAGGAAGTTAAAACACTTGCAATGGCAGTGAAGGATGTTTTTTTTTCAAAAGTTTTTAAGCAGAAAATTATTGTTAAAACTTAGAGGGTCCAGGAATTATAACGATGCCGACTGTTTCTCGATGAGCAACCGACAATAAATCATACGAAAACAGTATAAAACAAATCTTACAGTTCCTTGAATGAAATCCTGGACAACTCTAGCTCCACTTGTTGAATAAACTAAACTGGTATCATACTCTGAGGTACAAGTGGCAGTATTAGTAGTGGAAACCCCTGATACACTGGTACCTGTTACGTCAGTAGTGTACGTACTTTCTGCGTTGAATACAATTGGAGGAAACACCACAAACCAAAACATTATCAAAAACAAGTAAAGGTTCAAAAAGAACATCCATTTCAAAAACACAAAGTATGACAGCACTCCTGTTCCTTGATGACCTGGAAAATACAATGTATAATTAGTGTCAGGTGTTGTTTTCGAAGTAACCCATGTGCACGATATATGTTTTATCTTAAGACAATAATGGCTCGGTTACAGTGCAAAGTTATTGGTTTAGAACGTTGATGATAAACTTTCAGGAAGGGGCAAAAAGAAACAAAAATATTTGTCCATAGAACTCGCACTATCATCTTCATATTCATTGAGCCAATTCTGCGAAAACAAACATGATACGTCATAATGAACAATGGGTTATGATTTTAAAGTTGGTGTGAACAATTCTTCCCAGCGGACGGATGAACGTAAGCATTGGAAACAACCGTTCAACCGTTTATTTAATATTGAAACAGTACGAAATTAAATACAATATAGTCAATAATTTAATTCATAAACAACCTCTGTGTCATCTAGTAGACCTTTAAATTTACACAATAAACATATACTTTATAAAGCAGTACGTTCGATGAAAATCTGTTCAATCATGAATGGTAATATTGTGGTAATACAATACCCCACAGATTGCATTTGGAGAGAAGTTTAAATCTACCATTTGAATGCGTAATACGTATGGTGTATAATAAATAATAGTTTTCTTTGTTTTCTTTAAAAAATCTTTTTAAGTTTCACATTTTATTTTGATCGCACGAATGATTGAATTGACTCAGTTCCAGGTAACAGCAAATACAAATATCCTATATTGAATATAAGTGCTCGAATACCTTGTCACGATCGGAATATATCGCGTGTTTTTATCGGTCAAGAATAAGGACAGATAGATTTAAACAAATATACATTTTATTCAAGTATACTCTCCTATGACAATTTCTTGTCTTTTTTTGTTTTCTTAACCGCTATGAGTCAATGATCATTATATTTTATTTTAAGAAAATTAAATAAATTCATCACGAAAAGACTATTTTAACATGATGACTCTCAAATGTTGACGTCTTTTTTAGAAAAAAAAAGTAGGGTAGTAATCATATAATGGTGTCAATGTGATCTAATGGGTCAAAGTAGGCATAAACAAAATAACAGTAGCACTTCGTTATCCCCAAATCCAAATGAATAACCCCTTATGTATATAGTTATAAGTTCAAGTGAATAACTTGCACAACGGGCACTATTTTTTCAATGTTTTCAAACAGTACACGGTGTTACAATTATCCGTATTTCAAACCCTTCAGTTAGTGCTGACTTCTTTCTTTTGTTGATATCTATCCTGTACAATGGTAATTGTATGTCAAACAACACAGAGAGCACGTCATGGTATGACGATATTAAAAAGGACCCACTAGAGCACCGATCACATTTGCCACATTGTATAGCTCGTAAATATAGTGCCTTAGTTGATATAATTATCAGATGCTTACAACGCGCACCTGGGGAACCAAATCAACGGGGTCTATTTGCAACACGCCACCGGCATTCCAAATATAACTGAAAATGGAAATGGGGAATGTTCCAAAGATACAACAATCCGACAAAAGAGAAGACAACAGCCAAAGGCCACCAATGGATCTCCAACACAGCGAGAAAATCCCGCACCCAGAGTATAATCCTGATATATCGATGAGGTTTAGAAAAGACACCTGACGTAGCAAATTATACACTTGGTATCTTTAATGCGTTTAGTCAAGTCTTTATGGTTTATTATGTTGGAGTCTCTTGGAAAGGAGTAGGTCCGGTAAGGACTCATTTTGGCCTCAAATTTCAGTTTCATCTGACGAACGATTTTGACCACTTTTTAAAGACTTAAGTGTCTATTTCACTTGATTTAATTAGTATAAGTGAAAGATTTTAACTGATTTAGTCATTAAAAACGATCCGATTCAAGCTCAAATATGAAAAATCTCTCAAATATGCCAAAAAACGTCACTTTTCCGATGGTTTTTGTCAAAAATGAAAGTGGCCGCATCCGTGTTCATCCACAACCTTTATATATGTTATATATTATCATAAAATACAACTTACATTTCAATATTAAGGATGAACACGAATGCGGCCACTTTCGTTTTACAAGGAAACCGTCTAAAATTTAACTAAAATGATAGAATTTTGAAGATTTCAGTAATTTAGCATGACTTAATGGTGCTACAACCCGATATATGTGCATTGTATTGTAAAAAAAACAGCCCATATTTATGTAGCAGAAGCATTCAACTGTCCAATTAATAACTAAAAGTTTACATTTTAACAATTTTTGTAAAACTGTTATATTTTGGGGCCAAAAAGGGGTCTTACCGGACCTACTCCTGTGGGAAGTCAATTTTATAGCTTATTCATGACCAATAATAAAATGACCAAATGATGTCTTTTATACGAACAGTATAGGTTAAATTGACTTCTACAGCGAATCGTGATAAAAGTAGTCACTATAATTGCTTAAATTCACTTCATTTAAACTGTGTTGGATAGTTGTCTCATTACAGCAATCACATCACATCATTTTTTGTAGATTATATCGTAATGAGACAAGGTTAAGTGTATCGTGATAGTTATAAGATCATAATGAGAAATAATTTATCCACTTGTTAAGTACAAACTCAGCAAATCAAATTGTGCAGAATCTGAAGCAAAAACACAAATTTCTCAATGTTCATAGAATTAAGATTTTGTTGCGTTTGAATTTCAAAAATACACATCAGTTTTTTGTGGGAAAAGGTGGGGTAACAAAAAAGGCACATACCAGAGGGATTCTAAAGAAATCCCCAGTCCAAGGACTGCCAACAACTAATACAATATACAGAGAACTAAAGACTGAGCAACACGAACACAAACATAAAATCATAATACAACTCAGGTGCTCCGAAAGGATAAGCAGTTCCTGTTCCACAATTAGCAACTGGCGTGTTACTCGTGTCGCGTTTATTGATAAAGGACTAATTGTATTGTAGTTATATTACCTTCTATTCTCTTGAACCACGATCTCCATAGTTCTAGTTTATATCCAGTTTCCTTTAAACTAATTTTAAATTTTCTCCAGTTCTGAAAACAAATTAAATGACAAAATAAATAACAGAAAGTGTCTTTAAAAAAATAATAAACGAAAGTCAAGTCCTGGTTTTTTGAAAAAAGTAAAAAATGTCAAATATTTGCGGAAACAAAACTTAAAGACCCAAATCAAATCTCGAATACGCAAATTGATTACTTTGAATTGATATGATGTAAAAAGAAAGGGTATTCAATGTGATCACAGTATTAATAATCCAACATGAATTAAAAGAAAATTGAGCTATCCTCTTATCAAATATTTTCCTTCCATATTATTTTTTCTTTAGGGAAATTATGATCTTACAATAAAAGTGTGTTTAAGTTCTTAAACGTCTTCCATTTATTTTTAAATATTTACTCCCAGAAAGACAATGACTAAAGCTAGATACCATACTAACTGCAAGTGATCGTGTATTGTATAGTTAAATAGTGACACAGATGAACAGTATAGAAAAAGAACGTGTTGATAACCTAATACCATAATAAATAACACATAATTTACCGTATTTCTCACTTGCTGTGATAATTCAATTAAAGCCATATTAGAATGTGTTCTTTTTTATCATTATTATTATAAACACTTGAATAAGATAGACAAAATTACATATACAGTTTTCATTTCGTGCAGGGAATATGTTTTAATCAGATTAAATACAAACATGTAAATTGTAGATGCAAGTACTGCGCTTAAATATTGAAAACAAAAATGGCAAACATACTGAATTGTTTAGAATTTTATGCGACTACAAGTGAGAGGTTTAGCTAGCTATAAAATCCACCATTTTCTGCATACGAAAATGCCTGTAGCAAGTCATGAATATGACAGTTGTTATCCGCTCGTTTGATATGTTTGAGCTTTTGAATTTGCCATTTGTTGATGGACTTTCCGTATATACTTTTTATCGGAGTTCGACATTTTTGTTATTTTACTAAACGATAGTTATCATCATATGTGAATACTGATATGACTATTTTCTAATATTTTTTTTTATGTCAATGTTTATTGTTTGTATTTATTATACTTGGATTAATATTGTTTCCTTCTATCTTATGTCTGTGTTTCCCTATTTATTATACTTGGATGTATATTGTTTCCTTATGTCTGTGTTTCCCTACCTGTTTCTGGTGATATTTCCATGCATCACATCCTTTTACTGGTTTTACAGGCTTTTCAAACAGTTTGTTTCTATAAAATAAACATTCAAATATTAGTTTTCATTTAATAAAATTCAGAACCGTAATTTAATATGAAAGGCAAAACAATCTCAGAGAGGACGTAAGAAAACATAATTATGCTGGTATTAATGTTTTTGAAAGGCACAGACTTTTTGGTCAATAGAAATCATTTGAAATGCTTCCATATGAAAAGTATTAGACTCTCGTCGGGATGATGCAGTTTTTATCATTACGATCGTGGAATTGCATTCACAAGATAATTTTGTCAGACATTGAGCGAAGAAAAAAACCGAAAACCATGATCAGACGAATGGATGAATTGATATACCAGAACGTTTACACGCTGATGTAATGTGAATATAGATCTTGTTTTGTACTAGATAGATACAATGAACGTACTAGTTCAAAACTTAGATCTAACATGGCACAGAAAGACATGTCTCATGACTAGAGGAGAACCAGCTAATGTCAAATTTCAAGTCTTTGGCTTGATCCGACAGGGGTTCAAACCAATTTTCTCTTGCACTCGAGGCAAGCACGCTACTGTGAATTCAATAGACAAGGTCGTTAAAAACTTCCATTTGTTGAATAGACGGTTAATAATGTTTATAGAAATCCATTGAACGTCTATTTAGATTTCTTGTATTACCGCCATAGAAACAGTAAAAGTTGCATGAAATCCAAAGCACTATCACAAACTACATCTATCGATAGACTTTCATAGAAAAATTGAAGATGTTGACGAGAAAAACGATTATGGCATATACTGTTTGTCTTAAACGGAAATTTAAAGAAACTTGGCGGTCCAAAATCGATGGAATCGTTTTAAAGGCATCTCATATTCCAAACAAACACTTTTGTTCAGGGAAACAAGAGCTAAATACGAAACGTTTTCGTAGCAATTGTATAGATTACTATTAATTTTCTCCTCAAGCTCGATTCTTAAAAACTTTTGAATCCATAATACATACATCATTAAAATATAATTAAAAGTCTCAATTTACCATAAAATATCTAAAATAAATAAACACTTCTTTGTGGAATGAAAGATCATTATGTCGTCTTGTTTATGTGATTGTTTAATCTTTATTCACAGCACAAGGATGAAAGAAGAGCATACTCAAGATAACATATCAGATAAAGAGACAAAAACATGTGTTAAGTAATGACGTATACACAACTACACAAATATTTAGAAAAAGGACTAACAAAAGGGAAATGGAGACAATGGTTGATTTGTTTCTGGCCTTACATCTATAAATAGGAGATGAGGTACTTATAACTGTCAATGAGACAACTGTCCACCAAAATTCAAATTAAATGGATTTGCAAAAGTTAAAATTAAAATTTATGAAAATCTTCGTGTACCGTATATAGGTTTTAGATTCTTCTGCAATTTCTATATTTTCATTCTCTTCAAAGGCGAGTGAACCAATATGGAAGGCGAGTGAACCAATATGGACATCATTAAATCAAGCTTACAATTTACTAGGGTGATGGAAAACTGCCAATACTTTTTATTGGTGTCGACTAGATCCAATCAAAAGCTGTTTATATGAATTGGTACATCATCATTTAGCTTTAATGACATTTTTGGATATGTGCTAGAATTTTTGGTCTCCACTTTTCCGCAGGTTGAGTGTTATTGGGGAAAAAACCTTTTTTGAGTAAGATTGAAAATTTGGAACCCCATAGGGCATAAATAATATCAAAATAATACTTGGTTTAATAGTTCTAAAAAGTATAAAGGGAGTAACCTATGTATTGTAAAGTTTCAGTTTTTGCCCCAGTTCTGCTAGAATCCTCTAAATAGTTTTGACTTGTGCCTTTTTGCACACCAGTTCATATCATTGGTCTTTATACTGAACTTATCCGATTAAAAGCTAATTAAGCTTTTGTTTTGCTACAGTTATCCCGCACCACACTATCGCATTGGCTTTTACTATGAACCTATTAGAACAGGAACTGCTTACCTTTCCGGACCACCTGAGTTCACCACGGGTTTTACCGGGGTTCGTGATGACCCCTCTTAAGTTGTATGTGTAGTGTTTTATGGACTGTTGTTTGTCTGTTTATCAAATTTCCTTTCGGTCGTGGTGTTTGTCGAATTTTAATTGGATTACTGACTTTTGTACAGTCCTTTGTTTCATCTCCCAGGGTTAGTTTATTGTATTTTCAAGACTTTTCGTCCAAAACACTTCAATTGGTATGTTGAAACTCTTTCCCTCAAGAGGAAGTTCTTATCCTCGGAAATGAGAATAGGAAGTTGAACTATTTCTAAAGTTTCAAATTTCGGCGGTTCAAGTTAATGACTTCAATTTTACTAATCGGATTGTACAAAAGTTTTTCTTAAAAATTTTCATATTTTTAATTAACTGGTTACTAGATATAAACATTTTAATTTCATCATGAACATAAAATTTTTATTCCAGGAAAAGTCTTCAGATCCTTTTTTGAATCAACATAATACAATAAACTGGTTAGGTGTATCTGTACATGTACTTGCTTATTGTAAAGAGATTATATTAACTAACTAGGATTTGCGTATAAAACTGTTTTATTTTATCTGTACTATAAACTATTGTCAATTATGTCATAGTTAAAATCGGTAATCGAGATTAAACATCTTAAAACGTGTTGGTAACTGATATAAACGGGTGAAAATTATTGAGAAAAAAAACGAAAATAAAATGAATAAGGCAACCATTACAAAATGTATCCGGTAGATCAATTCGCTTTGAATTGAGCTAGTTTAACTTTTTAGAAATTATATATGTAGAGCAACAATGTCGTTTCTGTATTCAAAGTAAATAAGGAACACATCTTGTTTTTTTTTTTTTTAGATTTGTGTTGCTCAATCTCGAGTTATGCCACTTTATAATTTCAATCTCGAGCTATGACACTTTATAATATGCATTTCGGCCAACAGTTAACAGAAATTGACGCTTTCTTTATGAAACTCTGGAGAAACAATATACAAATAGTAGATAACGACGATAATTTTTTTCAAAATATATATAAATATGATTATATCGAATGAGACTCAGTTTTAAAGCAGAGAAAGTTCTTGATGTTGTAAATGTGTCATAATATATAGAAATTAAAAACTTATATCTACGCAAAGCATTTAAAGGTTTGGATATCCCAATACTAGATTGCAAGAAAAACAAAACAGACAGTAAAATTGTCTATTTACATCTTTATGATGTTTATAACAGATAAAAATTAATATTGCTAATAAAACTGAACAGTTTGTGAACAATCATCCGAATGGGATATACATTTACAATGCAACAAAAAAAGTTTTGGGGGTTTTCAAGGGAAATATATTACCTTGTTGATTTCGAGTTTGATCCCCTGAAAAGTGCTGTTTTCAGAGGGATTATAATATTTGTTTTAATTATTATTTTTATTATTAGCTTGCAGTTGTTATTAAAAGAGGGGCGAAAGATACAAGAGTAACAGTCAAACTCATAAATCGACAATAAACTGACAACGCCATAGCTAAAAATGAAAAAGACAAACAGACAAATAATAGTACACAAAAAACAGCATAGAAAACTAAAAACTGAGCAACACAAACCACACCGAGGGGGGGGGGGGGGGGGGGGGGGGGATTTTTAAAAATGCAACTAAAATACTCGTGTTTGAGTATTGACTTTTACAACATTTTATATAAATCCCTGATGCCAACTTACTGTCTTCGTCTTTCCGAAATATGAGGTGTCCTCTTTCCCTGCCCTTCTGAAGTATCCAACATTAAATGTCCAGCATTATCAACGTGTAACTTATCATATTTTCTTCGTCGTATAAGATTTGTTAATTTATTTGACGAAGAAGACGGAATGTGGCCATTTTTTTCAATGTCAATTTGTATACCACTTGCAGATTTTGCCGATTTAACATCACTATCATAACGGGTATGTCCATTTAGAATTGGTGAAACACGATTCCTTGTAACTCCGTTTGGTGACCACATTTTTAATGACAAAATATAAAAACTCCTGCCACAAACTGCTTAATCCGACATTTGATTGTTCTACCGTTCACCCTGAATTTTTTCACCGTTTAATAATCAAATGAATGCGTAATAAATAAAGACAATTAGTCCATACGAATGAATGGTCCGTTGATTGACAACAATGAAGTTTAATTTAATTTGGGGATTTAAAACCACTATTTGCTATAAAAACATATAGTAACATTTCATTTGATCACATTATATGCCAAAATCACAAATTTATAAACAAACAGTGCGTTTCTTTATATTGCACTATTATGTGCTAAATCACGTTTCCCCCCTTGGAGATTAGAATAAATATAAAATGCACAATATTTCGTGTACACTGATTTAAATCTCTTCGGTAGTTAATACTTAAGAGTATGCGCATAAAAACTAAAACCATAGTATCCTCTTCTTAATGTATAAAGAATACTTCCGACACACAAACGAATTATTGATAATTTACAATTAAAGCTGGTATATTAAAACTCATGAAAGATTTACCAACCAAACTGGAGTACACATTATTAAGTTGTAAAACTTATGTCTCATCCGTTTGTTTAGGTCTGAACAATAAAATATATTTAAACCAATTAAACGTTTTTGTTTGATAACAAAGAAAAGAAAGAATGTATAACAATATGATGTTTCCTATTTTACAAAAGGATAGATGAATGGTTGTTCACAGACAACTTCAAAAGGTAAAATGGAAAATAAAAAAAATAGTGAGAAGATACCCTTACGAACGGGCTAGGCAAAACACATTAAATGTCCGACTCTCTGTGTCAGCCTTATACAAAGCAAGATCACCATCATGAACATGTAAATTCCTGAATATGTATGTATGCCGCTGGACGTTAAGCTCACTATCTAGCAATGAATCAAAACGAGTCTTTTAATTTCTGTACATTATGATTCTATTACAACGGCATCATAATATTAATTGATAACCGAATGCTTGCTTACCATCCAGCAACACATATACTCTTGATTTTCAAGACGGAGAAATATTAAAGTACACTGTAAAAATGGTGTTTAGATTCTAAACACAGTTCTAAGCACATATTTTGTGCACATTTTTTTACATGTTTAGATCTTAACGTGTTTAAGTACAATGTGTTTAGGATTGTGTTTAGAATCGTGTTTAGCTTAGAAAAATGTGTTTAATTTCTATACAGTCACTTTCATTTTTAAACGTGTTTAAATTCACGTCATGTTTAAATATTATGTGCTTACTGAAAAATGTGTTTAGAAATTAAACACAATCCTTAACACGTTTATATCTAAACATGTATCACAAGTGTATGAATTCAAAGCACGATTTTTACAGTAAACTACGAATAAATCAAATTCGTCCTGGTTTTTCAACCATGGATCTAGACTATATAGAGAAGTCTAAACATAGTTGTAATTAAGAAATTCTTCACACCTCTACCAGTCCTGTAAACGTATATTTGTTTGGACAGAAGTTCCGCTTGACTCTTTGTTATAAACAATCCATCCATTCTGGTCCTATTGGAACAAGTACTATAAAAACTTTATTCCGTAAGGAACAATTAATGTAATTTGTGTTCCAGAGGAAACAATATTACAGAATATTGTTCAATTTGGAATTTATATTATACAGGAACTTCTATTTCTTGACGCCCCATAACATGCTCGTAATTAAAAGAAATCGTTTGAATGATGCTTCTATTACTGAATGACTCCACAGTTTGAAATGTTTTATTAGACAAAAAAAATGACATGTAAGAAACGCTTGAATCGGGTTTTTATTACAATGTACCTTCAGTTATATATATATATATGTGTGTGAATGTATATATAAAATTAAGGTATTCGGTCATCTTGAATAAAAGTGAACTAACACTTTTATATAATTTAACAGGTAAGACTTTTTCATTTAAATGCGATCCTTTATTATAATTTCACCTTGTGGATATATGTTTTTTTTTTAACAAATACAAAAAATCTTTTGATCTGATTCAAAGTTTAAATACTAATACTGATTTGATTTATAGGGCTATGTATCAGGTTTAACTGTAAATTGCATTCTTTGTTATTAGCAAGAAAAAGGTACAATGTTTCTTTTTGACTTCCAGCATTGATTTATTTATTGAATCTTAATGAGAAGCCAGTGTGCATGACACGTGTCTCAGGAACCGGCTGAACTTTGGTGACGATATTTCAAGCTCGTTTCCATAAATGCATAGACACATATAAAATTCGGAGTACAGTGTTAGCTCACATGCATTTGACAATTGATTGTTAAAACAGATATATTGAACTAACGAACAAGTAAACGGGTATGCAAAGAATCGCCAATAAAGGAAAAATATGAAGGATCTCATGGGGAGACTAAAAATACAAAAGGGTTATTCAAACTCATTAGTCTAAAATAAACTCTGACAACGTCTAAATTGCAAATGCATGGGAGATTTAGCAACTAGAAAAGATAGTTCCATGTGTTTATAATCTGGAACTGATGCATTATATATCTTACATTTGTGTACATTTAGAGGAAGTGTTTTTCCACAAATCATCGGCATTTTCATAGGAACCAACTGTGTCCCTCTTCTTGCTAACTTGTTTCTTTATTTTTATGAGTCTAAAGAATTCATGTAATTGACCTTCCGCTATATATATGATGTTCCCTCACTCAATAATTTAAATTGCTGTGCCTATGTTGAACGCATCTATCCAATCGAACTTCAAATAAAGGAGACAGTAGACACAGTTAAGTCTGCCTCATATCTTGACTTACGTCTAGGAATTGACAATGATGGTCGGTTGAAAACAAAATTTAACGACAAACGACAAAAGAGATGATTACATTCCAGCAACGCCTGCAAACGGAGTACATATCACCCAAATGAAACGATATACCTGGCTTGTATTTCCTATCATGATTTCCTTGATAAAGGGTTGCTGCTCACAAGCTAGGAAGCTATCAAACCAAGAGTCTTAATAGTGAAGTTGAAATCATCCCTTCGTAAATTTTACGGACATCATCACGAGTTGGATGACTGTATATGGAATATCTGTTTCACAGATGATAGCGGATATGTTCCTTATGTCGAAACAACATATACATCCCGTCCTTTTTTCACGAATGTGACATACCGAATAAGAATTGCTACCGGGTTTATAATCATATGAGCATCAAAACGGGTGTCACAATGGAGCAGGAACACCTAAAATCTGGATTTTGGTGGGATTCGTGTTCATTGTCCTTAGTTTTCTATTTCTTTTTCTTTTCAGCCATGGCGCGCGTTGTCGGTTTATTTTTGATTTATTAGTTTGAATGTCCCTCTGGTATCTTTTGACCCTCTTCTACAGTCTCCATTTTATTGACTTCAGTAATTCAAGATGCCCAAGGTATTTTTTTGTTTGCTTTATTTTTTTTAACTGGTGTTGTAAAGGCAACTAACTGTCTCTATACCCTCATTTCCTTTAAATCATAATGTAACATGTACTACAAATCGCCAAAAGTCTTTTGATTATTTGTGTCATTATGTTCTTATACTTCACTCCCCTTCCTATCTATTCGTTTACATGAGATAGGGATGGCATTTTCAAAGTCAGTCTATTACGTTACAGGAGCTTGTTATGCCGTCAATATAAATAGTCTGTATTCAAAACATACAATGTGACATGAAAAATAGATTAACTCTTTGATACATTCCCATTTCTATTTCCAAATATGAAGAAAACAATAAACAAATTGATTGACATTTCACTGATACAGCAGTATATATTGTTGACTACAAGAGTAAATGTTATGGATAATAATGATTGAATTGTTCTGGCAAGTCGAAGAAAGAATGCAATGAAAGAACAGGAGGTCAAAAAGCGGACACTCATAGTATCTATTGTCAATGAAACACAAAGGTCACTAGAGATATTGCCGTGAAGAAGTCAACATAAGACCTACGTGACAAGTTTTAACCTATACGGAAAGCTAGACTCTACAAGTACATGCCTTGGATGTCAGGTCTTAAGTCATACCAAACACAATGGTGAGTGTAACACCACGCATAGCCAAATCGAATAAAAACCTCAACGCAGGTCTTGCTGTTGTACCCAAAGATATTAAGGAAACCATCATTACACTGTTCGAATGATCAATTATCCTACTATTGTGTATCTATTCAACTATATTATCTAGGTCTTATGTAAAAGACAATGCCGACGTTTTCAATTAATTATTAAGAACAAAGGCATAAGGCAATTGATTGTAATCTATCCGGTTACGTTGACCGATCAATAAATATACATCAATAAATAATATTAAATATACTAAATGATAAAGCAGATTTTCTATGGATTGATGTTGAGCGGAAAACGAAAGAACATATATATAAACAATTTTCTTTCTAATGTTCGTTGCTAATTCTTTTTCCCAAGACTTGCTTCCAGCTTATTGCTATTCAAATTTTTTCTCTCCTATAAACCGGCTATGCACTAATTCAAAGGATTTTGTAATACAAATGCATATTTTCTCGGTCGACCCCATTTCTATTCGTTGTTTTTTTGTTTAGTTGTTGTACAGCCCAGTATATGATATTTGATATTGATATCACGGTAAAGCAAGTAAGAAACAATTCGTCAACCAATGTAAGAAGGCACTGAAAGTGATCTACGATTCTTTGTACTGAATAACATTTGAAAGCCGTTATGCATTTATAAAAATCGTAGTTCATATGAATAGATATTAGAAGTTGTTGTATGAGTGTCAACGAGTCAACTCTCAATCCATGTCACAATTTGTAAAAGAAAACCATGATAGGTCAAAGTACATGTATGATCTTCAACACGGAGCCTTGGTTCACATAGAACAGCAAGCTATAAAAGCCCCTTTGACAAACTTAAAGGTAGAATAATTCACAATAAGTCTGCTTATTTAAGATACATCATACAGGTACACCAAAACAAACATCTTCACATAACTTACTTTACTGTGCTCCTTTTTGCCATAGAACATGGTAAACTTCAATAACTTACTTTATTGTTCTCTTGGTTGCCATTGGACATGGTAAACTTCACATAACTTACTTTATTGTGTTCTGTGTTGTCATTGAACATGGTAAACTTCACATAACTTACTTTATTGTTCTCTTGGTTGCCATTGAACATGGTAAAGATTTTATTGTAACTAATGCTTTCCATTGTTCCTCTTCGTTTTGAATGTATTTCTGATTTATTCCGAATTCACCAAGTTCTTCGTCAAGATTTTCCTCTGGATGAACCCTGTTTTTTTGTCGTCGCTTTGCTATTGTTTTTCTAGATTTAGACAAACCAAGATTTGAATGTAAATGTTGTTTGCTCGGTAACATACTGACTATTGCCGAAACTTGGTCCTTGTTTCTGTTTCTGGACTCCACTGAAAACATAAAGTTATACAAATTAATATAACATGAATCTGATTAATATATAATCATTATAGCATAGACCTAATTGTTTTGTTACAAACATTTGTTTATATTAATTATGAAGAACATAAGATGGGGTGTTATTTTTCATATGAAAGCATCAAATAAATATAACTAAGAAGCCCCAATAGTTTTTTTTCAAGTATATAGATATATCTTTCTTTGTATGAATGTTATTGTTTCAATTCCTTGATTTAATTTGCTCTTTTATTTCTCTTTTTGCTTTGATACATTTCCAAGTAAACTCGTAAACAACAAATGAACGAAGAAGGATTTGTTTTATTGAAGACATCCAGGCGCGAATCCAACCATTTTGTTAAGAAATATATATTTTGAATGTATGAGCCAGAATAGCTAAGATTCACACTTTTGTTTATATTTTAACTAGACTAGGCCAACTAGTAAATTTAGGCAAAAATTGTAATCAGGGCAGATCGCCGATAGTCTCTATAACTTATTCATAACTTTTCTGAGCTCGGGATCGTTCGGGAATATGCATGCAATATTGTTTAGAGTAGACATGAATCTGCGTTTGTCCATTACCTCTTCTTTATATCTACATTCGCATTTAACAAGAAAAAGTATTCGTAGACAATGCCGATCCGTAATTTCAACTTTCTAGTTACGATACATCCTTTTTCGTTGATACTGCGTGCAGCAAATCAATTAACCAATGAATCAAAACCACGATTGTAAAGGTTTACGTCTCTTATACATATTAATTTCATTCTGCATGATTTCTCCATATGTAATAATGACTTTGAATAATTCAAAGTGTAAAAGAGTATATCATGTATCATCAATTTATCATCAAACCAATTTTAACTGCAGGATCATTCACGTGCAACATTCATCAATGCATATCTATAATTCATATATATAAAACATGATAATTTCAAAGCCAAATACAAAGTATACTTTCATAAATTAATTATATAAAACCCCAAACGAAAGAAAGAAGAATGTTTATTTTTATCAGGATTATAAAACTTTATTGAATTTTCACAACAGGCTCTCAAAATGTAAATATTAAAACTCGTGATCTACTAGTATATCAAAAGTTGAACTTTGGCCTCGAGTCTACTTTAAGAAAGGTTCTTCAAGAGACACGTGTTCGCAGAAATAATACAATAACAAGTTCTAGATGTTATAACAAGAGTAATTTTCTTCATTTAGTAGTAAAAGTTTACTGTTTGTATTTAGGTTGGGAGTGAGGTAAAAAAAAACTACCTACGAAAGCACAATATGAATGCTTTAACTGTTAGAGTACGTGTCTTTTCTTTTATCTTTAATTATTGTTTATTACTTACTTAACATTATGCTTATTAGTCGATTTTCGACCTTGTTTTTTTATTTAACACTTAACAATAATTTGTTAAAGTGTGTTATCACTTTCA
Organism: Mytilus edulis; assembly: GCA_019925275.1. Taxonomy (NCBI): domain Eukaryota; kingdom Metazoa; phylum Mollusca; class Bivalvia; order Mytilida; family Mytilidae; genus Mytilus; species Mytilus edulis. The sequence continues at coordinate 86,163,472 of CM034356.1, read as the reverse complement.
TTAATTCACTGATGACCATGTTATAAGCATCAGTTGTTTGTTTATTTTTCCCCGGTATATTTGGAATAACTGTTCAGAACACGTGTTATCAAGGGTGTGAGTAACGTGACAATCTTGGTGTCAATTGTTAGGAGCATGTGTCATCTTAGGTATGAGTGACATGGCCTGTTCAGAACAGGTGTCATCTCAAATAAAATTTCGATTACCGCAGAGATCAAGAAAATGTAGTACCGAGCGTAGCGAGTCGACATTTTTGGACGTTTTCATACTAAAATTATTTACATTTTTTTTTGGACGATAAAAAAGAGGCGATGGAGGGGGCTGCACGCCATTTAATCCCTCACCCCAGGATCCGCCCTGAACCGAGCGAGTTGATGTGAAACCTATTAGGAACATCTGTTATCTCAAAAAAGGTATTACGAGTGTAGTATATCGGGATTGTTAAATGCCATACAAATAATCATCCGAGTCGTTCCCATATGGTTAGCTATTCAGTAAATGTGTATTACGTCGGATAAAAATATGCTCATAAACATTTACGGCATTTAAAGTAACAAAATATGTGGATTATCATTCTAAGATTCTTATATGTTACTTTGTAAATTTAAACAAGGGATTTCCTTGTCAAAGCAAACAGTTTGTCCATAAAATCCAGTTTAGTGATTGTCATTAAAAGAATAGTTTAAACATACAAACATCTTCAGACTGACAGAGGGTATAACCCTACTTGTTAAGTACACAATAGTTTTAAATAAAAAAGAAAATTTGATCAAAGACACATTCAGATGAAATATCCTACCCTGAACTTGATCTAGAAGCCATGATGTGAATTTAAATCCTGCCATTTTTTTTCTCACTTTTATTGTCTTGATAGATATGTAGATCCTGTACAGGACAGGTGACTCATTAACTACTATATTGATTTACAGATAAAAGTATTTCGTATGACCATCGATTTCCACCCGCAAAGGAAGGAAGTGTAAATAAAAGTATATTGTAAGTGTAAATAGATAAAAGGATCTAATATGGAAATTCTTTTGTCTAAGGGTAGAAATAGAACTCCCAAAGGAATGACGATATCGTGTTTGTTAACAGCTATATACAGATCCGGATCCGAATTCATTGAAAAAAGATGTTTTCAAAAAACATTGCTCAACTTTGGTATTCAATTTAAAATCTAAACCGGCATATAACTTTGAAATAAATGGTTAATGATTAAACTTTTCAGTTGTTTTTTAACATGTACTTATTAATTTTCATATACTTATAAAAAAAGAGGGCAAAAGATACCAGAAGAACATTCAAACTCATAGATTGAAAATAAACTGAGTTTCTGAGATACGGCGCAACATGTGAAAACACCCCCCTTTTTTATACAAAAAACCAATAACTCGAAAATAACATTTTGAATCATCACCAAAAGTATGCAGTTCTTTAGATTAATTCAACTAAGAAGTGTGGAAACTTTAAGCAATAATCATAAATCGTTTTTGAGATACGGCGGGACATGTGACCCCCCCCTTTTTTTTTTTACAAAAAGCTCAAGAACTCTGAAATAAATTAAAATTTGGAATCATCACCAAAAGTATACAAATCTTTTGATTAATATAACTAAGAAGTGTGTAAAGTTTTAAGCAACAATCATAAATCGTTTATGAGATACGGCGGACATGTGAAAAAACACACCCCTGTTTTAGTTACAAAGTCCCGTAACTCAAAAAAGTTTTAATCTTATTTTCAACAAAAAGTATGCAGATCGTTTGACTATCATATGAAACAACTATATAAAGTTTCATGAAATAAGGATAAGTCGTTCTCAAGTTACGGTGCGACATGTTTACGCTGGACAGACAGACGGACGGACAGACAGGCGGACGCCGGACATTTGTATACCATACTACGTGCCGTCTGATTTTGACGGGCGTATAAAAAAGAAAAAAAGGTGTGTATTGAAAGTGATGTCACTTTTAATTGTATTTGGTTGTTGTTGTAAACTAAAATATATTTTATAAATACACTTTGAATTGAAAATATTTTTAGATAGATTTTGATTATTATATTGGTTCATGTCAACATTGATCATTTAATCAAGATGGATGTATAAATATTGACAAAGCCATTAACAAATTATTGATTAAGTTATAAAACCAATTATATAATACGCATACAGTAAATTGTTGTTTCTCGGTTAAAAATTTTATTTATAGAACATTTTATTTAATGAAATATTGTTTATTTACAATACCAATAAATTATTTATTTATTAGCCGTGAAATATCAAGACCTCAAATAAGATATGACTAAACGAACGGACTAAGATTTTATCTTCATATGAGGAAATAAGTACATGATAGGTTTTCAAATTGATGACAATTCTTTCCTATCTATTCGTAAACTGTCATCTTGTGCTAAAATAGTACGATTATAACAGGTTATTGATATACACATCTAAAGTTTAAAGATCTTTAAGCTATCTACATGACATATGTAATCCTATGTCTTGACAACTTAAGTCAATATCATTCAAGATATAAAGAGGAGATCTTTTAAAGAAAGTTTTGTTTTTAGCGTTGGGTACATACATTGTAGATGTATTTTAAACTGGACTTGCGTATGTACATGTATACCCACTTCCCGTATAAAGGAACCAAAGTCACCAGGCGAATACTAAATCAAAAGTGAGAAACACGTGTTTTATGTTGTGAAGATTTGATGCTTCCCCCAAATAATTCCGCTTGAATATTTTTTTTTAAGGTGTGGGGATACAATACACGTATCTAGATTACTATGTTGGACACCCTTAAAGTTGACTGAAATATGAAAATATGGTCATTTTGAATTAATTGTGCTATCTATCCAATGCGAAAGGGAGTTTTCGTTTTACTCTTTTCAATTTGGATGCATAAACTATTTGCCACTGAACGCTTAGCAAACACTTTTCATTACATTATTGAATATCACTTTCTATAGTGTTTTTTTTTATCTCTGTGTTTTTCCTCCAATAATATTTGTAGATTTACAGAAAGAAATTGACAATAAAGATTCCCCCCTCCGCATATTAAAGAAATACATGTTATCCTGCAATAATACGCCATTGCGTTCAGAAAATTCTTTGAGTTCGGTTTATAGCCTAACAACTGACCTACTGTTCTCCTTCTGGATATAAATACAAGATTAGAAGATACATTTAATGATGATTAAATGGATTTTGATTGCTTATTAACAATTGTAAATATTCTACATCATAAATATGGTATAAATCATTTTAGGTTTATTCTCTATAAATAACGTGCCCCGTGTTTTAAGGTGAAAGATTGTTTTTATTCTCTATAAATAACGTGCCCCATGTTTTAAGGTGAAAGATTGATTATCAGATGGTAAATTAAAAGGATTATTGAACTAGGCCTATAGATAAAATGTTTTTTTTTTTAATTAATTAAGGACTCTTTTAAAAAGTGGCCATATTTAAAAATTATACATGTACCTATATGTTGTAAAACATTTGGTTAATAAAGAATTGAATTGAAAACTGACGTAAGTTAATATTGAATCTTGAGCCGTTAATTTAGAATATAAATATATACGATTTTCTAGTTTATCAGTGTTATACCAATAAATACGCAATTTTAGACTTTCCATTAAGAATTGAATGCTCTTTTTTGTAAATTTATTGGGGTGTAAAAGCGTTGCCCGAAGTACATTTTGTATGAAGAAGCGCTTCATACTAAAAATGTGCGCACGGTCAACGCTTGTATAACCCTATAAAGTTACGGGGAAAAGCATTCAATACTTATAATTACATTTTTACCTATAGGATCATGAAAACACTCTTTTATCAAGTTTTTATTTCATTTCCCTGTGCACTTATTGTTGGACCTCGTGTAATCATGAATGAAAAGTTGCATTGTGTAATGCAATTGATTATGGAATAAAACGAGCTTTCTAGTTAGCCAATCAGAATAACGTATTATAATGAAACACACATCTAATGTAATTATTCTAAAATATAAAAGACTTAAATAATTTTGGGGTGATACGACCAAACTAATGCAATTCAAAATGAGAGATTACGATAGAGTCATCACATTTATGCTTACTACTTTTGAATTTCTTTGGTTTATAAGTAGAATATATAAGCACTTAGCTTAAAAAACCCTGACATCACCTTTTTTTGTTTGATAAAAGACTTATTGAATAAGCGTCAATCAATGCGTCTGGTATATATTTGGAACAAAATCAATTCATTTATATAATACTTCATAACAATACTACAATGCGTTTAAAATTGTTTTTTTCGACATTGAAATTTTGTTTCAATAAAAAAGTCTTTCGGAAATCATGACCCATGCACGTTTCAATACGAAGCCGCATGAAATTAGCTCACATATTGACTTGTATCTGCATGGGTAATACCTTTTGGTTGTGAACTTAACTTGACGACAAACTGAGAGATTATTTCAGTTTTCAAGTTGCGACCTTTCAGCAGTGCAGTAATCATGACTACTTATATATTAATGATATTTGTGACTGGACATTTTGCTGATGACACATTGTTTGGTATTGCACTTCTTGACGTTCTTGTCAATACCATGTTTAAGCCTTAAATGTCCGAAATATAGTTTTGACGGAAACGGCTTGCCATAGCTGATCTATTTCACACCCAGAAGAGAAGACTTAAAGTTGGCGATTAAACTTAGTATTTGGTCTAAAACCATTGGATGTGTTTTATATCTGATTAAACGGAAATAATGATTTGCTGACACACTGAGAACAAATAATTATTTCCTTTCAGTAGAAGATCAATATCTAACAGGTCAAGTCTTAAGGTGTAGTTTCAGGACACGAAGTAAAATACACAATATTGCTAAAATATACCTTATTATAATGGAGTTTTAAGATAATTATAACTTAAAATGATCAGACAGAACTAGGAAAAATTAATGTACCTGGTCAAAATTCGTTCTATATTTGAGTATTCTCGTGAAGTGTGGGACAATTGGGATATTCGGTTTCCAAACTTAAAAAAACTCCAACTAAAGGTGGTAAACATTATAATATAATGTTTACCACCTTTAGTTGAAGTTTTAATATGATTGATTCCCTGTCATTACTTAATACTGACTACCCATATTTAGAGACTGACTGGGAAACTTTACAAAATAGAAAATACAGAGTAAAAACATTTCAAAGTAAAAGATCTAAAGAACAAACTTTAAAGTAGTAGCAGATATGCAGAGAACACCGTAACAAAGTAACACAATTATACCGTGTCAAAGTAAAGATACGAAGAAAACCGTAACAAAGTAAAAGATACTGAATAAAACCGTACAAAATAAAAGATAAACAGAATAAAACCGTACAAATAAAAGATACAGAAGAATACCGTAACAAAGTAAAAGATACTGAATAAAACCGTTACAAATAAAAGATACTGAATAAAACCGTAACAAAGTAAAAGATACTGAATAAAACCGTTACAAAATAAAAGATACTGAATAAAACCGTTACAAAGTAAAAGATACTGAATAAAACCGTAACAAAGTAAAAGATACTGAATAAAACCGTAACAAAGTAAAAGATACTGAATAAAACCGTAACAAAGTAAAAGATACTGAATAAAACCGTAACAAAGTAAAAGATACTTAATAAAACCGTTACAAAGTAAAAGATACTGAATAAAATCGTTACAAAGTAAAAGATACAGAGGAAAAACGTTTCACAGTAAAAGATACTGAATAAAACCGTAACAAAGTAAAAGATACTGAATAAAACCGTACAAAGTAAAAGATACAGAAGAAAACCGTAACAAAGTAAAAGATACTTAATAAAACCGTAACAAAGTAAAAGATACTGAATAAAACCGTTACACAGTAAAAGATAAACAGAATAAAACCGTAGCAAAGTAAAAGATACTGAATAAAACCGTTACACAGTAAAAGATACTGAATAAAACCGTTATACAGTAAAAGATACTGAATAAAACCGTTACACAGTAAAAGATACTGAATAAAACCGTTATACAGTAAAAGATACTGAATAAAACCGTTACAAAGTAAAAGATACTGAATAAAACCGTTACAAAGTAAAAGATACTGAATAAAACCGTTACACAGTAAAAGATACTGAATAGAACCGTTACAAAGTAAAAGATACTGAATAAAACCGTAACAAAGTAAAAGATACTGAATAAAACCGTTACAAAGTAAAAGATACTGAATAAAACCGTTACACAGTAAAAGATACTGAATAGAACCGTTACAAAGTAATCATAACAAAGTCCAGAGGCTCCTGACTTAGGACAGGCGCAAAATTGCGGCGGGGTTAAACATGTTTATGAGATCTCAACCCTCCCCCTATACCTCTATCCAATGTAGAAAAGTAAACGCATAACAATACGCACATTAAAATTCAGTTCAAGAGAAGTCCGAGTCCGATGTCAGAAGATGTAACAAAAGAAAATAAACAAAATGACAATAATACATAAATAACAACAGACTACTAGCAGTTAACTGACATGTCAGCTCCAGACCTCAATTAAACTGATTGAAAGATTATGTCTTCATCATATGAATATCAGGCACAATCCCTCCCGTTAGGGGTTAAGTATCATACTATCATAAAATATATGAGAAGAACATAACCCGTGTCATGCCAACAACTGTTTTTTTTTAAATAAATGTGTTTAGTTCCGATGCAAAGACCCTATTAGTGAATCAATATTAAAGCCAAAATATGCAATCTTTAATGACCTGACAACAGTATCGTAACTATATCCCTTCTTAATAAGTCTGTTTAAAGGTTTTGTAAGCTTTTGATGTGAATACTGACATTTTTGTGCTTTGTAAAGAATATTGCCATAAAAGATTGGATGTGAAATACCTGAACGTATAAGATGTCTGCATGTTGAGTTATATTTACGAATTATTTCCTTATACCGATGATAAAATTTAGTAAATGTTTTGACTAGTTTGTGATATCGAAAACCCTGGTGTAATAACTTTTCAGTAATACATAAATTTCTCTCGCTAAAATCTAAAACGTTGTTACATACACGAGCGAATCGTACAAGTTGAGATATATAAATTGCCTACTCTTTTTTTCTTGTGCTTGCAACAATTCTCTTTTTGTAGTTTCAATTGTTTACACAAATCTATTGTTTATCAATAAATTATTTAATATGATTTCAGGCTAAAGTTTAAGCAAAAATCATAATTTATGTGACTGAGAGATCATTTTTTGCAAGACCAATGTAATACTAATATCTACTTTTAAAATGTCTACTTTGATGGTCACTGATCTTTTATCCAAAGGATAGCAAATTCAATGAGATTACATATAACATTAATATGATTAAAATCATAATTCGTAGAACTCTTACTCATTGTAGCAATTCATAACTGTAATTTTAAATTACTTCAATCAAATAACAGGACCTAGCATTAAAAAAAACTACTTGAGAGCTCTATGGTACCCATGTGAATTTCAACTGTTCTCCTAAATAACTGATCATGAACATACTGCAAAAATACCGCAAATGATAAAAACAAGTGGAGATTGAAATATCAAATTCGACAGCATACAAATGATAGCACAAAAAGGTCACTGAAATCAGATTTTAGAAATTATTCTGATGATTCGACAATTTGAAAAACTATAATGTAGTTTACAGAGTGTCAAACTGTTATAACAGCAATTTGCGATATATGCGGCTATACTGATACAATTGAGTACAAATGTATCAGCGATAAGAAACACAAGGCTTAACATTATACCTTTTTTTCTTTTTTTTAGATAAAATTGAGAATGAAAATGAGGAATACCGGTATGTCAAAGAGCCAACAACTCGACCAAAGAGCAGATACCAGATAAAAGGCCAACAATGGGTCCTCAATGCAGCGATAAAATCCTGCACCCTGAGATGGGCCTCAGCTGGTTAATCTGTCTTTGAAAAACAATGAACTACAGCTAAACTTACCATTGAGAAGTGCTATCCATGGTAAAATTGATGTAGTTGTTTTATAAAAGCGCCTAGACATTGTCAAACATTCAGTTGCCCAAACTGAACGTACGAGTGGTTCCTTATTCGTTGAGAATTATACGTTTCTATGCATCCGTGGCAATGAATTATTAATGAAATTTTAGTAAGCAATTCATCGATTATCAACGCATTTATAAAGATAAACAATACATTGATACTTTTGTCTTTCTAAATATCATTTTCCAGAAAAGGTATCATTTATTCTTCTATAGTATTGATGTATATAAGTCTTATATAAACAAAGCTTATTGACTTTGTCAATTTTACACTAAAATCTTTACCGTTTAATGTATTTTCAATCCGAAAGAACTGTTACGTGACAATTATGAAAAGAAACTCAAAAATATATTTATATTTTACATTCTACAATTCTATTTAACTGGATTTGGAACAGAAATAGAAAAATGATCTTTGCCAATCACTATAGTAAACTATTCTTGATACAATTAGAACAATGTATACATGTTTTTAAATCTGAAGCTTCTTTTTTACTCTATTTAGGAGATGACTGTATTGTATTTTAAACTCTGACGGCATCAAATCACTAAGTTATATATATAGACTTTGTCTTACATTAATTTGTAGGATCCTTTACTATAGATAATTTAGCTGATCTGTAAAAAATAACATCTTCATGCCTTATATATCATGTACTGTAGTACGACGCTAGATTAAAACTGACGTGGAAAGGTAACATCCGGCCACCGAAAGCTTCATTTTTATGAAGCCCAGGTGGTCGTGTGGTCTAGCGCGCCGGTTACAGTGCATGCGATTTGGTGTCACGATATATCAGTAGCATGGGTTCGAATCCCGGCGAGGGAAGAAAAAAAAATTGCTTTCACAGATTTTACATTGTTGGGTTGATGTTTAGACGAGTTATATATATATTTATTAAATAAAATAATAAGATAATTAAAAAATTAACAGTTCCATTCTATCGATTTCACCTTCATTGGGACTCTTCAGGATAACTGATGTAGTGTCGTTTATAGGCTCGTCGTTAAGGAGGTTTATGACTATGAATATATATATATCTGCACATGTGAAAATTATTTTTTACGCCTATATATATATTTTACGCCTATATATATTTATATAAAACGTCTGAATAGTAGTCAACGATTTTCCCCACGAGGGCGCTGGATCGTTACGAGTAATATATATATATATATATTAATTTGTTGATGCATATGTTAACTTTCTTATTCATATAGTTAAGATGTATGTAAAAGCTCTTTTTGGCCTAAAATTTTAATCAAGATTTCAAGATTTTTTCTTCTAAACAAACAACACTAAGATAAGACATAAACTACTAACGGTGTTTCTGAGCTCAAAACGCCGAATACATTATTTTGATTGGTTGATATCTGAATCTGAGTACCATTATCGAAATTTGTAAATGATTGTAAAGAAGCGAAAGATACTAGAGGGACATACACTCATTAATCATAAAATAAACTGACAACTCCATGGATAAAAAAGAAAAAGACAAACAGACAAACATTTATTTTAGTACACAAAAACACAACACAATTCCCACCAAAAACTGGGGGTGATATCAGGTGCTCCGGAAGCCGGGGGTAGCAGATCATGTTGCACATGTATCACCGTCGCGTTGCTCATGTTAGTACAAACTCGATAACAAGTCTAATTCGGTAAGGTATTACTGTCCTCAGAAGGCATAGTATAAGTTACCGTATATATCATTTTAATCTTACCGACTTTCTTAACATGTGGCATTTAGACTAGTGGTCTATCAAAATGATCGAGTCTTTCATACCGTTTATTTAAAGAACCTACTTCCATTGTTCATTTAAGAATCAAATGCCAACAATAAAAATCTTGTTAGCTTTAAATGTGTTCTAATATGGGATATACACGGTCTCCACGCGGTTGCTTTTGACCAATCATATTCCTAAAAATGTATATGAGTTAAGATAAACAGCTGGAATCCCAGACAGCAAAAACTAATTTTTTAGTACCAGACAATATCGTATCAAAAATCTCTAGTAGTTTCTGGAGGCAAGCGTTTATCATCTTATCTGTTCCGGATAATAAAATCGTGCCTACTGGCATTTTGATATCGACTACTGCAATTGTAAATAATGGAAAACACGAAGCAATGAAGCTGGCTTTTTTTTTTAGCTTATAGATAGTTGTACCCCTAAATATTTATCTTAAACAGTAACAAAAAAAGCATGTTACACCATTCTGAATCCGGTTCTTTTGAATGAAATGTAAATAACTTGATCTAAGTTTCGTGGAAAATGTCTTTTTCGATGTAATAACAGCCCGCTCCCTTAAAGGTAGTATAACTTCTTAACATTAGTTTTATGCTATATGCGATTTTAGGATAATAATGAAAAAGAAATAAATTTACACTGTAAGAAAAACGTAACTTACGTTGACATATATTTCCGTTCAACTTCCACTACGACTACTTTTAGATGAGTGGAATTTCCATAACTAAGACTAACAAAAGAATCTGAATAATGTCAAGCTTCAGTGATTCTAATAGTAAAATCGTGAAATTATTTGAATAAATATCAATATATAGCCATCAATGATTTTAGTACTCTTTTTATGATAATCTACTCCAGTAAATAAACCGTTAATTATTAATAGGGTTCAATAATAGTGTAAAAAGTCGTCTGGTGTAACATTGTCAATGATATATTGTTGCGAAGTTAGTTTAATAAATTATAGTATCTTTTATTATATGAAAATAAAAAGTAATAGAGAAAACACGAAGCTTTAAAACAAAGATTGGACCAATCTTATATTTTTATCTGCCAACTTGGAAATTGCATACAACTGCAATGAAATGGGGGAAAAACACATTTTTTTCGACAAACTCATGAACTAGCTTTTTTTTACGTTTACAGAATATAATGGAAGGCTAGTGCTTTTTGATATTTAGTGTTAAACTCGAATTCGACCCATGAAAAAAACCCTTGATATCACTTAATTGCCACAGGACGTTAAGTAAATATTTAGTCACAAATAATTTCCCTCTCCTTGATTCATATTTGACATAGACTAATTCGAGGTTCAAGTTTTCTACTTTATTATAAACACAGTACAGATCAGCTTTCATCAAGTATGAATACACAGTTTTAAATAGGCCATTAGACGGCTCATATGAAAATCAATGCACATGATTGAAGCATCGAAAAGTTTAAGAAAAACTTTAAAGTTTCAGAATTTCATATTGAATATATGCATGAATTCCGATCTATGTGAGTGAAACCCCATGATAAAATTTTAAATCTTATTTCTATCAAAACACTTAAATATATATCAATAAAATGGGGCATAATAAATCTAGTTTCATACACTAACGTGATTTTATTGTGTAATATTTGAAAGGACGGTTTTATTTGTACAATATGTTATTGTAATGTTTGTATATTACTTGAACCGTTCAAATATTCTAAACATTTTTTAGAGGAACTCTACTTTTGGTATCATGAAGAAACAATAAAAGTGAGACCCAATGATTTGCATTGAACACGATTTTCAGACACATAATTCATCTGATGTATATGGAGTTATTAAGACGACCTGCAGCAATTGGTTTATTTATACAAAATTTCAAAATCTAAATCGCCCAGAATGAAAGGAATAAATTTCGCCTGAGAGATGTTCTTTTTTTGTGCTTTGAATATAGCATTAAAACGTTTAATCCCACTGCATTTTTTGCACCTGTACCAAGTCAGGAATCTGATTTTCAGAAGTTGCCGTTTGTTGATGTGGTTCATAAGTGTTTCTCGTTTTTCGTTTTTTATATAGATTATACCGTTGGTTTTCCCGTTTGAATTGTTTTACATTGATATTGTTTTGGGGCCCTTTATAGCTTGCTGTTCGATGTGAGGCTTCGTTTTGAAGACCGTACCTTGACCGATAATGGTTTACTTTTATAAATTGTGACTTGGATGAAGAGTTGTCTCATTGGCACTCATACCACATCTTCCTATATCTATTATAAATTGTAATCTGGTTGTCTTATGATATATTACACAGAGCCAAACTTGCAGTACATATTCCCATTACAATCTTCCTTATCTGTGATGAGATAAAGTTTAAGTTTCCGATTTTAAGTGAATCTGCACTGTGAATGTATCTTTGTCAAGGTCACAAAAAAGAAAATTTATTCATATAAATAATGACTTTTAATTCACAATAAGAAAAGCTTATTGCAAGTCAACACATGAAAGAGACAAAAAACATTGCACATAAACGAAAAACCATAAAAAGCATGAAGCCATTATGTGTATAACAATAAAAAGACGGTTTAAATGGAAAAGTTAAAAGTAACTTTGGTTGGCTTTAAGAACGTGAAATTATTGTTACGTATAACTCCAATTTTAATTAAAGTTTATAGAAGAATAGATAAGAATTTATAAAGTATTTAAATAATTCTATTTTGTGAACTGAAAAGTTTAGAAAAAAAAAGTTTCCACGAACAGTTAAGATTGGTATCGTTTTCTGACTAGACAAAGCAGTAGGTATAGAAAGTGGTCTATTTGGCACGTAATAGTTATTAAGTCAATTATTTCAAGATGAAAAGTGTTGATGCATGTATACGTATACGAAAATGAATGTAAAATATTTTGCCGATCTCTACGTGTTAAGCTTTGACATTTATTATTTAATAAATAAAATATTATAGATAAACTCTTTTGGATTCAAAACACAATAAGACATATTAGGGGCTAGCAGAAGCCGGCCTACGGTGCGGGATTTTCTCACTGTGTTGAAGACCAATTAGTGTTCCTTGGCTCTGCCTTTTTGTCGGTTCGTTTCCTCTTTGACAAATTTCCTGTTTCCATTCTCAATTCTATAGTACAATTGTATAGTCCGACAAATTAAATATGGTTTGTAGAAGGCGCTAATTATGCTATTATAGGTAACATGCAATTGTTGTCGACACATGTTTTTTATGTTTCTGAACAACCCCAAAACAACTCAAAACAAAGCAAACCAACAATTGGTCAAATTGGAAATTTACATTGAATTTGGTAGAGAACTAAAATATATGGTATTTGAGTATTTATGACGTCTTAAAACTGCGACTTTTCATGTAATTAGAATGCAAACATTAGTAAAAATTTTGTTTTCTGTCGAAAAGAATATATAAAGATTTGACAATATTCAATAAGACTAAATACAAACGAAATTTTTTAAATCTGTCTTAAAAATGTCTATACACATACCACACGACAGAATCCAATAATATGACAACAACAATTAATGCATATATTTTGAATTAAGTTAAAAATATCTAGATTTGTAGGTCTATGAGAGATTTTTCTTCTGATTATAACAATTCAATTTATATTTATGTAAATTTCGTTCGAGTTTTACCACTTATACATAATCAAAGCAAATCAATATCATGTTCAAAACATGTATATCCTGAGCAATTATGCATGCAACAAAATTAATTAACATCTTAAATTACAACAACCACATTATATTGAAAGTAAAATACAATACATATGTCATATAATACTCACTTTTTGATTATTTCTTCTTATTTGGATAAAAATATGAGTGCAACCAGAAACACAGAATTAAAACCTTTTATGCCAAGAACACATTATGTTTGAGTATTGCTAAACTTGAAATGTCTAAATATTCTATACGACATAATCCACTTATAGTATGATAACCACAATAATTGAAAATTTTGAATTTGTTAAAAAAAATATACACATGTATTTAGATTGGAACTGAAATGTATGCGATATCCTGCCTACTGATTATATTAATTTTATTTTAATATTCTTAAACATGTGGTAATCTAAGCATATCAGTTTCATGTTCAACATATGCATATTGTGCGCAATAATGCATGCATCAAAATAAATCGACATAAAAAATATCAACAAACACATTTAATTTATATAGAAAGTAAAATAGATATAAGATGTGTCATAGTTTATCGGAATTACATGCAGAAAATGTGTTAAAAATACAAAAATGATACTCACTTTTCGATTATTTATACACCTTTTTCTCCTTATTTCGAAAAAAAATATAAGTACATCCAATAACACAGAATTAAAAACCTTTTATGCCAAGAAAACGTTTAGTTTGGGTATTACTTAAGTCTTATTAGGTCATTGGCTATTGGACCGTGTATAATTTCAGAAGCTTTCTGTTGTTGCCATAAGAGAAAGCCATACAGACATTTAACAAACATCAGGCTATTTAAAATTACGAATACATACAGAACTACTTCTCATTATAAATTGTTCAAATTGTTTATGTATCAGATTACAAGTGAGGTTTAAAATTATAAGGTAAAGAATTGTGCTGGACATTCAATTGATGACGTACTATACCGTTTTACGTCTGTCACGATTTTAATAAACTTTGCATGCATTCATTTTTTTTAAACAGAAATTGAATTTGATTATCATTTCATAGCAAAACATATTATTGGGTTTTTTCTATACCTTACATAATTGCAATAATCTATTCTCACTGTAGTTTCATCCGTCTGTTTGGTTTTAATTTCAATCGTTCGATCTTACTTATATATATCTAACCTCTCCCAAAAAACTGCAAATACGGTTTTGTCAGATAATTCTGACTAAACAAACTTTAAATCTTACTGGCACCCAGTGCTAAATTGTGAACGGTTGGTTTCATACAAATTCTGCTTTTTAACGCGTCCCTAGACAATACATATAGGTTTCAGAGATGCATTTTCATTTATTTTCTTTGAAATACAATGAATTGTAGCAGAGATGTTGAATACATTTATCATTTAGTCATTCATATTTAGAAAAAAAATGCTGACACGTCATCAATTTTGTCTTGGTAGTAAAAATTAATGACTTGAATGATAATTAAATATCTACCTCATCTTTCTACTATACAACAAAAAATATTACTTGAAATCAAATAATTTGTGGGATATATAGTTCCCGATGTCATCCCTATGGAAAAAACTCATGTTATTATGTTTATTTAATATGGTGGGGTGATATAAGTGGCTCATGCCATCAAATATTCCGGGGAAAAGCTCACAGTCTTATTTAATAAAACACGAATAAGAATTCAAAATACACGTACTGTATTTATGTCAACGAGTATCGTCGAACGGATGATATCAATCGAACATTAAGCCGATACGCGGTTAAGTTCAGTATAAACATAAATCTGATGTTCTTTCCTTAGCTCACCGGATCTTTACATAATTAAAATAATTATTTGAATTCCCTAATACGTGTAATAATACATGTATACAACTAATTTTAAACGAACAAATTACTTAATATCTTATAAGGCTTACAATAAGAAATTGCTACCAGTTAAAGAATTCAGACAATAGACAATAACAAACGGATTATAAACTACAAATGTATACGTCATGTCATTTAAACGTTTGAGCAGAACATACATGCATTTAAAGAATTAAAGAAACAGGGAACTGACTGATTACTTAAATGAAATAAATTAATAGAAAATTGACTATAATTTGACACCAGATATATGTCATAGATGCATACATTTTTGCTTTACAGAAAAGATAAATTAACAGCTACTTCTCAGTGTTACAATGATTTGGATGTCCCATATTAGTAATTAAACCCCTCTCGACACTTGAATAACTGACTTTACGACAAGGCTACTTGTTAAGGACCGCCCGTTGATCTGCAGTTGATTACAACATTATCCTTTGATCTTTGGTTGATAGTTGTCTCGATCATAGGACATCTCCTTATTTTTATCGGGTTTCTATCAAATGGGTTAAAGTTACAACACTGTGCCCACTTACGAAAGTCGCATATATGAGTATAATAATAGACAACAGTCACAACACCAACAATTAAGTTGGTAACTTTCTCAGGCAAAAATGACTGTAAAACGTATTTGTTGTGAGTTTGACTGTCCCTCTGGTATCTTTCGCCCCTCTAGTACTGTCTAGATCTGTTTGGTTTTTGATGCGCCAGACATTTATTTTGTAAGCTTTGCTTCTTGAACTTTAATCTTAAAAGTGAACATAATGAAGCATGTTCAGGAATAAAAATTGTCGTGCAAACTTAAACTGAACTAAGTCTTATCTCACGTTGATGAGTTTGACAATAGGCTGACTGGTGAAGCCGACTATCGAGAAAGTTACTGACTTAGTATTATTATACTTTAAATGTTGAACAAATGGCGGCGAATGGCCGATAACTCTAAACTTTATCATTTTAACTGTAATTTTGCCATACTAGTATTTTATATGGAGGGAATTTGTCAACATCTTGATTATGTCTTTGATAAATAAAAGATAAATTCACAGCAATTAAATTAAATGTTTTTTTGTAAAATAGTAGATACCGACATTGAATTATAAAAGGTGTGTGTGCATTAAACAATACCATACAAACACATAGAGTTATACAAACAACCAATTGTACGCTAAATATAATTTCCAATAGGCCATTTGGTCATGGAGTCCGTGGGAGGTCAGACAATTTTCAAAAAAAAAATAAAACAAAAATAAAACAAATATAAATAAACAAGGGGGACTTATTCATGATAATAGAAACATATATAAGTGATCCTTGAATGACTGCCGACTAAAAGATGCACTTTAATATCAAGTTTATTTTTACATAGCGAAAGTTAAACAATCAATGAAGACCATTGGTAAAATCCAACACAGATGAGTTTCTTACTCATGTAGACCAAGTCTCTATTAAGACAGCAAGTACCAAATTATACTATCCAAGTTACAAAAAATTAATCACAGCCTGAATAAGAAGCAATTAAAGACTTGATATTAACTCAAGATATAACGGATTGATTAACCTATTATTTGTGTTATTATACAGCAGCTAGTATTGTATTTTTTTTTTAACTCAAAACTCGTCTTAAACTATACATTTTTTATTCTTTTTATTCCAAATTCATTGTACTTAGCTTGAATGGTAGTGACATATCCACTGTAAATCAATAAATTGTTTCCTTGTTATTATTCTGATGACATATATATGAACGAAAGTCCGCTAAAATATTACTTTAATTTATAAGTAATGTACCTCCGTTTTCTCAAGTTGTGTTCAATATTTTTTTTACGGCATGGTTACATATCGCGCTTATTGTTCAAGACTCAATTCGATAGCATAGAAATCTTGGTCTGGATATAGTTAAAAGGCTCTTTTTTGGTCAGGTTGTTGTCTCTTTGACACATTTCCATTTTCATTCTCAATTTTAACAGTACATCAGAGAAGAACATTATAAAATGCACAAATTGTTTATGTATCAGATTACAAGTGTGGTTAAAAATTATATGGTAATGAATTGTGCCGGACATTCAATTGATGACGTACTATACCGTTATACATCTGTCACGATTTTAATAGACTTTGCATGTATTCATATTATATTCAACAGAAATGAAATGTGAATACTATTTAATTCAGGCAAAACATATTATTCGTTTTTTTTCTATAGAACCCACATACCCTTTCATTATTGCACACATGTATTCTGACTGCAATTTCATCCGTCTATTTCATTTTTATTTCTTTCTTTCCATCAGTTTTTTAATTAACTGCTCTGAAAAAGTTGCAAAATATAGTTTTGTCGGATAATCCCAACTAGATTAAACTTTAAATCATACTGAAATCAAGAAACACATTGTGAACGGAACATCGGTGGATTTCATACATCTTTAACACGTTCTTACTAGACTATATATGTTTTAAGAGAAGCCTTTTCATGTGTTTCCTTGAAATAACAATGAATTGTAGCTGAGATGTTAAATATATATAGCATTAATCAAAAATAGAAAATTGCTGACATAGCATTAATTTTGTCTTCGGAGGTAACAGATAATGTCTGGAATTATGAGTAAAATATATAATTCTTATCATTCTACTACAGCAATAAAATTACTTATAGTACTTGAAATGAAATAATTTGGAGGTTAGAGTTCCTGGTGTTTACCCCATTGAAAAAATAATATGTTATTGTTTTATTTAATATGATGAAGTGCTATAAGGAACTCGTGTCGACAAATGTTCTGGGGGAAAAGGTCACAGTCTTATATAATAAAACATGAATTAGAATTCTAAATACTTATTTATGTCACCAATTATTGTCAATAAGATGATATCAGTCGTGCCTTGAAATACACTGTACACACATAAATCCGATGTCCTAACCTCAGGTCGCCGGATTTTTAAATATTTTTTGAATAAGATCTTATTTGTATTCCATAATGCGTGTACTATTACATGTACATAGCTAACGTTAATCGAACAAATTACTTTAAATAAGGATTAAAATAAGAAATAGCTGAATGTTAAAGAATTTAGACAATGGACAATAACAAACGGATTATAAAGTATAGATATATGTTATGAAAAAAAACATTACAAGTACAACATACATGTACATGTAACGTAAACCAGTTCAATTAACTGACAGAAATTTAAGTATAAGTAAGAAAGGGACGAAAGATACCAAAGGACAGTCAAACTCATAAATATAAACAAATACAACGCCATGGCTAAAATGAAAAGACAAACAGAAAACAATAGTACACATGAACAACATAGAACTAAAGAATAAACAACACGACCCCAAAGTACTTTAGTAAATGCTGACTGACCATTTGAATGTAATATATCAATAGAAAATTTAATATAATTTGTCACCTGAAATAAATAGAAAATTTGTCAAAGATGGGTTAATTTTAGCCTCCCAAAATATAGAAAACAGACAACTTCTAGATGTCACAATTTTACGCAATTGAAGGAGAAACGGACATCTGCTGCTTCGCCAGGTAGGGAATGCATAACTGCCATAATACTAAATTTAACCAACTAGGGGGTAGTGTATGCAATATATTTGAGGCGTATACTTAATAACACCGTCGAAATATAAGAACAAAAGCAAAGAACAAGAAAGTATGAATTTAGTAGACAGTCAATACATACTAAACAGTAAATTTATAGAAATACATAACAAAGATGGTACATTATTGTACAACAAAGTACTCCAAAGCCTTTGAATTCGAGATCCGATATTCACGCGTCGATTTCGTCCTGATAAAGGCCACATACTGATTGGGGTTCGTCCGCCAACTTTCTTAGGCAAAATTTACCGTGAAAGGTATAAATGGTACTGTCCAGCTCTTTTTGACTTTTGATACGCCAAACATTTCTTCTCTGTGTTTTGCTACTAAAACTTTAATATTGAGCGTACCGAATGAAACATATTCAGTGATAAAAAGTGTTGTACCCCCAACTTAAACTGTTCAGATCTGTATAAGTCGTTAGTGTTTGTCACAATAAGTTAACTTGTCTATATATACTCATAATACTGTTGAACAAATGTTGGTGAAAGGCCGATAACTCTGAAGTTTATCATTCCGATTGCAATTTTAGCATGGTACGGTTCAATGTAATGGAAATTCCTACAAATGTTAATTATGACTTTGATAACTCAATATGCAACAATTAAAATATGTTTTTTTTTGTGAAATGGTAGATACCAACATGGACTTTTAAAAGTTATGTGCTCTTTAGACGATACAAACCAAGTACAACAAATAATTAAACTCAATATTATTTTCACTAGACCATTAGATCACGAAGATCTTCTACGATCCAACAATTTTCAATGCAAAGAAAAACAAAAAATACACAAGATATATAAAATATGTATCCTTTTTTTAAGAATCAATGTCTGAGATTATGCACATACACTGTTCCATGTTTGGGGAGGGTTTTGTGCCAGCTTACACGTTTAACCCGACACATTCTGTATGTACCTGTTCAAGAATACATAAGAAGGACTTTATATGTGAAGCAAGGTGTATATGATAACAAAATTACATCGGTGATCGTCTAATGTCTGCCGACTTTTAATTCAATCGAATGTCAAGTTTTATTTTTATTGCAAAGTTAAAGTTAAAAATCAATGAAAAAATGGTAAAACAATACAGAATAGTTTCATACTCATGTAGACCAAGTCTCTAGTAAACTTACAAGTACCAAATTGTACTATGCAAGTTGAAAAAACAGCCTGAATAAGAAACAATTAAAGACTTTATATTAACTCAAGATATAACTGATTGATTGTTCTATTTTTTATGTTATTATAGAGAATATAGAATTGTATGTTTTTAACTCAAAACTCTTCTTAAACTACACATTTAAAAATCTGATTATTTCAAATTCATTGTATTTAATTTGAATGGCATTGACATATGCACTGTAAATCAATAAATTGTTTCCTTGTTATTATTCTGATGACACATATATGAACAGAAGTCCGCTAAAATATTACTTTAATTTATAAGTAATGTAACTCCGTTTTCTCAAGTTGTGTTCAATAGTTTTTGTTTTATTTATGGCATAGTTATGAATCGTGCTTATTGTTCAAGACTCAATTCGGTCAAATAAGACTGAGTGTAAAAACATATAGCAACTACATTTAGCGTTGTAAAACACAGGTAGCATAGAAATCTTGGTTACAGTTAAAAGGCTGTTTTCTGCTCTTTGGTCAGGTTGTTGTCTTTTGACACATTTCCCATTTCCATTCTCAATTTTAACATTAAATCAGAGAAGAACAGTAGCCGAACTTATGATCCAATGATCAGATTAAGTATGACGAGCTATCTGTAAGTTTACACAGTTTTGACTGACGAGCTATCTGTAAGTTTACACAGTTTTGGCTGCTGGATCCCAATTATTTTCACTTTAACCTGTTTGTGTTGCTTATTAAATTTTGTCAATATAACGGAATCATAAAAACGTTCATACAGATTTAGTTAGCTATACAACCAGGTTTAACCCACCATTTACTGCCTGTACCTAGTCAGACATATGGTAGTTGTGTTTCATATGTTCTTTGATGGATATCGTTTGGTTTTGTCTGTTTTTAAAGACTTCCTTTCTTTGAATATGCCTTGGAGTTTGTATTTTTGTTATACTTTTCATTACTAGTTTAACCATATTTATTTATAGTGAATAGGGAAACAAGTTATTGCAACTTATCTCTTTCAATTTTCATTAACTACGACAATTCTTAGATGTATTGTTTCATTTCAACCTGTGCTTTTGTCGCTGATGAAATTTTAAAAAGAGGGATGGGTTGAATCCCATATATCTAGTTTCAACCCAGTCATCTTCTTATTCAAAAGCACAGGTACAAAATAAGTAGGGGATCACCATCAGTTACATTTATTCATTTGTTATTGTCTTATGTCCTTTCGGGAATTAGTTGATTGTAGATCATTGATCACCTCAGTTGAATTTATTCCCAAATTGTCTAGACTCGAACGATATTTAACAGTAACAACTGGGATAAATACTTGTGTATGTAAAGGAGAATCTTTATTTTACCATATATTCTTCTACTTAATCAATTCAGTGTCAAAACACTTACTTTAAGCTTGTATCAATTGTAAATTGAATTTTGTTTGTCGTGCGTTAAATTTTGTCGATTTATTTATGACTGTCCGAAAATAATTATACCATAACGGTTCATATCTATTATGGGAAGAAAAAAAGTAAAATCACAAAAATCCGAAGAAAATTCAAAACGGAAGGCCCCTAATCTAATGGCAAAATCAAAATTTAAACACATCAAACGAATGAAGAACTGACTTGGTACAGGTATTTTCTTATGTAGAAAATGGTGCGTTTCGTGCCATAGACTTGAAATTTAATTATATATTTAGTAAAATATGTTGGACACATTTCTTTACTAAGAATAAAAGCAAATATTATCTATCATTACACTTAATATCATTGTTTTGGAATAATTCAATAGATGGACATGAATCTTAGCAGCTGAATATGTTTAGACCACATACTGTTAGTTTAAAAAGAGAATAAAACGATTTTTTTCTCTTTGCGATTTTTGCACGAAATCACATTGGGCCTTACACAAGATCACGCTTCTCTGTACTGTTCGTGACGTAGAAATATGCTGAGCTTGAAGTGTTCGTTGTCATGTTTCCACGTAGGCATCCAAGAAAAATGAAATTAGAATCAATTTTATAAAACGTGTGTAACAAGTGTAACAAGTGTATTCTATAGTTGTAACTATTTTCATGATATCAATAAAAAAAATAAATCTTAATTTAAGATGTCAAAGGGTGACCACCACTGACAAATTCCTAGATCCACCCCTGTGCTCTGACTGAGTTCACCCACCAATATTAGTTGGCAGAGGACTACGTGATTTCAATACCAATAGACTAAGTACTACGATAATCGTTTTCAGTAACTACGATCTTTCGTTCTTTGAAGGATGGGCTGTGTTCGAATTTCTCTATATTTTGTACGATCGGCATAATTTATAGTACAAATATTGACTTAACATTGATAAACGATTCATTGAACAATGTAACAGAGCAATAAAACTCGGTTACTTTCTTAAAATTGATGCTACTTCAAAATATCAGAAGGAAAATATGATTATTACAAAACATATATCATCATAGAAATAACATTCAAACCCTAAGGGAAAAGGGTAAAATAACGACGTTTCTTATGAACTCGTTGATATTTCCTTAGAATGTATCAATATCTTATTGACAATTTAACAATATTTTGTATGCCAGTATTCTTTTGGGAACATAGAAAGTATATTTGGATAATGATCGTCAAGCAGAAAAGCCATCAAGTTTGGAATTTTGTATTGTAAGGTTAATCAATTCCGTATATAATAACTGTTTTCTTTCTGGGTCAATGCTATAAATGTAATAATGAAAACACTTGCACGAAGAATACATTAATTGTTTTTTACGAGACTACACACATATGAGGCATTACCTGTGCTATTTTTAAATGCTATAATTGATTAATTACAAAAAAAGAACGGTATTATGATTTTTACATTTTTACAACATCGGATTTACTATATAATGGTCACGTCTGTAAAACGGGGGCATAAACTTCAACGACTGTGTAACATCTAATGCACAAACAGCATGTATCACGAACATATGAATTTCGAAAAGGAAAAACAGTTCTTTGTAAATACTGGATTCCAATATGTTCAATGTGTATAGATTGTTTTCCCATATAGCTTCCCGATTTTATTATAGATATAGAAAGTCCTGAGGGGGATGGGGTAGATAGCTATACAACCAGGTTTAAAGCACCAAATTCTTCGTAAAATGCTGATAATAATCCAGGAATATGACAATTGTTTTTGTTTGATAGTCTAGCTTTGAGTTTATCTGATCTTAACGATTCCCTCCTTTTTGAAATAAACTTGGTGTTCATTCTTTTTAAAAAAAAATTAAAATCTGATGGCTATGACTAGGAACATAAATTTCAGCACAAATAAGCTTGACTCCATCGTTATAAGTAAAAAAGATATTTGATCTTTAACAGTATACTACATGTTGTTATTGTTTTTTTTCTTTGAGAAAGCATAGAGATAGAAGACATGCCTATTGGTTTTTTTTTAAGAATATACCATCTATTTCAGAATCCTTGTAAAGACTTAAGAAAATAAAGTTCCTGCAAAGTGTTCCATACGCATATAGAGCACTTTTTATCTTCTTACAAAAAAGGTTACTGGTTTTCACACCTTTTATTCAGCTTTTGATATATTTTCATTTGTCTGGTTTTATAATGGGGCAAACAAAATTTAAAAATGAAGAATGACAAATAACATCATGACAAAAAGAAAACAGGCGGAATGACAAAAACCTGGCCAAAAACCACCACAGAAATGACTGAGCAACACAAATCTCTACGCTTTCGTCGCGTACGGATAAACTGTTCCTATAACTTTGGTATCAACCGCCCTGTTGCTCTTGTAAAGTGCTTATTTAACCAATAAATAGCGATCAGTGAGTTAATAGAAGAGGTTAAGATAACGGCATTGTGACTACGACAGACATAACACATCCAAGCTACATATGAGGCACATAAAACATAATGACAACCCAAATCATGATGGCAGTTGTATATTCTTTTAAGTTTAGAACCCTTGAGGTTTTTCCTGGGCATCTCAACAGTCTTATTCTTGCAATCATTCGTTCATTTACGAAATGAAAAATAAATGTAAATAGCAGATGATTCAAATGGTTGTATTTCCATTGAACAGAACTTCGATTGTATGTTATCTCGAAGATTTATTGCAATTTTAGTAACCCTTTTGATTAAAAGCACCCATAGGAAAGATTGTACATAGTAACTTTGAAACCCGATTTTGTTCGAGGTTTGTAATTTTGAAAGAGTTTCATTGACTATGCAGCAGACCCAGCATTGTAACGTTGATTCTTACGAACATTTATAATCAATTTTGCAATCTGAGTATCCAGTACAGCGAAGAAAGACCCCGATCAACAAAACACACGACCAAACATATGATTGTTCAGGATCAACTCTAAAGTAAGTTTCAGTTGAGTTCATGTTGGGTTTCCAAGATAATTGTCAATACCTTATTCACATTAGAGAGGGACATTACATCGTGACATTTTAAAAATGTTTTCAACAGTTCCAATAGCAGTATTCGAGATAAAAGCTGAAAATGTAGGGATTTGAAAGGTCGTTTGTAGCGTCGGGTAACCAAATATAATTTGTACTCTTCAAGGGTACATTTTATTGAACCATCCTAACTATTTATCTGAAATGATAAAGGTAACAATTCACCATCAAAATAATGACGGTTTCATTAAGTCAGACGGCAAACCATAACATTGATAAATAATTTCAAGTATAGTTTCTTTTTCCAAAGAATAATTGATATTTAGAGGATATCGGTTTTACGTTAAGAGACAGTGCAGAAACGCAATGTGTATAATACCTTGAAGATGTTTGATTGTTCAACGTGCGAAGCCTTAATTACAAAACTGTCTGCAAGACAAATAGTTCGATGCATTATGTGTTCGTGCTGTGACAACTAAGGAGCAATTTTGTAAATTTTAGAAACACATTTCTCGATTTACTCTATTTGAATTAATGAATTCTGCAAGTTCGTACTTTATTTTTTATCACTCGACAAGTCTATGTGTTTAAGCTTTTGATTTAACACGTTATTGACCAAATAATAAGAGGGAACGAATGCAACATTAATTAATAATATTTTTTTTTATTTTTAGATTACATAATACGTACAAACAGTTTTAGGAACTACCAACAATATTGAACAGCGCATCAATTGCCAGCACCTGACCAAGCAAGTTCACCATTTTATATTTTGAATATGTGTAGCTGTCATTATCTTATTTGTTCGTTTTCTTTGATTCACAGTTACATTAATTAATGAATATCAGTTTGTTGATATTTGATTTTTTAGACGTGTTATCGAAAGATACCCATGTAATTGAAACACAAGATTCAAACAAAAATACAGACGAAATTAAATATCCCAGATAATAATTAAATTCAAAATTGTTATTGATTGATTTTAAATAAAGGCAACAGTAGTATACCGGTGTTTGAAATTCATAAATCGATTGAGAAAAAACAAATCGGGTTACAAACTAAAACTGAGGGAAACGCATCAAATATAAGAGAACTACGACAAAACAGAAACACAACATTAAAATGTAACACACATAGAAACGAACTATGATATAACAATTGCCATTTTCCTGACTTGGTACAGGACATTTCAGTAAAAATGGTGGGTTGAACCTGTTTTTTTTTGGCATGCCAAACCTCCCGCTTTAATGACAATGTTAAATATAACATTTAAATGACAACATTACATGACAGGACTACAATACAAATAAATGAGAGAAAATATAGGACAGAGAAACACACGAATAATGGCTAACAAAAGGTACAAGTTTAAAATTTCACACAGACGTGCGTTTCGTCCACACAAGACAAACTAGTGACGCCCAGATGTTTTTTATTCTATATTTTCATCAAAACGTACACTTTTTATCACAAAACAAATATACAGTTTCCACTGATGAATAAACGCGAAACTACGTTAGATTGTTAGTACAGAAGGACAAACAGAATCGTAACACATTCTTTGTATTTCTTTGTCAATATAGCATAATCATAAAACAACATAAATAATTATAGAACTGAAGCATTACGCAAGGCTGTGGTTAATTGTGCATCTATAAAAGCTGTAAGTCGACATTGATGTAACTCGTAATGTACCTGATCTGACAGACTGACACAGATATATGTACTTATAATTACATTACAAAACTGCTATGTGCTTAAGATTTTAAAGATAAAGAAGAATCATACTCACGTAATCAGAGCAAATGTTAACTATATGAAATAATATGTGTGCCTGAAAAGAAGTTTACGGTTTTTTTTCATGCATTTTGTTGATCATGTCATTTGTTAATTATTCATGTCTTCCATACGACTTTTCAATTTTTGTAAATAATTTTGATTTTCAGATCAACAGCATAAGATTTTAATTACTGCCTTAATTACTGTTTATCATATTTGCATTGCTTTTTGCAGTGTCTTTCAGAAATATGCGACCGTCAAGCGTTTAACTGTTTATATTGCTGCTACACGTATTTTACTTTTTTTGAACTTTTTTTTTATATAAATCATCTACATACAACAATGTCTTGTATGTATGTTGTTTGTTTTTAACAATGAACATGTATACCTTTTTACTACACTAAGTCGTTGTGACTATCTTGGACTTCTTGTAAATGTAAGATAATTCTTGGAACATCTGAACAACCTAAAAACGTTGAGACTATTTTTTATCATAATTGTTTTTTTAAATGACTTATTTATAAGTTCATCTAAGTTCGCTGACAAGCGTCTAATAACTCAATTTTGGTAGGAAACCATCATTGTACCAAATTCGACCACAATTAATTCTGGAAGAATTTGGCATTCTTGCCAAAAAGATAAACAGTATTGAGATTTGACCGCATTTTTTTTTAGACAAATTAATATATCCTCAGATGACGCTTCAATTTCACATACTTATTCGAGATAAAAATAACGTTACAAATACACCCTTTTTATTGTCTATCACTACAGTGCTACCCCAAAAAGGGAGATCAGGTGTAAATGAATTTTAAGTCTTGAATGGTCGTTTTGATTTAACCTTCTTCGGAAAAATCTGGAACTTATAACGTGGAATGATTGACTGAACAAGATGTGTTTCTTAGTGTTCAGAGTCTTAAAAGAGCTGTTCAGATCAAAACTACCATTTCAGTTAACAACTTTTTTTACTAGTTTGTACGTCAACAGGTACAGCGTAATGTGTTATATATAAAAGAAACAAAGGAGCAGAGGGTATGCTACAACTGGTAAATAAAATGTTGAGAATTGGAATCTTGAAATCATCGTTATATTCTAGTTAGAAGTCGTATATCAAGCAGACCTTCTATTTTTGTTAGTATCCTTAATATCAAATTCAGTAGGATATCTGAGATGGTTTTGTGGCAGGACATAATCAATTTATTTGAAAGTGATTTTAAAGTTTAAAGAAGCCACAGTTTGTGGTGGATTTCGTGGTACTCAGTCTTTTACTTTTACATGTTGTGTACGATGCAATGTTTTTGTCTTTTTGTCGATTTGGTTTTTCAATTTTATTTCTAAATAAAATGATTTTACACCTTGTCGACGAAAAAGAAAGAAAAAAGTAAACTTTAATTTTTCACAGAAATGCTCAAATCTGATCCATTTGCTGCTGAACCTTTTGGAGCACATGAGATCACTCTGGGATCGTGTTGCTCATTCTTTAGTTTTCTATGTTATTTTTTTGTGTATTGTTGTTGGTTGTTTGGTTCGTTTCTTATTTGCCATGCCATTGATAGTTTGTTTTCGACTTATGAGTTAGAATATTTCTTTGTCATCTTTCTTTTATCCCAAGTTAAACTTGAAAAAAACGATGACATAATCGATTGTGTATATGAGATAATTCTGACAGAAAATACTTGAATATACAATTGCAATCTTATAATATCGTAACAAGCTGCTTCAGTTTCGATCATTGGCACCTGTTTGTCTCTTCACAAGACATTAAAGGTGTAGAGTAAAGCGAATTATGTTTATGAAGTATCATATATTGTTTGTATAATATGATACTAAGACATCAATATTGTTCACTTATCCGGTGATAACTTATAAGTGGTACGATCCACTCATTAAAGAGTTAACATACCATCTTTCATCTGAGCGTTTATAACGAGTGTTTTCTGTATAAAACAGTCGCTGGTATAATTACACATGATGGTTTTGTAACATTTCTTATCTTTTGATGTAGCACTTAATGATAACAACAAGCAGTATGTGCTGTATCATCATAACAACGCTCTTATATATGTGATAGATGGATTGATAGAGTAATGGGCGATACGAAAATTCTTCATTGTGAAATCACCTGGTCCTAAAGTAAATACACCCAAATTATTAACTGATAATTGAGCTATTTTTCTTTGATGACAGATACAATACCAATGCCTGAAGAAAAAGATATTTACACTACAAATATGAGCTCGGGATCCAAACAAAATCGGATATTTGAAAAATGATGTATTTGTTAAATTATTGACAACATGGACAAATTAAATCATTCAACTAGGTTCAGAATTTGGTGTTGATATAAATAAGAAGTTATGGTATGAGTTTTTCATGCTAACTTGAGGCAACAGTAATTTACAGATATCCGAATCTCATAAATCCCCTAAAAATATACAAATCAATGTAACAAAACAAACAACTGAAGTAATCGCATGAATTCCATAAAGGACCTAATCATTGTGCGTCGATAGGGTACGAGTGGAAAATATCTTATCTCCTCTGTTGAATTGCTGAATTGTTGATGGCCGTGTTGTGAACTCTATATGACTGTTTATTTGTAATTGTTATCCTTTGTTGCTGTATTTTTACCTATATAAACTTATTATAGATAAAAGATAACTTGAAAATTGTACATATATAAGTTATAATTAAAACTAATAATTTATATGAGTTAAATTACGTCCATTTTCACTTCGAAACATGTGATAACTGTCTGTTACATATGAACTGGAGCAATTAAACATAATTCCAGTTATAATTTTAAGGTGCTCGGTAAAGTTCCATTAATTTGTATATGTGATATTGCTGTTTAATCAAAATAGAAAAGTAGAATTATAGAAAGAACAAACAATGAACTGAATTTTACTTTAATCTTGTAAAGTTTTAAAACAATTGCTGCATTCGCTTTCATTTTGTTGATTGTGAAATGTTCCACATTAAAAAGAAAAATAGTCATATATAAAACTACATTGGCATATGCATATCTTGTTTTTGTTTTTTCCTTACATAAATAAAAAACATATCACATATTTAAAAGATATTCTATTATTCAGTTTTAATTGATTTTAATCTATTTTGTCCATTTCTTATGTCTTATCATGATTTTATTTGTTCTAAAAAAGTGTTGTAAAAAATACGTAAGAAACAATTTCACGAGCAACAGGTTTGGAAACAAAACAATGCTCTTCAACTTTATACTTTTTTTGGCCTTTGAAGTTTTATGTTAATCAAACATTACAATGTAATGGCAATAGACTAAAAAGGGAGAAGAGACAAACAGTTCTCTGGAATATGCTCACAAGGTATGATAAATGTTACATCGTTATTGCTTTAATACACTCATATCTACATGAATAAGTAAGCTTTTTCTCGTTATTGAATTAAGCGATTAAATTTTGGCCATGCCACTGTTCGCCTGTGTTTGATTAAGAACTATCTATCACGCAAGAGCTTTTGACACAAAACACATTCTCGTTCACAGGAGATTAGACTAAACTCAAGATTACTTAACTCATCGTTCAAAATAGCATTAATCTTCATTTCCTAATTCGATAAAGGATAAAAAAAAAAAAAAAAATAATAGGCATGCAACATTAATAAATCCGTTGTAATTTGTTGAAGGTCTCATTTGCACCTTAATTCGGTACACCATTAAAAGATTTGCTTCGTCGTTAAAATAATTATCGACGAACGAATAAAATAATTTAAACAAATGAAGTTACATCATAGTATACCGTTGGGAATAGTTCATGTGTTCAATATCCATAAATCAAATTGCCATTTAAAATGTTCTTCAATATAAAGGTATATTCCATTTTATCGAAGAAAAAGTTTCACCACTTTAACTGATGCAAACATTTTAAAAGAATCAATTATTGATATATATATATATATATATAAGTATATTTGAAATAAAACTGCTAAATGTGATAACATCAGTTTTTCTCTTTCTGAGAGGCAAACTATCACATCGGATACGATTAGTATACACAATTGTATATATTACAATTGGGTGGCTTCTCAAGAGCGCATGCCCACTGTAGTCGACTTCCCTAAGAGACCACAATGACTGTGTCCATATTTTCGTTTAGACTAAACGTATATTCTCACTAAAACAATTTTACTGTTAACACAAATTACAGTGTCTTTGGTTGCATCATGGATTTGCATTTTACTCACTAAAATTCCTTTGTAAAACGAAGTTTTTATTGACAATCCGTTTCTATATATGCTTGCATTAGTAATTAGTAATTTGTAGTTCAGTGTTTCTGTTGTCCGTTGTTTTCCTCTCATAGTGATGTGTTTCCCTCGATTTTAGTTTGTGACCTGATTGGTTTTTGTTTCATATGACCTCTAACGTATACTACTGTTGTCTTTATTTGCTATACTGAATATTTCTATCATTCTGTATTAGTTCATATCAGTCCAGGCTCAAATATGTGTTTTGCCTGATGTGATCACATTTAAAGTTTGATTTAGTGTTTAATGTAAAGTATGATTATGAGATATAAACAAATATACATGTGCTACGTATATTAACTTAAAAACTCGACAGTGAATTACACAAAAAATAGTTTTACATGCATGACTAACCATCAAGTTCAGAAGGTTTCTGTCATACATGTATTTTAGTTGCCTATAACCACATACCTTTTTATAGAATACGTTTCTTCGTTTTGTCACAATGATAATTAAACATGCATTGCCATTAATGTTTCCCCTTGTGACTCACACTTTTTTAAAATTCTATATTAAAGCTTTTGGGTTTGTATTACCTTAGCCGTATTTGACACAATGTTTTGGAATTTCGGGTACTAAATTCTCTTCAACTTTGTACTTGTTTGGCTTTATAACTTTTTTGATATAAGAGCGTCACTGATGAGTCTTATGTAGACGAAACAAGCGTCTGGCGTACTACATTATCATCTTCGTACCTTTGATAACTATTATTAGACAAAGTTAATTCAAATACTGTTTTGTGCAAGTCATTTCGTGGAAACACTAACAAGCTAATGGCTACTCCCCATTTCAGTGACGTTATTGTGAATCATTTTTGATACTTTCATTACGAACACTTGCATTTACCCTCCAGATTTATTTAATCACCTTTGTTCACAACATTAATGAAATAACAAAACAGTTTGTATAAGTAACAGTCTTACACAATTAATGAATAAATTTCAAGACATGAATGTAATATTTTGTATGAAAAACGAATGTATCAAAACAAATTCTTTTAACAGTGTAGCAAACTTATTTCTACTACTTGTTTGAGAGAATATACTTGTGGTCTTTGTGATATCGACGACGAATTGATATCAGTTCGTCATGGAATACAATAGTTGACCTGGCTGTACTAAAATAAGTGCAGTAAAACTGTAGTTTTGTAAAGCCACTGCATTTTTCACGTCTAAATTGAATGCAAAGTTGTGTTAACCACGTAGCCATGTATTCCCTAAAGGAATGGATTATACATAGCTAAAATTATTCTTAAGTCCTGTGGGAAATTATTTAAATACAGCCTGTCAGGGAACGCGTTAGAATTTACATTTACGCTTGCTTTAAGAAAGATATGCTCTTAATAGGCAATTAGGAAGTGTTTTGCCAACAAACATGCTGAATTTCCAATCAAATATGTAATTATAATCATTAAACTTAAAAGTCTGTGTATTATTAAATGAATTAAGAAAGTAAACATGTAATTCCCATTTGGGAAAACTAAATAATTTTGCTATAAATTTCGACCTTCATATGGTCGTTTTCATCTTTTTTTCTTTAATAGTTTCGTCATTCATTATTCAAGTTTTGTTTAATGTACTCAGAAACAGGAATCATTAGCAATTTGTAGTTCTATAGAATATTCTACAGGTATATTCATTATACTCTATTAAGTTGTGTATTTTATTGAACTTTGACAGCCTAAATTCAATCTGAAGAATATCTTTTATTCGTTTTGATTTCATTTCACCTCCGATGAAGATAAACGAGGTGAAGGGGTAAAAACGTTCAGCTTCCTAATTGTTTACTTGCCATGTTTTTGCCTCAACATTCAAGCAGCGCCTGTATATGAGGTATATATTTCATAGTTGATACGATTCCAGAGATTGCATTTCCTATCATGATGTTTTATAGAGGTTGTCGCTACCTACACGGATGATGTTAACCCAATAGTTCAAAGTGATGAAGTTGAAATCATCCCTTATTTTTTTTGCCGATGCCGTCATGAGTTTGTTGATCGTTATGTGATATCCGTTTTAAAGATGACGACACGTTTTTATTTTCGTAACCATGATCACGTCCTAAATCCGAAACATGACCAACCGAATTTATCTACCGGTTTGTACTTTTTACACGAGCAACACGGTGTGTGTCACATATGAAGCATTATCTGCTCAGCCTTCCGGAGCACCTGGTATCCTGATATCAACCCGGTTTTTGGTAGGGTTCGTGTTCCTAAGTTTCTTGTTTTCTATGTAGTGTTTGTATACTGTTTTTTATGTTGTTGTTTTTTTTTGCTTTCATTATTCAATTTATTTGTATATCAATTATCTTTCATCAGTATGATTGCAATAATCGTTAGTCTTTTATCATTCTATCTGTGTGTGTAGTACCGTGATTCTTGACGATCCCCTACCTATTACACTTGCGTTATTAATGATTTCTATAGACTTTTATTTACCTATAACATATTGAAATATCTCCGATTTCATCTCCACTTTTATCTAAAAACCAGCGATAATTACATTTCAATCATATAAACCAACCGATGCAATCTGGTATGTACACAGTGAATAAAAGGAGAAAGGGGACAACAACATATATCATGTTTATCAAATCAAATGTCTAGAGGGTACATACTGTCTTCCAGTCTTCAACGATAAAACCGTATGTAGAGCTGAACATTGTTCCCATGTCCACATCAGTAAAATTAATTCAGGATTAAATATAAAAACAACAGCATACATACATACATGATACAGGAACTGTTTATCATGATATTACTGATAGGCTCGCAAACATGTTCAAATATATTTACGGTAGATAATGTTGAATGCAGGGCATGGTATAATTTTCTTTTCTGGTTTTGGCACACGTACAATGTTTGATCGTTTTATGTTGAATTGTCTTGTTTTTAGTTTCTCTGAGAATTTAGTAGTATGCTGTTGGTATGGTCTGTTGTACTGTTTAATATATTTGGTAATTAGCATTTTCATCACATGTTAATCAAACTAAACGAAACCTATTTGAATTGATATTTTGTCTATACTCACACTTTATGAGTTCGCTTTTCACTTAGTTATTGATGGTTCCTCTGAATACTTTAAACACAAATGCCTATGAAATTGATTCTCAGAAAAATCGAGAATAAGAAGAACGCAAGACATTTCATTATTTTATTTTTGTGAAAATGTTAAAAAATAGATGATATGTTTTATACACTTATTTACAAATGATATTGCATCAATTAACACAGATCAATAAAATAAAGGCACAGCTTCATCAACTATAGTCATTTGACATCAAATTATAAACAAAACAGACATTTGCATAATGAAATTTATACATCGTTGTTGCATATATCACAAAATACTTATACTTCTCCTTCACCAAAAGTATATGCTCCATTCCTTGACGATGGAGATTCTTTAGTTAAATTATCTCCTTCAGATGCATTAGTTTTTGTACTATGATTTTCCTGAGTCAACTTACTGTCGTCACCACCTATTGCATTATTATAACTAGGTGATCGCCTTAAGGTAGAATCCCGTCTTCTTTGACGCATGTCGCCATTAGATGTCTCCGCTACCTTTGGTTTGTTTTCTATAGTTTCGTCTTCGACTTTAGAATCCTGATGACCAATACTTTCAAGTTTATATTTCAATGCTGGCGCTTGCTTGATTGCCCTTCATGAAATTAAAATAAAAACACTATGTCAGATTAATATTTTACATGTGCCTGTCAATAGAAAATGTACGTTTTATAATTTTCTTTTCAAGATGTACTTGTTTCTCTATTCACGAAAATTGCAATCGAGCGAAGACAGTAACAAAGACTTGTTATATCTTATATATCGCTTCAATATCGAATTAGTTTGACATTACTTTCAGTTTTTTTTCTAAAACTCATTTGCGCTTTTGAATTATGCTTTCGTCATCCTTATTCAAAAGCTCGATATTTTGTTCCCAAAAATATTAGAATAATTAAACAGCTGAAAAAATTGAAATCAGTGAAAAAAAATACAGATATGGTACTGTACTACTTTCAAAATCCGTCTTTTAGCTATTGAAAATTATTATCACCTACAACTGTACAGTTTACTCACCCGATTTCTCTACTTAATTTCTGTATCTTTAATAAAGCAAGATCTAATTCGTGCTTTGCTTTCCATAGCTGTGTCTCACACAGAGGATCTTTACATTTATGTTTCTTGTGTAAGTCTATAGCTTCCATTATTGTCTGTTCGAACGTCAATGATTTGCCCAAACTCTGAAGAAAAATAAGGCGTTTTTGATATTTCAAATCAAACATTCATATCAACTGGTTCTGAAACTTCATGTTTAATGAACTCCTGCCAGTAGAATTCTTATACTTTCACAATAATCACCCCAATATTCTTATCAATTTGTGATATCTTATCTCAAAAAAAAAAAAAAATCACTTATGTGACCAAAATGGTTAAACTTCCACTTTTTTTAAACAAATAAAAAATGAATTCAAAACTATTACAAGAAGAAGAAGGTAAGTATAAGAAGAAGATGATGTGGTATAATTGCTTACTCCAGAGTTTGTTTTGTTGATATTACAAATCTGTTACCTGTTTGTAAAATATAAAAAAAAGAACCGTTCAAACCGGCAATCTATTTTCAAATCAATGCCGGAATTTCCTACTTCAATGTGACTCATAATCCAAACATTTCACAATAGCCTTTTATGGCGCTATCTTTATAAATGAAATACTCACTAGACTCACTAAGGCACAGCATCCACATTTGTCATACTCCTTCAAACACTTACGCCCAAACCGGAAGTACAAGTGTTCTAATATTAGGAGCAAACCTCCTAGAACGATACCAGCAGCTAACAGTATGAAAGCACTTGTAAAGTTGAGTATCCCTAACTCATCACTAGATCTTTTCTGATTCAATTTGGAATGACATGCTCCTGCAAGCCAAAACTTCCGAAGTCTTTCTAGTTCTCCTGAATATACAAAAGATAGGAAACAATGATATAAAATGCGATTGAATGACCAAAGACTATAAACATGTTCGCCAAAAATGTCGTCATCACGATTACAATAAAAAGTGAAGCTATTTCTTAAAACCATAGAAAATCTTTTATTTAGATATAAACTGGATTAATTTTTAAAATACAATATTTATTATTTTTGAACTGTATCTCCGATTCTAAATATTACGTCTAGTGGAATAAAAAAGAATTACCTCCCTATTTGTAACACATCCTACATCGATATTCAAATTAACAAAATGTTAGAAATTTTGAAAGGAGGCAAATTTTTTCCTAAAACTCTGATCAGATCACTGTAATTTCCCCCCTGCTTACCTTTGTAAGTGATTGTTCTTAAATTTATTGTTTTGCAGGTAATAGACCAGTGTTTTAGTTTGATAACGATCTATCATTACGACTTATACTCCTGATTGACTTCATATTATCATTTTTAAACAATTTGCACATGATTATTCACAATATATATATATAGTATGATTAAGCATAAAAATTTAGAGTGGGGAAGCGAAAATGAATTTTAAACTAAAAAAAAAAGACTTCAAGGGAAGAAGTGATGATTGTCCATTTCGCCCTTTTAGACGCACACCCGTAACTTAATCGATTTATGAATTTCGAACAGCGGTATACTACTGTTGTTTTTATTTAATATGTCATTCTAGCTTCATGCACGATATATTTCTATAGTCGTAACTTCTTATTTGTATTCTGGTTGTATATTTTGTTACAGGTTTGATCAAAGTAAGCCAGAACGAATGGAAAACAAGTGTGTAAATTTCTAAACATTATCACCCTTTTAACCCATCTATTATGTAAGGTTATCAAACTATTTACTTTTTTATATTTGTTAAATAAAAAGATAGTTTTGGCATATATGTGTATTTCTGTTATTTTGTTGTAGAACATGTAAGTGTCTCTACGAAATTAAAACAGTGAACAAGAAATTATATATTTCGAAGACTTATATATGACCCTTACCGTCTTCTTGTAGGTCAAGTATAATGTTGTTAACTTCAGTTACTAGATCAGTGTCAGTCTCTAGTGGAAATCCTATTCCGTAACCTGTCATAGCGTAGGACTGTCCTACTGTTCTTAAGTCACAATCCGGATCAATACCTACTTGATATTCCAATGGGGTTGCATCATAAATAAAAGCGTTGATGTCCCTATTAAATGAGAAACCAGCCTTTGATAAAGGTTAATCAAGCAAATATGGACATGTAACTGATAGAGAATTTCATTCTTTTTTCTTTTATGCAAAATTAAACATTGTTCTATATAGCTGTACACTAGAATAAAGCATAAACATTATGTATTTGTATTTACATTTATTTGATTGTGAAATTACAGATACAATTAATAAGTCAATCATTAAACGAAATCAACAAATATTTTCGTCTAGTACACGATGAAATAAAGATATACGGTATTGTCCATGATATTTGGTTTGACTATGTGGAAGAGGTTGTTTGCCAATATACTTACGTGCATATATTGAGTTGACAGTACTTAATCGATCCTATTTTATATGATTGTATCTTAGTTTTGCTAAAGCGATGGCATAATAAATGCAAAAATAGTAATATACGCAACAAGTTATATAACTGTAGCAACTTACTGTCTTTTCAGTGCTGCTATAGCCTCGGGAACTGATGGCTGCATGTATTGGTACATATATTTGTACATTCCTGGTCTTGTTTCACGTAGATTTTCTTCTGTGCTTCCATTTGGAACAGTGGCAAATTTAAATGGACGAGGTTTATGCTTATACGGATTTGTAAGCTATTAAAAAATGAAATAAAATGAAAAATGGTTTTATTACCACCCTTCATAGATAACTCTTCTCTTTTTATAATTAATGATAATCTTGTATTAAATATTGTATTTCAAACCTGACTAAATAAAATTAAGAATGGAAATGGGGAATGTGTCAAAGAGACAACAACCCGACCAAATAAAAAACAACAGCAGAGGGTCACCAACAGGTCTTCAATTTAGCGAGAAATTCCCGCACCCGGAGGCGTTCCTCAGCTGGCCCCTAAACAAATATATACTAGTCCAGTGATAATGAACGCAATACTAATTTCCAAATTGTACACAAGAAACTAAAATTAAAATAATACAAGACTAACAAAGGCCAGAGGCTCCTGACTTGGGACAGGCGCAAAAATGCGGCGGGGTTAAACATGTTTGTGAGATCTCAACCCTCCCCCTATACCTCTAACCAATGTAGAAAAGTAAACGCATAACAATACGCACATTAAAATGCAGTTCAAGAGAAGTCCGAGTCTGATGTCAGAAGATGTAACCAAAGAAAATAAACAAAATGACAATAATACATAAATAACAACAGACTACTAGCAGTTAACTGACATGCCAGCTCCAGACTTCAATTAAACTGACTGAAAGATTATGATTTCATCATATGAACATCAGGCACAATCCTTCCCGTTAGGGTTTTAGTATCATACCATCATAACATATATGAGAAGAACATAACCCGTGTCATGCCAATAACTGTTTTTAGAATAAATGTGTTTAGTTCCGATGCAAAGACCTTATCAGTGACTCAATATTAACGCCAAAATATGCAATCTTTAATGACTTGACAACAGTATCGTAATTATATCCTTTCTTAATAAGTCTATTCAAAGGTTTTGTAAGTTTTTGAGGTGAATACTGACACCTTTGTGCTTTATAAAGAATATTTCC
Organism: Mytilus edulis; assembly: GCA_019925275.1. Taxonomy (NCBI): domain Eukaryota; kingdom Metazoa; phylum Mollusca; class Bivalvia; order Mytilida; family Mytilidae; genus Mytilus; species Mytilus edulis. Next base: position 86,125,249 of record CM034356.1, on the reverse strand, counting down.
ATAAAAAATTGGATGTGAAATACCTGAACGTATTAGAAGTCTGCATGTTGAGCTATATTTACGAATGATGTCTTTATACCGATGATAAAATTTAGTAAATATTTTGACTAGTTTGTGATATCGAAAACCCTGGTGTAATAATTTTTCAGTATTACATAAATTTCTCTCGTTAAAATCTAAAACATTGTTACATACACGAGCGAATCGTACAAGTTGAGATATATAAACACCGTAAGATGGTGACAAGGGAACGTCACCATCTAAAAAACGGATAATTAACGATAGGAAATGAAAAATCATCACTTTTATCATAAATTTTAGTATTCAGCTTTCCATTAGTGATATATATATCAAGATCGAGAAAAGGGCAGTGGTCATTGTTAGTATTAGCTTTATTTAAAGTAAGTTCAACAGGATAAATTTCATTAATATACATACTGAAGTCGTCATTATTGAGAGCCAAAATATCATCCAAATATCTAAAAGTATTATTAAATTTGTTTATCAGATGTTGTTTCGATGGGTCTTTGCTTAATTTTGTCATAAATTGTAACTCATAACAATACAAAAACAGGTCCGCAATAAGTGGTGCACAGTTAGTCCCCATTGGAATTCCGATAATCTGACGATATACGGAATCCCCTAAGCGAACAAAAATGTTATCTAGTAAAAATTCAAGGGCATAAAGTACACAAGAGATAACATGTCCTAAATTAAGTATTAGAAGCTATCAAGTCACTTACTCGCCAGTCTTGTATCCCTGATAAATCATAGTAGCTTTCTTTTGTTATCATGAAGGCTGCAAGGTTAGCTGTATAGCTGGCAAGGAAAACCAATGCAAACAATGCCCATACATTTCCAAGAAAACGGCTTGATACACCACGTGGGTTATCAGCTGAAACGGCTGCACCAAACAACATAGCCCAAATCAACCAGAAAGAACGGAAAAGAGAAAACTTGTGTTCTATACAAAAAAAAAAGAAAGTTTAATTTTTAGAATATAAATGACATTTTACTGTAATTTTATTTTGGTAAACCATATTTTTTGTATTTGTGGTGTATGAGCTCTTTTTAATTGATAAATAATTAAATGCACATGGAATCACACTTTAATAGACAATCTCGATATTTCTGATAAAAGTATAACATGTGACCAACTAGGACAGCTATGTACATGTTGTAACATAATTTTAGTAATTGAAATAATGTTTTCATTGAACTACCAGACTTTGATGCATATACACGCATATCAAACAATCAGATCACCACCATGATGTAACGAAAATAAACAATAGGAAAGGAAATGTCACGGACACATTAATTTTGGTATGGATATTGCCATGTACATATGTGTATGTATGTCTTATTTGTGCACTTTTTTGTGAAGTGCATCGTAGATCGAGTGGTTAAAGTGGTTCATGTTATCATGTTCATCGACAATTTGCCTGTCATGCTTTATGTCGTACGTTCGAACCCCAATCACAGCAATGCGTGTTAGAATCCGATTTTAATTAACTAGGAATACCAGTTTTCCTGCAAAGTTTCGACGATTCTCTCTGTGTTCTCCGGCTTCCACTACCAATAAAAATAAAGCCACCTTGATGGAGCCATTTGTGTTGAAAGTATGACGAATGTAACATATATAGTTACAACAGGTCAATCATAATAATAATAATTCATCTTTCATAAGATTTCGGCGGTGTGTGATATAAAGGATTGTCAATTGAGGACAAATGACATTCAATGGTTCATTCCCTGACCTAACACTGACAAGAAAAAATGTGGTCGTTTACTTTATCTTTGTGTAGCTTGTATAAATACATCTATGTTTATTCACACAAAAAATACATGACATTATATGAGGGTTTCAGTTAAAAGTCATTTAAAGAGTTTATTGAAAGTTGACCTTTAACCTCAAATTTACCTCGTAGTTACCTCGCATTGGTGTTTTGCCTTGATCCAAACCAGCTGGACTTAACCATTCAAATATGAAAATAGAAGCACCAATAGAATGGACACTGAATACTAAAATAAGACACCAAGCTGGATAATCGTATGGCTCTGAAATTATTTAAAAAAAACTGTTCTCAATATAATTATGAAATACTATTACAATTCATTTTACAAATCTGTTCGTGTATTTTCCACTGTTATTCAAAGCAAAATACTTGTCTAAGATACCTGGGACGTTTAAGGTTTCAATTTTCTCACAATGAAAACACTAAATGGTTGTGCAATGCAGAAATTGATGATGGACTAAAATATGATTATGAAATAACGAGCAAAGTTTTGGAAAAATTTTCTATGAGGTAAATATGCCTATATCACAGAGGTTGAATAATACGAGTCCTTAATAATAGGCCTCATGTTATTGCAAAAGTGTTTTGTTTTACTTTTGTAATTTCTTTTGGTATTTGAAAGTTAAACTTGTGATCATCGCGAGGATTTTAATCTCATTTTATAATCATGAATGTTAATCAATACAAGTACCTAACACAGCAGTGGCAGATATCGCTCCTTTAGTTAATGATACAATGATTGTGGTTCCAGTTTCCAGGAAAGGCATGGAAAACATGGCGGCTTCACTTCGTCTTGGTGTAATTTGCATCGAAGTGACAACCATATCTGCGTCTCCGTTCATCAAAAGTTCGATTAGACCATTCCATTCTCCTGTTACCTTGAATAAACAGAAAGTGAAAACATTTTAGAATTTTGAATGTCATTACTGCGTTACTACTGTTATCTAATATTAACAGTTTAAACAAAAAAAGTATGGTACGCTTTTTCTTTTTATATGTTTTAGATTTTGATTTTGCCATTTGATTTTTGACTTACCGTTTTGAATTTTACTCGAAGTTTGGTATTTTCGTTCTTTACTTTTAGAGTAAAACACAAATCATTTCAATTGAGATCTTCTCGTCAGTAATGAGTACCAGTATAACAAATGTACACAGAGAGTAAGTTTAAAAGGTGGTTTAAAGATAAAACTTCTGAAAACCTTTATAAAAGTAAGGAGCCTTCCTCTTTTGTTCAATTTTGTCAGATTTTACGAACTTCCCCTTTTTAGATTTACCTTGAACTTCGGTATTTTCAAATATTTTTTTGTCATTTGATAATGAACTATTGACACCTGGACTGGAGTAAACAAAGTCAGCTTACCAAAAAAACAGGCGATGGTAAAACGTAAGCTTCTACAATATTACGTACGTAAACTTTAATAAAAGAGGGATGACAGATACCAGAGGGACAGTCAAACTCATAAATGTTTCGCATAGAAAGGACTGAAGCTCCGAAATATGTCGAAATAATTATCTTCGTTCATGACATATATTATGTTTTACTAAAACAAGAAATAATGCATGAAAAAGGATAACAACAATTACTGGCCTAAACAGCAGACCACAGCAGTCACCAACAACCCACTCTTCCTTAAAAGATATGCTGACAGGTAATGTAGTATGCTTGTCAATAAGAAAAACTATCCACTATAGCAATGAGCAACACCCCGTACTAGTAAGTTGTTAAAGGTCCATTAAAGATGAGATTTGAAATATTCAAAGAGAAAATCAACGGCTTAATATGTGCTTAACGCGAAATAAACAAAAACAAAACCAACCCCAATTATTGTAGACAGTAAATAATGACCAACAATGAATAACAAACAGAAAAATGATGTGCCTATTTAAAATAAATTAAAGTATTGAAAGAGGCATTATATCATAAGTTACAGGTGTGTTGATAACCCCCTACGGACGCAAAGAGGGTTAGTAAAATTTATAAGGGGTGAGTACAGAACGGTCTGTAGTGAACCGTATATACCACAGGGGAATTTTCTTGTCAAGTTTTGTAAATAAAATAATCAATGAAATACAATAATATTTATACATTACGTCACTATTAATAGTGAATCGTGAAGTCATGATACACATATGAACTTTGCCTATCCCCACGGATTCATAAATAAAATCCTGGATTCTGCTTAAAATTTAAAACAATTTGGATGCCCGCTAATATTAATCTTCATATGTAATGTCTACTAGAAGATATTGGAACACCAATTTGTACTAGACGGACGATGAGATTATTAAATTCTAATGTTTTGCATTGACTATTTACTTGAAAACATTAACACAAATATTCACACATTGTTGTCAATAATGGAATCCGATGCGAATGTCATACAAGTGCGCGGTTAAGCTAGTTATAGCTGAAAAATTATTGTACCAAATCATCCTTTGATGTGCTCTAGCATTTGATTTTGCCATTTGATAAGGGTCTTGTTTGTTTTTTTTAAATTTATACAAATATTGTATTAATATATTATACCATATCTTGAATTCCGAACGTCCTATCTGGAACTTCAAACAAGTTAAAATCGAATTTCATTTTGTCACTCAGAACCAGTAACAAATCTATGCTCAGTCCTGTGCAACAGTTTACAACTGTCCCGTTCTCGTATGTTGTATCGTTTCCACTAAAAAAAACCATTCAAGAACATTCATAAAAGTAGATAAATATTAAAGAAAAAGAAATAATATTTCCATGAATAAGTCACGTGTTTCTTGATATGTTCAGAAACCTTAAAATAAGAAACGTTGGAAGCTTAACACTAATTGTACTATTTTAAAACAGTCAGAATTGGACTGGGATAAACTTTGTCAACTTTAGTTTTAGTAACTTTAGTTTTAGTAACTTTAGTTTTATTAACTTTACTATTTGATAAAACAGTTAACACACATACTTGACAGTACTATAAAAAAAACAGGTGATTTTATTTATTATGCATTACATAATTTTGTTCTTTGCTACAATAAGCTATGAGCTAGCTATGAATAATATTGAGTACTCTTAGATATGTTCTTTGTGTCTTTAGTCATATTGAAAATTGTGTTTTGTGCTTTGTGTCGGTGTGACGAATCCTTCATTTTGCAACTTATTTTAACAGTGTTTGCCTGTGTTCTGATGTTATACTACAGGATAGTGGTGAATTGAGCCATTTGGAATAAATTAACTCACCATATTATGTTTGTAGCAAACTGAGGAAGGAGACCCTTTGAATCAGTTATTTTTCACTGTCGAGCATGTCTGCATGTTTGTTGTTTTGTACATGAGAGTTAGGCAAAAGTTAACAAAGTTTAAAGGTTTTGGTTCATTATTTAGTAAATAAATTAGGCCGCAAGTTGTCTGGTTTGAATTGTTTTACATTTATCATTTCATTTCGAAGACATTTATAACTGACCGTGCGGTATAGTATGACAAATAGACAAACAATAGTACAGAAGACACAACATAGAAAACTAAAGACAAAGCAACACGAACCATATCAAAAATTGGTGGTGATCTCAGGTGCTCCGGAAGGGAAAGCAGATCCTGCTCCACATGTGGCACCCGTCGTGTTGCTTATGTTATTACAAATCCGGTAAATGGTCTAATTCGGTAGGTCACATTCGTGAAAACGGAAGGGTATTGTAGTTACGACATAAGGAACATATCCGATATCATCTTAGCAAGTTATATTTACATTAGTATATCGAAAATCAGATCAAATTCTACAGGAATAACAACTGTTGAATAAGACACATATATTAAATGTTCAAACTGGCTTATCTAATGACAATTATCTGATCAGTTATTTGATTTGAAATATCTGTCAGATAGGATCATCCGAAATGATACTGAATAGAAATCACCTATAACTCACTGTTCAGTAGCGTTGTAAACCACTCTACATTTTGTAGCAGGATAATTACATTTCCCCGTAAGAGCATCTGTTGGTCTGTACATCACATATGGTGCTTCATTCAAAGTTGCAATATTGAAAAACCGGCGAGCTGGTCGGCCGAGTGGAGGAAACGGTTGATTTCCAGGCCATGTGATACTGTTCAATTCTATTGACGGCTTTATTTCTGATCCGACTCTTTTCGGAAACCAATCACCGACCTAAAATTATCAACGAGGGACGTTGTTTAATGATTATCAATCACAAATTGAAAACATTAAAATGTCAAATCAAATGTTTTTGATTTTTTTTTAGTGGAAATGCCAAAATGCTAGAAAATTTAATTGACTGACTATCCCCTTAATAATATTTGATAGTAAATAAAAGGAACAATGAAAATAATTCTCATTTATTTATGTGTGGTTGAAGATACACGTCGGTTTTTTTTCTCGATAAAAAAGAAAGTTGGAAGAGGGGATGATCTGTTTACTATATATTTTTGTTGTACATTTTAAGGTCATGTAGGGATTTTAACTAGTTAAAAGTAGTGAATTTATCAGTTTTCTTACCTTTATCCATTTTTTTGTTACTCTCGTTCTTTCCGTTTTCTTCTGTGTGTTGAGTATATTTAAGGATGTGTATTGATTCAATCCATTTTCGGTGAACTCAACAGAGGAACGCAAATCCTTCAGTCTTATTTTAAGCATTTCACTGAAATGAAGCAGTAATAGAGCAATATATATCTATCTGAATTTGTTAGACGTGTTGATCAAATACAAAGTCTGTCATTATGAAGAAATGCAGTAATATCTATCATTTATATGTCAATAATAAATTTAGGAGATAAATGTATTGTGTTTTAAGCTTGACCTTCGTAAAACTTGATTTTACTGTCGCAAAAATCAGTTTACCTAGTGACGCGTCTAATGCAGCATATTAAATTAAATTCCATTTAATAAATATCAGACTTGAAATGAAAGAAATGAAAAAGTCCGCGAAACTGTAGCATTGTCCTCAGCTTCTAAACAATGTGATGTCATGTGTATACTCACGATGTTAAACATAAACATAGACGTATTTATACCTTTCGTACGCTTCAGAATGGTTCCAACGTTGACAAATAAAAAATTTGAGGCTCAGAATGTGACTCTCATGTTTATTTTGAGAGAAATTACATACAAAAAAATGGGGTTTCTAAATGGTGGCTTTCTTAGTTAAGTACTAGTAGAACGTTGAATTTACCCCATTCATAATATTTGTCAACGTCCAATGAAAATTATCGTTACAAACGAATTGCATTTGAATACTTATCGATCAATTCATTTGTGATGATGACCGCAAAACTTATATAGTGCCAGTTTCAGTGTTTCTTACTAATAACCATACTGGAGCTGTTTATGTGAACACACCCCTGTTTATGTAAACTATGACAATACACTCACGTAACGAATTAATTGAGATATGAAAACGCAATATGTTGAGTCAGAGTAGTATGCTACAGCTGAGAAAGTCGTGACGTCACGATTGTCATATATTCTAATTAAGAGTCCATTTAGAAACAACAGATCGAGATATGAGACAGACTTTCTTGTATTGATAGCATCTTTGTGCTCACTTGTGTATCATATATGTTAGCACTTAAAGTTACATGGATTCAAAAAAGTTGTTAAAAACATAATTATTCGCCATTGCACTTTTTGTGCTCTAGATGAATAACTTTTTATGTTTCTCAGATATTTTAAAAATTTCTAATCAATTTTTTGAAATATAAATACTCATAAATTTCTTGTCCATCCTGCCAACTAGATGAATTATTTAAATCTGGAAACAAGTTCAAAGAATTTTGACGAGACAACTTTGCCATTGCCATAGTCCACACTCTTACAGAATCATATATTGCATCTTTGATGACTTTAACTACTCTAGGAGGTGGATATTCCTCTTCATGTGATAATCCTGAAATTGAGACAAATTGTATAGTACTGCCATACATATAAATATATGTGTATAACACATTATCTAAAGGCAACAGTAGTATACAGCTTTTAGAAAGTCATAAATCGATTAAGAGAAAATAAATCCGCATCACAAAATGAAACTGTGGGAAACACATCCACTGTACGAGGAAATCAACGAAATAAAAGAATTGCTGAAGCGCAACAACAAACAAGCGACAATGCAACATACACAAAGTGACAATCTTAAAAACCCAGAAAAAAAAACCAAAGGGACAGCTAAACTCATAGATAGAAAATAAACTGACAACGCCATGGCTAAAAATTAAAAGGACAAACAGACAAAAAATAGTACACAAGACACAACATAGAAAACTAAAGACTAAGCAACACGAATCCAACCTAAACCTGGGGGTGATCTCAGGTGATCCGGAAAGGTAAGCACCACATGGTGCACCTGGCGTGTTGCTCATTATAAATTAAGGTTTTGCATTTCTTTTTACCTCAGGAATAGATAATCTTAGCTGTATTTGGCAAAACGTTTAGGAATTTTGGTCCTCAGTGCTATTCAACTTCGTACTTTATTTGGCCTTTTTATTTTTTTTGGATTCGAGCGTCACTGATAAGGCATTTGAAGACGAAACACGCGTCTGGCGTAAATACTAAGTTTAATCCTGGTATCTATGATGAGTTTATCTACTGGTCTCGCAATACCATTGCAAACAAAGTAAAGTCAACAGTGGCATCACGAGTGGCTGTTAATAAAACTCATACAAGATGCCGGGATTGCAATTTAGTGTGTTACTATTTTTTTACGTAAGACTCATCTGTGGCAGTAAAATAGAAAATAAAAAATTCTAAAACCAAAATAACGATTAACGAAGTTGGAGAATGATAGTGTATTATTGTTTATTTTAGTTTTGCTTTTTTGTGTATTGTCATGCAGTTAGTTTTCATTTATGAGTTTGAATATCCCTTCGGTATCTATCTTCTCCCTTTCATAAATACTAGTAGTTCAAAGGTTGCACGTGTTAAAAAGATAGCTCATTTTTACTGACCGAACCTATGTTTGACGGTAAATATTCATATGAAGTTAACCGAGTTAGCTGAACATGTCGCTAAATGGTAACCAATTGCTGACATTTACTGGTTCTTGACCAGAAACTTCAATAAAATATTACGCAGTTTTCGTTTATCAAGCAGAAATTCTCAAACTCTTAAATAAATAGTAAATGATATTATAAATATGCAGATGGATTACACTACTATAAACAATTTTACTTCAAAAGAAAAGCAAAACTATTAGTTATAACATTAACGGTACCATTATTTGCACCAGATGCACATTTTTTAAATGATGCTCATAGCCAAAATATCTGAAAAAGACATTTGCACGAGGGTTTCTTGAATATTGTCTTTTTGTAACAGTATTAACCAGAAGTTTGTAAGAGATAATGCTATAAACACAATATTTGTATTTTCATGCCAGTACTATGAACTATGAAAAAGTAATGGTTTCTGTGCTGGTGATACTTCAGGGGACAAACAGTTCACCAGCCATATGTATTGGCCGAATGTTAGTAATAACATTAACGGTATTAATCTTTTACAAATGTTATGTTATTAATCTCAAGAAAATCTATAATCGTATATCCAATGATAACGAAACTTTAGTTCCTTTGGATGTGTTATGTGCGCAACATTTCCGCTACCATATAGGGTACATACTGTTTGTTAAAAAAATATCCTACCAAGTACTCCTAAAGGATAAGCATTGTCTGCCAAATATGTCACCAGTCCCATAGCAGATGTTGTTAAAATCCACTGGTAGTCTTTTGTCGTCAAACCAATACTGGTTGCAGCTTCCATTAATGCTTTTGCATATTTAGTTCTAGAAATATAACAAAACCGTAAGAAACGTTGGAAGAAAATAGCCTAGAATTTTAGTCCATCTTAGTTATGTATTTGTACAAAGCATATCCACGTTAAAAACTAAAAAAGTTAAAAAGTTAACTGTTATTTACTAATGTTAACGTGGCCGGTATAAGGTACTGGTACATGATGTTTTCAAACTAACAAATGTACAGATTTCAATAAAATATGATAAATTAGAATACAAAAAAAAAGTTAACTGAATATTTAATATAAAGACTGTGAGTTATTTATATGTAAGAATTTGAATGTCTTATAATTTTCAACAACAACAAAAAAACTCATCTGAGAATAAAGCCTAATTTGAATATAAAAATATGTAAAATAACGATGCAAAGATGTTTTGACAGATAAAAATTATCACAGTTGACGGTTCTTGTCTTGGGTCCGTTTGCACACTTTAAAAGGTAGACAGAAAAATGGAGATGGCTTTTTAGCTTACCTTATAGTATAACTGTTAGTGATGGTGTCTATAAATATCTACCCAGTTAAACATACTGAATTTTATCATCCTACTACAGGGGTGTCATAAAAGGAATATTTGCAGCTACTATGACCCATTAATTAAAATAGGAGCATCTAAAAAATGAGCTTGGAAGGAAATTATGAAAAATGCATTACAACTCTTCAGATAAATATATGATATCATTGCATTTTGTAACATTTTGTATAAAAATTTGAATGTATTTTCTTTTCGTAAATGATTTGTTTTACATTTTTCATCTATAGCTATTGTATTTTTCTCAATTTGTACAATTTTCTTGTCATATCGTATAATTACAATAAATATTTATCTAATGGTTATTAAGAGTTGAGCCTATCAATTATGGTAGTAAAATCATGCAAGTGTTTACCATTTAATTTACTCACTCTGTGTGCATTAAAAATATTCTGTTTTCCCTTGGAACTTTCTGTTGCAAACATCTTTTCAATAATGGCTGGTATATATCTGAATCTTTTCCCTCTCCTATATCGCATACAATAGTCTCTAAAAGTTTAAATCTGAAAATAAACAAAACTGTTGTTGCTTGTATGCTTAACAACTCTAAAAAGTCACAAGCCTACCAAATATTTTTGATTTTCAAAAAATTACCTTTCATCGTTACATTATATCCATAAGTTATTCATTAAACATTGGTAAAGAGACTATTGGTGGAACAATGGTGTCGAAAAACATGCTGACTGCAGAAGTTGAAGATACAAATTGGCCAATCAAAACTCGTTACAGCAGACAACGCAATAGCAAAACACAAAAAGGACAGTCAACCTACTCGTGATAGCACCTGTTTAACATTCAAAGGGATATCTTCATTTTACCAGTTGGAACCTTTTATTCGATTGAGATATATTCACTTTTGCAGGCGCGTCCGTAATGTTTCTAAATAGAAATTTGGGAGCTAATATCATCTCTTTAGTCTTAAAGTTTTGTTTTACACCGAATCTCGTTGTCTTTTGTAGACGAAACGCGCGTCTGGCATATATACAAAATTTAGTCCTGGTATCTATGATGAGTTTATTTAGTATGTATTTCTATCCATGCTGCATACTTAACTGTATATGTGCTTTCTATTATTTCAAGTTCAATGGTTGATGTGAATTTGATGACCTAGTCTATATAGCGGAACGTGTAGATACAAAAACCTTAGATTCTCCTTATGACGACTACAGCTAGCTGCTTCATAGGAAGTTGACTAAAATAGTACTAAGCTGGTTCCCGTAGGAATACCAATTGTTTGTTGAAAACACGGCCTTCTAACGTAACAAATATGTTGTTAATAAAGATTAATCATCTTGAGAATGTCAGTTTCAGAGATTGTTTTTGTTAGAATCAAAATATATTTCGCAAAGTACGATTCATACCTTTATAAACCAAGGTATTTGGATCTACGTTGGCCTTTTGTTTTAATGAAATAAAGTTTGACTAATTATTACAAGTTTAGAGTAAGGGATACTGGTGTAAAGGATATAGACATCATACAATGTTAGACTAGCAATCTCCTTACCCTTACGGAGCACCTGAGATCAACCCAGCTTTTGGTGTGATTCGTGTTGCTCAAACTTTAGTTTTCTATGTTGTGTTTTGTGTATTAAGGTTTGTCTGTGTATTTTTTCTTCTTATTTAGCCATGACGTTGTCAGTTTGTTTTTGACTGTAGAGTTTGAATGTCCCTTTGGTATTTTTCGTCTCTTTTTGAAAGACGAAGGAGAATAGATTTGCATGTACTCTTACATCTTTTCTACACTAGAATAAAAACAATACGTTATCAATTGCACGCGTTCTATCCATATATAATATCTACATTCGTGAAAAACCTCCCTTAGAGCAGACGATATAAAGTAACTCGGTTTTGTTCCGTGATAAAATTATTTTTGATATTTTCAAAGAAGTTTTATTGAATTATTCGGCAGACCAAGCAGTATTTCGCTGTTTGTGGGGACACTAATGTAATTGTAGTGTGCCTTTTAAAAGTTTTTAAGTTGATATTCCAAATGAACATAATTTAAAAGTATGACTTTCCGTTTTCTCAGCTTTTGTAAGTATCGTTGCGGTTTTTTTTGGCCTGATTTGCAAAGGATATAAAACTAAACCATATTTTCGTATTAACCAAAAGATGTTTAAATTTAAAGATGTTTGGCTGAATATCAAAATATCATAATAATGTTATAAGTGTCCATAACAATGCACCTTCTCATTGACTTATACTTCACGCCTCTTTCTATTCACATAACAATATACGTACTCTGGTTTAATGGGTATGTGTTTTTTGGCCTGTTCGTTCTTCTCAGTCACCAAGTCATTCACGGCACTAATAAAATCAAAGTGATTTGTATGTGTACTGGAAACAACCGTGAAGTGCGTCCAATTAAAAAACTCCATCAACTGTAGCATAGCCTTTGCTTGGTGATACACTGTCGGTGCAAACTGTAAAATTCTCTGATCTTTGATTTTCTGTAATAATTTTATTCAAATATAATAGGGATTAAGAACACTGCTTATGATTTCATTGAATGACATATTTTTCGTTATATACTATCTTTTTCTGTGGTGTTTTTTGTTAAAATTTATTTCTGAGTAATAGAAAAATCTGTGCAGTATTATCTACGGAGCAAGAGTAGTTTACCAATAAATATACACATTGAGCGAGTTAAATCAACTTCAATATGCAAGAATATGGTCTGCGACATGGTAAGCATTCCAATTCATACACCAGCAAAATATTAGTAACTAGTAACTTTTGAAATTATTATTCTACCATACAAGAGAGGATATTACAACTATGTGACATATTACGATTTTCAGTGCTATGCCCATTTACGTTTTTTTGTACATTTAATGTTTGCATAAACTATTTTATATCTAATGGTAAGATCCAATCGAGTACAAATAATCTGCTAAAAGGAATATTCGGCTTTGTATAGGCATTGCATTTTTATTTTTTGCAAAATGAATTCAAGACGAAAACTAATTAATTACGTTTCTGTCGTTGAACAACCATTGTTTATCTAACCTATAACATCGTAGATTCGATTCGATAACTTTATGATTATCAATCAAAACTGTCATAGATACTCAACTATTGTTCAACACTACATTAATTAAATTCTACAAATTAAAAATAGTTTGAAAATCTTAATAATATCCAAGAACACTGTTTAGTTTTGTAATTGAATTTTTACATTACATTTAAGTCTTTTTCACTTATTTTTGCTGCTGTAGAATCAGATGTGCCACTAAGTGGTGGTTCCTGACGCTTGTTGTAAGAGATTAACCTTTCATTTTTGTGAAACCTGGATATGTAACTTTCAACATATGAAGTTGGAACTATAAACAATGCATACTTCTTTCGAATTAACGTTTGAATTAGGTATAAGAATTTTCTTATTTGGCTTCGTGCTTCACTGACGCGTCATTAATTGTATAAATGTGGTTCTGATCAATACGATTGATGACGTTAATATTATTAACGTATCTTTTATTTAACCTTTCAGCACAAGTCTGATTTTTTTTTAAAGAAATTGAAACATATTCGTAACAATTCCCTTTAGATATACCCAGACTTAACTAATCGATCAGATCGGTAATCGAACACTAATCGATCATATTTGATCAGTACTCGATTGATGACTTGAAGTCATCGATCAGTAATCGATCAAACTCTCTAAGGAGTTTGATCGATTAGTGATCGATTAGATTACTGATCGATTTAAGACCGATTACTGATGGATAAGTGATTGATTAATGACAGATTAGTGATTTTATTATTATTGAGAAAACAATGCTATTCCAGAAATAAGCCTGATGAAAGACATCATTTGTGAAATAAAAATTCCATGAAAATATTTTCACCATTGCCAAAATTTTCTGGAATTCTAGAATTTAAAATCATTTCACCGCTAAGAAGATACTGGAATTTTTTTTCATGATGTTGTCAATATGTCTGGAAATTTGAGTGTAAAGGTTAGAACCAATACCCATGCCAGACATCAGTGTTTATTTTTGAGTCTTGAATTTATGTTTCTGTCTAAATATGCCAAAAAATCCAGGATTTACTCAGCAATACATTTTTACACAATATGCAGTCGTAACCAAGAGAAGCGTATCTAAAAGCTTAGCCCTAACATATTCCTGATTAAAAACTACATTTTTGTAGGTTTACCCATGTATATTGGTACAATAACTATGACGTCTTGAAAGGCTATTGTATTTTTTTCTTTTACAACCTTTCATTGAAGGAAGGCGTCAAAGCAAAATTTAAAAAAGCCATCCAAGATGTCATAATTATTGATATAAAAACTCTAATTTTTATATGTGTGTATGTAACAAATTTGGTTGTAGAGGGTTCTAAATACAGCACAAACTACATTTTCCAAAAGATCAAAAGAGTGAAAAAATAGATTTTAACAACAGCATTTGACTTGAATATAGTAGTATATATATATACTTCCATGGTTTGATAAATATTTGATGCCTTTTAAGTTAATGACCTTTGTTAACACATCAAAATTAATTTTTACATATAATATTAGCTTCAGACACTTGTGATTTTATTAAGAAGATGAAAATTTCAACCAAGCTAATATATATTAAAATCTGTATTTTTCATATATACGGATTAATCAACACAAATATATTGTGCAATTTGATATATCCTTAACTTTATGATGAAATTTAGGGTTTGTAACTATAATGCCAGAATTTAGGTCACAACTAAATAGCCAGAACATTTACCAATTAACAGAAAATTGATACATCATTTATTCAAACACACTTGTTTGTCTTCACAGCAGGATATTGTCTAATTTCCATAATATTGTAGAAGACTGACCAGAAATGACCAGCTGTGGACTATGACTCTACTAAGGATTGCAAAATACTGATAAAAATAAATAGATTGTTATCAGAGTCAGTGGAAAACTTTCTATTGACTTTTGAATTTACATACAGAAGATCCCCCCTTTTTTTTAAATTTTAAAATAGTCCTAATGCAAGGCAATAGTGGTTAGTGTTTTATTTTCACACGAAAGCATACACATCTAAAGATAAGTAGAATGAATATGAATAAGAAATTAATATAAAAAAGAAGATGTGGTATGATTGTCAATGAGACAGCTATCCATAAAAGACCAAAATGTCACAGACATTAACAACTATAGGTCACCGTACGGCCTTCAACAATGAGCAAAGCCCATACCGCATAGTGAGCTATAAAAGGCCATGATAAGACAATGTAAAACAATTCAAACGAGAAAACTAACGGCCTTATTTATGTAAAAAAAAATGAACGAAAAACAAATATGTAACACATAAACAAACGACAACCACTGAATTACAGGCTCCTGAAATTACAGATGTTTTTAAATAGAATTGAGTATGTGCCTGCTGAGTGTACAAGTCAGGAGCCTCAGTAATTCAGTGATTGTCTTTTTTTTTATGTGTTACATATTTGTTTTTAAATAAATAAGGCCGTTATATCCACCTATGATTTGTAGTTGCATAGTGCATAGTGCAACTACAAATCATTGTTCTGGCCTTTCATTGATACTGTGTAGCAACGTATAGTTTTTCTGTAAATATAGTGATTAAGACGGCTCGTGGGTACAAAAATTTCAGCAAAAAATTGAACCTTTATTTTTTCATTACAAATTTTATTTATAACACTATTAGTTATTACTTAATGATATGGTAAAAAAATCAACCCAAAAAATCGATTCGGTTTGGCCCCAGATGACTTTTAAAATGTTTATATCATTGAAAAAGCTCCAAATTATCTCCCTTTGGTGCAAAAATGCCATTTTTTGGCATTAATTTTGAAATATCTTTTTTAACTCATCGGTGACCTATATTTTTTATTATTGTTTTCTCAAGCGATTTATGTAATTAGGTTATTTTTTTATTTCGATATTACCTCTATTTCTCCTATTAGTTCAACAGAAATAAAAGGACATTAACAAAAATGTATGCTTCTTCCGGAGGCAGATTGTGAGCTTAAATGAACGGTGACTCCATTTTTTTTATTTCATTTTTCTTTTAAAGTATATGAAAAATTTCATTTATAAAAAAAATATAGCGAAATCCTATATTAGAAAAAAAAAATTGATTTATACCCAGGAGCCCCCTTAAAAAGAAACTTTCAGCAGAGACCACCCCTTCAGTTTGTCATTTTTTTTATTACTGTTTTTAATTTATTGATTTTTTCATAATTTTGTAAAATTTGTTAATTTGAATTTAGATTTTTTGTTTTTTTGCAGAGTTCACGAAATCTTTTTTCCCCAGGTGGTCCTTGGAGAAAATCTGCTGGTCCTAATTATTAATTCTATTGAAAAATACTAAAAATGTGTCAGTCCTATGCAAAATTTTGGTGGTAAAATCCCGAGGACCACCACTTTTCACGAACTCTGTTTTTGATTTTCTAACTATTTCATCCTATTTCAATAAATGTTGAATTAAGTGTTTCCTGGTAGAATTTTGTCTTATAAAAATTTCAGTTTACATGTGAGGTTTACATGATGATGGTCATTAATTAGTTCTGCACAGTGAAATATTTTGAAGGAATTGTGACCTTCATACAAACTATTTTATAGGTCATTTCATTAATTTACCAATGTTCTATTTCTTTTGAATCCTATGGATAGGTTTTAATGGGATATGATACACAATGTAGCACCTACTGAAGAATCTGTTTTAATAAGATGCCAGTATTTCCTGAATACTTTTTGAAGTTCTTCTGCTTGAGGATGATAATATGTAAATGACACATAACATCTATTTTAAACTTTTTCCTTTTTCTTAATTTCTTAAACACCAGTATTTTCATGTGTTCTTCTTTGAGGATTTCAAGGTCTAGAAATTTTATGGAATGATTATTGCATTCCTTAGTAAACTTTAGCAGGTAGTGTTGTTGCATAAATTGAGTGGTAGGGATGAGTTGGTCACCATGGTCACTATTTCAAGCTCTATTACATATTTCATGATAAAATCGTGAAATTTAGATGGAGGTGAAGTTTTCAACTTGCCTGTTTATATCACAAGTGTCTGAAACTAATTAGATGTCCGAATCTTTTGATGTTTGTTAATGTTTCCAATAGTGTGGTCAAATCAATTATCTCTAAATCAATTTTCCCATACAATCTTACCAGCTATGTATTTGCTGTTTGTGCTTTTGATCCTATCAATTTGACATTTTCACCTAATTAACATTAACAATATATAATAATGAAACATTACATTACTACAAATGTATCCTGAAAAGAAATTCTGATGTGTTTAGAAAAAATAGCAATGTATCTTTCATCAGTTATATACATGTATACTTTAGGTTAATCTTATTTTCATAAAAAAAAACATTTTATGACAGATATACATTTTTGATAAGTAAAAATATGATACGGGAAGGGTTGGGTAAGTGCTGGATCAAAATTCACATGGAAATAATGTGTAGGTCAGATCTAATTATATAAACAGTAGTCCAAATAATTATGACATCTTGGAAGTCTATTTAAATTTTGCTTTGACCCCTTCCGTCAATGAAAGGCGTAAAAGAAAAAAAATACAATAGCCTTTCAAGACGTCATATCATAGTTTTTAGGACTAATATACACGAGTAAACCTACAAAAATGTAGTTTTTAGTCAGGAATATGTAATAGGGCTAAGCTTTTAGATACACTTCACTTGGTTACGACTGCATATTGTATAAACATGTATTACTGAGTAAATCCAGGAATTCCAGAAAATTTTGTCAATGGTGAAAATATTTTCATGGAACTTTTATTTCACAAATGATGGAATAGCATTGTTTTCTCAATAATAATAAAATCAATAATCAATCACTAATCCATCAGTAATCGGTCTTAAATCGATCTGTAATCTAATCGATCACTAATCGATCAAACTCCTGAGAGAGTTTGATCGATTACTGATCGATGACTTCAAGTCATCAATCGAGTACTGATCAAATATGATCGATTAGTGTTCGATTACCGATCTGATCGATTAGTTAAGTCTGGATATACTCAAACCACTGTTAAATTTCAATTTTTTAAAAGGTAAAAATTGACAAAAGTTCAGTTAGCAAAGCTTCTAATTTTTCACTTGGATTTTCAATTAAAAAAAAATCTTTCTTTTAACTTTAACATCTTCTGAATACAATATACTTATGTCTGTTATATGCCATAAATTATAACATTTTAATTCTGATAATGAGCTTGATAATGATAATAAACATGATAATGAGCTTTTGTGGAAGGACGTGCACAGAACATTACTTAATATATATATATATATATATACAACTCGTCTAAACATCAACCCAACAATGTTAGATCTGTAAATTTGCTTTTGCAAATTTTTGTTCTTTAATTCCCTCGCCGGGTTTCAAACCCATGCTACTGTTATATCGTGACACCAAATCGCCTGCACTGCAGCCGTCCCGCTAGACCACACGACCACCTGGGCTTTACAAAAATAAAGCTTTCAGTGGCCGTGTGTTACCTTTCCTCGTCAGTTTTAATCTAGCGGCGTACTACAGTACATGATATATAAGGCATGGAAATGTTATTGTTACAGATCAGCTCAATTATCTATAGTAAAGGATCCTACAAATTAATGTAAGATACAGTCACAGAAAATAATTATATTTATAAGTACGTCTGAGTCAGTGACAACTCTACACCAGATTAATCCATCGGATCGCCATCAATGATGGTGATACATGGCTGTGTACATTATGTATATACAACTCGTCTAAACATCAACCCAACAATGTTAGATCTGTAAATTTGCTTTCGCTTTTTTTCTTGCTTTTGCCGGGATTCGAACCCATGCTACTGTGATATCGTGACACCAAATCGCCTGCACTGCAGCCGTCCCACTAGACCACTATATATATCCTCAATTGCAGTAAGCAGGGACAAGTAAACTTTAAAGTATCTGGGGGGTGGGGGATCACAAAAATACTGATCTACGAGGAAAATTCAAAAAGGAAAGTCCCCAATCAATAGTGTATAAATAATTACTTATATAAATAAAAAATAATTACCTCTAGCGCTCCCGAATATTTGGGGTCCCATGATAAAACTGGCAATCCTAAATCCTCCAAGACAGTTGTAACATAATCAGTTGACGATACAGAGGTTTCTCCGCCTATCTGGAGGTATATTACGGAATTGATACCTCCTTGCAAAAGGGTATCATTAAACAGTTGCAAAATTTCAGATGGTGACTCATTATTCAAAGGCAAGTACACTATTTTAATGTCGTATTGTCTTAGTAACATAAAAGTTGTTCTGGTTCTCATCAATGTAGAAATTTCAGTTGTTATTGTTCTTTCATATTTACTTAGTTTTTTCGCCAATATAGGTATGGTTACTTTAGGCCGTTGGCCATGTGCTGTATAGTGTAAACAAAAAGTCCATATGAATCCCCAAACAGTCGTGGTTGGAATAAACATATTGATGCATAGAAGGCGAAAAGGTTACAATTAACTCTCTCGTCAACAGCTATCTTTATCTATAAATAAAAAAATATGACATTATTGTTCTTAAGGAATCATAACGACAATGTCATTATAAAATCACCAATGGTCAGAAAGCTGATAATGAAGGGAGATCGTGTAAATGACAGCTGCCAATACTGGTACTTCATTGTTACGTATACAGTAAGTTAGATTCGCCTGAAATTATGAAGAATGTCCTTTTCATTTCAGAATACAAATTCTCAAACTCTCTATTTACAAGCGTGTGAAATATAATAATTACTCATTTTTCTTGCATCTGTTATTCTATATCTGCGCATATCCTTGAAGCTGATTATTATTGAATGATACGTCACATTCAATATCATGAAAAAACTCAAAACTTTTGTAACTATTGAAATACAATCCAAACATAGAATAATGGATACTCATCAATGAAGAATGCTTTTTCGATCAAAACTGTAATTCTACATGATAATCAAATTATTAAACGACGATCATCGTCTCTTTTAATTGGTTTTAAGTAAGGTATTTATGAAACCGCAATAACAAAGGTAACGATTTATAGTGAGCACATGGTTAAAAAGTTAACAAAAAATTCGAACCCCAATGCAATTCAAAATGGGTGAAGTCCGTACAAACTGCCCCGAACAAATGGAAAACCCTGGTCATATTAGTTATCAAAGGTACCAGGATTATGATTTAGTACACCAGACGCGCGTTTCGTCTTCATAAGACTCATCAGTGACGCTCATATCAAAATATTTATAAAACCAAACAAGTACAAAGTTCATATACCTTAGTTTTCAAACATTTGGAATTTTTACTTAAGTAAATAAGTCAGCTTTTTTTAGCATGTGTTTACTTGTTTCATTTGTGTGACGACCAATTGAAAAGCAAATGTCTGCAAATATATATATGTTATCTCTACATTTTATTGAAGCAAACTATCGTTATCAAAACCTGTCCAAATATTAGTTTCCTTTTGTGAAATCAGGGTTAACAGAATTTTAATCCGTTGTTGAAAATGCATACACCGTGAGGAGAAACCGAAGAATGTATGAATCTTCAACACCGATGTAAAGTTGCATACACCCCTGATTGCACCAACTCGATTTAATACCGGATAAAATTGAAAATTTCTAATAAAGAACTTCCGCTATAAATTTTTAAATAATATTATTATTATATTATTAAATAACTTTGCACCTTGTGTGAGAAGTTTTCATTTAAATACTAGAAACTATCAAGTATACTTCAATGGAACAGATAAAACTAACCAAAAGGTACCAAGACAGAAGCTTTCATACCTCACCAATACGCAAATGTTTCTGCAATGTTTAAATCTAACAATCGTACTGAACTCTAGTAAAGTTGTAAATAAACTGTAAAAAAATGCATTTTAGATCTGTCATCAACACCCAATTCTCCAAATGACAAAAAAAACAAAAAAACTTGCAAGGTTTTTAAGACATGAGGTTATTAAACATTTCGATGCATCGGGATGTTTGCATTTTTCCCTTTTTTCAATACAAAGTATGCAGGTATTATGATAATTTAACAGTTTAAAAAACTTTATATGATTACCATGATCCATAACGATGAACATTTTATTATGTAGTTAGTCTATCAACAAGCAGTCAAATCATATTTAGAATTAATTAACTGATAATTCATTAATGTCATCAAAAAGAGCATTATCAACAGTATAACCTGTAATTTGTTCAGGATATTTATAATAACTTATGTAAAAGAGGGCGAAAGATACCAAAGGGACAGTCAAACTCATAAATCTAAAACAAACTGACAACGCCATGGCTAAAAATGAAAAAGACAAACAGAAAAACAATAGTTCACACGACACAACATAGAAAACTAAAGAATAAACAACACGAACCCCACTAAAAACTAGGGGTGATCTCAGGTGCTCCGGAAGGGTAAGCAGATCCTGCTCCAATGTGGCACCCGTCGTGTTGGTTATGTGATTACAAATCCGGTAAATAGTCTACTTCGGTAGGTCATATTCATGAAAGGGAAGGGGATTGAAGTTACGACGTAAGGAACTTGGTTGTGAAACTAAATTTACTAGAGCAAAACTGTACACAACAGAGTTTTAAACTCATATCGAATAGAATTTCCACAAAACACTACTTTTTCTTTTCAGTTTTTAGTTCTCTTTAAAAAATGTTAATTGTAATGTAAATGCATGTTTAGTGTCATCTTCGCTAGCCAAGGGTTACGATCCACTCCCGTTCTCTTCACCCTTGGCAGATATCAATGTTGCGCCATCTAAAGATTAAAGTCACGCCCATTCCGAACACATTATTCTTGACCAATGGTAGCACTTGAACTCTTCAATTTGGAGATAAAAACACGGTAGCGTCTAGATTCTACACACTTGGTAAATCCGGAAACAAAAATATACGTCAACATTCATGCATTGTGCATGAAACATACACAGGAACTTCTTATAGACCTTTTCAACATCTCTCGACACCGACTAATGACACCCACAGTTTACAGGTAAAATGGAAGGGTCGTCTCAAAATATAAAAAAATCCTCATGATTATCATAACGTATGCAGATTCGATTTGGCGGTTTTATACTGTATTGACTATATAGCTACAGAAGATATATTACATATTACATAAATATATTTCACGATTATATAAAAGAAGGCCGAATTAATATGCTTATTATATGTATTTACACGACATTTCACGTTTAATTGATTAAAAAATCTCTGCAATCATTCCACATTCTGATCAGCTTTCCTTTCAATTTATGAGTATGCGAGTCTTCCAAAGATTGTGCCGCATTACAATAACGATAATTTTTTATCTGTAAAATTTTTAGGGATCGAAAATTTAACTTCAGGGATAGGAGGGTCACGTTTTTTTTTTCAAAAATAATTGATAGATTGCGTTGATAAACTAAACAAATTTCGATAGAAAAAAATCTGACTGAGAGACCCCCCCCCCCTTATTTTTTTGAAGTGGAAGTTAAATGGTTGCTCGCTTATAATTTTTTTTTAAATTATGAAAGATAATTACTTGACAGTCTGCTATACACTTGTAAACACGACCAAGTAGTGTTTTCAACCAATTTTTACCTAACTGATGAACGTATTCAATTCTAGGAGGAGAAATTTGTTCCTTGACATAGCTTTGTTTTTGAAAAAAAAATCTATTTTTATTTCGAACTTATGATTCTTTTTAAATTTTATCTCTGACAATACATAAGGAAGTTTTTTTTTATCCAATAAGTCTAGTAAATCTCTGTCGCATGTTTTGTGCGCCTGAAACAAGTCCTGAATATGTTGGTAGTTTGTACGTCTTTAACACAGTAGAAGTTTTAGTTAATGATGTGATATTTTGACATTATGTTTAACGTATAAAAAGATGAAATAAGATTTAAAGCCTATCCTTTTCTACATACTAAATTCAAAATAAAAACTACCTGTTATTTAGAATCTTTTGGAAAGTTGAAATATTGCCAATAAAATAAATTTCAAGCAATAAAATCAGTATGATTATTTTCAATTTTTACTTTTGAGACGACCCTGTACATTTTACCTGTCGTAGTTGTTCTCAACTGTAGGTGTAGACAATTGTTGAAAAGGTCTATTAGTAGATTTAAAACATTCAAGTTGTCACTAAATATAGTCGTATGTTTAGTGATGTAAAGACTTGTTGCACAATAAACACGTGGCAATTATTTACAAACACTTTCTACATTTACACGTGATCATGTTATAGGCGCTTTTTGATTGGATGCAGCGAGTTTCTACTGCAACCAATAAAAATCCTTACCTTGTGTCTCCGAAATTTTATCTCAATCCGCCAAGGGTAAAGAGAACGGGAGTGGATCGTAACCCTTGGCTAGCTAAGATGGTTTAGTGTCGGATTATGATAAAAAAAAAATAGTGGAATAATAAGTGTAACTTACTGTTCCGACTTTTCTATCTCATCATTCAAATTACAAAGTAGTACACTGTAATTCAATGCTCGTTTTAAGCGTCGAGCTGAACTATACAAATTTTTACATTAATATTTTAAAATGTTGGGTTAATTTCCCCTAAAATCAAATTTGAATATCACTTTCCAATCAATATATTCGTAATTTTCACTTTAGTATATTTCGATTATTCATTTTGATGTTGTTTTATTTTCTATATATTTAGATCTTCTAAAAATTGGGGAAATCAAATACTGTCAAGACATTACGACTGAAACCAGAGCAAATATTCATTCGTCTCATTTTGTACCTTGGGATCTTGTCACAGGAATCTTTCCGTAGAGTATCTATATTAGGGACGACGGGAATCTAACCCATTGTGTATATTATATTACATGTGTGTCCTAACGTTTCTACCTATTTATACATCAAAAGTTACAAATGTTTAGGTTTTAATATTCCTTGGAAGGTCAATCAAGAAAAGGGCTTCGGATGCGCGAAAATCATTAAGAATAGTGATTTTTTCATTTAAATTGCCTGACCGAATTGTCTTTGTTGCAATTTGACTGTCATAAAAGTTCCGGTTTAGCTAGCTATAAAACAGCTTTAATCCACCAAGTTCTACATAAGTCAATGCCTTTACCAAGTTAGGAATTTGACCGTTGTTTTACGTTCGTTTGATATTTTTTGCTTTTGCTTTTACTTTTTTGAATTTACCTGGGAGTTTGGTAATTATGTTATTATGTTATAACTTTTTCAGATTTTTTTTTCCTGTAATGAATTGGAAGCACGTTGAAAACAACGCAAAGCAATAAATATCGCTGCACAACATTTCGGATTTTGGGATATATAAACTTGCGTTTTTTCATAAGACATACTTATTGTTTATAGAATGTTGAAACGAACAACCCTTATCCTTACTTGATATATAATTTTTTTTTGAATTTTACGTTTTAAAGAACTTCAACCAAGTATTTTCTACGTTTCTAAAGTATTTTTCTTTTTTATATGAAACATTCTGATAACAAAGCATGGCATAAACAAAACATAACTTTAAGGGATCAATTTGTTCAACTTTGAAAAACCGCCTACACTATATAAAATCAATTGAAATCTCACAATAATGTTGCAATTACTATAATATTCAAAGTTTTATTAATAGTCAGATTTTTCTCCGCGCGCTATATTTAATCTAAAATGGCAGTATAACTAGCAGTTTAATACATTTAAACTAATAACACCAGTCTAGTTTTTAGTTGCAGCTGTATAATTCTTTTTTTATTCTTTTTTTTCGATAAGGCATATTCATATACATTACAAGAATGTCTTTATTTCAATTAAAATCTATTAATTTTTGTCTTCCTTCTCGTGACTCTTCTTAATAAAATTCAACAATTCTAATCACGTGTTTGAACTAAAAATGATTCTTTAAAACCATCAGTACCAGTATTCGTTGTCTATAAAATGATGATGCAGAGCTTTAATGCATGTAAATCTCTCATTATGGAGTATGATGTTGTAATCGTGTTAAATGTAACTAAAATAAGTGCATATTAAGTATACATTGGTTTTGGGCATTCTGTTTGCACGTGTTATCATGTAATATCATGATAATAAATCGCAAATTAATGTCAATAAATATCTGCATAATGGATAACAGATCTTCAACGACAAGTTCAAATCAATACATTTGTCAAATATAAAAAATAATAACGAAATAATTGAATAATAGCATAACTATAATGCATGTCTTGATTGATAGACACATCATTATAATCAATAAACAAAGTATAAACTCAAATTCGGAGAATGATTTTCAATTCCATTAGGAAGGAAGGGTTGGTATATATTTTTATTGTTACATTTCTTTCGTGACAGTTTGACGTTTTGTATATATAGTTAAACAAATAATACATAAAACCAGTCATTATACAAATGTCTAACCCAGCTGTCTATGACTACATTCAGACAAACCCTAGACTTCATTATATTCATCATTCAAAATGGCATTTGCGTTGTCAGATTAAACGACGGGTCCTACCATTTATTTATGAGTCGTTTTAAACTGAATTTACTTAAATTAGATATAACCGATGTCTATACAAGACATTACACAAAATAGTCTAAAAGCAAAACTGTTTTGGACGAACAGAGACATTTACAAATATGCCTATATTTACATTGAATTAGGTAAAGTAGTATGACCAATTTTCTCTGTATGTTTTTAGATTTTTTTTTACAATTTTCCATTTATTAATTAAAATCAAACTGCTATCAAGAGCTACATATTTCTGTTGAAGACAATTTTGACACATTATTTCAAATATACCGTGCCTTATTAAATGTTTTATTAGAGTTCATCGGGTATCAATAAAAGATAATATGTACTTTATATTTGATATGTACGTTTTTACCATTTATTATTTTATTTAGGTTTGGATATGTACAAATATATTTCTGCTTAATAAATTATTTGTTGATCAAATTTGTTTAACTATAACCTATCAAAATTGCTGTTTGAGTCATCTTCAAGCATTTCTAACTACTAGTAACAAATGCAATGTTACTTAAAAGTGTATGAATATATGATTTTAAAATGTAAGGGTAATTATAGAATATACTTACAATGTAATGGTGTCCATAGAATTTACTCATGACTTGTTGTTACATGCATCTATAATTAGGTCTTTCCACTTTTCTGTGGAAAGACCTATTGTTTTTCTTCTGATTATTTTTTTTTTCTTCCGCCAAATTTTGTTCTTGCGATAAACATTTGTTTCGCAATATGTCGTTTAGATATTTGATAAATGATATCGAACAGTTTATGCGCTTTTGAAATTTACCCTGCGTAACCGAATACTTTTCTTTGTAGGAGTTATCTCCCCAAACACTGTTTTCCTTGTGATCACAACTCCTTCGCAACCGTAAAAGATGACGACAAATTTATTTTATAAATTGCTCGTTATATCCTTCGCATGATTTGTCCAATTTCGACCGAAGCAATATGAACGCTCCATATGAGAGTTATTTCCCTTTTTGTATTTGAAATTTTGAAATGTATTTTAAACTGGAACACCATAAGTGATAGAGACCTAGGATCTGAGGTCCTTGGTCCAAAAAAATGAAAATTAGGTCAAGGTCAAAGGTCAAGGTCATATTCTGATTTTTGAATTTGTCTTATTTTCACTCATTTTCATTAACCTTATAAGATATCGACAAATTATTTTGTATAAATTGTTAGTTGCGACATGTGGTAACTAAATAATTTTAGTTAAAAGGGTGTGTAAACAATGAATGGGAGTTTTAGCCCCTATCATATCTTAAATTATGTTTAAAGTGATATCACTTATTAACCATACATATTAGAGACTAGGGTCTTTTGATTTGAAATCCTCAGTTTGTGACCTTGAAATTGAGGTCAAGGTCATAGGTTAATTTGACGTTCTAGATTTTGACCTTTGCTTTAAATTCATATCTATACATCATAAAGCCATATGAACTGACATTTTAGACGGATTTTTTATATTTTAATATCAAAATAGATATAAACTGGTGGAAAGGCCTTCAATTGTTCTCTGAACAATTGGTTTTTAATTTATTTATATGTTGTTTTAATGTTATCATTGTCTGTATTTGGATCACGCCTCTATTGTGCTCTTTCCAATAAATATTGAATTGAATTGAATTAAAAGTACTCATATGCAATTGTGATATTGTACTTTTATTTGTTAGTGAAAGTCGTTTATAGCAAAATAACAAAATAACTCCAATGAAAATTCTAAACGGAAAGTCCAGCTGTGCAATAACTATAAAGTGGCTGTTACTGTTTTGTCTATAAGAAACATAATAGTCGTATAGCAACTGTCTCAGAATAGCTATTAAACTATTTATGTTTTCTTCTTTTCGGCAATTTTTTTGGGGGGTGGGGGGGGGGGGGGGAGTAAATGATATACGTTTCTAGTTAAATACTCTATTAACTTAAACATGGTTACATGGAAGATATCGTAAAATTCAGTAATATGATATTTGTCATTCAATTTTAAACAATTGTATCTATTCTTATACAACGCGTGTAAGCAACTATATATGTATCTATTTAAGTATGCCAAATTTTGCCAATTTGCATTTGTATGATGCTATGTGATGCTATTATCGAATCTTTAGACCTATTGATAAACAAACCAGGAATAGGACTTAAAACTTAGATTTGGGTATTTAAATGCACCATTCTGTGTATACTTATATATTTATGTTCTGGAATTTAAACAAATGAAGAAAAAAAAACGTTAGATGAAAAGAATGGATGCTTTAAGGGTCACATTTGGTCTTAAAATTGATGTATTACAAAATCAGTTCATTTTTGAAGATATTCAGTTAAGAAATCATTTTGGACATTGCTGCTACAGAATAAACTTTGAACAATATGTACACTTAAGGTTCATGTGGACCCTTTGGCTAAAATCGCTGCATTTTCTCCTAAAAATTTACTCAGAGTACAGACAAACATGTACATCTGGAAAAGTTTAAAGGCATAGCATGCCTTAGATGAATAGATTTCAAACATGTTTCATGATTTAGAAAAATAAAATCTGAACAGGATGTTGCAGTTCATTTTTTGTATTCCTCCAGAAGGTACCAAAATAATCTAAGTTGGGAAAGAGGTTTGAGAACTTCCCCACGGGTAATAATTGAAGTGAGCTTTATTAATTGACATGGACAAAAGATGGACAATAGATACCTGACAATAATTGGTGATTTAAACTGTGTACCTGAGTGGATCATATCAAGCGAAACTCAACTGTTTGGTTATTTTATCATCTTCTGCAGGAACAAAAAAAAAAGTGCACTGCAAAATACAGTTATCTTTTCAATTTTCTAAAACATACAATGCATTGAATTTTATTTATTTAGGGCATGCCATACCTAAACAAAACTCCAGATGCGCAGGTTTATCTGAACTTAGAGTAAATTTTGAGCTGAAAATGCAGCCACTTTAGCCGTAGGGTCCACATGAACCTTATGAACCTTAAACGAAATGAAATAATACATAATGGTGCTTTGAACGAAGTTTACCCTTGGTATATATACAAATTAGCCCATCACTATTATCGCTATTATTCGTGTGGTTCTTTGTCAATTGTGTTCTCCTATTTTTTTGTATTGTAGTCCTGTAATGTTGGTATATGTCATTTTAATGTTAATATATTTAACATGGCCATAAAAAAGGGTGATTTGGCATGCCAAAAAAACAGGTTCAACCCACCACTTTTTTTCTTTAAAAAATGTCCTGTATCAAGTCAGGAATATGGTCATTGTTATATTATAGTTCGTTTCTGTGTGTGTTACATTTTAACGTTGTGTTTCTTTTTGTGTCGTTTGGTTCCTCTTATATTTGAGTGTGAATTCACATTATTATAAGACGTGTCACGGTACTTTTCTATCCCAAATTCATGTTTTTTGTTGTGATGTTATATTTGTTATTCTCATCGGATTTTGTCTAATGCTTATTTCGTTTCTATGTGTGTTACATTTCAATGTTGTGTCAACATATATTTAATGCGTTTCCCTCGGTTTTGGTTTGTGACCCGGATTTTTTTCTTCTATCGATTTATGAGTTTTGAGCATCGGTATACTACTGTTGCCTTTATTTATGCATTGCATTTGTTGTTTTGATACTATTGCAGTTTGAAAAGTTCGTACTTAAGGAAGGGGGTCATAAACCATAAGAAGTTGAATTTAACTCATCAAATCGGTACAAATACAACATTGTTTAACAAAACATCAAAACAGACATAGTCCACAAACTCCACATCTAAAAGTACGCACAATTATAAAAAGCAAGTCAAATTTCATTTAACTGTCATATAAGTTGTATTTTCAAATCTTTATTTTTAGAAAATATCAATCATCGTATGAGGTTTTCCCATTATACAATGTTTGCTGTAGGTTTCCATTTACTATTTTATTTTATGATAATAAAAGACGATGTTGAATTCGTTTCACTAGAACAATTCTTGCCAAAAATAGCACTTAAAATTCCAAGGACTTGCAGAAAGGTGTGCTTTTGAATTCTTTGTAATACTATTATTTATATTGGGAGACAGTTAAATAGTATAGAAATAAGCAATGATGTAACGAGTCGACAATTAGTGATAATTTACGTCATTTGCCAGATATTCATTAAAACACCCAAGTTTTCACTTCTATAATTATAACAATTCAGGATAGATACGCATCGAGATATTTATATTGAATGTTATCCCAAATGTCAACTAATAAATACATATTTGAATAACAAGACAAACCTTTTAAATATAAGATCAATGCAGTTACGAGATTACCTTTGTCAGAGAATGTTTAATGTACTGGCACAGACAAAGTTCAATCTACCATCAAGCTGTTTGTGATATGAAAACAACAAACAGAACATATTTCGAAAACGAATCCGGTTTCTTTTGCCTCAATATGGCCTTAAATTTTAACAATCCATATATTGGTTCTTTAACTTATTCTTATCAAAAGACCCAATTCAATGTAAAACAGATGTCTTCATTATAACATTAACAGTATGCTAATTTTCCTGTGCCATATGCTCATTTCGATAATTGATACCACTTCAGTGATGCTCGTGGCCAATATTTTTTAAAATTCCAAGACCTTAAACAAACCAAAAAGGACCAAAACTATATCAAACGGACAAGAAATCAGAGCCATGCATGAGTAAGATCTATTACTTAATCAAGAATACTTTTAGAATGCTTTTTATAAAGATTATATTATGAGCTGAAAAGTCCGCCTATGTTAGCAATTTTGTCAAACTCGACAATTTTAAGAATATTTCTGATTTTTTTTAAAGAAAAGACATTCAAACGATTATTTTTATTAAACATATCGACACATGTCTATTGTTTTTCAATGTCAAATACTGAAATGAATCATGCTTATAAACAAGCTTAGTGAAAATGGTAAACTTAAATTAAGACTGTCTAACAATTTAAAAAGAAAGTTGTAATTGACGAAGGTCATCTTGACAAAGGTCATCTGCTGTACCGAAATATTTGTCAAGACGATTTCATTTCATCTTGTTCGTATATTATTATCTTTTATAAGTATTGTTGCATAAGACTTTTATTTATACGAAAGGACTAGACCCTTAAAGACATGTTAACTAAATTACTATTGGTTTTTCTATTGAGATATATTGTATAGTTATATTGTTTTTTGACGCATGATTTGAGCGGCTTGTACGAGCTTCAGCTTCATATCTATTTGTTATTTAATGATTATCTGGTAATCATTTAGATAATATAAATAGACAGCATATTAACTAACACAGCAACCAAGAACTGGTGTTGCAGTAAACGGACGATTAATCCTAATTAAATAACACTGTACTGGAACTTATTGAACTCCCCGTCAACCATCTATTAAAGAATACTCCAAACACTCATTTCCTTATTAAGCTGTCAAAATTAACTTGAAGAATAGTACTTGTTACAAAAATACAATAGATCATAATGTTACTTCAATAAAACAGATACAAGGATAGTTTTTTAAACAAAACAAATTTGAATGCAATGATAACTAAGTAGTTCAAAAGTATTATATTATAAGTGGAATTTACAATAGTTCTAAACATGCTATTTGATGACTCTCTGTGATATGGTTCAAACATGTTCAATTTTGTTCGAGACTCTTGTTGAGAAAGTTTGTATTCAGTAAATGGGGGATATACTTTAAAAGCAATTTCGTAATTGTTGCATATTATTGTTCTTAAATTATGACAATCTACAAAATGTATATCAATACTTAATGGCAGGATATTTTATTGAAACCGATTAACTGAATTATTCGAGCTGTGTTTCATCAAATAAACCCTTGAAAACAATATATGTTAGGAAGCGACATTTACTCTTCAACTTGAATTAAGAAACAAAAGTACTATGCATTTCTCTATAATTCTACATTGATTTCTGTTATGTGATTAACTACTATAAATTATGCGTTTTTTAAAAAAGTGATCGAACAACATTTCTACAGGAAACGCTTTGTAGGAAGTTCATATATCGTAAAGAATCGTTATAGAGAAATGAATTTTACTACACATCTCATGGGAAATATTCATTTATCAATATTGAAAAATATTCTTTAAAACAGTTTTCATTGTATGAATATATATATATATCAGTAATAAATTGCCGAAACAATATATCACTCCTGGAAGAAAGTTCCCATATAAATCCTGGAATAAAACCAGAAACAAATACAGAAATAATCAAACAAACTAGTGTTGTGACAATCAAAGTCTTAAAAATATCCTCTAACGAACATAATTATTTTATGTAACACAAATGGCTAATTATATAAGGTTTAATAAAATCAAGAACTACCAAAAAGGTTCATTCATGATAGTAAGTATCGGTTGCAAAATTGGTCTATAAAAATCCTTTGAATATCAAAACTTGAAGAACAGCAAGATTTTTACACACAATAAAATAAAACATTGTCAGTGGTTATCTGTTGTTGAAACTTTATATTTTCTTGTCCTCATTAGTAATTTGGTGTTGATGAAAGATAATTTTATTTTAAACTTGTTTTGAAATCTAGGCAAAAGAAGGCGGAAGATGAAAGAGGAACATTCAAACTCATAAGTCGAAAATTAACTGACAACGTCATGTCTAAAAAAAGAAAACGCAAACTGACAATAGTACATAAAACACAACATAGGAAACTTAAGACTGAGCAACACGAACCCCACCAAAATTTGGAGGGTTCTCATGTGCACCGGAAGGGTAAGCAGAACCTGCTTCACATGTGGCACCCATCATGTTGCTCATTTTAGTACATACCCGTTAATAATTCTAATTCGGTAGGTCACTTTCGGAAAAAGGAGAAGAGATTATAGTTACTACATTAGGAATATATTTGTTATCTATAACGGTCAACCAACTCGTGATGGCGTACGTAAAACTTACGAAGGGATATCTTCAACTTCACCGCGTGGAATTCCTGGTTTAATAGTTTCCTTTTGAGCAGCAACCCTCTATCAAGGAAATCATGATCGCACCAACAAGAAATAGACTATTTAATCAACTGGGATATAGCTATTCCGTATGCAGGCGCTGCTTGAATGTTGCTACATGTACATAGAAATGGAAAGTTCACAATTGAGAAGCTGAAATCATCTCTTTTGTCGTAAAGTTTTGTTTTCAACCTTCACGCACTGTCAATTTGTAGACTTAAGTCAAGATATGAGGCAGACTGTGAGAGAACATCATCTGTATAGTGGAAAGTAAAGTTAATTGATACTTCCAACTTCTTTTTGGTTTTCCTAAGAAGTTCCTGTGTGATGTCAGTCTAATATGAATAAAGAAACAAGTCGGCAAGGTGTGGGGCGCAATTTGTTTCCATGGGAATGCCGATTTTGTGTTGAAAAACACGTCCTTCAAACGTAGCAAATATGTTGTCAATAAAAAAATCAAGCATCTTGATAATCAGAATAATTTTTTACAAAGAAGGATTTTCTTCTCCCCAAGACAATATACTTGTATCAACGTTAAACATTCTTTTTTATGAAACAATTTAGAACTTGACATACAATGTTGAAGGTTGTATAGACATGTAATGTTTTTTAAGTGGAAGGGGAGGGGGTCTTGGTTACTGTCGTAATAACGATTACCCAACTACTTCTTTTATTTATTTAAGTATCAAACTAAAACCTCTGCATATTTTGAATTGATTTTAGTTTTGTAAAAAAAGCCTAATGGTCTTACCAACTTTTTTTTTGGTGATATTATTTGTTTTTCCTTTTACAACTTTAGATCTTTAGATCTCAATATTGGGATGGTTATAAATTACGACCAACGTTTTCCAAACAGTTCTGACCAATATAAGTACTTGTATATTGACATTTATAGCTTTAAGAAAGATTGGTTCACTGAATACGAGAATATTTCAATACCGTTACTTGAAACTTCATTTCCTTTTTCTTGATTGTGTAATAATTCTGATGTTTACTTTTATTGTACTTTGATAGTGTACATTGTCTAGCAAGAACATTCGTGAACCGTTTACATTTACGTTTGGTCAAAACTGCACATCCAAATGTGTTAAACACAACGTTTCATTATGATTCACAAAATGTGAATGTAAGTTTCATATAATCATGTCGTTTTGTCCATAATATCACATACGATGTCATTATGGTGTTATTTGCAAGTGAATATAATAATGTCACATAAAAAATGACGCATTTTGCATATCTTTTTTGTCACAACCATTATTCACGAAATTAAGCAACGTTTAAGTTGCTAAAACGCACAAACTGTATTTGTATATGAAATATTGTGTCAAAATAAGTTTTAAATAAGGCTCTTTGCAACAATATGTATATGCAAATCGCAGTTTTAATTTTATACCTGATGAAAATAGAATACAGCATCAATTACCCTTTTACCATTTCACCCCTCTGAACGAGTTATATGTATTGGATAATGCTAAGAATCCTGATTTAGAAATAATATTCAATATACATAACAGATCTTGCAGACTTACTTTCAACAATGTAAACGTTCAGATAAGAATTTAAAAAAGCTACTTGTCCCGTATAACCGCATATATTGCATTATTGAACTTATTATTACCAAACCAAAGTTTAGAAGGACTTTGATTTAAATATCAATATAAAACAAGAAGTGTTTTATAGCCTTACTGCTAATTCGCCTTGTCATGTTAGGGATTTGTTTGGTTATGTTTAGAGATTTAAACAAGTCATGCGAAGAGGGAAATCATGTTTAATTTCCTGTGGAACTTACAAATGAAATCGTATTGTCTGTCTTGCAAATTAAATGAAACCGATTACTTGAGAACTGTCAAAGCGTGTTCTTCCAGGGGACCTTCCTTGGCGATAAGATTTCCTATGTTCGATTGGATTTTTGAAGTATTTATTTAGACAGCTTTAGACGTAGAGTAAATTGTGGGTAACATCAAATGTCATGAAATATCGATACTAGAATGTATAACTTAATGTTATAAAAGGCGAATTCCCAATGGGTTCACAGTTTTGATGTTAGATTTTTTGTTGATTAAGATCAAGTTGAAGATAGTTCGTCCATATCATATTTAGGACAATCCACTTCATTGGAAAAATACAACCATTTCATTTAGATAAAACTATATGAAAAACCCCGAGTTGAAAAAAGAAACCAAACAGTGAACAAAAGGAGATAGAGTATACGTTTATCGATTAGGTAGCCACCAAAACACACTATAGAAAAACAAGAAATGAAAGGTACAAAAGAGGTACCAAAGACAAAGGGACAGCCAAATATAGGAAAAGTCGGAGAAAACCGTTAAACCATGGAAGAAACCCTTTGAAAAGACAACACACAAACGATCATTTCATGGTCAAAATCTAAAACGTTAACAGAGAATCCAAGTCTTCTTGCGGAGTTAAAAAAAAAAGCACCAAAGAAAAACAAAGACGGCAACTTGATTGGGCCAGACTTGCAACAATTTTAAAACAATAAAATCAAAAAATATGAAGGTTCAAAGACAATACCATAGTTATTGCAGACAACAAAAAGATAAAGCAACAATTTAAAAAGTTTTAATATAGGGGATGAAGTATGATTATCAAAGGGACATGCAACTATTCACACAACTATGCAGGCAGATTTTGTACGTGTCCAGATAAATATTGCCAAATGGCTATAAGTGGGATTCCGTCTTTGGGA
The DNA here is from genome assembly GCA_019925275.1 of Mytilus edulis. Classification (NCBI taxonomy): domain Eukaryota; kingdom Metazoa; phylum Mollusca; class Bivalvia; order Mytilida; family Mytilidae; genus Mytilus; species Mytilus edulis. Next base: position 86,089,979 of record CM034356.1, on the reverse strand, counting down.
ACGATTCACAATGCGGCGTACTAGCTCTTTATTCACATACAAGTCGGTAGTTCAATGCAATAAACATAAACAAATTGGTAAAGTCCAAATTCATTTAATAAAGTCCAAATATGAAATAATAGTGTTACAACTTAGTTATTTAAAATCAAAAACAATGTATATGATTGCGATGAAAAATCCGAACGCAGTTCATGTGCTCTCGTTGGCATATCCAAACGGAGTCCTTGTATATAAATTTATCTTTCTTTAAATACCAAATAGCGTTGCTAACAACAAAGTTTGTAATGGTCATTTCGTCAACAGAAATTATATAACAGATTGATTACGTTTATCAAAGAGAAATTGTTTCCACGCTTGTGTATTGAATTAAACATAATTGATCAAATATAAATATTGAATAACCGTAAGATTTAGGTTAGACCATAAATATTGACAAATATAAATTTATAATCTAACATGTTTCAGGTGTAAACAAGTATTTCTGACATTTAAAATAATTAAGAATTTCGAGATTTACTATTAAATAAATTAAATATGCATGGTGCATACGAAATGAACACGTTAATAAACTGAAATCAACATAATTAGATAGTTTGGAATATTAAATTTAGTACAAAAATAATGTGTGACACAACAACAAAGAACAATGGTGGGAAAAACTAAAGACTGCGATACAACTATTCTTCTAAAAGATTGTCATGTGACTAGATAAAGATACACTATATGTATTTCTATGATTAGAGAACAAAATCAGTTATTAGAAAGCATTTGATAACTCAAGTGTAGATTTTGTATAACAAAGTCATGGAAGGTGCAAGAAAAAATAGGATCATATACAATCAATCGAAAGAAATTAGTCGTGTTTATTATATTGTTAATTTATTCGAATTTACTTTGAAGAAGGTATTCAAACAACTCATTTCACCATTCATAAACTACAGACCGTAAGTGCAGGCATTGTGAAAAGCAGCTATACATTCTTAACCTATCTGAACATCCTTGTAGACTTAAAACTGTTTAATCTCGTATTTTACTGTACGTCAAACATAAGTATGTGTAAAAATGTTTCTTTTATGTCTTATATACATCATTGACATCTATCCTTTGGTCTTCCTTTCATTCGTGAAAGTGTAGATGTAAACAATCATCATGTTCTTTATAGTTGTTTTTTTATGTTGTTGCGTTGTAACTCACTGATGTGAATTATTTTTTTCTTCTTTTATTATTCTTAACATAACTGTAATTACTTACGTTAATACGAACCTACATCAGTAGAAATTAACAAATCAGGTAGGGTTTGTAGTGTTCGCTGCTGGATATTATAATAAAATAGTTCCTGTGCATACGAGACTTTCAAAGATGATGATACATGATTATGCCGATTTTATATATTTCGGTATAATGAAATGTATAAAAGAAATACAGTACCCTAAGATCAGAACATTCCCTTAATATTAATTTATAAAAGATTGCTTCTTTGACCAATTAATCTGTAACAGTGGTTAATATTGAATAATACAATATTTCTTTTTTCTTTTAAGTTGAGTATCTTATTTGAAAAGAACAGTTTGTCTATGAACGCTACTTTGAACTTCACTTTTTTCATATTGTTCTAAAAATTAGTAGAACAATAAAGAAAAAAAGAATAAAAAAGAAGGATACTTCCATTTCTAGAAATACCATGTGTCCATCTCAGTGGTATACCTTTATACAATCTTTGATAAGAAAAAGTCAATTCATTTATCAATCATAAGTTAACATTGCTATCTGATCTGTTAGTTTAAACATCATTCTTTACATTGTACCAGTACATTAACCGACTGACTCTGACTTTCTCTAAGAAGCTAGGTCATACTGAATAGATAATTGGTTAAAACAGTATTTCATATCGCTAATGACCAACCCCTTAGAAATCCATGCATTAATAAAACTAGTGTATGATTTGATGAGACAAACAGATAAACGCAAGTAATGTCAATATACAAACTACTGTAACATCTTGTTTCTAGTTATAGGAAATCGTTTGAAGTATATAAAGATCTATAAACAAACTGATTCATTTTCATTTGTATAGTTTTGCGTTATTCTATCATAAAGAAAATACCAATCTTCTCTCGCGTAATTTCATAAATATGCCTATGCCCTCATATTAATGAATTGAGCCTGAAGGTCTAATAAATACACGTATATTGTCGGAAAATGAATTATAAATTAATTTTTTCGAGGTCTAGAAAGGGAAGAAAAGCTAATCTTATTTCTATGCTCCTCCGAAATGTTAAACAAAATGGAAAGGCTTTTATTCACTTCTTTGTAGTAGTATTTCAATATAAGAAATTGAAATGTGAAACCTCTATTAACGAGACAGAAAACCAATAAGATAATATCTATTTGTTCAGACCGTAAGGATACGAGTTCCATGTTGGGTATGATATTTTTATTTGGATTAAGCTGTATATTAGACACGCTATCGAAGTAGTTTCCCTTTGTCTTTAAACGTTGCGGTTTTAAATGTATGAGGTTGAGAATTATAATTAAGCAAGAAAAAAGTATATCCGTTCATAAACATCCGTTTCTATTTAAGTTTCGATGGCGCACAGATCGTCAACAGAGCCTGAAATTATCTCTGCAATACCTACACCAAACCGTTCGTAAAGGTTAATACTTATATTAAGTTTCCCTCGATCTGTTGTTCTATACAATAATTACATTGCACTAAACATGCTATATTATCTCCTCAGATAAAAGAGTCACTTTATATTGGTGGAGTGGTATTTGCAACAGGTGAAACAGTTCGACCTAATAAGAATGTATGGAAGTCGATTACAATGTACATTTTAATGAATGCTATTTTAAGTGAAGTTATTTGCTTCAACTTATAATAATTTTATGTAAAAATTATCTTGTTTCAAATAAACTAAATTGTGATGAGCTGTTTTCTAATGAAAAATCTAGAAGAGAGGCGGAGATACCAATAAACTGACAACGTCATGGCAAAAAAAATAAACAACGAAAAATAAATCCACAAAACAACGCAATATAGAAAACAAGTTGCTTTCTTTAAAAAAAGAAAAGCAATACATGAACCTAAGATCGCAGACTGCCTGGTCACCAAAAGATTGTTGCTGAATTTGTGTTTGCTTTTGAATTGAAATAATTGACTGTGAATATAAGAAGCCAGTTGAAAGTATATATTTACAGCTTCTATTTGAATAGTTATTTTAAAGCTCGACTATTTTATTTATTACTTTGGAATGTACATAATTTTTCCGATTATAACCCTTTGGCAAATCCTAATTTCTACTAACCGGATGACTTATGCAAATCGCACAAACCTATCGCACTATAAATTTGTGCACTCAGTTTGCAAATATAATCTGGAAATTCTGGATGCATTTATTTTATCTATCATATCTCTATATTTTGATTTCTACATGAATGCCTTTATATTCTCAACTCGTATTTGCCGAAGCTGTCTTTACTTATGGTAGATGTTGTTATCGGTGAAACCTAAGGCATGCAATTGATTCGGACCTCTTATGAAGAGACTTATTTTGGTCTCATGAAACATCTCAAATTTTAAGGATTTCCTGATTTTACTTAAATCAATTCAAACATTCTACAGGAAAACTCAGTTTTGCCGAAGAATTTCTTAATTCAGGAGTTTATGAATACCTTTACGCACTTTCAAAATAACCATTTTATATAAAAAGATATTTAGATATAAAAATATACCAGAATTAAAATGATGTACGCCAGATACGAGTTAAGTCTACAAAAAAAAGCATCAGTGACGCTCGAATGAAAAAAGTTAAAAGGTTAAATACATTTCAAAGTTAAGGAATGTATTCCTTGGGAAGACGATCCTTAGCTTTTCAAAAAGGTCAAAGTTTATAATAGGAACGTGACTCAAAAAAGGAACAAAAGAGAAACAACTCGAGGTCAGAATACCGTTAGTAATGATGACCGTGCTTGAAAGTCGCATGTAAAGCTCTTTCTGCCGTGTCCTGAATTTAGAACGAAAATACGCTTTCACGAGTGAATTTTAGTATTGCATGCAAGTAGTATTTTAGCGCACGAAATAATAAATAAAAAGCACCTCACTGATACTCAGGAAGAGAATACACATTTGCGTCATCACATATCTTACTGATATAATAATTGAATTCGAATGTCAAACGGCCTACATTAAATTGTTTGACTCCGGATTCCCTGGCATTTTATCTGGAATTGAGAACGCAAACCGATAGTGTGCTTTTGAAATGTGATCTATAATGTGAATAAATCAAACCAATCAAGACGTGTAGGATTGTTGGTCAACACAAGGAGGTCAATGAATAAAATTTTCAAGCCGTTACCATAGTACAAATATGAAGATGCTATAAGGTTAAACTATTTAAACAAACAAACAAAAATTGAATTAAAATTCTATAATAAACTAACGTTCCTGTTAGTATTTTTTTCAAATTCTTTTGAAAATATATAATATCAATAAACACGAGCGTCCAGTATTTACGGATGGACATTTTCTTTATCGAATGAATCTATTTTTAAATTCTAACATTCCACTATGTGAATATATTACTATACAAGATATAAGCAAAGACTTCTAAATCCATACTAAAACAGTATAAAATAATCAATATTGTGGTTGTAACTGAATTTTGTTGTGATTATTGTAAATTATTTTTACGGTTGTTGTGACCTGCAAGGATTTAAAATCATGCTTTATGAATTGAAAACACACAAGAACTTCTTTTATTTACGACCGTTTAAAATTTAAATATTTAATAAATTGATCTTACTTTCCGTTTTATTGATATATTACAATACAAAAAAAAAATAATAATAATTACTCATAAAACCTAAATACTAAAATGGTATGAAATAATTAACGTAGAAATATAATGATTATTGTTTATAAACAATTTTTTTTGTAGGATGCAAGAATTTATTTAGATTTAATTTTAATTTTAATTTTAATGTTTTCTTTACAATGAATATTTAAAAATACAAAAGCAGAGTATCTTGTCATATAAAATAATTGTTTAGGGGCCAGTTGAAGGACGCCTCCGGGTGCGGGAATTTATCGCTACATTGAAGACCTGTTGGTGACCTTCTGCTGTTGTTTTTTTCTATGGTCGGGTTGTTGTCTCTTTGGCACATTCCCCATTTCTATTCTCAATTTTATTATTTCTTAATTGCAACTCTGAAAATATTCTGATTTCAATCATTGTTAGTTTCTTCAGAAACATAAATACAGTATAAATTGTGTATATATTTCTTTGATTCTGATTAAATAAAATACTTTGTATAAGAAAACTCTTTCTGTTTTCCGATCTAATATTAATATTATAACCAGAAAGTTCTCTTCCGTAAGTCTATGATGAAATACTAGTACACAGTATCCCGTGGTTGAATCTTCAAACGTAATTAGTTTACATGTTATGGAGACAACAGACAATATCACGTTATAATTGACGCAGATACACACAGTGTACAGTGGTCGTTTTAAAACAAATATAATTGCGTCGTCAAGGGCCATCAAGAGACCATATCAAAGACGTAGATAACAACCTGTTTAGACCTGTAAAATGACCGAAAACATTCGAGACGTTCCGAGAATTTTCTTCTGACTTCCGGTCGAGAGATATCGAGTGGCCCATAGACACATCCAAAACTCGCCAATATATAAGCATGAACCCCTTAGGGGGTTCATGCAAAAAAAATATCTGAAGACTATCTAAATGGATTATTGTGACTTCTATTATAGTTTACGAGAACAATTTTATCATCGACGAATTGGGTTTGGATGTTGGTGGCCATCTTCACAATAGTAATACATATGGTTCATAAACAATTATACAGATAAGGCGTGAACAAAAGAATATTTATAAGTTTTTACAGCAAGACCTAATTGTTAATTTTTGGTTACCAAAATTATAAGTATGCATGCCCAACTGGAACATTTGATGAATTCCATAATATTATAGAATATTTCTTAAAGATTTGTATTTATGCATGAACGATTCTCAGAAAATATATAACATAATACATAAACCATCTATGCATAAACAAACTGATTAGGTAAAAGTAATTCCACAAGATGTTGACGCTTTGCTTCCAAAAGTTTGTTTACATTTTGAGCACCACTGAATAGTTTAATATTTCATTCTAAGCGTGCTTACATCTTAACAAGGAGATGATCAACATGTGAAACGTGGAGAAGGTCATGTGGCAGCAACCCAACAGGATATATGCAGTTGATATCTGTAACCTTTTATAATAAAAATAAAAATTACGATAAACTTTTTGTAATTAAAATGGTAAAAAGGAAAAGATCCTTTTGTAATTAAAAAGGAAACAAGGTAAAGACGTATAAATCGTATTAATCCTGATGTTCATTGAAATTGAATACTGCATATGTGATGTGTTATACTGCATGTTTTATTATGAGTTTATGAGTTTTCATTTGCTTATTTATTCAATACAGATGGTTTACACTAATTAGTACGATCACTTTGGATAATAAACTCATCAAGGCAGATTATACAAACCAGATTACAAATGATCAACATGCGTGTTTAATTCCGTACATCCTATGGTGAAATATTATTAAATTATAATAGATAAATGATGAAATGTTTGTTAGTCCAGAAAAAGATATCTGAACAAAATTGATTTTGGTTGCTTTAAACGATTTATGTACTCAATCAGTGCATATTAAAATAATTAAAATTAAAATACATGATTATTCATTAAAATGGCTTCGATCGCGAAATGTACAGTATTTCAAACAAGAAATAATTTAACTGCTAGTCGTAATTATGTGTCAGAGCAGTTGAATATATAAACGAAATCTGATGCTGTAAAATATTTCATTTCGACGAGTGCACTTTTCCACAGAGTTCATACATAGATGGTATGTGCGTAAAGAGAATGATGTAAGTTAAAGTCATAAGAAACCTCAAATTAAAAAAAATAATGCATGTGTTTTTTGATAACTCAATGGATAGTTTTCATTATAAAACTTATGTATATATACTTTTTTCGGAAGAAAATTCTTTAATTTATTCATATTTAGAAGAAGTTTACTTTATTTTAATTGCTTCCTTCCTTCCAGGAAGCAATTTCCCGACATATTTTCCGTATGCAAAGTAACCTCAGTGTGACTTATCTTGATCGCAATACGCATGGATGTCCTTAAAATAAACTATTATCTGAATTTACATGTTAAACACGTGCTAAATTTCCATCCTTTTTTGTTGATTTTTTGTTGATTGTTGACAAACAGGTGACAATCGTTAAACTTCGGCTTCAAAACACGAACTTTAATTACCTGCCATATTTTCACAACAACACTTCAACCGATTGAAAAACAATTGACGATTATACGAAATTAATGCGAAAAAAATGAAAAATTCTTGAACAGAAGACTAAGTTTATGATGTTTGTGTGCATTGCTTCAAGAATTGGAAGAACATTATTTTTCACCGGTCACTCGTTTCTTATGACTTTAATAAGTTAATATTAGATTGAAAAATATCTGGTTCACCGGTAATTTCACATTTAGTGAAGAAAGGTTAACATTAATGTGATACTTTTACGATTTTCAAAAAGACAAAAACCACAAATACATTAGTAGAAGCAAGGATTTGTATAGTACTATACAAAGCCTCGGTAGAAGGTATCATAATCTCTGGAAATTGTGTTGACATGGTTATTTGCAATACTTTTTTTTTTTATAAAAGATAAATTTTTGAACATTTTTCATGCAGGCATAAATGTTTTGTATATTAAATCCATAATTTTGATTTGTACATGAAGAATTTCATTCACATTTGAAATTAAAACAAAACAAATTTTGAAGGAACAGCAATTAACTTGGATTACAAGTGCTATTATATCTCTCTATATAAATATAAGCAGAGATGTTTTTTGATACTAGTAACAGTCATGGGTAACCTTATCTAAGATTATGTATACTTTTCAGCAGTCATACCTATAGCTATGGTTAATATTTTTTCAACTAAAAAAATCTTTTAAAGATTTAAAAGTAACCGCCAGCCATCATTATATATACATTAAACAAAAAAATAAAAAATAAGGTTTTGACACTCTTATCTTATGTAAACTGTTAACTTCACAAAATGGAAAGACTTAAAAAATCTTCCATGTTAATAAAATATGGTTATTGATATCAAATCAAATATAAGCGCGTGGTACCAAACTCCAAACGATTGATACGTGTTTCTGGTATTTTCTTTATCAGTGACAGCATATATACCCGAATACACAGTTGGTAAAGGCCAATGATTTATAATCTCTAAGAGCACCACAACAACGAAGGCCTAAACTCTCTATGGTCAATTTGTTTTCGTGTGGTGAAACAAAATAAACGGTACCAACTTTTCTGCACCAGATGCACATTTCGACATCAAGCAAGCAATTACATACTTTACAAAATGATAATTTTAAAATGTATACATCAATTTAATTCAAAGTACTGGTTACCCTACGCAGCTAGCAAAATCTTAGCATACCATATAGACGGAATTAAAGAAGAAATCTCACAAATCATAGGCAACCAAAACCATAAAAGTGTGAAATATATCTTGTCTTCTTTGCTCTAAGAAGACAAAAGCGTCATGATCTATATACGATTCACATTTCTCCAGGTATAAATTATGTTCGACTTTTAGTCAATTCAAAAACAACTTAAAGCAGCAAGAGTCACATGTTTTGTTTATTTTTTCTTTTAAAGGATGATAAGATAAGAAAAGGGATGTGATATATAAATACAGAATGCTAAAAACTGGGTATAATGTATACATCAAATGGAAAGAATTGTTGTTGCTTTTCTTCTTCCAGAATTAAGTGTACTTGTGTGTCACTTTTTATAAATGGGTATTTTACTTTTTGTTTTTATTTTTAACAAATGAAATGCAGTTTTATTCACCGCTGCACATATTTTTTTTTAGCTAATTATCACTTTGTTCGGGTTTTTTTTATGTGAAAACACTAATAGCATTGTCCGTAACGAACGTGTTGTAATTAGATTTGTAATGGTGGAAGATGAATGATGATGATGCTATCAAATATAAACGGTTATAAGCAATATATCAGCTGATTTCAAAATAGATTGTCTGACATTGTTTTTTCATTCAGGTATGACCTGTTCGGCATAGCCAGCTGTTGTGAAGACAACATAAACTGACAGAAAATCTAATCATGTGTGTCACTTGTAATTAACTATGTCGTCTACTGTATCGTTATGCAATTCAACCTAACTCCTGCATCCTTCCGCCCCTTAATGTTATATGCTTTTTTTTTTTATTATGTAAATACATTTTTGTTGCTGTATGTAAGTGATACTGTTGGATCGTCGAAACTGTTTTCTGAAGCATTAAGTTCCCCCGCACAGACACAGTGTTCGCAATCATCGAATTAATACTATGTTTGATACTTATTTCAAGTCATAAGCAACATTATGTGCTGACAAATAGCTTAGGAAGCAAACTATTTCTGTCAATTATCAGTCTCCATTGGCGCAACGTTTTCTTATCATTTACATTGTATACAATGATCAAAATCAATTAAGATAAACCAAGGCATAAACATGGCAGTTCATTATCAAATAAAATGCCTATCCTAAAATTGCGTGTGAAACTTTTGCACAACATACTAATAATAAAATAATTTGTAAAAAAAATCTATTTTATGTGTGTTTAGGAATTTTTATTTGAAAATATTATTTCAATAAAAAAAAAGAAAATTAAAGAAATAGCAAATTTTTACTCGTGATCTCTTTCTTTTTTGAGAGTATTTCGAGAGATTACAATTCTCAAGTTATAACTTCCTTTAATTCTTCAGGATCAATTAAAATATCGAAAACATTTTAGTTACTACTATAGACTGAAGAAACACAATTGATGTATAGGCATTTTATCGGTAATGTCCACTAATAAAAAAAATAACGTATATGTTAGGTTTATCTCTTACATTTGAGTTATAAGCAAATAAAGAAAAAAAAATGAAAGATAAAAAAAAAGAAATAATAACTTCAAATTAAATAAGTTCAATCAATTACTTATTTTTGTATATATTCAAAGAAGTATTGATTGTAATACCAAATTAAATTACTTACCTAAATTAAGAAATCATACTTCAACAGAAGTAGCTAGTTCCATTCGAGCTTCGCTATGTTGATCAATGCCTCAATAATTATGAATATCCAGGAAAATGTGTACTTAATTTTACCGGGGGTGTCTCCCTGCCAAGTTGTTAATCAGATGCATCCGTATACAATGCATAGTACAACATGCAGTAGTTCCATGTCTAATTATAACAGACACGTAGTTACGCATCGTTTACAAGAAAATTGCGCGAAAATATGCTAAACAATATAATAGTGTAATTTACGGTAAATGGTTCTGACCTTTACGATATTGGAATTTATAAACTATGTTATTTGGGAGTTTATTTCGTTGATTATTACATTTATAGATGGCCAGTTGTTTTTCAAATGATTTTCATACGATTCGACATGATACTAAATGGTACATTAGAAAATCGAACATTGACACTAGAAAGAATAGCCATGTGTCATCAGGAATTAGAACGTTATTAAGTTATTTAACAATAATGTGTTCTGTAAAATATATTTTCCATGAATACAGACATATTATATTTGTCATAACTGAGAAATGAACAATACAAAATACGCTCAGGTTTCAAAACATTGTCGGTGTATAAAATTGTTACTATACTAAAGTCAGTAGAAAAAAATTAAAAACTTGTAAATGTTTACATTAGAAACCTCGTTCCAAAACATTAATATTGAATGTATATTTACAATATTAAATAAATGAATTAAATACTGATTGCAAATCTATGATAATTGGTTTATTATACAAACGAACGAACAAAATTTCCTTAAAAATAAGATGCCAATGAGACTGCCAATTGACAAAATTCCATCATCATAAATGCTATAAACGTTCAGTAGCAACTATTACATGCATATATATATATTCAGGAAGATAAGTTGTTTTACATAGGAGATTTATAAAATCTTATCCCACAATATGATATGGGTCATTTTAATGTAGAGCCGGTTCATCAAATCATATAACAACTTTTTGACTAAAACTATTTTGAATACTAGTATACAAAGTCAGTTCCGGTTTCCGAATCGTTACAGTAACGACACGATCAGTAACTATATAATTCTGTAAAGGAGGCTATAAAAGAACCAATACCCCTCATTTTGTTATCGTGCGAGTCTTTGATCTATAGATATATAAAGGGAACTTCTCTGCAGTTAACGAACACAATTTGAAAAGAAGGTACCTATATAGGGCAAAAAAAGATGTTATACCTTTAGTAATGATGGTCAGTACTGTCAGAAGCAATATTAGAAAAAATTTTGAAATTTATAGATAAAGCCAGCGCCATTTTGGAGTTATTCTGAAAGACGTATCTATGTAATGTCTGTTTCCTTTTGGTGTTAAAACACCTGACTTAGTGTGTGGATATTGTATAAAGCAGGATTCACATTCACAGCACATTAGTATGTTCACGTCCTGATATGCATATACATTTAACATGTTCTACTCATCTATACACCAATTTAACCATTATCATTAGTTCTATCATGTACTTTATGCCTCTTCGTCTTACTTTTCTTATAAACATGTTATATTTGAATTATATAAACGGTGTGCATAAAAAAACCAACTAAACAACTCTTTCGGGGGTCCATAGTTACATTGTAGTATATTGCTAAACTGAATTTCAACGCTATCCAAAATAACTATTCTTTCCGATGGCACCTTCACCCCTATCGTGCCAACTTGCAGAACCTATACATACTGTTTGGTGGTTTTAATAGTTTCTCACCCTGCCATATGCTGGCAATAATTGTCACTGGACGTTAAGCAATCTCTTATAACCAAGTAATCTAAACCGCTTAACTTATGGAAGGGAAGTAACTCGTATCACTTGTAGAGTCAGATTGGTTTTATAGAGTGTCTACTTTCCATTTACTTGACGATTTCAAATACCTTGTACCGCGGTTAACAATAATAACATTACAATACCAGCGGTTTCTCCATCATACGTGATTAAAACAACGTTGCAAACGAATAACGTTTAGTCATAATATATAATTGTGTTTTTGTTATTTTATTCGCCTTTGTCAGATAAGTGTAATAACGTATTCAGAGATAGGACAAATGACCACTAAATGACAAGTATAAAAGAAGTTTAACAACTATTTACCAATTATATGGTTCTGCTGAACCCAAAAGAAGGTTATTGATGGTTCCATAAAAATGGAAATTGTTTTTGTGTTGAAGCTTCCTATTACTTATTTTTATAACTCAGTTTTTTTGGAGGCAATTTACAAGAAAGTTGTAATTAAACTTGACGCATCCAGGAATATTGAACAGGATTATAACTCATATCTTCACGTACTATTCTTTAATTGGATTTTGGGGTTAGAGGTAAAATTGATATATACAACGCGTCAATGTGCCAAAAATCAATAAAACATGGTCAAGAGGGTCTATAAAATCCATAGAACACAGTAAGGAGGGTCTATAAAATAAGACGGTTTTCTAAGACGTTGTTTCTCCAGGGATCAGGGTTAAACTGTTTTCACATAAACACAAATACATCATTCCTATTGATAATGTAAAACTACAGGAGCCTATAATCATCTGCCAAAAAGAGAAATTCTTTTGTCTTGTATCTAATTATCGGTCTTGGTAACTGTACATAATCATAATCATTACATTTGGTTATGCTTAGAGTAATAATAGGTAGGTACCCCATACCGAACAAAAATATTTCCTTGATTAAGATATTGAAACATCCCCACTAATTCTCAGATAATCAAATATGTCACATGGTTGTTGGTCATGGCACTATTTCATTTTACTGTTAAAACATAATATACACACCATACGAGACATTTGTATTATACATATATTTGAATGTAAATATAAAATTCAAACGTGTTTGCGAAAATAGGCAATACATGTATTCTTTTCAAAAATTCATCTAGAGATGATGATAATGCCCACAACTCCAAAATATGAAAATTTCCAATGCCATAACTGTTGTTTTTATTTATATTTTTAGTATACGACGGTCAGTTGTTTTCTCTTTTAATTGTTTCTAGTCTCTTCTGAACATTGTAAAGATTACTTTACGGTATGACATTCGATCATGGTAAAGCTTCACGACCTTGCCATATGGTCTGTTGTGGACAAAATTGTCTCATTGGCAAATTTGCAACATTTGTTTTATATTGACTTCGGAGGCTGTTAATAATGGAGTAACATTTTTAGCACTGTTATTTTGTATCATATCAAGCATAGAAATTTAACCTTAATACATAAACAGTAAAGGAAGGGAAATGTTTCTTTACAGAACAGGATTTTACATTACTAAAACAAAACAAAAACGTATTTATCTACTTTAAATATGTATCTTTAGTTCCATTTTTTAAATAAACTAGTGCATACTCTCAACTGCCTTTATAACACGAACTTAAGCTTATAATCATTGTTTTTTTTTTGCTTTCTGATGTTGCATATGTACTTCTAGAAAAGGATGAAAGGTAGATGAACTTTAGACGTCACAAGGTATTAGTAAGAGTCAATTTAGAATGATTTATATTTGAAATTTTTCATTAAGTGTATCTTTACAAAGCCATTTTCTTCATCAAAGTAAAATTTTGGTACACGGAATGTCACTTTAAATTCGTTTAACATAGATCATCAAAGTATGTACTGAATATTTTCCTTATAAATATATTCCAAAAATCAATCAGTTGAGATATCCCTACAATTTCAGGAAATAAGAATCTGACTTTTTAACGTACTCTCGAACTTAGGCAGTCTGCAAAGAAAATCATCCTAAAAGTAATTGTGATGCAATACGCGTGTCTGATGATGAAACCAAACGTCAATACACTGTTCGTGTAATTAGTTCTATGTTTCTACTATTGTTGAAAGGTTGCTAAGAAATAGAATACTTTGAATGCATGAATTGTATTTGTCTGTTGTTTTTTGTCTAACATGTTATATTCGTTTGCTATAAATAAATTCAACTATTTTATTTCCTCATATATTTTTATGACAGTTTACAAAAATACATATTTTGCGTAAAAAGTTAGTTTTACAAAAGTTACTATAAATAATTCGATGTTCAAGTAGATGGAGCTCTTATTTTTATGCGCTGAAGTATCTTTGGTAGTATAATCTATTTTCCTTTGATGTAAACGATAATAGATATAGGTTATCTGTAAATGAGACATCAACCCAACAACAACATAACAAGGGAAGGAATCAATGCAAGAGTGAATAATTTGTCTCAGCTGACTTATCTATTGGGACAATCATGAATCTGTTTATTTCTTAACTGCTATCGAACGCAATTTTGAATAATATAGCTTCTCGACGTTGCACCATATAATAGATAATTTGTTTATTATCTCCAGATATCATCTGATATATCCCCATTTTTCTTAATACTAGTATACTGTTGACATTGTATCTGACGGAAACTACTCTTGTAAATCAAACATATACGACCAATTTTATGACGAACAAAACGATTTCCATTCCCAATTTCTATTGATGACAATTATGAAATGAAGACTCCTTTTCATTTCATTATACTCCAAAGTTTTACTTAAATTAATGAACCGAAGATATAACAAATTGGTCTAACACTTCCTACGTATCATAAGTTTTACCATATATTTATGAACTAAAAATATGGAAGTTTTACTCCTATTCAATAAATGCTCGGAACCATATTTTATGTTGAAATTGTCTTTACAAAATTTGAGATAATACGTAAATGAGACAGCAAACAAACAATACAAACAAAGAAAAAGTTCTAGAATTCAAGATATGCTTCGATAGTAGACAAGTCTCAATAATACATATCGAGATCTATATCGTCCGAGTCTAAAAATGATCATATTTCAACAACCCAATGATCCAAGGCATTCTTTTGATACGGTATTACATTGTCCGATTTCAATTTTACGTTTTTAAAATGTTTACGTTCCCTAATCCAAATTATAGGTCGATGCACCTATATTTACGTCATCATGACAATTTTTTTTACGGCATGGAATTTAATCTAAGGTCCTTTTATAGCCCTTTTTTGTGTTCCTATCCACATAGACTAGTACTTGTTTGAATATTATGCAACGATATGGTTCAACATGGTTGATGCTCAGATTATCTCTAACTTATGATGGTTTGATATACAATCCTATCGAATCATAAAAAAAATACAGTAAGAAGACTAGTTAACATGGCGCCATGTTCATCTAATGTTGAAGCAGTGTAATGTTTTTTTTTTTAAATTATTTTTGTGAAAAAACATATGCTCCCAAGTTTTGTTCACGTATTGCCATGAATGATGTTATAACGATTTTGGTTATAGGGCTGCCCCATGTAAACTGCATATGTGTTTGAGAGTCACTAGTCTTGCTAATTTTCTTTAAGATGATAAAACTAACGAACAATTATATTATATTGATAAATATGTCAAAATATAAATTAATTAAGTAAACATAAACATCTCATCTAAAGAAATAGTGACATGTAAATATGAATTAAAATAACCAATCACGAAAGCTGTTATTTCCTCTTAATACATCTTGTGGCAGGTACATGTCCATTAATTAACCTGATAGGTGCCAAACAAATCATTTTGAAAGCAAAAATGTTTTGCACTGAAATTGCTTATAATACATTAAGTTTTCTTTTAGCTAGAAATAACATTCATGTGTCAAAAATAATAGGAGTATCCACACATTATACTTTTATTTTTAAATACGTAAATACTATCTAAAATGATGGATGTATTTGCATTGAACAGGTCAGGACCACTACCTTATATGGAAATGCATAAAATTAGCATACTTATGTTCTCGCACATGTAATTGTTTATTTACATGTGACGCAATTTATTTTTACCTAGGTTTTTGACCAATCCAGTAAATGAGTCACAATGCATGATGGACTACTACGTGTTTACAATCAACCAAGAACACGTGTTATTTACTGAAATACAACACATTTTTTCGTGCAATGCGGGATTCACATTTTCGCTTAGTTTTTCATTTTGTGTATCCTCATTTATAGTTCGTGATATAAAGTATTACTTCCATGCTCAGATTAACGAAGAGTTGTTTCTATGCGAAGAAAAAAGGGTTTGAATTACCCGATATATAGCCATTAACATGTTTGATGATGGCACAGAGATTTCATGTATTTGTCCACCAGAAGCAACGAAACAACAGCGAAAAAAACACAATTACCCATGAGCATGATGAGACAAACTTACTGGTGTAAAGTGAGCCGTCGATAACAGCCGGTGCTGATATTCAAGAGTACAGCAATGTTCGTATAGATAATTAAAGGCAAATGTGGGATCCTTGAATTTTGTGTTCGTAAAAAAGGCGAAGAAATATTTACATAGATATAGGAAGATGTGGTGTGAGTGCCAATGAGACAACTCTCCATCCAAATAACAATTTAAAAAAAAAAGTAAACCATTATAGGTCAATGTACGTGCCTTCAACACGGAGCCTTGGCTCACACCGAAAAACAAGCTATAAAGGGCCCCAAAATTACTAGTGTAAAACCATTCAAACGGGAAAACCAACGGTCTATATATAATCTATATAAAAAAACGAGAAACACGTATATATTACATAAACAAACGACAACTACTGTACATCAGATTCCTGACTTAGGACAGGTGCAAACATTTGCAGCGGACCTTCTCCCTTTTTCTGAAACAATAGCATAACATCACAACATAGAAAAACACACGATAAAATATCAATTGGCAGACTTAACTCAATCAAAAAACGTAAATTAATACACAATGAATGGCATACATGGCAGTGTTAACAAAATCTATAAGTATTTTTCTTGGTCACATTTCAGTATATGGGACTTCCAACTGTTCCTTTGTTTTGAAGGTAGTGAAGTCAGCAACTGTTTCAGTTTGTTCGTTTTTTAACGGGCTCGGACATTTGCCAAACTAAATAAAATCATTACAGCTGATTTCTTAAACCTGCAAAGTAAAACTTTGGTTGGCTTGCTTGCTTTGTTTGTATAGTTGTTTATACAAGCTTTGAAAATAAGATTGACATCTTTAAACAATATATATATATATAGGCATAGTTTAACTTGTATATTTTATATTTTGTACAATATACAAGTATGGACACAGACGCAAATTGTCAGTGGGGTTAAAGGTCGTTACAAATGTATTGAAAGCTAGACTGGAAATGTGTATTAACAAATTGAGTTGATGTGTACATGTCTTCATTCAAATGCATTGACTGATAAAAAAAAAGGGGGCTTCAACTTCCACCCCTCTCTGTGAATTTGTTGTTTGAGTGTTTGAATATGGAGTTTGTTAATAAATAGCTGCACTGTAAGCGCATGATATGTCTTGATTCCTTTTAAGCTTGCTTAAAGGTTGAACTATTTTGTTTTGTACAATTATTAGTCTATTTGTTTTCTCATTTCATTTGTTTAATATTTGTCATTTTAAGGTCTTTTATAGCTGACTGTGCTGTATGAGCTTTTGTCATTGTTGAATGTTGAAGGCTATTTGGGGACCTGTAGTTGTTAATCTTGTTTTAAATTTTGGAATGTAGCTGAAGTCAACAGACATAGACAATTCACCCAAGTTTTATAAAATGATGTGGAAGTGTTTATGTGAATAATTGAGATGGGAAATGAGGAAAGTGTCAAAGTGACAACAACCCAACCATAGAGTAGACAACAGCTGAAGGCCTCCAATGGGTTTTCAATGTAGCCAGAAACTCCTGCACTTATTGTCCAAAAACTATAAAATCCCTTCTTTTTTTTAGCATATATAAAAATTCATAACACAGAAATGTATAATCTGAAATTTATTACAATCAAAAGGGACCTTAGGTCAATAGTGTAAACAATTCACCAAAGTTTAATTAAAGGTGATGGATGCATTTTTGTGTTATTGTTCAAAATTGGAAAATTCTCTCTTTTTTAAGGATAAAATCTCTCTTCATAACATGGAAATGAAAATTCTAAAATTTATAAAATCGATGTGGAGCTTATGTCAATAGATATAAACATTTCAACAAATTTTCTTGAAAGTAGGGGGAAGTGTTTTCTAGTTATTGTCTGAAGTGTGGATGATGGACTGATAGACAACAGTATACTATATTATGTTGTGTGTGAGACATTGGAAAAATAAAATGGTTTCGAATGAATAATGATTAGAAACTGTTTAATGCAGTTATTGAGGGAACGACAGTGAAGAAATTCTGAGATCAATGCATTTGAATCCTAAGAATTCAATTTTTGTTGAAATGAAACAAAGTTCAATTTTTGACCCTTTGGATCTTAATGTAGACCAATTTGAAAAAGGACAATCCTGTGCAATTGAATATTTCTTGCTATTGTGCAATACTGTGCAATTAAAAATTTCTTGCTATTGCACAATACTGTGCAATTGGAGATTTCTTGCTATTGTGCAATACTGTGCAATTGAACATTTCTTGCTATTGAACAATACTGTGCAATTGAAGATTTCTTGCTATTGCAGAATACTGCGCAATTGAAAATTTCTTGCTATTGCACAATACTTAGTATAATAATTTTTGACCCCGATTTGGACCAACTTGAAAACTGGGCCCATAATCAAAAATCTAAGTACATGTTAAGACTCACCATATCAAAGAACCCCAAGAATTCAATTTTTATTAAAATCAAGTTTATTTTAATTTTGGACCCTTTGGACTTTAATGTAGACCAATTAGAAAACAGGACCTAAAATTAAGAATTTGGACATGGTTAGATTTGGCATATCAAAGAAGCACAATACCGTAATTCATTTTTTTGATGAAATCAAACAAAGTTTAATTTTGGCCCCTTATTCCTTGGGACCAAAACTCCAAAATTAATCCAACCCTTCCTTTTGTGGTCATAAACCTTTATAGATTTCTATTAACTTATACTAAAGTTATTGTTCAAAAACCAAGAAAAATGCTTATTTGGGGCCTGTTTTTGGCCCCTAAATCCTACACTGTTGGAACTAAAATTACCAAAATCTATCCCATCCCTCCTTATGTGGCCATAGACCTTATGTTAAAATATCATAGATTTCTGTTTACCAATACTTAAGTTATAGAGCAAAAACCCAAAACAATGCTAATTTGGCCCCTTATTCCTAAACTGTTGAGACCAAAATACCCCAAATCAATTCCACCCTTCCTTTCATGGTCATAAATCTTGTGTCTAAATTTCATATATTTCCATTTTACTTTTACTGAAGTTAGAGTGCGAAAACCGAATATCTTTGGATGAAGACGATGATGCCAACGTGATACCAATGTACAACCAAAAAGTTTTCATTTTTTGCGGTTGTATAAAAATGATGTCAAATCAAATTTTTAATGGAGTTTGCAACAGTAATTAATCAACTACTCATTTTAATACATCATAAAGTATTAAAGTGTAAATGTCATACAGTCATGGTGATGATGCCTCCGCTAGCATATAACGTATAAAGGTACATAAATCAAGAACTGTAAAAGTGAAGCTGCTAAAAATTGAACTTAAACCAAGTTTAGAGGTACCGGTAATAAGCATTGTATACACATTTAACTAAATTTAGTTGAGACAAACTTGAGAAATTTTTCCATTTGTGAAAGGGGATAACCCTAGAATGATAATCAAAGTGCTTGTAATCACTGAATGGCTATTAAAGACTGCTTAAATTTATCAGTTGGTAGTAAAGTGAATTTTGCATTGTATATTGTATATATAGCATTATTTTAAGTCGATTCAACTACTATTCTGGACAGAGAAAGATAACTCCAATTTTCAAAGAAGATTTCATAAAGCAATGGTTTTAGGTAATATTAATTCAACAACCATTCTGGACAAAGAAAGATAACTCCAATTTATTGTCTTGAATCTACAAAAATGTTTGTTTTAGGCCCTCAATTCCTCGACTGTTTGCCCCATAACCCAAAAATAGACCCAAACTTCTACTTATGGTATTAAATATTATGGTACAGTTTCAGAACAATTGAACTACTTATACACAACTTTTTGTACTGACACAAGATTAATGCTTGTTTTGGGCACCTTTAGAACCCTTATTCATAAACCTTAGGGACTATATTATATATACATGTATAACCGCCCCAAAACAATCCCAAGCTTCCTTTTATGATTATAAATATTATGTTATAATTTAATGGCTTCCTTTTTACTTATACTGAAGTTATTATCTGGAAACCATCCGTCTTGGGAAGACGACGACAGGATACCTACATGTATTTCAACTGCAAAAATTTCTGTGGTTGTATAAAAATTTCAAATATGTACAATGAAATATAGTTTCAAAATTGATAAGCCTAGATAGGCCTTTTAATTTTTTCCCCACATAGTTGAAGGACCATTTACACTCAGGACCGAGTCATAAGTAGGCAGTACAGTCTACAGATGTATTAAAACAACCTAGCATCATATTGCTAGTAGTGGGAGTAGCATTCTCGGGTAAATTTGTTCTTTTTTTTTTTATAATATGTTTGGTTCAAATCAAAATAGAATGCTTTTATCTCCCTAATACTTACATTGTAAATAGAGGTGGTACTACTTTGACAAATCCTTGTACATGAGAGTTTTCTGTCAAATCTTTATTTCACAAAGAATGAATTGCATAACAATGAACTGAGCTCAAAGCAAAGTACTTTAATAATACACTTAGACAAAGAGCTAAATCCAGTGATATACTTTGTACTACAGGTCCTTCATTAACATCCATTGACCAAAACCATATCTCAACGACATTCCATACTACATGGTTGGATTCGGAAGTCCTGAAAAAGACATGATTTTTTTTAACATATTTTAAGTATATATATACACAGGTTAAAACTTTCTTGTTGTATAATCATTCCGTATCTAGCAACTATCAATTTGCTTAATGCACATATTGATATATGTT
Source organism: Mytilus edulis (assembly GCA_019925275.1). Classification (NCBI taxonomy): domain Eukaryota; kingdom Metazoa; phylum Mollusca; class Bivalvia; order Mytilida; family Mytilidae; genus Mytilus; species Mytilus edulis. Next base: position 86,068,928 of record CM034356.1, on the reverse strand, counting down.
GAGTGTACCTCTGTTGGAAATAAGAACACACAAACCTCCACCTAGTTTTAGTCAATGGACAAAACATTCAAAACTATAAAATATTATAGATCTAAGACTTGTCAGTGTCTATTTACCATTGCCACTGAATCAGTGATATATGTATTGTACACACAATTGTATACATGCAAGACTAAAATTATAAAGTACATACATGTTTGTATATAAGACTAAAACTGACATTCAGTCTTTACAACATCTTCATTCCCAAAGTCATTTTCAAATCTGACTTCATGGTAAAAAGATTCCATATCTACAACCAATTAAAAGGAAAAATCCCTCTGATAGACTAGCATTTAAATCCGATTTCTAAAATGGAAGCTAGGTCACCTTGGAACTTAGAACTAAAAAAAATCAAACAATATATCTGATATATTTCAAATGCATGTACATGAAATAATATAAATCTCTAAAATTCACCATATTGTTCCCTTTTTCATCTTCTGTTAGATACTGTATATCCAGTGGCGGATCCAGAAATTTTCTTAAGTGGGGGCCCACTGACTGACCTAAGAGGGGGGTCGGGTCGCTCAAGTCATGATTCAGTGATTCCCTATATAAGCAACCAATTATTTTCTCAAAAAGCAGCCCCCCCCCCCCTAAATCCGCCTCTGATATCAACCTCTAGATGTCTTTCAATTACATTCAGTTTAGTGTGGGTTGATCTTTGATTGTTGTACATGTTACAACCAGATTCCCGGCAGGGGGCAACTTTGTAAGACCGCAGAGGTTCAAGCTTAGATTTTGAAATAAGGGGGAAAATGTAACCTTTTCAATTTATAAAACAGGTTCAACATCATTTCTATACATATATAAACATATTCTGAATTGTGGACACACCTTCATTAAATATTCTACTTCAATTAGTGGAGGAGATCAAATTAAAAAGTTGCAATGGTTAAATACTCCAATCACAGTCTTTCCTGCTAAAATTTCATGTGTAGAATGTGATAAACGGTTTTTGGGTCTATATATTGTCCTTGATATTGAGGTTATTTTGACACAGCAAAATATAAAGAAAATGTAAACTATGATCTGGAAATTGACTTCGTTTTCCCAAAATAAGCCCACTTAAACTGAACTTTAAATGCAAAAGACCTCTAAATGGCTAACAGATATTGCTATATAAAAGATAAGTCCTTGATTATACATGTACATGATATTAAAGAATTCATGAAATTTACACTGATTCTGTCAGTTGAATGGACTAGAATGAGATAAGTTATATACATGATAGACATAAAGGTTTTTTCCAACAGTTGTGGTGTAAATTAAATTAGTTGTATTTTATGGATGATATATTTATGTATATACATGTATGTAAATCATTGGCTCTTCAACCAATGATATTTTACAATATTGATTATTTGTTTATTTTTCTAATGTTGGTATTTTTCAGCATACTAAAATGTTTTAACACAACACGAGCACAAGCTTGATAGGGTGTCCTCACACAGGGTTTCCGTTGGCTGTCCCCATTTTCCCAATTTGCGAAAAAATACTACTTGTGGCGATAAAAATTCGTCATTTGCTAAAGAATTTGGCGAAAGAAATATATAGAAAGATTTATTTTCCTCCTTCTTGTTTATTTACTTTTTTTCGAGTTTCTCAGACTTTAACTTATCAGACAATACTCGGAATTCACCTTGACCTCATTAAGATTTTGACAGAAAATCAATTATCAGCTGATTGCAATTTACAGCTATCGACAACGAAGGACTAATTAATAAAGGTGTTGATTGAATTGTTTGACAAAATGATATGGTTGAATGGCTTCCACTAAATGTCACATACAGGAGTTATTTACCACTTTTCGACTCACGTGTTTGAAGAACTCTTTTGACGTCTCCTCTCCATGTAAAGATAGTTTAGAAAAGAAAGCTGTTGTTGTGACAATAAATGTTAAAGGGCAAGAAAAATCTCCGATTTAAAACTTGAATTATCCTTTGACTTTGATGTAAGTAATTGATCAGGGAGACTACTTTAAAGTCGTTTGAGTGACACGCGTGTTTCAAGCATAGTTTTACGTCTCAACTTTTTCATTTAAGATGGTCAAGATGGTGGTTATGAAGAAAGGGGGGGGGGGGGGGGAAAGCATTCTGGCGTCACAATTTCAAATGACATAGGATAACATATGATCTGTCCATATATATGTATGAGGGTAGAAATGGGGGTATCTTATTGAAGTATTCTTGCCAAATGAAGATTAAACAGTAATTCTTAGACATGACCATAAAATGGGGGGATAGAACCTTTATCGGACTCCAGTATCGGGTGTTTTTAAGCTCGGGATTATCCCCCTCATAAAATTTACACTTTTTTCAAGACGATTAAAAAATCAGCTGAATTTGACAAATCACACTATTTGTTTTCCAAAAAATAACCGTAATTGGATGGGGGTTCTGTGTATTCACATTATTTGAACAACTCTCCTTGGGCCGAGAAAAAAAAGATCCGTGTTTCAGGTAACCTGACCGACCCTGTTTTTTAGCCCCGACCCTAACTTTTTTATTAGATCTTTCAAAAAAAAAAAAATGATAATTATCAACCGACCCTGTTTTTGACACAGGCTTCTGATAAATGACATAATATTTTTTCTCTCTTGCTTCCTCTTGCACAGAAAGCCAGTAAAATATTTTATTAATGTCAAAAGGTATTCCAAATAGGTTAAAATCCAAGAAATTTGCACAGCAGGTGCTTCAAAAACATTGCAAATGGCCCAGACCACAATTAATGACCCCGCTTTTCGTTGTACGAATGTAGTTCCTTTTAATTAGAGTGTATTTTTCCTTAATTCTTTTTTTTCCCTTCCCCACTCATTTCTTAGATTTTATTGGGTGGAAATGAAAGATGAGAGGTAAAATAATTTTTTGGATGTTGTATTTAAACTCATTTTGATATGGAATGAGTGATTAGGCCAAGTGCAAAAAGGTCATATTTACAGTTTTCGGAACATCTCTTGACTTGTCCATAGGGGTATGGATGTATATTGGCTAAATTTGTAAAAGTGATTGCTTCAATCTTTCTGAATTTTGGATATATTTTTAGACTAGTGCTATACATAAGACACACAAAAAATTTGACAAAAGTGCATGGTGCAATTTTTTTAATGATACAAAATGTTCTAAAGAAATGATAGAGAAATTAATTGTGGTCTGTGGCCAAATGGCACACTTCCCGTTTTTGAAACTAATTATGGATCTGGACTTGGAAAAAACATGATAAATACTCAATAACTCAAATATGAAATTTTGAATCATCACCAAAAAGTATACAGATATTAAGATTAATGTAACTAAGAAGTGTTTAAAGATTTAAGCCATAATCAAGAATTGTTTTTGAGATACGGTGTGACATGTGAAAAAAACACCCCCTGTTTAAGTTACAATGTGCCGTAACTCAAAAAGTTTTAATCTTATTTTCACCAAAAAGTATACAGATCATGTGACCATCATAAGAAACAACTATATTAAGTTTCATAAATTTGGATAAGTCGTTCTCAAGTTATGGTGCCACATGTTTACGCTGGACAGACAGACGGACACCTGACATTTGTATACCATAATACGTCCTGTCTTTGAAGGACGTATAAAAAGCAGTACTAAGCGTGCATGTTACGCTAGAAACATATTCAAAGAATAAAGTTTTATAACTTCTTAATGTCATATCCAATATTTATCAAAACCTATAGGGGAGTTACATGTATCTTACTTCCTATATTTTTTCGTGGATGTCAATACACCTAATCGCTATTTATTCTAAAATTACACAACTTTTTCATCGAGTTGAAGCTATCTGGGGCCGTTGAAACAATTCACCATGCACAATACTTTTTAATGAGACCCGTTTTAACTTATTGTAAATACTTTAAACAAAATAATTTTTTACTTCAATTTTCAATTTCGAAAAATAGTGGATCATACTCTATTAAAGTTTCTTGATGATCGCTTTCTAAAGTTTTTCCTCCCTCAGCTCTCTAGTAAAAAACCTTTATTTTCAGTCGCATGACCCAAACAGAAAGTTGTACATACAGTGTATGACTGTTTTTCCCAGATTGGACTAAATAGCGATAATTAAATAAAGTGTAATTTCCGGGATTGTTGAAAACTTGCATATTCATCACTATCTGATTTTGCGGTTTTAACAATCCAGACAGACAAATAGCAATAAGGTGTTTAGGAAAACATGACCTAAAACCTCCTTCATATAAGACAAAAAACATGGGAACTCATACTGAATGGTCAAATGTGTTCAATATGAAAATTTCAATTAAGATGGTAAAATCACAAATCAGCCGTTAATGTAAATGGACTATAAGTATGACTTTTGAGCAAATTTAAAGGGAAATGACGGGGAAGAGGCAAATTAGCTTTCAAGGGGAGCAAATGCTGTTTAAATTGGTAAGCGGGTTTTAAATATAGAGGGAAAGTGGAGTCATCTTTTTGGACTTTAGTTACATGTAAATATAACTTATGTAGACTTACCTTCTTATTCTATAGACTATTAAAAAAAAAAAACACACACAACTCGGAACTATTTCTAATTCACTTGGACTACTGATATGCAAACCTAAAAACAAAAAGAAAAATATCATAAAATAGTGATTGAAAGATTCATAACACTTTGAAAGGATAATTCAGACACGTGTTACACGGGGAGCATGTTTATTTGTTTACAAATAATAATGTCACGTGATCGCGCACTGACCTCGCATGCTGCATCGCCCTTACAATTCACTAATACATGTACATAACCATTTTCATGCAAACATGCAACGTGAATGTGATTGGTTATCAAATAATACAAAAATAATGCATGAACCGTTGAAGAAGAAATTGTTTCATCAAATAGATTGGATTTTCACTTTCGACACGAATAGGTCGAGTTGACATTCCTGTCATCGGAGATAGTATTGAGATAAATGGGATAAAACGGACCGTCGAAAAGGTCTAGAGTAGCACATCAGTAGAACCCTAACATAAATAAGTAATACTTACCAACATTTCTCTAATTAATAACCTATAGAACTGAAATTTCACAAAAATACCGGTAAATAATTTTGTTGTGATGCTGGTTAAATTGGCGCTAAATAAATATTCTTACTCCTATTGCTTCATGTAAAAAAAAATGTATAGAATTTAATTCGACTACAGTTCAGAATAAAAAAAACGTGAATATGCAAAAGCCAGGTAATATGTTAATGATAAAGTGTGTATAAATTTTCGTAAACGAAGTTACCCGTATACTTCACCAAGAATTACATTTGAGCGCAAAGCCGTTCTGTATGTGTGATTTGGTTGGTTTATGTAACATAATTTAGACTGGGATCCTGGCTAATCTTGACCTTACGACGCGCAGCTAGATTGGGCCGGATCCCAGGCTAATGTATCATCGTAGAACTCAGGGTAACGGAATTTTTTGCGTTGCTATTAGATCATTGAGGCCATCTATTTTTATTGCGGGTTCCACATATTTAAATCGGAATTATAGAAAAAATGGAATGTTGTGAGCAGAATCAAAACAGAAATGATGAACACTGCAACATTTCCAGCAAAATATAAATAGGATGGAGGATCTGTGTATTGACATTATTTGTAAAACTCTCCTTATTCATGTGAAGCGTGTGCTTTACATCGAGGCTTATTCTTTACATCGAGGCTTATTATGCTAATCATTGACGCCACAGTACTTCAACCAATCAGACAATGTTTATTTGGGGCATTCGATCGATTTTAACTCAGATTTTGGAATATTTCAATCGAAATTATAGAAAAATGGAATGTTGCTGGTACATATAAAATAGAAAATGATGAATACTTTTAGCTAAAGATAATTTGGATGGGGGTTCTGTGTATTCACATTATTTGCACAACTCTCCTTACTGATGCCATATTTTGGAATTTCCGTGACCTAAATGGTTCGCGAAAATTAATTTTTTATATATAGTATAGTAACAAACAAAGCAAGCAAGCTAACCAAAGTTTTGCTCCACATGCATTAGAAAATAAGCTGTAATGATTTTATCCATATGTATTTGCGACAAGGTGGAAAATTTGATATGTTTTGTGAAAATTGCAGCGTTGGATCTATAATAAAAAAGAAGATGTGGTATGATTGCCAATGAAACAGCTGTCCACAAGAGACCAAAACGACACAGAAATTAACATTTATAGATCACCGTACGGCCTTCAACAATGAGCAAAGCCCATATCACATAGTCAGCTATAAAAGGCCCCGATATGACAATGTAAAACAATTCAAACGAGAAAACTAACGGCCCTTAATTACATGTATATTAAAAAAAAATGAACGAAAAACAAATATGTTACACATAAACAAACGACAACCACTGAAATACATGCTCCTATACAATATATTTTTTTTTTATGGGATAGATGTCTTGTCCTTTTATATATTTAATTGGGTAGGTTTTTTTTTGTTTTTTGTTGTTGTTTGGATTGTTTTACACAAGTAATTGTTGGGTCATTAATAGCTTACTTTTTAGCATTGGACCTATGACTGCTTACTTTACTAAATTTTGACTTTGTTGGAAAGATGTCTCATTTGGCACTCATACCTCATCTTCTTATTTCTATATACAAAGCACGTTTTAGAAAAAATAATAATAGGCAATATGGCACCCATTATGATCCAGAGACTTTTAATATTGGAGATATTTGACATATGTCAACAGGACAGCAGATGAACGATAAAAAAACCTCTGAGGTATATTTTGTGATAAAATTAGCAACAAACGGATATTATCGATGGATGAAATTATAAAAAATGTATTGAGCTATATACCGTACCTGCTCAGTGGCTGATCCAGGGGGCAGGGGTTCCGGGGGATGGACCCCTTTTTTTTGGACGATCAGTGCATTTGGATTGGGATATGTAGTTGAAACTCCCTCCCCTTTTGTCCAGGGTTAGGACCCCCTTTTTAAAATGGCTGGACCTGCCCCTGTCGCTTTCATAACACTTACTTTTAGCATACTGAATATTATGATGTTCTTAATACTATTAGTTCAGGTCATGTTAAAAAAAAATACACATTCAGTACAGAAAGAAGTGTTTCAATGAAAGTTTCGTGTTTTTCTAGGCAGAAATGATTTTGCAATAACATTATACAGGTATAAAAGAGCTCAAATGATTTTCTTACTGGACAGTGGTCACTTCATTGGATATTTCACTGTGTCATGTCGTGAAATTAATGCTGGTTCAATTCATAACAATGCACAAAACCGGTTCAACTACTTTTGCAAGGCGAAAAAGAAAGTCGAATCGTGAAGCCAATAAACGATATTTTTTTAATCTGAGCATGCAAATTGAAGATTACGTTATATATTTTACATTAAATTTATTTGCAGAATAAAAACTTTGGTAATGAGAGTCCCAGACAATATATTAATTGACTGTTTTCCCACTAATTCCACGTGTTTTAAGTAGTAGTTTACTCGTAGTAGCCCACAATGCATTGTAGTTCATTGAGTCGATTGGCCAGTTTTTCAAGGCCATATTGGCCTTGTGTTTTGGAAATTACTATGCAAATATATTCTGACGTCAGAAAATCTAGAGTTCTCGACCTGTTGAAGGGACACCGTTATTCTGGTAAGATTTTGAGGTAATGTTTCATGAAATAAGTGCAAATATGATTTTGTACGTATTACAAGATAATCTACAGTCGACCATTTTCAAGGTCGTTTGCTTTCCATCATTATACAAACGGCCCGTCGATTTTATCATGTTAAAATTTGAAGTTATACTCAATCAATCAATAATTTAAAGATTAAAGGTACGATGACGCTAAAAGAATTTGAACATTTAGCCTCCCAATAACCCAAATAATTTGCACCAATCCCTTCATATCTATCTTAAATTCAAGATGAGATAAACGAACTAACAAAAAAATTTAGCAGGACATTGTCATTTCACCATGAATTCAATTAGAAAGTTATGAACCAACTAAAGTATCTCAAATTACAAAATTGTGTTTACGGATAACCGCTTACTGTAAAATGAAAATGAGGAAAACACTCTCATAAGATGACAATTGATAGCTTGGGTCAAAACTTAAATCTAATGAATTTTGCGAAAAAAAGGGTGGATGAACAAATGAATAAATAAGCAAAGCAAAAACAAAACGTCTTTCAGCACATACCTAATTATTTGATTTATATCATTTCAATACTTTTTCAAGATTGCAAGATCTAATCTCTTGACTTTTATCGACAAATATAAATTGATTTATCTTCACATAAAAAGGAGAGTATTTATTTATCTTTCATGGTCATTTCTAAGATACAATATCACATTTAAATGAAGCGTTGGTTCTCTGATTCTCCTATAGCTTACACCTGTCTCTGCATCTGATAAAATACTAATAAATAGTATACGGAAGTCTATAAAGATACAATTTTGTTTCAAAAAGATTAAAACATGACCATCAGATTTTATTATATATGTAAAACGTCTACCTCTAACTACACCTTAGCGATATAATTGTAAAAAAATATATAAATGCTGACTGTTGCCTTTAAAGTTGTCTATGAATGCTTACATACACATCATTAGAAATCTGATGGATAGTTGTCTCATTAGCATTCATACCATATATCTATGTTTTCATTTGAAAGAAAAAACAAACTCAATACGCGAGACTCACCAGTGACGTTCGTATCAAAACAAAAAGAAGGCAAAAATTAAGGAGCATTGCAATCAAAACATTTTTGAAAAAGTTGTGTCGATTCATGTTTACTCGTTGATCATATGAATAAACTTATTCTTAACAGAATATCATTTCAACATCTTTAATTAACGATATTAACATTGATTTTGTTTTCGGTGAATGAACGCAGATAATAAAATTTTACAGCATTCTGTCGAAATTAAAACTTATAATTTGGCTTGGCAAACTATCATGCTTTGCAAACTTATTCTGCATGTTCATAACGTCCTTAAGGACATACCGGATATAGTTTTGATCCCGTATTTAAAGCTTGATGAAAATTTGCATGTAGGCTATTTTTTGCCTGATTAAATCAAATATGTAATAAAAAATACACCTTCATGTGCTACTTTTGAGTTAAATGAGGTCGAAATTTTGTATATTTGCAAAAAATTCGGATTTGTTGCCGTATTTTCCCTTTCGACAGAAAGACATAACTTTTTTGTTTTTAAAAGATTAACACAAACTGTTTTTTGTTAAATAATTTGTAATTTATGTATCGAATAAGTATCCTAAAACTTTATGCATTTTTAATTCAGAAATAACTCATATTTATCAAATGGTCATGAATTGAGAAAAAAAACGTCATTTTTTGCAGTATATTTATCAAAATTTTAAAAATTGCAATATTTACAGTTTTATAAAACTTGGCCTACATAATCTCCCTGCAAAATGACAAAAAAATGTCGTTTTAAAAAATAGGGGTCCATGAACTCGTTTTCAAATTAAATCAGTTTGAATGATAAAATTCAGTCGAAAAATGCATCTTTTCCCGAAATGTCACAGTTTGACGTCGCGAAAATAACATTTTACGTTAACAATGTCACTATTAACTCCTTTCGAATTAAAGGTACGTGTATATACCTTTTAATGTTTTTAAAAACAGTGTTAAGATACTTATTTAAATGAGGTGTGATATTAATTATTGGGAATGATTGTATAGTTATTCATGTGGCAACGATTCGAACTTTCAAAAATAAATAAATCATAGCCGAATTAACCATCAAGTACTTGATAGAGCAATTGTTATACATAAACTGTTCGTTCGCACAAGTTGTTTATATAAAATGTTTATTCGTCAGACTTTTTTATTTACTGTTCCTTTGAGAAGCCAGTTAAAACATCAAACATCTGCATCTGAGAAACTCTTGGATAATTTATTAATTGGGCATCAGTTCATTTCTTAACTTTGAAGTTTAATTCTATAACAGGTACTTGTCTTTTAGAATCTTAATTCTTATCCTTAGTCAAATTGTTAAGCTTTATCGAGTAGTTAGAAATGTCGTATGTTCAATTCAATTAGGTTTAAATTTACTACGAAGAATATGTTTTCTTTGCATATTTCCCTTGTAAATGTTTGCAATCAATTATTTATGATGTGCATATAAATAAGATCCATTATCAACGCATCTGTTAAGTCTAAATAAATTACACAAGTTTTTGAACATGTTGAATACTTTAATCGGTTAACGAGCAGAACATTCCCATAGTAAAGACACTGTAGAAAAGTCGTTAACACAGTCATGCACTTGTACCGATACCGATACTTACCCTGACAGTAAACAAAATAGAGGGATCGTATCAAAGTATCGAAATATACCGTTATAACAACTTCGTAAAATATGGCTGCGGTAGAGAATCTGATTTATTATGTGTTATATTTTTTAAAAGATGTAATATTCCATTTGGATTTGTTTTTCTAACTGTTGTTTGTATCCACCTGTACTGCTGACAGCGGTTAAGCGGGTGTGAAGCATTAATCTGTGATGACAGAGCAGAGGTAGATTTGTTGAATCCTCGTCTACTGCTGCGCCGTCATCTTCTTTCTCGCTATTGGACAAATTGTCGACGACCTCAAATAATTTCCTTTTTTTAAACTATTGTCTTCTATGTGATATTTACTATATTATATACAATTTGGATTCTTTGGACACCAGCACGACATTTATGGGACTTATAGGTAACAAATTGGCTATCCCTCGATAATTGTTAGCAGACACAAAATTCTCATATAGCTATACTATAATAACGCCATTTACACTTCAGGAAATCGCTCAGAAAAACCAGCAAATTTGTAGGGAAAATGCAGGAAATTCAAAGGAATACTATGTTACGGTACAATACATACAATTGGCAATTTGGTATAAAGTAGTGAGAACACTGTTGATAGGCGGATCCTTTCGTGGGAAAAATTGGTTGATTTAGGGAATAATTGTAGCATGACTGGAGTGCCCCCCCCCTTTTAGGTCAGTCAGCCCCCCCCCCCCCCCCCCCCCCCCGCGTAGGAAAAGTTCTGGATCCGCCACTGCTGTTAAGAAAGCCAAGGAACAAACAAATTCAATATACCGTAAGTGGTATCTCACAGGTTAAATTTGTCGCTGCCATCAGCTATTCTCCTAAATAAAGTATCATATCATTTATATATTTGTACGTTATCTTTATATTTTTAATTAATTATATTTATGCATTGAGATTAACCCTTCTCATAAAGGTAACAAGTTGTCCTAGTCATGGATGTAAGCCTCTATATCGATAAGTTTTCGAAAATGTCTTGTAAAGACCCGACACCAAATGTAATATTTTCTATAATTATGATGTGAATGATCTTTATGCATTTAAAGGGATTTGTTAATCCAGTTTCACATAATTTTACTACCAAGCTACTTGCAAACACACATGAACCTCTGTTTATACAAGCTCACACTCGTTTTTTAATTCTGATCCATAGTTTGTATTTTAAATTCTGATATAAAGAAATGATTATAATACTATACATAAAGAAAAAACATGACTCACCAAATTATTGCGTAACGCATCGTTATATTTTCTTTTTAGTTTGAGTCTAGAATTGGTGTTTTGTGTTGTCTGTTTTACTGTCCAATACTTTAAAATATGTAAGATATAATAAAACCAGACGTTACATATAAAAAATTACACAAAAAGTAATGCTTGGTTTTGTCCTTTAGATACAATTTATTTTTACGAAGTCCTTCAAAGTTAATTTTAGAAAAAAATGTTAAATTTTATAATATTGTTTCAAAATGGTCTCCAACAAACAATTTCTAGCTCGTATTAACATTTTGGAGCTATATAGTGTGATAAAATTTACTTGGGCATCAACTTCTTTTGTTTGGCAGTTTAGCCACATGCTCAAAAGGTGTGTTCATATGATGCGGTATCGCTATGCTGTGCTGATAAATGACACTGCAGCGATGTCCTGTTGGAAACGTGACATCAAAATTCCACGCTTTTAATGAGATTCAGGGTTCTCTGCAGTAGTTGGAACAACTATCTCAGGGTACGTATACTATGACAAGGCAAAAAATCTACCCTTACCCAACATACTCTTTTTTCCAGTGTCAGTCTCAACTTTTCATTATTTACATTCATCCCTGTCAGTCAATATTGGAATGATGATCATATAGCTAGTCAATTGTTTCGGTTCTTATACATTCTTGACATTCAAATATTTGGCTTTGAGCGTTCACGATAAAGATAATCAAGAAAAGCACTTCGGACACATGAAATTTATAAGAGCTGTTTTCATTTTTTGTTTGTTATGTAATCCTCGTCTTAAGTATGTTTTACGTAATCAATCTAGATCTGTTATTGTTTTTCAACAATATTTGTTGAATCTACTGAAATTTTTGTAACGACTATTTTCTTGAAGATTCGTTTGCCACATGGAAGCAGCAAGTTATAAGCATTACTTTTAAATGGATTTCAATTTAAAGTATGTAGTTTCAAGTTTTCCTGATAAAGAATTACTTGATATGTTATTTGAAGGTACTTGTATTCAAGTCTTTTGTTAACCCCGTTAAATAGACGCGTTTGCTTAACTTCGTCGCTGAAAATTTACTAAAACCAGCGCTGCCTACGTAGAAAGGAATATAACCGGACCAATTTTGCCAGAAAATCAAACCACATGTATTAATTCCTCATAAAAAAACAGTTGGTAAAGTTAAGGGGTTTTAATATAATATTCAAAGACAAGTCCACGTAGTCATTTAATTCAGATAACACTAAAAACAACGATAACACATTCCAAGATACATACTAGTACATTTTTCTGTTTTCCAAATGAAAGTAAGTTTTCGTTGTGCTTTTATCAAAACAATATATAGTATTGTTAATGAAGACATTACAGCCTTATATTTGACCAGACATATTGGTAAAGATTGTAGATTAACAATGATTAACGATGATAGGATTCCTGACCGAATTGTCTGAAGTTTTACAAACTAATAAAGCTTCCTTAATTATCATTGCATGTCAAAAAGTAGTGAGGAATGACAGTAGAGAATTATCTTAAAGACAAACTTATCAGACTTCCTATTCAAATCATTAAGACGACATTATTATATACATACAAAAGTTCCTATTTCCAACTTTGAAGTTTGATATGTAGATTCTTGTGAACGACTCCAGTGACAAAGCACATGGAAAGTTCACAATATAATTATAATAGAGGGGGTCAAGATATGCGGCACACTTAATTGCATCTGTTAACTCCTTTATTTCAAGTTCGATAGGATAAATGCGTTCAATCAAACCACTTCGCGAGGACAATATCTATATAGCAGAACGTGAAGTTAAAGTATAATGCAAGCTTAATTTTGCTTTCCGATGAAACACACGAACGAAAACCACACATAGCAAGATAAATTGAATTCATGAGAATGAAATAGTAGTGTGAATGATAAAAAGTGTGGCAGACATTACTCGTTATATTACCCAATGCTAAACTACAAAGCTTTCAGATAAATGCAAAAATCTTCTTTTCATATCTAATGTCCATTACGATAATTTAATTAGACTTGAGTAGAATTAATAAAGCCTCCTAAGTGTCAAATAATGGACGAGTCCCTGTTTATTTTGATATTTCTATGGTAATGGCCATGGTTTGTAATGTACACAAAAACAACGCTTCGAGACGATGATTTCTCAATCAGTTAATATGCAGCATGGTGGACGTGAAGAGATGAATTATAGAGATTTATATGGGATCTTTAATACCCAAAATTGTCTGACTTAGTGCATTGAGGACGTATTTTTTCAGTAAGCACTTCTCTCTGGAGAGATACTAGTACTACGTGGTTTTACTTATTTAATTTAAAGCCATGCAAAATTAACAAACACAAATACGATTGTCATTGATGAAACTACTCAGCATTCCAGAGCACCAATATACTAAGGAGCGAATCAAAATAATCAGCCAAAGATCAAAGAACAAATATCAAAAGATAAACAATATTGAGAAGTGAAAGAGAGTCTTTGGAAACACTGTGAAACTGTTTAGTGGTATTTATCATATATGGATTCTAAAAAACTCTGAGGAACTTCTTTACAATTTTAAGTTTCGATCTTTCTCTGAAATAAGTTATATCATAACTTTAGATTTTTCAACTCTTTTTTCCACTATTCCCCATTTGAAATTGAAAATCGTATAAAAAAATTAATCCACAATGCTTTTCAACATAAAACAAATTAACATACGCTATAATATATTGATATACCAAACGACATATTTTGTTAATAGTGAACAAAACTTAAAACATGCTGTAGTTTCTTATTGACAATATATTTGTTGAATTTTGAGGGAGACTTTTTCAATAAATGTTCGGCATTCCTATGTGAACGAAATGTGCACTTCTTCTTACGGCCTCTTCTAATTTTCATTGGAATCAATTGAAATTTTTAAAGTATAATGCTTTTCCACTAATATATTAAAAAAAAAAGGTTCAGGTTGAGATCCAAAGAGCATACGTTTAACCACCGATATATTCACTCATATCATTGACAGTCTCGGTTGAATTGACATGTTGTAACATACCGCTTGTTGATTTCTTACTATATGTATTTTTATGTCTTTGGTTTATCACACATTTGATGTGTACCATTTTTCATTGTTGATCTCTTACTGTATTTGTATATCTTTCAAGTTGGCTTGTCGTGCCCTTGATCCTTTAGGTTCTTTTATTTACGTCTACAATTGCATGGTATCATCTTTTTCAACCATGATTGACAGACTCATCACAAAAGAAGTGTTCCATTTTATTTTTCACGGTATTTCATTTCTGTAGGGTTATGCAAGTGCGGAATTATTTTTTTTGCAATTTACCAGGATCTAATTTGGTTCTCAGAGTACCAATTACTAGTTTGTTAATTCTGAAAGAAATGAAATATGGAACACCACCTGTACTGTATGAAAAAAGCATTACAATTATTACACTTTTGAAATCTGTAGAGAAGCGTTTATCGTGTTAACATCTACTTGCACTTTTTACAAAATATTTCTGAACTGGAAAATTGAACCTGTATAAGCAAGGTGTTTTAATATTCAAAGTCTAAGCTAAAGTTAAACATTAATTAGTCGAATGTATATAACCCGGCGCATTTTTACGCCTGTCCAAATTAAAGTTAGGGACGACATCAAAAGTTCAATGAAGGATAGAAAACTTAATTCCCATATTTTTTTTCACTGACCCTCACCCACCCCCACCACCCCCCCTTTTTTTTTTAACTTTATTTGGGGAAAACTGGTTGACCAATAGGGATATATGTAAAATCGATTTTAGATTAACAAAACTTGCAGCAATGTTGACCCCCACCCCCAAACTATTTGATTTAAGTTTTTTATCCTACATCGATCTTTTGATGTCGTCCCTTAGGGGTCTGACCTTTGTTCTAGAACTATTTATATGTTTTAGAGTGTCTATCTTCACTGAACTACATATTTTTATTCAAGGGCCAGCTGAGACCCAGAATTTTCTCGCTGCGTTGAAGACCCGTAAGTGGCTTCCTGTTGTAATCTGCTCTTTGGTCGGTCGGGTTATTGTCTCTTTCACATATTCCCCATTTCTAATCTCAATTTTATGCATTCTTTAAAAAAAAAACTTTTTAAAAATAATTGCATTCGATTGTTTTATAAATCTTAACTACTTGATTCACACAAGATGTCATCTATACTGAAACTTTTTTCTGTAACAATACAAAACATATGAAGTATAATATGATAACAAAGATTATTTACATTGGCCGACGTTTATCTAAACATTTCTTTCTTTTTTTCTGACAGGTTCGTATTCGAATAATGTGTTTTGCAGCATATAGGTAATATAGTTCAAATGTATGAATGATCTTATTTCATTCTACAAGTTATACAAACATACACTATTGAAAGCAGGTTAATTTCTTCTGTCAGACTGTGTCATGTTATCACTGCAAATAAAATTGATAAATCAGACAATGCTTATTTATTGAAATTTATTTGACTTTCAGTATCATTTTGAAAAGGTGGACTGTTGTACATTGTAATAGTTAAGATAATAAAATAAGGCACATATATTGCTGTAATATATTTTGAAATATGAGTAGTAAGCTATACCTCAGGGTCCAAACTGAAGCACATTTGTTTGCTTATTTGGTTATTTTGCCAGGTTGTTATATAGCTATTGACAAAACTGACAATACGACTATTTTCATAAACAAATAACGATGCACATAGATGATTTGATTCAAATTATAAGAAGCCTGTTTTATGTTCAAAATTCTATAGGGAAATACCAAATAAAGAGAACGTTTAAACGCTCATGAACATTTTATGCACAAACAATTGTGATATGGCTATTGATTGTTCTTCATCAATTGCTGCTTAATTTGATAAATTTTATTTGATACATACAAACCCCTTAGATTGTGTAGTATCTCAAATATGGAATCAAACAAATCAGCATGTCATACTATCTCATTCCTAATGAAAAACAGATAATAAATCCAGAGAGGTTGCTTGTGTATAAAATAGATTTCGAAATGTTCCGGTGATGTAATTAAGATCCCCCTGGATTTCAAAACTTTCAATAATAATTTCATTCAAATGTTGAGATTCTCTTTATTTTGATTGCCGCTTGAATTGATAAATTAAAAACACTATTATGAATTAAGTTATATGATGAAAATATCTTCAAAATTTAATCCGTTTTAGAACCTTCTATCAGAAGGTCACGAGGATTTGGTGGAATGATCTTCCAATTTGATTCTAAAGATTGCTTTAGTAATTACTTTTTCATTTAACAGAATATGGCATGCAATGACAATGTGATCGAAAAAGGTATTAACCACATAATGAACACAACATATCGTTTTGTGTTTTCTATCAATCTCCTTGCGGTTTGCTAGTTTGTTTTCTAGGTCTATGGATATTCTTGGACCTATATACACATACAATCTCTATAACATCTGTTTTTATATTCTGATATAATATTGCAACTTTACATTTTGTACGTATTATAACATTCGAATGTTAAAGAACTTAAACCCGTGCTACTATGAATAATTCTCTGAAATAGTAAGGATGCACTAATATCAGTTCAAATCTCTCAAATTCGTGGGAACCACATTAATCTCAAACCCAGTAAGACAAACCTATGATGCAACCACATAGTAAGTATTAAAAATGCGAAAGATACGGAAAAGTATAGCTCATTAATCGGAGATAGGTCGATTTAAGTCATGAAAAAAGGACGAAAGAAACAAATAGCAGTCTACAATAGTTACCAAAGGTACCAGGCTTATAATTTTTATATCCAGACGCGCGTGTCGTCTACATATATGCATCCGCTCAATAAAGTTAAAAAGCCAAACAGGTATAAAGTTGAAGAGCATTGAGGATCCAAAAAAGTTGCCAAATACGACTAAGGTAGTCTATGCCTGGGATAAGAGAATCCTTAGTATTTCGAATAGTTTTAACTTTTGCAAACAGTTAATTTATTTAAAATGACCATATAATTGATATTCATGTCAACACCGAAGTGCTGGCTTCTGGGCTCGTGATAACATCGGTGACGAAACGTCCACCAGCAGCGGCATCGACCCAGTGGTGTAAATAGTTATCAAAGGTACCAGGCTTATAACTTTGATAGACTACAGACAAAAGTGAAGACTGAGCATTGAAAACAATCCAACAAACGGTGCGACATCATGTGCTCTGGCAGGTTAAGCATATCCATCTCCCCATTTGACACCTGTCCTGTTGTTTATGATAAGTACATATTTCAAGTGAGAGGTTTAGCTAGCTATAAATATCCTTTTTTCGATCCTCCATTTTCTTCATGAGAAAATGCCTGTTCCAAGTCAATAATATGACGATTGTTATCCATTCTTTTAGTGTATTTTGAGCAGCTTTTGACTTTGCCATTTGCTTATCGTTTTTGATTTTTCTCGAAGTTCGGTATTTTCGTTATTTGGCTTTTTGGGATAAATGATTTTAACATACTAACCGAATTTGGAATTATTTTAGCAAGAAGAAAGTGATTTATATCGTATGTTTTCTAGTACTGGGTGAAGCCATTTCCTACTTATTTGGTTTTTTTTTTTATACCCAAATTGATATCCTTGCATAACAAACTATAGAGAAAATAATAAATGTTTTTCGGGTATGAAATGGCTAATATCTTGATTTCAATTACAGTATGAGGCAATTATGTTAATAATTCAAAAAATATAAATAGTTCTACCTGACAGAGGAATGATTTATGAATATATGACGGTAGCTATTTGATAGATTTATATTACCAAATTATAATTCCGTTTGATTACCAAATTAATGGCCCTATAATAACTTTTTCTAAATAATTCCTCTATAATTGATTGCTATTAAAAAACTAGGCAACCCCAAACTTATGCAAATATATATACGATCTTCAACTTCGAACTTTTTGACTTTCTTATTTGATAGTCACAGATGTAGAAGAAACGCCTGTCGGACGCACATAACTGTAATTCAGGTATCTATGATGAGTTTATTGCGTTGTTTCATTGGAAAGTATTTTCCAAGCAATACTCTCTTCTTTACTTGTGTGCTAATTGTAACTGGAAATCTTAAACACATACATTGGCTCGCGCCAAAAATCATTGTATATGCTTTTTATTGTTGAAAAATGTCCCAGAATGATTATTGACTAATTCCTAAGACTTGAAAAATTGCCTACCCAAGAAAAACTCAGATTTTCAATGAAATAATGAATAGTTGTAAGCAAAATAGATGAATTGGAAGGCTTAAACAATTTGACAACTCCATATCATTATTAGATTATTTTTTGTGTGTAAGAATGATACGCCTGTCATGAGATAGTTGTTATGAAATATATTGAAATATCTTATTCTTATATCTCTGTCTTGATCAATGAATTTTTAATAAATGATCTGGCGATATAACATGAACCCTGACATTATGTGTCTGCAATCACAGAGAGTTAACAAGGTTATACAAGGTTTATTTACTTTAGATTAGACTTTTTGTACATCATGTCGATCTTTCTACTTGATAATATATATTTTTCATTTCCGGGGAAAATACAGTCTTTAATTAATTCATGTTTTAATTATCTAAATATCTGAACGTTTTCTATACTAGTTTGATTAATGATCATAAAACTTCTCGTATGTTATCACATTGCAAATGAATAAAATGAAATTTCATTATCTAAATAGACTGTGTTAGGAAGTTCATATATAGATATTAAAAAAGCATAATAAGAACAGAATACGAAATAACCCAAAAACCAAGTGTATGAGACAATCATATAGACTAAGATTTCATACAAAAATCTTTGTAAGCGTTGCGACATAATAAAATTCTTTCTAAATAAAGGCAACAGTAGTATACCGCTGTTCAATATAAAATTGAGAATGGAAATGGGAAATGTGTCAAAGAGACAACAACCCGACCATAGAAAAAACAACAGCAGAAGGTCACTAACAGGTCTTCAATGTAGCGAGACATTCCCGCACTCAAACTCATAAATCCATGGACAAAAAAACAAAATCGGGGAAACGAACTAAAACTGAGGGAAACGCATTAAATATAAGAGGAAAACAACGACACAACACTACAATGTAACACACACAGAAACGGACCAAGCATCAGACAAAATCCCACGAGAATAACAAATATAACATCAAAACCAAATACATGAATTTGGGATAGACAAGTACCGTGACACGTCTTATCGCAATGTGAATTTACACTCAAAAATGAGAGAAAACAAACGACGCAACGTTAAAATGTAACACACACAGAAACGAACTATAATATTACAATGGCCATATTCCTGACTTGGTACAGGACATTTTTAAAGGAAAAAATGGTGAGTTGAACCTGGTTTTGTGGCATGCCAAACCTCCCTCTTTTATAGCCATGTGAAATATAACATTAAAATGACAACTCAACACCACAGGACTACAATATAAATAAATTGGAGACCACAATTGACAAAGAAACACACGATCAACAGCCAACAAAAGGCAACAAGTTCAAAATTTTGTTACGCCAGAAGTGCATTTTGTCCACACAAGATCTACTAGTGACGCCAAAATACAAAAGTTTGAAAGTCGAAACGCACAAAGTCGAACAGCATCGAGGACCAAAAGATCAAAAAAGTTGTGCCAAAAACGTCCAGGGTTTTCTGTTAGTTACCAGAACATCCCTATTATTTAGAATAATTTATACTTTTGCAAACAGTAAATTTATAAAATTACTATACAAAAGATGTACATGATAAAACTGATATATTAATTAATTACAGGAAACAACTGAAATACATTACATAACCAGACATTTGCAACACAAAATGTAGACACATCCGAATAAGTTTAAACCTTAACGCCAAGTGACGTTATATTTGAAATTGTAAAAACATGACAAAAAAATGACGTCATTTGAATTTGTAAAACAGATCATCAAAAAATGAAAAATGACGTCACATTTGAATGAATAAGAAAACACATTTTTTTTTGGAAACTACAAGGTCACTCAAATTAATTCTGGAATTAAAGGATATCGATCGACAGCAAATTAATATGGCGAAAATAACTTTTGATGTCTTTCTAAATATATATGAAGGTAAAAAACATTCTTCCCATATATTTTAAGTATGTTATCAAAGGTGAATTTGATTTTGCTGGTAGATGAAAATGTAATTGCGATAGAAAAAATGGAAATCACTATATCGATGTAACTGTTCAGGTTAACTAAATAAATTTGAGTTACTGAATTCTTTAATCGTTACAAAACAAAATCATTTATTTCTATGATTTTCCCTTAAACATGTGAATTGTTGTTTTCATGCCACTACTAATGTAAAGACACCTAGCCTGGTAATACCTTTGAAACATAAAATACAACATTTAAGATATTGACATATAAACTATTGTACTGCAACATATATGAATTTCGATAATATCTCTTCAACGATGCCACAAGTCAAAACTTTGGAAAATTCAAAACATATTATGAATGTTGAAATTCTGATATAAACACAAAGGGAGAAAATAATAACCTTGGAAAAAAAACCTTGAATAACATTGAAAAAAATGTTCTTATGGACCCTTTTTCTATCTGTAAACAATGTTAATGATAACTGTTTTAACTACATAAAAACTCTCTATAGTATTCAAAGGAAAAATGACATATGGTGAAACCTGATGAAAAAATCATTAAAACTTTCCTAAATAAGATGTGTCCATCTTCATTTAATAAGCTGTAATTGCACAAAGTATCTATATATAGAAGCTAAATAATAGGAGTTGAACACGCATGCCATAAACCAGATACCCTCTTAGTACAGCACTGCGTTTCACACGTGGGGAATATTTAAAATCTGTCAGAAATAGATGTATAGAAATGTGCATGATAGTTTAAATAATGTTGTATGACATAAACTAGTTACCCTCTATGAGTTTCAGACGGAGTGAAACGGTTACAAGGTTCAGACGGAGTGAAACGGTTACAAGGTTCAGACGGAGTGAAACGGTTACAATGTTGCTTAACAAGTTCGAACAAGTAGATCTTTAACCACAAACTGCAAACTGAAATGATATTAAACCACTAATTAAACCAAATTTAGCATATTAATAAAAATTAGAAAGACGACTAACGTTTGCAATGATTCTTTGGAATTAAACTCTCAAACGTGATACTTAAGGTGGCACGGTAGTATTTCCTGGCCCATAGGGATAATGATAGCCTTTTTAGAATTTTCACCACTTTCTAACACTGCAAAAAAATCTACATTCACACTTAACTGAAGTACTTTCATTTTACTATTCAGAAATGAATTTGAATATGTATCATGACCGTTTACTTTTTTTGCTATTTTTAGAAACCGAAGGCCACTAGTAATTTTAGGTCTTTTATGGTGCAGTGAATACAAAATTTAAAAAAATTCTCAAAAATTCATTTTCATCTGTATGTAAAATTATTTCATATTTTTCTACACCTGATTCATCCCTCAGTTTGGGAAAGTATGTTCAGTTGATACTGTATTTTTTGTCCAATCACACTGTTTAGATACATTTACCTAAGTAGGGTACACAAAAGAGCAACCTAAATTCTGGAATGCAAATACTACCGTGCCACCTTAACCAAGACATAACAAACTTGAAACCAGTCATGACACCTATGATGCATAGACTTCTTACTTTGGAACATATTACAATAAAGAATACTAGTCTGCACTCATTTCTTATAAAAAAAAATGAAACATTACATCCCTACCCCATCTGGCAGATTTTCACATTTTTTCATCTTACCATTTTTACTTAAGAAGTGAACAAAACCCAAATATATGATGTTTCAAATCAACACAGAAGTCAAACATGGTGATTTAGGAGGAATTATTGGATTGCCAACTCTGTTTATGGTTAATCTGAGTAAAAGAAACAGTTTAATCACCAAATCATGAAAACTGATATTAAAGTCCATTCCACATTTTACAGCATGCCTTACATTACTTTAAACATTTTCAGATTATGAGGGCAATACAACAAGAGTCTTTAGATTGCAGTTAACTATTATTCCGTAACCTGTTTGACAATACATGTACAAGAATACATCTCTAAGTTGACTGTTTGTCTATTTCTCATGTATGCATTATGTTAAATTATGTCCCCTTACATAATCAATTTGCATTTATTGTGCTTTTCACTGTCAGAAAATCTTAACAACTAATGGTATTTGCATGGAAAATGAATAAACCATTTAATCTTGCTGATATAGCATCATAAATACATTCTATGTCAAAAATAATGTCTATTCAATGTACAGAAACCCCAATTTCTATCTCTATTTCATACCAATATGAGAGCTAAATGAATAAGTAAGGACCCCTTAACCACTTACTGGTTCCCCAAAAGCTCCTACTGGTGTCATGTAACATCAGAACTACTAATTAAACCTTAAGAAAGCTAGTATAGCTGTACTTATGTTGAAAAAAATAAGAAATTATGCAATTTATTTATTTCAGTGAAAATAATAGGATGAACATGCAACCGTAGAATGTCGCGTCTCAAATTTCAGTGGTTGCACATGTGTCAGACACTGCGAAAAGTTAAAGCGAGCATTTATAATTAAAAATGTATTGCAAGTTACATAAAAATAATGAAGTTCTACTTTCTATGAAATTTTTTACATTATTACCTACAGATTAGGCAAAATTTGCTGAATCAGCAATTTTTACTCTCAGGGGTGGAAATTAAGGCTTGTTTTATCATAGTTGCCCTTAATCAACTTTTTATTGATAAACTTACAAATTGCATAGGTAAAAAAAGTTCCTTCATTGATTTAGTGTAAAAATATATATCCCCCTTAAGGTGGCACGGTAGTATTTCCTGGCCCATAGGGATAATGATAGCCTTTTTAGAATTTTCACCACTTTCTAACACTGCAAAAAAATCTACATTCACACTTAACTGAAGTACTTTCATTTTACTATTCAGAAATGAATTTGAATATGTATCATGACCGTTTACTTTTTTTGCTATTTTTAGAAACCGAAGGCCACTAGTAATTTTAGGTCTTTTATGGTGCAGTGAATACAAAATTTAAAAAAATTCTCAAAAATTCATTTTCATCTGTATGTAAAATTATTTCATATTTTTCTACACCTGATTCATCCCTCAGTTTGGGAAAGTATGTTCAGTTGATACTGTATTTTTTGTCCAATCACACTGTTTAGATACATTTACCTAAGTAGGGTACACAAAAGAGCAACCTAAATTCTGGAATGCAAATACTACCGTGCCACCTTAAATCCAACAAAGCAAACTATTCTGCAGGTGTTATCGAACTTTCTACGACATTTCTAATCAACAAAAACAATATGGAACAAGCTCTGTCGTAATTGCAAATAACAGTATAGAAAAGCAAGGCTGGTGAAAAAAATTTCGTCGTTTAAACAAGTTTACAAATCACTAATACTTAAATTTAGTTGTGGAAGAGATAAGATTAAAAGAGGGACGAAAGATACCAGAGGGACAGTCAAACTTATAGATAGAAAATAAACTGACAACGCCAAGGCTAAAAATAAAAAAAACAAATAGCCAAATAATAGTACAGAAGACACAACATAGAAAACTAAAGACTAAGCAAAACGAGCCCCACCAAAACCTTGGGGTGATCTCAGGTGCTCCGGAAGGGTAAGCAGCTCCTGCACCCGTCGTGTCGCTTATGTTTTTACAAATCCGGTAAATAGTATAGTTCGGTAGGTCACATTCGTCAAAAGGGAAAGGGTATTGAAGTTACGACATAAGGAACATATCCGATAGCATCTGTGAAACGGTTATTTCATAACGGTCAACCAACTCGTGATGGCGTCCGTAACATTAACGAAGGGATGGTTTCAACTTCACCATTTGGAACTCTTGATTTAATAACTTCCTTGTGAGTAGCAATCCTCTATCAAGGAAATCATCATAGGAAATACAAGCCCGGGAATACGATTCTTTTTTTGTCATAAAGTTTTGCTTTCAACCAACACTCATTGTCAATTTCTAGATGTAAGTCAAGATATGAGGCAGACTTAGCTGTATCTGAAGTATTCTTTATCTCCAGTTCGATGAGATAGATTTGTTCAACATAGTCACCAAATTTTGTATTATTTAGTGAGAGAACATCAGCTATATAGCGGAGCGTAAAGTTAAAGGATATTGCTAACTTCTTATCTTTCTTCCTAAGAAGTTCCTAAGTGAAATCAGCCTCATAATAATAAAGAAACCAGTCGGCAAGAAGAGAGAGTCTTAGATTGTATGTACTCTAAAAGATCTTTGGAATTTTTTAGTATTCACATCTGATTTACCCGACCTCTAGAAAATGCAGTTTCACAATAACTTTGGAGCCCGGCTTTGATTGCTGATAAAAATATATGTTTAATAATTTAGAAATAGTGTTTCGTGGAGCACTTGGACGACCCAGCAATATACCGTTGTAAGTAGAGACACTTATGTAGTTTAGGTATCAAATACAGTGATGGAAGATGCAGTTCTTCATCTTTGGTTGAAATGCCAAAGGAACATAGAATGATTATCCAGGATTTCCTCTTTCGTAATTGTCTTGAGGGTAAATGTTGAGTTTCCAAGTAAACTGTCAATACCTAATTCATTTATCAAGCAGTTTACGTAATGATATTAACACACAAAAACGATATTGTTTGAGGCTTTATCTGCGGGGACAACAACATATTTGTCATGAAGGTAAGTGTTTTGCAACATTTGGGTCTTTAAAAATTGACGTAGCGTGGGTATTGATAGACCCATTTAGTTTCTTAATTCGAATTTGTATTTTTAATGGATGGATTTAGGCTCACGATATTTCAGACTTTGGATAACAAATATCGTAGAGAAGTGTAATTAACAATGTTGAGGTTTCCAGTATTAACGTGGCCAGACGGATAATAAGTGAATTATAAACTAGCACAGGTGCAATCAGGAGGTTTAGACTTGAAGTCTTCAATGTTGAGATCCTGCAAAACGTGTTTGTAATTGAATATTTTAGTTGCAATTGGTTTGGTATAGGTGTAAGAAATTATTGGTATAGACTGATCTTTAAAATAAGGAGGTATTTTCGACTGAACTAATTTATGATGAAGGATATTGCCTAAATTAACGCCATCGAGACCTTTATCGGCAAAGGAAAGTTTAAGAAAAGATCTTTTCTATTTTTCATCTTTTCCAGTGTGAAACTTGTTAGAAAAGTCTGTGAATTGCAATATCCGAAATGATAGCTGTAAGTTTGTATTGGTTTGAATGAGGGTTTGTAACAGTGGTATCCAAACATTAATTTTTACAGTAAACGGCACAATTCTGATATAAAGTTTTCATATATATCAATAAAAAAATTGTAAATTGTTTCAAATTATAACCATGCGTTCTTAAAAGGTTTATTCGTTTGGAGTTCATGCTATGCGGGTTTGTTTCACTTCTTCTATACTTATAGATTTGGTTTATACTGAACATGTAGTCTTAGATGTATGATCTTTTTTATAAGTTGTTTGTGCCTTTGATAAACAAACTAATCATAGATACCAGGATCAAATATTGTATTTACGCCGATGTGGGTTTCGTGTGCAAAAGACTCATCAGTGAAGTTCGAATCCAAATAAAGTACGAGTGAAGAGTATGAGGACCAAATTTTCATGAAAGTTTTGCCAAATACAGCTAAGGTAACCTGTTCCTGAGGTAGAAAGCCATTGTATTTCAACAATTCAAAAGTTTTGAAAACAGTTAATTTATAAATATGAACATATCAATGATAATTCATGTCAGCACAAAGTGCTGACTACTGGGCTGGTGATACCCTCGAGGAATTAAAACTCCACCAGCAGTGGCATCGACTCAGTGCCCAGAACTACCTGTCAGTAACTGCGATTACTCTCAGTTTTGTTGTTGGGATATATAACTTTCCGCCAACGCTTACGCTGTGTTTTTGTTAATGTATTTCTATTTGACTGTATCCATCTGATGAGTTGAGCCCTTTTCAACTGATAAATTATGTATGACGGTGTTTGACAAAAACTTAGTCAGAAATTAACCCGATAAAATTCAGTTGTTATATTCGCTTATCTACGATCATTTCATAACTCCTCACAAGAAGGAGAGATCGATTACGGGGGGACTAAATTATCGGGTTAGTCAGGAATATGCCAGTTAAATCCCCTTGTTTCGTTGATTAAGAGCGATTGGTTTTGTCTGTTTTTGAATTTGCCTTGAAGTCCGGTGTATATATTATACTTTTTTCAAAATCAGTCATCTATATTCCTATTATGTTTGTAAAACTTGCAACAATGTCAATAAAGAAAGCACTCTAAGGTTCATGTGCGGGTATATCCAGATGGAAGTTAAAATATAACGTCATGATTAGGTTATTTCAAAATATCTGTGAGCAAATTGTACACTGCGAGCTATATACCGAGAGAGGTTGTTTTTTTAAAAGTGAGTTTTGACGATATGTTCTAGTTTGATTTACAGCAATTACAAAAATTAACTTAACTGTAAAATCAGAACTGTACGTATGAAACTATTGTTACTCCAAAATGTTTACAACCGTCACAGCCAGCGATTCGGACTTAATTTATTTAAATGGTACATTTATGTTGTGAATATCTTTAGTAATGTAATGGATAAACAAAAGAAGAGAAGGAGTTATGGGTATGCGTTAATAAACGAACAACTTAGGATTAAAAAAAAATTAAGAAAAGGACACTTAGTTTGCAAAGTACGGTCTTTACCAAATAGTAGACATGGATCTTTAAAAATTTCAAGTTGTAAATCATCCGAGTCGATGCAAGTTGCATATATATAGTTTAAAACCGAGCAAAGATCTGTCAACAACATTGATCATTTCCTTATATCAAAAAGCATGACGATTGGACATAAGTCAAGTTGAATGTTGTTGGTTTGTTGCTTTTATTTAAACCCAACTATGGTTTTGATGCTAACAATAGACGATAATGTTTATATTCAAACCTAATATAATTTTCGAGCTTGTAAGCTAGTGATAAAATGATATTATGTATCACAAATTCAAAACGATTTAATATATCTGCAATTAGTGTACTCTTGCACCACACAATTTACCTTATATATATATATATATGAATCATTCTATAGAACAAGTTTTGTAAAAACTTCATTTGAAACCGTCAATAAACTCAGTATATATACCAGGCCTAACATTCAGTACTCCAGATGCGTGTTGTCTACAATAGACTCATCAGTAGAGCTCGAAGGAAAATATTGAAAGTTCACTCACATAAAGTACAAAGTTGAAGAGCAATGAGGACCACCAATTTCGAAATGTTTTAAAAGATACATCTATGTAAATATAATCCTGAGTTAGAAATTACTTAACTAGTGTTCGAAAAATTCTTTTTTAAACACTTGATTTATAATTATGACCATATCAATAATAATTCATCACATGCGTATTGAGTACTGGATTGCGTGATCCTCGCGCAGGAAACCTTAACCAACAATGGCATCGATACATAGGATGTAAATAAAGTCATCATAGATACCGAACACAAAATGTTGTACACGACACGCGAATCGTCTACAAAAGACCTTTAACAGAGGTTGATTTCGACAAGGAGGTAGTCTTTATAATAATAATAAAAGAAAAAAGGCTTAAATTTTCAGGATACACCGATAATCAAAGTGACAACTAAAACAATTAACTGTATTAAAAAAAACTTCAAGTTAAATAAAAATAAAATGGAAAGTCCACAAAACCTAAAAAGACCATACTATGTAAATCACTGGAATGCATGGAAAACGAAAGTATTTTTTTTGTCTTGGTTAAGATATTTTTCGATGAAAATTGTGGGTTAGAACTTTGTTTATAGCTATATGAACATCCTACTTGAATGCCAGTGGTTTGAAATTCAGTTATATTAACAAAATTATGTTAGCAACACAAACAGACATTATATTTTACTTGACAATAATTAACCCAACGGCCAAGATTGTGTAGACATACATCATAGTAACAAACACAACTGACTTATAAATCCAAAGAAACATACAAATACATCCGACAAAAACGCAAACAAAACAAGTAAGTTAAATAAAATAAAAATAAGATTATGTAAAAGCAAAACAAAGCTAAATAAAATCCCACAACTTTAGACCCAACCGCATTGAGAACCCACAAAGTCAACACCGCGAAATCTGGAGAATAAAAATCGATCCACGGCAAAAGCCCTATGACCCAAAGAAACAAACCGTACAAATACAAATAACGAGAAAACGGTAAATACAATGATACACAACGTCAACACCTATAATCTATCACTCAAGACCATCCTTTTTTATTTGTCAAGTTGACACTGAATATTTATCTTTTACGTTTTGGTACTTTACGATAAACTTTATTAGAAAAGGAGACGTTCTTTGACATAACCTGGCTTATTAACATTTCGCTCAGACGACAAAGACCTTTTTCAAAGTCTGAGTACCAGCTGCAATATCTTTTATATCGTACTATGATAGAAGAGTACACTTCACATGAGGGTTATGTTGGTATATTGTTAATAAGGTGAGGGAAGTTGAAACTGTCTCGTTTGTCATTGACACTGCTATTGAGATGACCGCTTGAGTCAACGTTTATGTAAGAATATGAGGCTGAGGAAGCTTAGTCAGTGGTTTCATTAATTTCTAGAACAGGAGGTCATATTAATGGAACTTTATATTGTTAATGGAGAGAGAAATCATCATTATGCTTAGATCTTGTGGTTGGTTTATATGTTTCCAAAGAAACTGCGATTCATATTAAAATAAGATTTCTAGCTTGGCAAATATATTTCACTGAAGACTGTATGTTAACCTCTTTTTTTCTTTTTTCTTTTTGTTATTGTCTATTGAAGTGTTACTAGTTTCTTTGTGTTCATATTCGAATAATTTAACTTTGGGTGTAACGCGTCTTCTGATTGGCTGACGTTATTTTGTTATCCGCCCATAGACATAATTTAGTCATGTGACCGTGACGTCATCAACGTTTTTTCATGGTTTTCTACGGTTTAAAATGGAATTTAGAATTAAATTATAAGAAATTACTGTAATTTTTTTTTTCTATTCGAAATGACATAAAAAATGTGGTGCACACTGTTAAATAACCCGCTACGCGCGTTATTCAGTGTGCACCAAATTTTTTATGTTATTTCTTCATAGACAGAAAAAATATTACAGTCATTCCTTAAATATTTGCTTGTTCATACCATTGTAAAAATGAAGTCCCTACAAGTAACATTATGAAATTCAAAAGGCTATTTTCAGGATTTGAATTATCTTCACTTTTGTAATTTCAAAATATAAATATCAACCTAAGTGATACATATGTAGTTCATTTTTTATATTTGTCAAAATTTGGTAATATATTTTTGATATTTTTGTAATATAATTGGACAGTTAGATATCGTGTTTTAACAACACTGGCACTTTTGGTTAAAGCATGAAGAAAAATGAAATAGTTACATCACATTGTAATATTTAGTTCGTCTGGAAACCGTGTTATCTGTACTATTTCAAAATCGGTTTTCTTAAGTAAAAGGCGGCAACTTTGCTATCTGTGATGTAAATATGCGCTGTCATATCTATATTCTGAGAGCTGTGTGATTCAAATAATTTTCTAAATAGACAATACTAAAACACATTAAAAACAAAAGAAATGCTTTCATCGTGGCAAGGAAGAAAAACAAACAAAAAGTAATTCTGTTTTTATGTTTTAAAATAATGGTATTGAATATTACTTTTTCAAGCATGTGACGCAACCGTCCCTACTAGCTTTTGAGTTTATGCGATTCCCTTAGTGTTTGTTTGTTGCCTTGATCTGTAATACGTTCCTTTAATCGAAAAATAGTAGGAGAAAAATAGTGTCTAGTATAGCCAATATAGAAGGCGCCAAAATTACAATTTTGAAACGATTCAAACGAGAATTGCTATTGGAATTGCTACCATAATTGCAAAAAGTCTTTAATTCAGTGTCATTATTGTTTGATCTGTTCTTTTGTTTGATATTTACTTTATCGGTATTGTCTGTACTGATATTTGTATTGATAATTCTTGCATTTTGTTTTGTATGTACACTGATCAAGACGAACCTGACCTCGTTCATATTTTGAGTCTAGTCTATTCTCTTAGTTTGTACATGCGTTGACAAAGGCAAATTACCGTCTGACTTCGTTTGTCCCTTCGTCCTTCGAAAGACCTTGGGTAAAAAACTTTGGTCACCGATTTTGTGGCTTTAATGGAATGGAAAGATTTGATATATCTAATATGCAGCTTACTACTGTTATAATTTTCAGTTGTAGCAGGTAAGCAACAGTTAAAATTAGCTGTTTCTCACTTCAAGTTTTGAAATTTTGAAATTTTACAGCATTCATTAGTGTACAACGAACATTGGAATCAAAATATTCTTGATTCTACTGAAAAGTAGTAGTTTTATGTTTTGTCTGCAGATCGATTACGTTCAGTTGAAATGAGTAAGCAATATTTACAGCCGCCATGCAGCCACATCCTGTTTGTCAATATTTTGAAACTCTGCTGGTATTTGTCTTAAATGAAAGGGAATGATCAGTGACATGTAACCTCAATAAATTGCAAACTGCGACGTAGGTCTAGATCTGGAATTGACCTTTTTTATATTTGATTTGACCATTGAAAATTGATTAATGATCTATTGGATGAATGCCATGGACTACCCAGTTTAATTCTAGAAAATTACAATTCCTTAGCATCGTGCCTCGCCTAAATTTACTTTCAGAAATTTATTTTCATGAAGACTTTACCTTGTTTTTTCGTTCTCCTTTCTCTAGCATTACAGACTATCCGCTTCCAGTCATTTAACACTACTCCTTTGTTGGAAGTCGAGCTCTTAATATAAATTCAGATGAATATGTGTGACAATCAAGATTTTATTTTTCAGATGAAAACCGATTGTAATGGTGGGTTTTTTTTTCTTCTGCTAGATTTTTGCTTTTGCTCCGGTATTTCTGATCCAATGGTATGTATTTCATGACTTTAAGGAAACCAAGAGTTCCAAATGGTGAAGTTGAAATCATCCTTCGTAAATTTTACGGACGCCATCACGAGTTGGTTGACCGTTATGGAATAAACGTTTCACAAATGATATCGGATATGTTCCTTACGTCGTAACTACAATCCCTTCCCTTTCATGAATATGACCTACCGAGTTAGACTATTTACCGGATTTGTAATCACATAAGCAACACGACGGTTGCCACATGTGGAGCAGGATCTGCTTACCCTTCCGGAGCACATGAGATCACCCCTAGTTTTGGTTGGGTTCGTGTTGTTTATTGTTTTCTATGTTGTGTCGTGTGTACTATTGTTTTTCTGTTTGTCTTTTTCATTTTAGCCATGGCGTTGTCAGTTTGTTTTAGATTTATGAGTTTGACTGTCCCTTTGGTATCTTTCGTCCCTCTTTTAAATATCTACTCTTGAAGAAAACGTTTGACTCATGAGGAATTCCTACATGACTGAGATAATAATAACCATTATTATTTATTGGTACACATGGCAGATGTATCTTTTGGAATATGTGTGTAACATTTGACCATCATAAGGTTTGATTTCGTTAAAGAATAGATCACCTTTGTTCTATTTGGCAAAAACCTTTCGGAATTTTTGGTCCTGTATGCTGCTCAACTCGGCACTTTATTTGGCCTTTCTAACTTTTTGGATACAACCATACTAGATGAGTCGTTTGTTAACGAAACACGCTTCTGGCATTCAAAATTGTGATACTGGAATCTATGATGAGTTTATTTGCTGCTTAGGTAGCATATTTGCTCCTCCCCTTCTCTAAAAGACACTTGGTATATATCATTATGATTTATATTTTGTTTCATAGCTGGGTGTTTCACATAGTACAAAGGTTTTTTAAACTATTGATTAGCTATTTCAGCGGTCTGTACTTACATAAGCAATAGGTGTAATAAAATTAACGGTACCAATTTTCTTGCACCACCGGTACTGCTCACTCTTCTGGAGCATTCTTAATTACTACTGTCTTTTGGTTGCTATATTTAAAAAAGAAGACGTAGTACGATTGCCAATGAGACAACTCTTCACAAGAGACCAAATAACACAGACATTGACAACTGTAGATCGCCATACGTCCTTCAACAATGAGCAAAGCACTTTCTTCTTGCTTAGTCTTTAGTGTTGTGTTTTGTGTACTGTTTTTTTTTCTTTCATCGTTTTTCTGGTGTTATCTTTATTTACGATGGCATTGTCAGTTTGTTTTCGACTTATTAGTTTGAATATCTTTCCCTCTGTTTCAAAAGACATCAGTTAATATAAAAACAGTTATCAGTGAGCAGTTACCGCATAACTAACCTTCCAATAAGAATTGTCGTTCATCTGAAGACGTTAGAGTGCCAAGTTTACACTTACTTAGGGATGAATGAATTATTATTGCATTACTATCATTATAATCATTATCATTGTTTATTATTCTATTTCAAATAACAACAATACAAAACTCATATTTAATATACTTGTAATGAAAGAAAAGATAGTTTAACAATGAAAATCTCGTTTATTTTATTTGTTTTATTTACATAAGCTCAATTTTTCGTCAATGACATCGGAACTTAAGAAAGTGAAGTAAATATATAATTCAGCTGTGTCAATGTGAGCATGGCCATATGAAACTGTGAAAGAGAATTCTACCATGTCAATTATAATGAGTATCACATGAAATACATACATAAGTAATGCATAAAGGTGGCTTTTCATGCTGGTTGCTTATGGTGACATTAAGGAATATGTTTATTAACCAGCTTGGACTAAACTAGAAAATAAATTTTAAGATAAAAAAAGATAGAATAACAATTTACAAAATAATAACAAGTGTGGTGGTGGTATCAAAACAAACAAAAGTTTAGAGTACCTATTTTAATTCACGTAATCTGTAGCATCTTCTGTATTAACAATGAACTTTGTTAAACACTAAATCAAATTTAACATTGTGTATAATAATCACTTTCTGTAAAATGGACACAGATGTTTATTAACCACGTGACCTCCGTTAATAAAAAAAACTGAGTTTTGAGTAATCGCAGGTTCTTTCGACAGTTTGTATTCCTTATTATTTTATATTTGACAATTATTTTCAAATGAACCTTTACCAGAAATAGAATTATTTTCACAACAGCGTGGACAACCGCAATAATCATTTTGGCAATAATACTAAATCATTTACCTTTATTTGTTTGTCATCTGCTATCGATAACAGTGATTTTACGCTCACTCAGTCTGTCAGAGGCCTTTCAGTTGGAATTTAAATATAATAAAATAGTAAAGTACATACAGGTGCACAAGAAGAAAATAAGGTAAGTTTAAGTTTTCAACATTTAAACCAATACACAAGTTTAAGTTTCCTACTAGTAATTTAGGCATTTATAACCTTAGGAGACCTCACAGTTTAAATGTCTATAACACGAGCGATATATCAACTGGGCGTTGCAGACGAACATTCACCTAATCTGACCCAGGCAATTGACAACCTGAGCGCGCCAAGAAATGGTAATG
Source organism: Mytilus edulis (assembly GCA_019925275.1). Taxonomy (NCBI): domain Eukaryota; kingdom Metazoa; phylum Mollusca; class Bivalvia; order Mytilida; family Mytilidae; genus Mytilus; species Mytilus edulis. Next base: position 86,034,778 of record CM034356.1, on the reverse strand, counting down.
TCCACGCTGTTATGAAAATGATTCTATATGCATTAAACTGAAAGCATATCAACCTATTTACACTGTTTAATTTACCGACATTTATCACGTGATAGAATCATCCGGGTTCTGTGTTGGAAGTCTTACATAATAGTGACCATTATCGTGTTTGGCTACTTGTGATTGGCTGTTTTCAGGAAGATCAATCATTACAGCATTCGTATAACTAGAGGAACGTTTTAATGATCGCCTGTTCCATCGAGGATTGTCAATATTCGATAATTGTACTTTAACCGATTCATCAGAACCATGTCTAATATGTCTTTGTTTAAAAGCTTCATTAGCTGAACTAGGAGATTGTTCCTCTTTCGCTTTGTTTTCAATATCATTATGAACTTGTACATGTCTGTTTAATGATAATGCAGGTGCACCATTAAGCTTATGGTTCTCTCGACATACACCTTTTACTGTTGTCACAGTTCTGTAAAATAAACATGAGTAAGACATTATCACTAGTTATCATACAACATTTGGACTTTTAAAAACTAACTTAATTTGTATGGGAATCGTTTCCGGTATTGTTCTGTATCTCCTATCCTCAAGTCTTTTCTTTTTCTTTTTCTTTTAATCCTCTTGGTTCAAATGTTCCAAGTGGAATAACGAGTTAAGAGCATCGGTAATTTACTGTCGCCTTTAATTTGACTTTAACCAGTCTTATATAATTAGTTTTTGTTATTATATTGCTAATGGTTTCATCATGCATCTTTTCCCAGAACGTTTCTCAGTTCAAAACAAATTCAGTTTTTAAAATTTGTAATAATTATCGACTCTTCATAATGCCTTTAAAAAATTCCCAATTGTGTCACTTCAAGTAAGAAATATTTTAGAGAAGAGTACTTTTTTATGTACAGATATTCTTTTCTTATCATCTAAAAAGTATTTAAAATGTTTATTCAAATATTGATGCCCTTCCTTTCGACAGAGTTTTGGGGGACAACCATTTGATTTTCTTGTAGCCAGGAGCATTTTTTATGGATTAATTATTCATTTTTTCATCTGGTGTTAAAGAAGCTTATTTTTTCGCGCCTTTTATATTTGTTTTTTGTACACAATTGTGTCCTGGATGCATTTTGTGTTGCAGAATATTCATTTTAATCCTGTCTAATGCAACGTTATTCATTTTCAGCTCTTACTCATCCAGGTTGTTTTTTTTATGAAATTCTCCATCAATCCAAACCCCTACTCCTGATAATCAAATGGTTATCCCTTTCTGATCACAAGTTCCGTTTCCTTCTATTATAATTTTAGGTTTCTAAAAAGTCTTACCGTAGTTGGTTTTGTAACTTCTGAATTTTTAACAATGATAAATCTAGCTCGTGCTTTGTTTTCCATATCTGAAGTTCACACACAGCGTTTTTACATTTGTGCTTTCTGTGTATATCTAATGCCTCCCTGACTGACTGTTCAAAGTTCAATGATTTTCCCATACTCTAAAATTGCCATTATAATAATGATATACTTATATTACATAAAAAAGTGTATAGTCGTAGTAAAATACTAGAGAAGATCACAAATTGATTAAAATCGAAGATTGTAAAATTAATAAATTATTAAAAAATTCCTGTTTTGAAAGTTTTTAATATGTTTACCCCTATTCTAAATCAGGATCTCATTAGTGCTTTTCAATTTCTGTTCATGTTTCTAGTTCTGTTGCAAATTTGGTTACGGTAGTGGACATTTTTTGTTTTTTCGTTGAATTTATACATCAGTGTGAATAAAACAAAAACCAATGTGCTTGGCAAAAAAACGCATCAAATACAGAAACATACATGTAGCTATCATGATGCTGTATGAAATAATATTCAAATGCGTAAACTAGGTGTCTAGCTATTAACTGACTCGTCTAATTCACAAGTTTATGCTCTGTGACGAACGACATGTTTAGCTTGTAACATGGTGTTGCGCTTGTTTAATTTTGATGACGTACGTGTTCTCGTGACGTCTATAGGTTACTTTTCGTTGGTGTGGTGTGTTGCCTCATTGACATTAAAACCGCAATATGTTTCTTCTTATTCATGGAATAATACAGAATACAGAAATTGATAAAGATAATAATAAAAAAAAACAATTCAGATGTCGGTATTTTTGATAATTCATTTTTAAAAGATTGTTTGGCTTACTAGTCGCTAATAACGTGATTTGTTACCCCAAACAATGCAAAACAGTCGAGAACTAGATTGACGATCTTGTTGATGATAAATTATATCATGGGAATTGAATTTTCCAACCCATCTATACTATTTGTAAAACTAGACAATACTTATTACATTCACTGGGGTAAAGCTGATGACCGTAACTGCATTCACGGTCATCCCAAGATGTCGGATGAAAAATTAGGTCAGTTTCTGTATTGTCTGTTAAAGTGTTTCTATATCATTTTCTTTACAAATCATACATTGAAACGATGTAAATTTATAAAAGAATCACTCGGAAATCACTAATTACTTCTGAGAAATGTGCATGAAACGGGAAATTCGATTTGAAAAAATCGCCAAGATGACCGTAAATCACAATCGAGATGACCGTAACAGAATCAGCGATTCATAACAAGGCTGACCGTAACTGCTTTTAAGATGACCGTAACTTGTAAATGATAACCGTAACTTTTAAAGGATGACCCTCAATTCTAAGAAATATCCGTATTTATATAACTATCTTTTTGTATCAAATGATTAATATCGTGTTGGTATACACATATTAATATGAGAGTTTTATCCTATAGGTAGAAGAAAATAAGACGTGCTTCAAATGCAAAGATTACCATATGTATCTTTTTTACAGTAGAGGGTTTAATTTTTAAAATGAATTTGCCAAAAGACATGCAAATGAACAGGAAGGGAAAACATGCTACAAAAGCGCGATAAACTGACACCTTACAAGCATAATGAAAAAAATGCGGTGCACAGCCTTCAACTGCTCGACAAAAGATTTTTTTTTGTTTCTGGGATTCCTTTTAATGACATATAATAAATACACATTTTTAAAAATGCCAAAAAATTGCATGTACACCCATTGATATTATATCGTCTTTCATTTTGTCGTGCAAATAAAATAACAGAAATATTTTGAAAATATCATTCGAATAAACTAGTGAAGGTGAGCTCCAGCAAAGTAAATCCTTAAAATAGTATTGTACGAAAAGCGTATCACAAGGTGGAACGTTGTCAATTTGTATATATACAGAAATGTTATTCATACAGTCAGGGTTCTACCTCTTCAAAATTATCTCCCCATTACGCCAGTTCATGCTCACAATCGTAGAAATGGAAGCCATTGTAGGGATGACGTTCTGCCAATTTTGCTCTTGAAAACTGATAAATTTATCCACATAGCACCATTACGATCGATCTTTATATGTCAGTTATATTTTAAAAGACAAATGTATCAACTAGCTAATGAGCATTAGTTAATGATCTTGTCTGCATTGATTCAACTTGAAAATATTGTCTGTTCGGATGTCAGATGGAATTTTTGAAAATTCTTAAGCATTTAAAAAAATTCTAATTAAATATTTCGTGGAAGGGCAGACTAAATATTTTCAGTGGTTGAAGATTATAAACCCTAGTTATCACACACAAGAAAATCATATTTTTTCGAAGATATCCATTTTCATCATCCAAATTAAAAGACTGTCGTCAAGTACTTTTAGAAAAAAATAGCTATTCGAACACACCTACTCTGTTTTTGTGATTCATTAGATAGGTATCTCACTTGACCCATATATTTCATCTTTTCGTACTGTCATTTTGTTTACGTTATAAAGTCAACCTGTAGCTTTGACAAAATATACACCCCAAACATGCCCTAACATAAAAAGGTGCACTCGATTTTTCTCTTTTCGATACAATCGTTACCTGTTTTGGGGAATTTTTTCTTGATTCACATAATGAAAGGGCAGACACGAAAATTTCTGAACTAAAAGATTGATATGTTCTCCGTCCGTGATAAAAAAAAAATCGGAGGTTATGCATTTTCTACTTCCAACTTATAGATACTATATATAAAAAAGAAGATGTGGTATTATTGCCAATGAGACAACTATCCAGAAAAGACCAAAATGACACAAACATTAACAACTATAGGTAACCGTAAGGCCTTCAACAATGAGCAAAGCCCATACCGCATAGTCAGCTATAAAAGGCCCCGATAAGAACCATGTCGTCGACTTGATATCTTATTGTTTTGCATTACTATGTAATAGATACATTGAAAACTTATGCATATGGTGTTTTTAAAATAAATCCTAAATATGGCCAATTATATTATAGTTTAAAAAAAGAAATTTATGAAACGTATTTATATCCGCTAACCGAGCCCTTATTGAGATCGACAAACTCAACAAAAAAGCTTTGAATACAATACGGATATTTCTTAGAATTGATGGTCATCCTATAAAAGTTACGGTCGTCCTATATAAATTACAGTCAGTCTTTACAAATTACGGTCATCCTTTACAAGTTACGGTCATCTTTTTACCAATCACGGTCATCCTTGTTTTATGTTACGGTCATCTTGAAAATATTTTGATTATGATTTACGGTCATCTTAACGATTTTTTCAAATCGAATTTCCCGTTTCATGCACATTTCTAGGAAGTAATTAGTAATTTTCGAGTGATTCTTTTATAAATTTACATCGTTTCAATGTATGATTTGTAAAGAAAATGATACAGAAACACTTTAACAGACAATACAGAAACTGACCTAATTTTTCATCCGACATCTTGGGATGACCGTGAATGCAGTTACGGTCATCAGCTTTACCCCAGTGAACATTAACAAGTAGACATAAAAGTAAAAAAAGGATGGTTATAACGGGAAAAAAGAAAAGAATTGGTTTTCCAACTAATCCTAAACCTATTATCATTAAAGTTGATTATATACTACAGTTGACATACTACCTTTAAGGTTAACGGTCATATGGATTAATTTGGTACGGAAAACGTAGACAAATGGGTCACGGAGCTTTGTTTTATCTACTAGTTGCGCATTATTATTAGATGATGTATAGATAATAAATTAATAACATGTTTTGTGTAGAAAAAAAAGAAATAGCTCTTGTAATCTACTTAATCTTTCTATAAAATAAGTGCACCTTACTCGTTTGTTTGTTTTTCTTATTTCGAATTTGCTGTACATTCTTTATAAAATTGAATTATGTTTTCAATCTCCCCTTTAATTGTTTGGATTGAAATAATGAAATAAACCTTTGATTTTCTGTCCAAAAATCTGCACATTTCAGAAAGATGTAGACCGTCTTCAAAATCTTTGATGGCGGAAGTTCCTCGATCTTCCATGATTAGACAATTAAAGAAAAATAATTAAATCATATTCCACTGATATTTCATGTAGATGCATACTTACCAAGCTTATTAGTGCACAACATCCACTTTTATCATAACGTCGCAGACAACTTCTACCAAATTTAAAATATATATGCTCTAGAAGAAGGAGTAAACTTCCAAGAAGCATACCACCAGCTAGTAATATAAAGGCGCTGGTAAAGTTTAAGATACCAATATTTTGACTGTGTTGACCTCGCTTTTGCTTCCTATGGCAAGCACCTGCTAACCAGAATTTCCTTAACCGTTCCAATTCCCCTAAAACAAAACAAAAAACACTTTATTACAATTTATATAAAAAAGAATATATGGTATGATTGTCAATGAGACAACTCTTCATAAGAGATATATAAAAGGTCCTACCTTAATTAGGAAAACTCAAAGTCAAAACTTCGAAAGTAAATTATAAAGCAAATAGCTTAAATAATTGTACGTTTACATAGGCTGTCTAAATTGTAGTTTTTTTATTTTAGCGTATTCACAATAAATGTAAGATAACGATACACTGAGTGAATTCTGTATTACTGCATTAAAATCAAGTTACAAGCAACTTTTGTCACATTTGCATATTTCCTAAAATTTATTTCGCTTTTCTATTTTCTTACTTTGAAATTTGCCTATTTTTTTTGTGTTTTTATTTTGATAATATGTTATCAGAACAACGCATACTATGTTTAGAATTGTTACCATTTTCCTGTAATTCTAATATTATTTCATTGATCTCAGCCATCAGATCTGATCCTTTGGGAACACCTACTCCATATCCTGTCATAGCATATCTCTCCCCTACTGTTATTAAATTACAATCTTTGTCTATACCAACTTGGTACTCTAATGGTGTAGCATCATATATGAAAGCGTCAATCTTCCTATGGTGAAATTAAATCTCAAAGTAATTACAGATAAAAAGGATGTGATTGCAGTTGTGAAGAAATGAGCAATCTTATAAGAATTTCTGATATAATCAGTTTTATATTTATGAACTTTAACTTGGCCAACGCAAAATTATCAATAATATTAGCAGCAGAATAATTGATTATTAAAATATTACTTAATTTTACTATCAAGATACAATGCAGAACTTCAATTAAACTAATAAAACTTTGATAAATCATACGAAAGTTTTAGTTTCAATTTTATGAAAATGTGGAAAGATTTTTTTGCTTGAAACTTCAATAATTAACGTTATACAATTATTGTTGAGTCTTTGTGTCGTGTATTTCATGTAATATCTGTATCTCTCCATTCACAATTTGTATTATATTCTATTCTATTCCGAATTTCATACGGCAACATTACATTAAGTGACCATTTCTGCCATTGCTACGGATAAGGTATAAAACAATATACTGGAGGGAAATAAAGAACTAAAAGATGAAGGCGACAGACAAAAGAAGGCAGACACACAGACAGAAAGGCTGAAGAAGACAGGCAAAAGAAGACAGACAATATCATACCTGAAAGTAAACAGAGGAAAAGAACAACATAACAAAAATCTGACACAAAAACATAAGATTGAGAAGCACAAGCCAAACAAAGTGATTTGATATTTGTATAAGGGTATTCTAAATTCCTTATATAATTGAATGTTTCTTATTCTTTTTTTTTCTTTTAAGTTGCATTCTGCTTTTGTATATTGTTCTTCCAATGATTTACGTCGAATGTCACATTGATAGTGTCTATTCAATACAAAAGAAACAAAGATATCCACAAGAACTTACTGTGCTTTCAAAGACTCTATGCCCTCGGCTACTGTGGGTTTATTATATGTTTTCATGTATGTGAACATCTGTTTGTGATTCTGTCTCAAGTTCTCTTCTGTACTACCATTTGGTACTGTAGCGAACTTAAAGGGAGGCTTCAAGGAATTAGGATTTCTTAGCTGAAATGGTAAAATACAGGTTATCAATTATTTCAGCTGCTTTTATTATGACTAAATTATACGAATAATATATCTACATAAGAATTTCACGATGCAATCTCAGATCTGTTTCATCTCTTATTGTTCGAAAGTATATGCGTTTTGTGTGTTTCTTTGTTTGATTGTTTATGTGTTTTTGTTTGTTTGTTTTTGCTTTTGCTGTTGCATTTGTTTTTGTTTCATGTTTTTTCTTCTTTTTTTAGGGGGGGGGGGGGGGGGGGCGGTGGTTCGTGTTTCATTACATAAATTCATGAATAATATAATCATTATTAAATAATAAGCGACATCATTTAAGATATAATCTATCTCGGAAACTATAAACATTTATAATAAAGGCCAATTTACATCAGAATAGTGCCACTGTAAAAAAATTATGTGACAAGCTTTAATGTATAAATCGAAGAGAGAAAGTGGTGTAAAAATAAGGTTAAAATGTATGAAAGAAATTTAGCATGAAGCTTAAAACAGTTGCAACTGCCTCAGGCAAATTTCACCTTGTAAAATATTTTTGTTTTGTTTAAAGTATTTAACTTGACAAACTTTTGATTTCAATCAAACATAGTGAATGCATTAAAACACATTCAGCTACATACATTGATGAATTCTATATTGCAACAAAATGTCAGTTAACAATGCTAAAGTATTATTTTGAAATATCAGATACTGAATTTGGTAATGAAAGTATTTAGCTTATATGCACGACTGAAATATCATCCATCTCATTTCGTAAGAACAAGTTGGCAGGAATCTTTTCAAGTAAAACAAACAAACAATTTACCCGCCAATCCGTGATACCAGATAACTTATAATACTCGTCTTTTGTTATCATGAAGGCAGCAAGATTAGCAGTATAACTTGCAAGGAAAACCAGCGCAAACAAAGCCCACACATTAGTCATGAATCTACTGGCTACTCCTCGGGGATTATCTGTTGAAACCGAGGCTCCGAACAACATAGACCAAATCAACCAAAAAGATCGGAATAAAGAAAATTTGTGATCTGAAAATACAAAGTATACATTATAAGGAGACACATTTATGATAAAAAAATATGCATTAGGTCTGCAATATAAAATTGAAAATATATAGTCATAAACTAATCAAAAAAATATATATATTCAAGCAACGTTTCAAGTTAAAAACTGACGTCTTATTATTGTCTAAAGATATACTCAATGGCCGATGAAGCGAAAATTCGTGCAAATTTCGGCTTGCGAAGTCCCTTTTATTTTATTTTTACAACTAAATGAGTGTCCATCAAGTAATATTAACTTCATATTTTTTCCTACTCCCACAACAATCTTCAAATCATATTTTATCTATTTTTATGAGAGCTATTCATATATGTTTGAAGAAGACTTTTAACCTAAATAATGGAACTATATAATATCCTTGTGTTTAAGTATTACATCGATATTTGTCTGAACACTTAAATCAAAATTCGAATAGTCTATCATTTGATGAATTAGAAACAGCAATATAATTTAGCTCAACTTGAAGCTTTATACAATAATTAGAGGATCTTTGACAATAGTCTGACACATGAATTAGGTTTGTACAAATATGATGCCATCAAGAAATGACATTATAACCTTTTATGCCAAACGATAGAATGACTTCAATTTCTTTAATACTATTTATCCTCGAAATTGGAAAAATATTTGATTATTATTGTACCAAACATTTGGTTTAGTATTCAATTACATTAATTGCAATCATTTTATTTTAAGTGTTGCTAGCTGATAGCACCAGTGCTTTGGTTTATTCGATGGCTCCGTTTTTCACTATGATAAACTTGTTCAAATTTTATTCTAAAACTGCAATTAATCTATAATGCATCAATAACGATATATAATTCGTATGAAGTTGTATCAGACATTAATATGAATTATGGAAGTAACAAATTACTTTTTGATTGTTGCAGCTAAAATTGGAACTATAGCTGAACAGTTGATCTCGAAATGCATCCACGAGTCTTTATAAAACAAAATTAAGTCAACAAATATTTGATAATATTTTGAGTTATGTAACTTACTCTTCATAAACAAAGCATTATCTGAGCACAATGTGTGAACAGCTATGCACGAGAATAGTTTGAGGAGCCATCAATAAACATGGATGTTCTGGAGTATAAAAACAAAAGGGTTTTTACTTTAAATGGTTAAGATCATATTTATAAATTAACTCTTCACAAAACTTAATTTTAAAATATTAAGGCTTTTCTACATCAGGAATAGATTACCTTAGCTGTATTTCGCAAAACTTTTAGGACTGTTTGGTCCTCAATACTCTTCAACTTCGTTCTTTATTTGGCCGTTTTTAACATTTTTTTTATTTATAAGTCACTGATGAGTCTTTTGTAGTCGAAACGCGCGTCTGGCGCAAATATAAAATTTCAATCCTGGTATCTGTGATGAGTTTATATATGTTCATATATAGAATTATTATAAGTAAATTACTGCGATAAAAAACAAAACAGAATGTAAATTTCAGTAAACACAAAACGCTTTCAATTAAGTTCTTGACTCGTTTATACAAAAATAACACTTCCATTCCCTCAAAGATCGATCTGTCATTGTCGTGACTCACTGTTAAGTATATTTTGTTATTTCAAAGGGATTCAAATTCTAACATGAAGCTTCGATCATTGCTCATTAAACGACCTAAGATAAAAAAAAAAAATTATATCAAACGCATTATTATAATTTTGCACTCTTCAACCTTAAAGAGGGGTAAGCTACGGGATATGAAAAAAATTAATATATGATTTTTGTTGTCCAATCATTAATGAAAGTGAAATAATAATTCGCTTTTAGCTGTCAGCTTGGTTAAATTTTGTCAAAATAAGTTAAGAAATATCGCTGATAAATTATTCACTTGCAAATGAATAATTAGACCTCATTGAACGCATATTCATATGATGTTCAATTTAACTGCAGAGCAAGGGATTGGTTTTGCATGTATTAAGCGCGTTTCGTCACCAAAAGGAAAAGAATGTCATCATTGGAAGTGAAACAACTGTGAACTTTTTCGTTGACCACCCATTAAAAAAACATATTCTTATGCAGATTAAAACGTTGATAAACTAATGTTTTGTTCACTTATACCTTAATATTAAACAGACCTAATAGAAATCAATTGCAAGAGGTTGCAATCTATATATATTTATATTTATAATTGTATCGGGTTTTGTAACTGTTGGCAGTCTTCGGAGGTTATCTCGAGTGAAAAATACATGGTGTCTAGACTAAAAAGACCTTAAAATGCAGATATATATTATCAACTCTATGCATTGTTAATTGAATTATTACAATTTTGATTAATTTACGTTTTATGTTTGTTATAGATCAATTTGAAAGTTTGAATCAAAGCGTTATTATGAGTTTGGCAGTCAACATTGCTATCAAACAGAAAAGAAAAGAAGTAAAGTTATAACGTTTGAAAAGTTTAAAATAGTTATTTCTTTTTTCTATCTTTCTCATCATTTTGTTATATGTTTTAACAGTCAATATGGTATGCCTGTTTTTTTAATAAATAACTTGCTTTCATCATTAGAAACCCCGTTCAATTATACCCGACACTACAATTTACCTCAAAGTTACCTCGCAAGCTTGTACGTCCTCTATTAAGGCCACTTGGACTTAACCATTCGTAAATGAAGATTGATGCTCCTGTAGCATGTACGCTGAACACCAATATTAGGCACCATGACGGGTAATCATACGGTTCTGCAAATGAACAAGCTTAGTTTTGAATATGATTTTTTTTTCAATATTTTTCTGTTCATAGACATCGTACAGAAAACTAGATATCATTTTCGTGCAATACAAATATTTGAAAATGGGTCCTATAGCATAATGCTGAACTGAACACATTTTATAGAAAACGACCTTCAAACAAATTTGCATTTTTTTCATAATTTTCAAACGAATATCAAAATTGTTTTTAAATAAGTATTGTATTTATCAAAATGAAATTTACACTTACATTTTTTCACTAGTTTTGTTTTGTGATGTTCAGGATCTTCAACTCTCACAATAAACAGAACAGTTAAAAAGAGAGTTGTGGATTATACATCAATGACATCATTACAGTATTTTCAAAGCACAATAAAACGGTTTCCGCATTTCTACAAAGCTTATTGTTTATAAAAGTATATTATCAAATAATATAAAATTTCAATGCTGGTATCTCTGATGAGTTTATTTACAACCACTGGGTCGATGCCACTGATGGGGAGTTTTTATTTCCGAGGGTATCACCAGCCCAGTAGTCAGCACTTATGTGTTGACTTGGTTTATCATTGAAATGTTCAAATTATAAATTAACTGTTTACAAAACTTTGAATTTTTGAAATACTAAGGCTTTTCTATCTCCGGAATAGATTACCTTAGCTGTATTTGGCAAAACTTTTAGGAGCTTTTGGTCCTCAATGCTCATCAACTTCGTACTTCATTTGGCCCTTTTAACATTTTTTTTATATGAGCGTCACTGATGTGTCTTTTGAAGACGAAACGCACGTCTGGCGCAAATATAAAATTTCGATCCTGGTATCTATGAAAAGTTTATTATTACAATTGAAATCATTTATATCAAATTGTAAGTTTTATAACTTTTTTTTTGAAAGTACACATATTTAAGAGGAGGAATTGTTTTCTACCACACACACACTAAACACAAGTTATGACTACTATACCTAGGAAAGCAGTGGGTGATATAGCACCCTTTCGAATGGATACAATGATTGTAATTCCTGTCTCAAGGAATGGTATAGAAAATTCTATATGTTCATTTCGTGCTGGTGTTATTTTTAAAGATGTCAGCACCATGTCTGCTTTCCGATCCTTAACCTCTTTAATCAGACCGTTCCACTCACCAGTTACCTATAATATAAGCAAATGTTATGTTAAGAATGTTTAGATTTTCAAATTTCAATAATTATATTCTAGACGAAAATTTTAAACAGCAAAGGTTATTTTTTTAATTAAGAAATCATTACTCCTTGTATTCTTTGAAAAAATTAATCGACTTTTAAAGTCAACAGATTCATTTTTTATTTCTGACTATCATTTTCAAGTCTTTTATAACTAAAGCAATTCATACTTAAGGTCAAAAGTTGATTATGCAGTTTTACTTCAAAATGTTATTTTTATTTTCATGTTGATTGGTTTCTTTCTTATTGACAAACAGCAATAGAACTATCAAAATTGTAAGACATAATATCGAACTGCATGGTAAATTAAAAAAAGGAATAACCATACAACAAAAGTTTCAACCAATGAAACGAGTGAAAAAACTAAACGGTGATATTCTTGAGTTGGTACAGGCAGAACAAAATGTGGGTTTAACCAGAATTTATAGCTGGCTTGCAAATATGTATAGTCACGATTTTTATTAACTTTTATTTTAACATTTGTCACAAATGCCACTAACTTGCACTATTATCCTTTTATGTAACAAATTCCCCAAGCCTCCGCACTTTATATAATGTAATAAAAAGGAATTGTTCACAAGAGAAATGCCATTTTGATACCAATTAAATTTGTTCCTCTAAGCTTAAAGAAGCACTTGTCAGCATGTAGTGAAAACTATCCCCATCTGTACCCTTGTCTTTACGCTGTTAAAGAGCTTAATTTCTTAGCACATTGACAATTCAAAACGATGTGTTCTCCTTAAACTTAATTGATTACGCTTCATCTTGTACCAATGAGTTTTGTAATCCGTATCGTCTAACGTTTAAAACTACTTCAACCAATTTCTTTAAAATCGTTACTAATTTGACGTAAAATTTTATTGAAACAAATCAATTTCACAAATTAGGTATCACATTTATCAACTTTGAGCAACACTATTAATTGCTTGAAAACCATTATCGTTTTGTAGGCTGGTATTGTATAATTTGTGTCTTTGAATATTATAGGCACTTCTGGCAAGACAATTTCATTCTTCAGTTGCTTTAATAGAATGAAAACTTTTGAATCGATCTTTTATTTGAGGTCATGCATTTAAACTTCCTGTTTCAGCAGATTCCAATGAATAAAAGAGGTTTTTTTTTCAATAACAATACTTTTACAATAAACTACCTGGTCAGGAAGGCCCCATGTTTGATCCGGGACTTCGTAAAAATCGTAATCAAATTTCATCTCTGTGCTGAGAATCTTCAATAGGTCAACACATAACCCGGCGCAGCATCGCAAAACTGTGTCGTTTGCTAAGGTACTATCGTTTCCGCTGAAAAAGAATAACACAATATCAATCATGTCAGTGGTTTCAGTACAAGATGAAGTATTAACATGATCTAAACATGGTCTGTAGAAGTTCTCTACATATACCCATATCCTTTTTTCTTACTTTAAATGTATAATATGAGCAGGCATTACCTGTGAATGGGGACGAAGTCTGTATGATTTTTTTTTTAATTCAAACATGTTAAAATAAACGGAAATACCGTAACGTATCCGATTTTGGTTCTGTTCTTAGGGATTTAGTTGTGACGTTATTTAAGTTATGACGTCATAGTCAATGTGAACAAAGAAACGCTTTCATCAGGTAACGTTTTTTCATAATATGAGACAGGCATTACCTGTGAATGGGGACGAAGTCTGTATGATTTTTTTTTTGTAACTTTTTAAAATATTTGTGAAAAAAAGAAACGGAAATACTGTAACGTTTCCAATTTTGGTTCTGTTGTTCGGGATTTTACTTGTGACGTTATTTAAGTTATGACGTCATGTTCAATGTAAACAAAATAACGCAATGCATCAGGGCTGCGTTCAATATCGTAGCGGCTACGTAGCGCTACGTAGATTTTCACTATTGAACGTGTAGCTATATACTAGTTGTAACATAGATATGGATAGCAGCTACGTAGAGGCTACGCAGCTGCTACGGTATTGAACTCAACCCAGGTAACGTTTATTCATATCAAAGACAAAGAATGATTAAAAATGAAATATTGGTATTGTGTTCCTTGAGTTCCTATATTTTACTAGACTAATCAAAGTCTCACGACAACAAGACCGGAAAAAGGAAGTAGATTTTTGCGTTCTGCGCAGATCCGGAAATTAAAAAACACGACAAAAAAAAATTGAACGATTTTGAGTTCATTAGTACAATGAAAAATTCGGTGGAAAATTTTCCCGATTTTTTTTTGATTTTTTTTATTGATTTTTCTACTGTTATTGGGGACTTCGTCCCCATATCAAACAGTTATTAAAAATGAATTGGTATTGAGTTCCAATCCTATATTTTACTAGACTGATAAATATATATTGTATTCAAAGTCTCATGCAAACAAGACCGGAAAAAGGAAGTAGATTTCTGCGCAAATGCGGGGATTTAAAAAAGTCCGAAAAAAGTTAACGATTTTGAATTCATTATTATATTGAAAAATCGGGAAACTTTCACGATTTTTTTTTATATTGATATTCTACCGTACTAGGGGACTTCGTCCCCATATAATTATTGATAACCAAGTTAATTGTGACAATCATTTTCTTCTTTGAAAAACCGCGTGGTCGTATTTTGTTAACCATTTCAATGGTTCTGAGATTTGACTTAGACTTACGCACGATATTGCGTCACAAATGGTAACTTCAAATTTTTACGTTTTACGGCAATTAATGATTATTGGGGATATTTTTTTATTGCGCTTGCATTTTTTGTTTTGCTCATCTATATGGATACTTCTTAATGCTTGTTTGAACTGAATATGCATGAAATATTTCCACTTAATGTAACGTAAGCAACAAATAACAAAATATATCGTATTTGGGTATAAGTTTATATGAAATGCGAAGATATAAACGATATGAGTGCCAATGAGACAACTCTCTACCAGAGACCAATTAACATAAAACGTAATAAAATGAAATGTTTCCCCATTTAGATCCGAAATAGCAAGAAGATAAATGATTTGCTTTAATTAAAAACGTTTGTCGGAAATAAACAGTTAAACGGGTCTTGCTTATAAAATTCACTTTACTTTCTTTAATAACGGAACAACTAGATTAAGAAATGAAACGATTGTCAGAATTTTGTTTCAATTATCTTCATCTCTTATATTTACATGCTTTGTATGATATGCAGAGGTAAATAGCCACGATTCAGGTCCAATTTTATTTTCACTTTTTAGTTCTAAACATATGAATCTTATTGCAGAGAAATAAAAAAAATTGCGAATTTTGCGCTTCCCAAATTTGAAAATGTCAAAAAGACCATTTTTTATCCTCTCGTAATACACATTTTTTTCACAACTTAAGAGCCTCATCTAAACGAACAAACCCAGTCATCGGATGGTTTTTTTTTTATACTTTGTGGTCTTGTTGATAGTATCTGACTATCAAGAACATTCTATCTGAGGAAATATATACAGATGATCCACCATAAATAGCTTCCCGAATCGACAACATTGAAAACGTATGAAAATCGTTTAGTGGACAAACCTGCAAGACATTTCATTTCTTTGAAAACTAAGTCGTTTGACCACGCAAATTATCAAAAAGTATGTAGCTTTTTTGTAGAGTTAAAGTACAATTACTGAAAAGCACTATTTAGCATGCAACAAAACTGAATTTTCAATAAATTACGCCGCAAATGACAGTTTATTTGTAAAAAGCAGCGAAATCCGACATTGGACATCTTGCAAGACATTTTCAAGAAACCGTTGCATTTTTATATGTGGTGTGAGTGCTGCAAAAATTCGATTTTAATAAGTTCTATCTATGTACTTTTGTGAGCATAATTTAGACTAACGAAATTCCATATAATTTTATATTTTAAAACCAATAAATGTTGATAACTTAATATTTTCCTAAATCTGACCATAATGAACACTATTTGTTTTTGCCAAAAAATAGCGTTGGTCGTTACAGGAACGCATGTTCAGTAATATTGTAATACTTTATATATACAAACTTTTTATTTACCTATCTAGTCTATGGATATAAATTTTATATAACTTAACTGTTATGATTTTATAGAAAAGCTGTATATTAGTGTGGACTGGTTGAGTTATACGGTATTGACGCAATAACATGCGTAACGTCTAAATAAACAAAACCACACCGAGTATTGACTAAAATAACGACACGACAATACGTGTGATTAAAAACAATATAACACCATTTTGTTTTTTAAATCAGTTTTTGTTAAAGTAAGAGTAAAAGAAATTGAGGTTGTGTGTGAATTTGACTCTGCCTAAAAAATATAAATGCCTTGATATTGTTTATTATTTGTCTTTCATAAACAAATGAACTACTTTCTAGTATCCATCAAATCGTCCTTCGATGAAAAAACTACAAGCAGTTGAAATATTTCAATATACTGCATCATGATAATAATCTTCAATATTGACGAGTAGCAATGATTAATATTTTGATTTTATAGAGACATGAAAACAAAAAATGATGTAAAGCATTTAAGATCCTTTTACATTAATATTATGATAGTTCCAGTAGATTTAAACAACTTTTCATAAAACAAATGTGTTTAGCTTTATCTGTTTTAATTGGAATATGTACATGATTTACATGCAAATATCATATTGTTCATCAGAATGAGTAGTTTTGCATTTCAGTTTCTGGTAAATCGTGTAAGCATCAAATTACCTGCTAGGCAGTTCTTTAGTCGCAATAACTTTATATTTTTAATGTGTCAATGAAACAGCATGGGATACAAAGAAAATTATTCAAATAGATAACCAATGAATCTTTAAACAAATCTTAGTGCTTTTATACGCAAGTGACAAATCCAATTTGATAGTTATTAAAATGTACATTCAAGACATGATAACGATATTTAAAGTGTTAAAAAACCTATTTATTTATTACGCAATTTTGGCATATCAATTAATATCTCATGAAAGATACCCCTGACAATCTGTAAATTACAAACAAAATTTATGGGCCCTGAAAACCTTAATCAATAATTCAGTTATCAGTTGAAATTAATGCATTTATCTTAAATTTCTCTGCTCCATATTTTCCAGACATTGGATCTAGAGATAGTGATTTTATGTGAATAAAATTGCCAGCCTAACCATAAATTGTGTTGGGAGATTCGGATCTTTTTAAGATGTCATCATCTACTAACAGAATTTATATGTTTTCTTCTTTTTCAAAGAAAAAAACAACAAGAAAAACTATGATTTTCAAACGTCTATTTTTGTGATTTCATTTTTGTTTAAAATGATCTTCAATATGTATTAATAGTTTTGTATACGTCAATAGTCGAGCAGATAAATTATTATTTTTGTCTGTGTGTATTAGTTATCTTTATTCCTTTTCCAAATAATTAGGTAAATGCCAAAATTAACAAGATTTTTCTATTACAGGATATTCTTAGAATTGTTATAATGTTCATGCAAAATAAATTGTACGGACTTTAACACAAAGCCTTTCGGAAATTGAAGACGATCCAAAATCCTGATATGTAAATCCAGCAATGTTAGTAGTTTGTCTAAGATCAAACATTATATTACCTCCTTTACATTTATTGAAATATGATTGGTTAAAAGCAATCGCGTGGAGACCGTGTATATCCCATATTGTATTAGAAGGCCGGGCTTATTTAAATACACAGTTACTACTTGTGTCACATCCATTTATAAAAACAACACGGTGTTATTGACAAATCTTAAGGGTTTCAAAAGACCAAAAAATTGATGAAGAACACTTTATAAACACATTTAAAACTAATAAGTTATTATTATTGGCATTTGTTTTTGTACAGATCAATGGTAGTAGGTTCTTCATACTAACAAAATTGAAGACCTGATCACGTTGATAGGCCACTAATCTTAATACATATGTTAAGATAGGCGGTTAGATAAATGCTTTACATAGTGTGTGTGTGATCTAATACGATATATATGAAGTAAGTAAATTTCATATGGAATTTACTGACCCCATATACACTGGGGTAAAGCTGATGACCGTAACTGCATTCACGGTCATCCCAAGATGTCGGATGAAAAAATAGGTCAGTATCTGTATTGTCTGTAACAGTGTTTCTATATCATTTTCTTTACAAAGGAGACATTGATACGATGTAAATTTATAAAAGACTTACACGGAAATCACAAATTACTTCCGAGAAATGTGCATTAAACAGGAAATTCGATCAAAAAAAATCGCTAAGATGACCGTAAATCACAATCAAGATGACCGTAACAGAATCAGCAATTCATAACAAGGGTGACCGTAATTGGTTAATAGATGACCGTAATTTGTATAGGATGACCGTAATTTCTAAAAGATGACCGTAACTTTTTAAGGATGATCGTCAATTCTAAGAAATATCCGTATTTGTATAACTACTTTTTTTGTATCATATGATTAATGGTGTTGATATAAAACGTATTTATATAAGAGTATTATCCTACAGGTAGGAGAAAATAAGACGTGCTTTCAATACAAAGTTCACCATTTTATCTTTTTTACGGTAGAGGTTATAATTTTTAAAATGAACATACAACAAAACATGCACATGAAAAAGTGGGGGAAACATGCAACAAAAGCGCGATTAAATGACACCTTACAAGTGTAATAAAAAAAAAGTGTGCTGCACAGCCTCTAATTAAAAGCCAAAAGATTTTTTTTTATTTCTGGAATTCCTTGTAATGACATATAATAAATGCACCTTTTTTTAAAATGCCAATGGATGTACACCCATTGATATTATATCGTCTTTGATTTGTCTTCTATTTTGTCTTGCAAGTAAAATAACAGAACCTGTTTTTAAAATGCTACGACCAAACTAGTGAAGGCGAGCTCAAGTAAAATAGATCCTTAAAATAGTCTTGTGCGTATGGCGTATCACAAGGGGCAGGGGCGGATTAAGCCATTTCCAAAAAAGGGGGGTCCCGACCCAGGGTAAAGGAGGTTCAAACTATGTGTCCCATTCAAATGCACTGATCGGTAAATAAAAAGGGGGTTCCAACCCCGGAACCCCCCCCCCCCCCTTGGATCCACCACTGATGGGAACCTTGTCAATTTGTATATACAGTAATGTTATTCATATATAAAGACAAACTAAGATTTTAATCTGCTTCCTCTGGAACCATACACACAGGCTCGATTACCGGATATTCATATGTTTGATTAGTGTTTTTATGCTCCATTCATGGGCATTATTTTTTCTGGTCTGTGCGTCCGTTCGTTTGTTCGTCCGTTCGTCTACTCGTTCGTCCGTCTGTCCCAACTCAGGTTAAAGTTTTTGGTGGAGGAGGTTTTGATGACGTTGAAGTCCAATCAACTTGAAACTTAGTACACACTAGAACACACCGGTGATATCGCGGGTCCGTGACTGAACTAAAGTATATAACTATGCGCAAGCCTTATTTTAGTATTAGTATTGTCATCTGATAAAGTCATGCCGATTATAAGATACACAGTTTTCTCTGCTTTCAAATCTTTCTGTTTGAACCCGTCGAACTGAAACTTATCAATTATTGGTAATATTAATTATTTGGAAAACAAAAGGTCCTGGAATGGAGTATTTTTTAATCCTATATTAGTTATAAATAAAGTTGAATTCTTTGATTCGCTGTTTTACGTCATGCCCGCTAACAAATTGAAAACTGTACCTATACGCCTTATTTTTAGTCCAGATTTTTAGTATTAGTATTGTTATCTTAGAAAGTTTTACTGATTAGAATACTACAATAGGTAACAATTTGACAATTTAGTAGTGTTAACCCTGTGATTATGACCCTGTATATAGCATATTAATCCTGAATACACCGTTTGTTGGTACGCCTGTCAGATGCAGAACGTACAGATAAGGTAATAGGTAACAGGTGAATATTCTATTGGTATCGGTATCGGACTCGACCGGAACTTCTTAATTCTTGGCAATATTAATTACGTGGAAAACAAAGGGGCCTGGAGTGGTGTAATTCTTAATCTACACCTTTGTACTATATTAGTTATATAAAGTTGAATTCTTTGATTCGTCGTTTTTACGTGATGACGGCTGACAAATTGGACCTCGTAATTTTAGTATTATAGATGTTTTCTATGATATGATCTTTCTAATCATAATGCCAAATTACAGTTTTTTTCCCATTTTAACTGTCCACTGAACATAGAAAATTATAGTGTAGATGAGACATGTACTAGAGACACCTCAGAGGGACACATTCTTGTTTCTTCAACTTTTCGTCGTATCTCTGTCAATTTGTATTAAAATTTTAAAGTCGTTATCAATAAATGTTTCATTGTTTACGAGAAATTTGCAATTTACTATCATTGTCATGAACTCAAAATACGGGAAATAGTTAAAAATAAATTGATGAAACATGTTGATATCCGCTAACTAAGCCCTATTGAGACAAACACAACAAAAAGCTATGAATACAAAGACTAATATTCTTAGAATTGAGGGTCATCATTTAAAAGTTACGATCATCCTTTATAAATTACAGTCAATCTTTACAAGTTTTGACAAGTTACGGTCAACTGTTTACCAATCACGGTCATCCTTGTTTTATGTTACGGTCATCTTAAAAATATTTTGATAATGATTTACGGACATCTTAGCGATTTTTTCAAATTAAATTTCCCGTTTCCTGAACATTTTTCGGTAGTAATTTGTGATTTCTGAGTGAATCTTTTATAAATTTATATCGTATCAATGTATACTTTGTAAAGAAAATGATATAGAAACACTGTAACAGACAATACAGATACTGACCTAATTTTTCATCCGACATCTTGGGATGACCGTGAATGCAGTTACGGTCATCAGCTTTACCCCAGTGATATATATCGTATTCGGTCACTAACACACTATTTAACACATAATACAAATACCGTATAGCAAGCCATAGAAACAATACCAAATATTAATTCTTTACTAGGTTAGTAAAAGATTTCAATCACCACACCATAAGAGTTGTCCATGAATAATTGTGAGTGGCCTTTAATTTCTAATTTCCGTGTGCAGATGCGAGTTCAAGTGGCCAAAAAGAAGAAAAAAATTTTGAGTCTAGGCATAAAAAAAGATTTAAAAGCTTGCCAAAATTAGCTATGCGTCCCCTTTTCTCAAATAATCACAGAAACTACGTCTGGTTGAGAGTATAAACAAAAGAAGAAAAAAGTAAAGATTTCATAACCGTTATCGAAGACAAATTGATCCTCGAAAGACTTCTTACGAATTGTTAAATGACTCTCTTAAAACATCTTCTATACTCAAGTTGAACGAGTGTATCCCTCGTCTAGGGAAGATGCTCTCAGCATACAAAGTTAAAAAAGAAAAGAGAAATATTTGCTGCAAAATATTTTCTGTGCAAATTTTTCTCAACGGTAGGTAGTTTTTTTTTATGCATTTTTGTTTTGTAGGGCATGCAGTTTTTTCTTGGTATTTTACTTTTATTACAAATATAGAACGCATTTAAAGGAGAGTAAACGTAAATAATGTCGTTTTATTTAGCTTGTATTCATTATGTAGTAATATCATACGGATGGGAATCTATTTTAATTTTATATTTTATCAAAAATTTCTTTAAAAAAATCAGTTTGTCTTTCTTTCGAATATTTTAATCGACTTTTCATCATTGTTAAGTATATAAAAAAAAAGTTTGCAACAACGGAATCTTGATTACATGTCATTTAGTGTTGTTATTTTAGTGGTATATTTAACCTTGCCATGAATCGCGAAGTTCGGCTAGCCACAAAACCATGTTCAACCGCCATTTTTTCTTAAAACGTCCTGTACCAAGTCAGAAATATGGCAGTTGTTATCTTATAGTTCGTTTCTATGTATGTTGCATTGTCGTTTATTTTTTGTTGCCCTTAATCGTTTCTGTTGTTTCGTTGTTTTCCTCTTATAGTCGATGTGTTTCCTTCGGTTTTAGTTTGTAACCCGGATTTGTTTTCTCTTAATCGATTCATTACTTTCGAACAGCGGTTTACTACTGTTGCCTTTATTTACAAGCTCTGTGTAATGAATCTTTTTACTGTATTTTTGGAACCAGCATGTACTATTAGGATTGTATTTTGCAATATCCCACGATGCCTAATTTGGATAGTCACTATGATGGTTCCCTAAGACCAGCTTTAAGGTCTAAATTAATTTTCACGAAATGATCGTTTTTTTAATTAAATATTCTTACAACAGAATTGGCATTATTCATATCAAAATTTGAGAATTAGGGTCGTCATATTTACATGACAATTTCTTGGATTATGAAGAGGGATTTGATTGATGTCTCAATTATTGTCAATAAACAAAAAGACAAAACTTCTTCGCAAATTCTAATCTAGATAAATAAAGGTTTGGAATTCTGTCGCTATGGAAGTGATATTTCTGTTTAGGATACTAGCTATGATTTGAGTTTTGACATTGCATGTTTTCATATTGTGATTATCACAGCATCAAATATTATGTAAGCAGTATATTGCCTGAAACTAATACTATATTTCCAGAGTCAATAATGTTATGTGTCTTTGTCTGTTCTTAAACAAACCATGTATAGTAAAATTATGAGACTCATAGTTTAATAATAGCCAAGATGTGCAAAAGAATATTTATCTTTGGATTTTCCAGCACAGTTTAAGAATAATAAAACTTTATAATTGTAAGCAGTTGTTCTCTTTCAGTTATACTTGCTACAAGACTTTTTTCTTTCTCAATAAGACTGTCATAACTCATTATATTTTCAATTGAAGATAATGTTTTGACCTACGTTTTACTGATGTCAACAAAAAAGAGGGAGACGTTGTATGATTGCAAATGAGACTACTATCCACAATGACCAAAGGATAAATATATAAACCATTACAGGTTAGCCTCGATTATTAAGATCTATGTAGGCCCTTGTTGTCATATTTTTCTCTTTGGTAATTGTCTCATTGAATACGAACTGTCACAATTTTCAGCTTTCATTGATCTTCTAAGTATTGATGTAACAAACACTTTACAAGGAAGTACAGTTGTTTGGTTTTATATAACCTTATGATAATGCAACGTATGATATAGTACCGGAGTCAGAATAATCATTTGTTATTTATTGATTAACAGTATTAGCCGTAAAAGTCATTCAGTAACAAAACAGTTGGTTTTTGTTTGTGAATTTTTTGTGAATGGTTATACCAAAAGTATAATTTTCATACAAAGCTGTTAGTATTAACCAGTAACAACATTCCAAATAGTTGTCACATTAACCAATTATGAATGTTAATGGATGGACAAACAACTTCCTAACAAGTGTGACATTTAGTGGATCCATACGATGTGTGTTTAACCAAACTAGCTAAGGACATTTTTACCACATCTTAATCTTTTAATTACCAAACGTGACTTATTCCCGATTGTGACTGTTTTGCTGAGTGTGAATTCGCATTACTTTAAGACGTGTTACGGTACTTGTTTATCCCAAACTCATGTATTTAGTTTAAATGTTTAATGTTATATTTGTAATTCTCATCGGATTTTGTCAAATATGTTGACGTCTTTTCTATTATATTTATGTGTTATGAAAACAAAAATTAATCACCGCCGTCATTTATTAGATTTAATTTTGGTCAACATAATCTGTACGATAATTTAAGTTTGAAGTTGGATTCATAACAAACTGCACATATACATATTATAGTTAATTGCTATTAATAAGTATTGCAATAAATGTGTTTAAATGCAATATCAGTATTTAGTTCTATTTTAATCTTTAATCAATCCTAATTCTATCTTACTTTTGATATATAGTTTTTCATATGTGACGTAATTTTTCTGCTGTTTCAGAAATTTCATATTTTCAAATTTTTAATGCCTTTTCACCATCGTATGGGACGTAATTTGTAATGCCTTTTCACCGTCGTATGTGACGTCATTTTCATAATTTACTGAGTCGGGTGTGTCTATTCTGTGTTGGTCATTCATTATGTATTCGTGTTTGTTTTATGTAATGAGTTAATACTTCAGTTTCATTATGTATAGCTGTTATATTCATTTGATAAAATTTACTGTTTGCAATAGCATTAATTGTTCTAAATAATTAGGATGTTCTTATTCCAAGCATACAAACTTAGCCGTATTTGACACAACCTTTTTCAACTTTTGATCTTCAGTGCTGTACAACTTTGTACTTTTTTTCGCTTTCGATCTTTTATATCTGGGCGTCACTGGTGAGTCTTGTGTGGACGAGGCGCGTTTTTGGCGTATCAAATTTTTAAACCTGATGCTTTTTGTTATTCATTAATCATATGTTTCTTTGTCTAATGCGTTTTCCTATTTGTTTGTATTGTAGTCCTGTAATATTGTGTTGTCATTTCTATGTTATATTTAACATTGCCATTAAAGTGCGAGGTTTGGCATGCCACAAAACCAGGTTCAACCCACCATTTTTTCCTTTAAAAATGTCCTGTACCAAGTCAGGAATATGGCCATTGTTATATTATAGTTCGTTTCTGTGTGTGTTACAATTTAACGTTGCGTCGTTTGTTTTCTCTTATTTTTGAGTGTAAATTGACATTGCGATAAGACGTGTCACGGTACTTGTATCCCAAATTCATGTATTTGGTTTTGATGTTATATTTGTTATTCTCGTAGGATTTTGTCTGATGCTTGGTCCGTTTCTGTGTGTGTTAGTTACATTGTAGTGTTGTGTCGTTGTTCTCCTCTTATATTTATGCGTTTCCGTCAGTTTTAGTTTGTTACCCCGATTTTGTTTTTTGTTCATGGATTTATGAGTTTGAACAGCGGTATACTACTGTTGCCTTTATTTAGGTAGCTTTAACACCAGATTTAACACACTATTTTTGGTACCGAATCAGGAATATAACAGTGTATACTTATTGACTGGGTATTAGTGGAATAGTAAGCTCATTATCCCCGAGGTGAAAATATTGCCCTGAGGCGTAGCCGAGGGCAATATTTGTATCGCAAGGAACAATAAACTTACTTTTCCACTAAATACTTAAAAAAGGCATTTTCAACATTATCCAATCCCGTAGCTGCATTTGAAATTCCGCGAAATATAATGAGGCTTGCGGTCAAATAGTTTCACCAGGTCCAATAGTTGGAAACTATTGACCGGTCCAATAGTTCAACGCGTGCAACTTAAAAAATAGTGAAAATATTGTGTACCTTTTCATATTGAACATGATATCTGAGGTATAATGATTATTTTCTATTTCTTCCGTTGGTTGATATGTCAAGATTTATGAACTTCCCTTTGTATAAAATTAAATTGGAGTTCGTTATTTTTGTTAATACCTTTATTCTTAAGTATCATGTGCTATTAAATACCTCCATAGCATTTGAATTTCCGGTAGAATTCAACAATTTCCCATGAAACACATGTGTTAAGCTATATCATCTTAATTTTAATATCCACATGATTAACATGCAAATGTCAAATTGTTCATGAGAAGGCGAAGATTTGAACATTAAGATTCTGGTTTATTGTGTACGCATCCAATTACCTGCATGATGATTCTTAAGACACAAGATCTTTATGATTTTAAGTGATCAATGAAACACCATCAGATATAGAGAAAATTATTCAAATTAAAAAACTACGAAACTTTAAAAAAAAATATTTTTATGTAAGTGAAAAATCAATTTTCATAAGTTTTCAAAATGAATATTTCCAACTTTCAGCTTTCATATGTCTGCTAAATATTTGATGTAACAACCATTTTACAAGGAAATACGGTTGTTTGGTTTCAACAACAGAAAATTACTTATAGTACTTAAAGAAAGATTTATATAAGCTTATAATAATGTAACGTATGATATAATACTGGAGTAGACATAGTTATTTGTTAGTTATTGATAAACTGTATATAGCAATAAAAGACGTTCGATAATAGAACAGTTGGTTTTTGTTTTGGTATGCTTATATCAAAAAGGAAGATTTTGCGTAATTGCCATGAGACAACTCTCGATCAAATACCAAATGACTACAGATATTTGTGAAAAGTAACTGTACGGCATGCAACAATGAGCAAAACCCATACAGCAAAATCGGCTATAAAAGGTCCGAAAATAATAAATGTAAAACAAATTCAAACGAGAAAACTAACGGTATGATTTATGTTACAAAAAAACGAACAAAATACATTCATGATATTCAGCAACAAACGATAACTAGTCCTGGTATCTATGATGAGTTTATTTATAGGCTTCTGACTTGGGACAGGCACATACAGAATATTGCTGGATTAGTCATAATAGGACAGTGGTGTAACACTATAATATATGAACAAAATATAAAAATCAATTGAAAAGGACTGAACTCATCAGATCGATACAAAGCAGAAAGCAAGTTACAAAAACTCAAACCGGACAAGGCAGAGCATTCATACATCCCTGGAACTAAAAAGACATCAAGTGCATATCTGAGAATTCTAGCAGTTACTGACAGCTATTTGAAAGCAATAATATTAGCAACCAAAAGAAATGCATCTACGTTTATGATGTATTAATTACTTAACAATGAAGAAGAGTTCGTTGGTTTCAACAAACAGAGTATGACTTATATAAATCTAAGAAAGAATTGTATAAACTTATAATAATGTACTGTATGATCTATTACCAGAGTGTTAAGTATTATTAGTTATTGATTAACAGTATATAGCAGTAAAAATTATTCATTTACAGAAAGATTGGTGTTTTGCTTGTGATGTTTCTTGTGAATGGTAATACCAGATATATAACATTTAAACAAGACTGGTGGTATTGCAAAAGGCAAACTGTTCTAAGTAATAACATGCCAATTATTGTCACAATCACCAATTATGTATCTTTTGGATGCTCATCTTATTTTATCAATATAGAGTAACTGTTGTACAACTGTCATCCAAGTGAAACGTTAAGCTATTAAACTAGGTTAATTCCATCATTTTCTTCGGTGCTTTGTAAAATGCCTGCACCAAGTCAGGAATATGAAAGTTGTTTTCTATTCGTTCCGTTGATATATTCTTACATTTATATAAAGTTTTCTGGACTTTCCGTTATTGAATTTACCTTTGAGTTCATTGATTCCTTAGCTGGATTTGGCAAAACTTTTAGAAATTTTGGTCCTCAATGCTCATCAACTTCGTACTTTATTTGGCCTTTTTAACTTTTGTAGACGAAACGCACGTCTGGCGTATATACAAAATTTAGTTATTGTATCTATGATGAGTTTATTTCTTATATTTTATAATAATTTGCCTGTATTATCATTTTATTTAAATAAGTACTTACTGTAGTATAGGGTTATATACCAAACGACATGGCACTTCATGATGTCCACATTTCTTTTCTGAATTTAGTGTTCGGTACTTAACATATGGTTCTTCTTTAAGAGTGACGATTCTGAAATGACGACGATCCGGTTTCCCCTTGGGTGGTGATTTACTATCCCCAGGCCATGTTATATCATTCATTTCAATATCCATTTCAGTTCTACTTCCTGACTGTTTTGGAACCCAGTTGCCTACCTAATATAATAGTTTAATTTACCATATTAACAACTTATCAATCCTCTAGTTACGTTTCAGTTAAAACTGTCTATCAAAAAAGCATGCAGTTAGTCAAAATGTAATATAATTCAATAGAATATGGTGATTGTTTGTTCTAATGAAAAGTAATACTTCAGAGATTCAAGAAAGTCCTTAGAATTATTCTATGCAAAAAATAACATAATAATTATTTAGTTTTAAGTATTAACCATTATATATTTTTTCATCATAGCTTGTGACATAACCCATTTACCTTAACTTTAACTTTTGATGGGATTTTCATGGATAAGATATCTATAAGGAAGTATATATTTTTCTCGGTAAAAAAAGACAATGGGTGGTTGTTTTGCATTTTGTTTACCTAAATAAAATACTGTTTATTTATAAATGTATATTTATATTTGATTTTTTTTTCATTTTTATTTTTTTCATTTTTTGTTCAGAGTTTATGAAAACAAACAATATAAATATGAACTTCAATTCATGTTATTGTGTTTGAGATTGTCTTCTGTAGTAATCAGTTTTTGTATTACCTGTCTCCAAACTTTGTCTGTTCTCATGTTCGTTGTTTTACTTTGAGTGTTGTAAATTACTAACTTTATAAACTGGTTTAACCCGATTGGATTAAATCTAACCGGCGGTATATCTGTACTGATCAAACTAACATCTCTTATATTTTTCATGTGCCTGAAATAAAAGCAAAATAATTGTTTCTAAATTATGCGAAATGCAAAGTGATTTTGTTTTACAAACAACGTGGAAAAGATGGTGTTAACATGCACACCAATTAAATTGTTCGTTTGGCACATAGCATTTTTGTTTTATTTCAATATATTAACCCTCTAACGTCCAACGCATCGTTTCTTATACCTCCTTCTATAGGAAATATAACCCATTATCACATATTTGTTATGAATACCTTAGGTTTTGCATATGTAATAACCTCAAAATTGCCCGGGGCAAAAAAGAGATATTGATATTGTGCCCTCTAAATGACGTGACGTCATTGCGTCCTTAACGACAATGGCGAACAATGACGGTGACGGTGCTCGTTTCGTCGCAGTGGGAGAAGGCGAAACGGGAGACTTTGTGGAACTAATGAAAAACGCCACTACGAGAAAAAAAACAGTAAGTGACATTAAAATTCTGAAGGACTGGTTAACAAGTGTCGGAGAATTACGCAATCCATATTCTAAAATAAGTAGAAATGTGACAATGAATTTCTATGGAGTAAATGATAAAAACTAAATTTAAAAATGTGATAAAACTTTTGTGATATTTTTTTTTAAGATTTACCTGTTTTGTTTCATTAAATTGATATAATTGAATTTTTTTCCTCTTTCCTGCAAAACTTAAATATGTGATAAATAGATTATAACATGACCTTTTCCATGTTTGCCCTGGTATCATCCCTCGACCCATGATACTCGGGATGATACTAGAGCCAATATGAAAAGGGCATGTCATAATCTATACATATACGCCAGTGTTAGCCTGTCGAATATTTTTTTTTATCCACAGTATAATTGCATAGGTATCAAATATCAGTTTTGACATTTTCGACTTTCCATATTGCCTTTGTTTGAACCCTAAACAATAAACGTTTCAATTAAGGTAGAAACATATGGCAATAATTGTAGCATTAGTTTATCAAAACCACATATGACCCATTGCACTTCTGCGAAGGGACCGTCGCATTTCTGAGAAGACCATCACATTTCAGCGAATAACTTTTTTTTATTGTATCTCGTAATCTCTTGTTCATCTTCTTCAACTAGGAAAGGACAACAACATCCTAAGATAACTGTGACAGACTATCATAAAATTGCTTCTCAAGCTTTTTCTCGAAACTTGAAAGGTCTTTAATTTGAATAAGCCAATAAGAGACGAGCTTAGGAAAGATGCAGTTTTGTGAATAAAATCACATGGTAAAATAGTTCAAAAAATAGAAATTAGTACGTAAGAAAGCCAAAACAATATCGCTATGAACAAATGACATGACAAGATATTTAGTAGAGTCGGCTGCGAAATATTTGTTTAAAATCTCCTGCTTAAAAGAAACCAAGACAGATTCATTTTGATTTGTTTCGGAAAATGAGCAAAACACAATAGCTATAGTGAAAAACAATATTACTATTCTAAACGCTGATTTTTGAGCCGACTTAAATTTTTAATTTTTGATAGTGACAATAGGGCCTTCTTTCCAACGTATCATATATGATATCATAGCTCTTGGCCTTAATTGCCATTAAGGGGTTCAGAACGTTTGTTGAAGTATTTTCTCATCTTCATATAATGCCCGTTCAAATTTCAATATAAAGCGATACAACAAAGATTTGATAAAAATAAGTGAAGGATGGTATTGAACACCTGGCTCGGTAATAATTCTAGAAAATACATAAACTCAAATATTTTCATAAGTTCAATACAAATATCAAAACTGATGCAATCATGCATTTTGATCTACAATAGATAAATGGTTTAAATAATTGTTTTGTTATACATACAAGGCTAAATATCAATTGAAAATATGTTGAAATAAATTAGGATAAGCGGATATTTTCATACAATATTTACCTAAAAAGTGCTAATCCATCATTCCAGAAGTTTAAATGTGACTGGTTACATGACATTTTAGGTGTAATTGTAAAATTCTTAATATAAGGCGCCATGTTTTTCAGTGCCAGTCCCCATACGTAAATGGATGTTTTCAATGCTATGTCTAACACAGATTCTAATGTTTGACCGTCAACACCATAATGTTTGAATCCTTAAAAATAAAATAAAAAAGAGAAATATTCAGTAAACTTGAGTTAGTCTCATAATTTGATAAATTATTAAAAAATGCAGTATATCCTCATTTGAAACGACTCGTATTACTTCACCTGGCAATATAACGAAAACACAGACGTGAAAGTTATAAAATAAACAACGCTTAATTATCTATTCTTGTTTCTCAAAGGACACAAATATCTTTATTTATTATATCTATATATATAGGAATATATATGCATGTAGGGCATCTCGAAATGTAATAACAACCAAACATATGTTGTTATTTCATATAAACACTTAAGTCATTTTATTATATGGAATTTTCAAACATTCTCATCTTGATCATTATTGAACATAATCATTGTAAACATTTGTCTTATACGTATTTATCTACACCACTGACATAATGCTAAAACACATGAAATTTTCTAGTTTTTCTTTGAACAATTTCATATCACTTTTTCTTTTATTACATTTTGACTTTGCCGCAACATAAAGACATACCTATGATTTCGATACGATACGATTACTCAGTATGCATTGCTTTACCGTAAATTTATATTGATTTTCTACAAAAGACATACCAAGAAGTCCGAGCGGATACGATGGTGCGGCACGCCTTGCTTTTGACACAATATTACCAATACTGGAAGATGATATTATCCACATATACTCTTTACTTGTCAGTCCTAATTCAGTAGCACAATCAAATAAGTTCTTTGCCTCTGCAGAACTAAAATAGAATGACATACATATAAAAATTTATAACATCAGAATACTTTAAAAATTATAGAAGGAAAAATCCGTGGTACTAGCAAATAAGCTGTCAGTATTGTTAAGATTGGTAAGGAAAGGAAAATGGCCATTGTTATAATATAGTTCGTTTCTGTGTATGTTACATTTTAATGTTGTGTCGTAGCTCTCCTCTTTTATTTGATACGTTTCCCTCAGTTTTAGTTTGTTACCCGGATTTGTTTTTTCTCGAATTTCGAACAGCGATAAACTACTGTTACCTTTATTCAAAAACTGAAATGTAAGCTTCTTGCATGAATTATATTTCCAATTTAAACTATTTTTGATTTATCAAAACAATAAATTACTATTGCATAGTACCTTGAATGTAACAAAAATACTCTATTTTCTTTTACATTATGGTCTACCAAGTCACTCCTCATTTTGACCTTCATTTTTTCTTCATCGTGTGACGAGGTATCTATAAGAATCTTTGACAATAATTGTAACCTGAAACAATACAAAAGTTCATCCATATGTAATATACATTGTAATTGATTTGAATGTTATGAAAAAAATTAGTCAAATCATTTGTAATATATATGCATTGCAAAGAGATATATCAATGATATATAGTTACAATTGATTACTATAGTAGATACATTTGTTTTATATATTTACAATTGATTTGATTAGTAGATATAATTGTAATATATATTTACAATTGATTTCTTTAGAAGACGTATCTGTAGTATCTATTTACAATCGATTTCTAAAGTAGATATATTTAAAGGATATTTTTTACATTTATATATTTTTTTTTTTTATATTTAAATTTACAACTGATTTATATAGTGAATATATATACAATAAGAATATTTGGTATGATTGCCAATGAGACAACTATTCACAAGACACGAAATGACAGAGAAATTAACTATATGTCACCACACGGCCTTCAACGATGAGTAATACTCATACCTAATTTTGGGCTATAAAAGGCCCCGAAATTACAAATATTAATAAGGCAACAGTAGTATACCGTTGTTCAAAAGTCATTAATTGATTAAGCGAAAACAAATCTGGTTTACAAACTAGAACCGATGAATGGAAATACATCAACTATAAGAACTAAAATAACTGAACAGCAAAAACACTGAACTGCAACAAATACACACGCAAACATACATAGAAACGGACTATTTGATAACAACTGCCATATTTCTGATTGTCAAACAATTCAAACGAAGAAAACTAACGACCTGATTTATGTACTAAATGATGAATCATTAATAAATATAATATACAGCAACAAACAACAACAACTGAATTACAGGGTCATACAGAATGTGTCGGAGTTAAACTAGTTTGATTGCGCTAACCCTCCATCTAACCCGGGACAGTGGCGTAACACAGTACTACATAAAAACCTAAAGTCAATTGTGTCAAAATGTTTCATTCGAAAGGACGAAGTAGAGTAAATAAGCCTCCATAATCATGGTAATGGACCTTAGTCCTCAGCCTTTTAAATTTGTAATTTATGTCTATGTGACCGACTTAAGACCACTAATTCATATCTTGATATATCTTATACATTTGCTAATAGAAGGATATAATAGTTATTCACATGAATTCGCCGAACTGTGCACTTTAAATTGAAATCACAATACTGTTGCCTTTAGAGTGTGTAAACATCTTGTACTTTAATCTACCTTAAAGCATCAGTTAAGTTGGAACAACAATTACAGCAAAATCCATTATTTTATTCTAGAAGATGTTCCTAGTAAAGACATGAAAGAAATGATCATTTATATTGCTTACTTACATCATCATTTGACTTAATATTTACTGGGAAAAAGCTAACGGATATCCCACAGGAATATATATAAATTGTAGAGTCTGGTTTATATATATAGAAATAAGCATTGGTAATACAAACAGATGATGGACATTTTTAGAATTGAATTTTTCTAAGGCTATCAATTTTGTGTACAAAAATATATAGTATTTCTATCCCAAAAAAGAACATGAATCTAAAAGGGGAATTATTATTGAAGTATACTAATACAAATACTTAATCTTTTAACCACAAAAAGAGATTATCGAAACAGCAAATTTTCGCAGGCTGGCTGATGTCCTCTTGAACTGAATGGCTTATGTCTATGGCCATTAAAGATTAACTGATCTAAATCAATACGTAAATGGGAATACAACTTCTATCAGAGTAGAAATATGCCTCTGTCTTCCTTCGTTTAGATTTTCTACATTAAGAAATGCTTGTATCAAGTCAGGATACGACAGTTGTTTTCTTTGTCAATTCGTTTGATGTGTTTGAACTTTTGATTTTGACATTCGTAAAGGAACTTTCCCTTTAAAATTTTCCTTGGAGTTCGGAATTTCGCTTAAACCTATTCAATATCAAAAAAATTAAAGAATGAATTTATTACTTACAAAGGAATACCAAATATCAACAATGAATAACAACTCATTTTGACACAGCAGTCGCATGACTTCAAAGGATGAGGTGAGAGGAAGCGCTTCTGCATAAACATGTATTGATACCAATACCTGTCATGCAAATCATTTAACTTCGAAAAACACGTTTAGAAAATTACTGAAATCTAAGGTATATTAAAAAACAGGGGAAGTCCACACAAACTAACAAAACCAAACGTTATCAACCACAGGTACGAGTGAAACACAACTGTCATATTCATAACTCGGTACAGGCATTTACAATGACACTAGTTTTAAATTACCTCATTTTTCACAGTTTACACTAATTAATTGATATTAGAATAGACCAGTATAATGTTGAGGGCTATAAGCATCTAATATTAGCAGAAGTTAGCAGAAGTTAGTGGATACTTGTAGATAAAGCATTTTCGGCTGATGAAAAATTATAAATAGACATGACAATAAAATCAGAGGATTTGCAATACATGAGACTTATTTGTATATCCCAGATAATACAAGGAATAAAAAAGAATTCAAATCGCATTTTGCCTCAATAAGCTTCACGGATGCATGATTTATAGGTAAGATGAATAAGATGTTTTATGAAGTTTCATTTGTGTTAACAATTTCATATACTGAAATGCTAATATTTCATTTTTTCAAAAATAAAGTAATGTTCATTTGAACGTTCCTGATGAAGGTAAATCCATAAAACCGCTTCGAAAGCATGAAATAATAATTTGCTTTCTTTTCTTTTTGAAGTGTATCTATATATGTTGATTGTTTATTTGAAGAACCAATTCCCTATATAGACAACTTTTAGGAAATCTCTTACATTATTATCAGACATTTGCAAAATTCAATAGATTTGATTGACACATTAATTTTAGCTATTCTTTCAGACAATATTTTGTATTTGAATAAGAAGTATATCATTTTAGCCATCATTACTACGATGGTAATATCTACTCCTAATACATTAGACAAACGCGTATTTTATGTTAATAAAACTGACGTTTTTTTGTGCACTTTTGGGAATTTGGACTTTAGAAAGTTTGTTATTATTAATATTAATCGTTGTCAGCTGTTAGACATATGCCTGCATAATTGTAGTTTTATTGAGTTACGTTATCAGCAATATAAAGGCGCGAATGCCTGGACGTCAATGAATAATAGTTACAATGCACTGGTAAACTAAACCAGAGACAAATAAAGGGACATTGACGTAAAGGTACAAAGAATGGATCATAGAGTTGTTTTACAATTGTAACAACGAGAAAAAGATGTCTTTCGATAAAAGTACACAACATAGTTAATTGAAGATCAATTACACCAAGTGATATTCAAATGAATATTGGTAATGGCCTAGATGAATACGTAATAACTTTGTGAGGAGGAGTTCGTGATGTGTTACATTCAAATCGTCATTTTTGGAAAACAAATTATTATAACTCAAAAACATATTGACCTCAATATGTATGACCACCTATTCAAAGTTATGTTTTTAAAAAATGAATATTAGTTTGTTAAAGATATGAACGATGTCGATATAATAACAACTGCATCTAGTATAAGCTTTGATTGATATCAAGTAGAAAAAGTATATGTTATTTCCTTTACATAGAATATGAATAAGTTTGTTTGGAGGTTCGTTTTGCTGCAATGTCTAATTTTATACATAAATTGTAAAACGTAGATG
Organism: Mytilus edulis; assembly: GCA_019925275.1. NCBI lineage: Eukaryota > Metazoa > Mollusca > Bivalvia > Mytilida > Mytilidae > Mytilus > Mytilus edulis. The sequence goes on along the minus strand of CM034356.1, from coordinate 85,999,365 downwards.
AAAAAACTGTTAATTTATCCGTAACCGTTCCTTCGAATAAAACATAAGTAATGGCATAACATTTTTTTCAGGACGATTTTTTTTCATTGCATATGTCAAATAACATCAGTTGGGATTATATTTACTTAAAATAAATTAATTGCCGATAGGGAATAGTTTCGGAAACTACATGAATATAGGCAAAAGTAGTTTACGGCATATATAGCAGAATTAGCTAACCCTAACAACACATGTCGTCTCGTTCTTTTGGGGATCGTCTGATTCATGATAGGTTTGTTATTTTGATTTGTCTCTTCCTAATCGATATACAAGTTTTTCTCGTGGGATTTTGTCTGATGCTTGGTCCGTTTTTGTGTGTGTTACATTGTAGGGTTGTGTCGTTGTTCTCCTCTTATATTTAATGCATTTCCCTCAGTTTTAGTTTGTTACCCCGATTTTGTTTTTTGTCCATGGATTTATGAGTTTGAACAGCGGTATACTACTGTTGCCTTTATTTGAACATCGGTAAAGAAACTCAGATTGAACTTTTGTATTTGCGCCAGACTCGCGTTTTGTTTTCAAATGAATCATCAGTGACGCTTGCATAAAAAAAATTAAAAAGGCCAAAAAAAGTACGAAGTTAAATTACTGTCGCTTAAATATACCGATGTTTACGAGGAGGACAGCAACAAAGCTACTTGTGGTTTCCAAAGTACGTATTTTATATTTCAGAGGGAAAAAAATACACTTATCCGAAGATTAATCTTTATCCTTGAAACTATGTATGTATGATTATAAATCAATCTATCAATGTATCAGAGAGTTGTGATACTATTCTACGAAAGGAAATTTCAAATACTCTAGTAACATAATTTTGCTGTCGGAAGTCGATCAAAAATGCAATTATTCAGAATAGTCTTTGAAACCGTCAACATATGCTTTACCATTTCTTAAAACACATTAATGTAATGGACATGTATTATGTTAAACTTTTCAATATTAAAATGAATCGAATTGGCTGCTTAGGATTTATTCAAAAGGCATAAAAAATACATTTAAATTCTCCCTCGCCCTGCTCGTCCGAATTTAAAGCATTTAATTTCTAATTCAATAGGCTATAAACAAGACAAACACAGATATAGGATTAGTTGCTCGCAGTAACATCTTATTTTCTCTTGCGATACAATATTTTATTTTACTGAATTGTACATATTTCTTCAATCGAAACATTATATAAACACATGATCATGACATATAACATTGTTCCTCTTTCGCATCGTTTCTTTTCCCCCGGCTAATGCCTCCAACGCCTGTACGTACAATAAACATAGCAGCAACTGCACATATACCTATGTGACCAACTTCAATCCGACGTAACTGCGAGCACCTTCGATACTAATACATTTAAATCCCAAACTTTATATAGTACCTTTAAACCCCACCCATAACAACCGCCAAAACTTTCCTCGTGCCTCGTGCCTCCTGCACCTAACATCAAACTTATAAATAGTACATACTGTTACAAAACCAGTATTCGAACTAGTTATACTAGATCCCATCTGTAAATATTAACTACAAATAGCAAACGGGAAAAACCCTATTTCAAACGAAATAAAATACATTTATATTCCATGTGTTACGTATAATAATTAGAAAATCATACAATTTTACAATATTGTTTGGAACAAAGCAAGATTTGAACATCCAAAAAAATCAATCCTAAAACTTTTATTTATACAGTTCTACCAAATATTCAATCAGAGCCGTAATCATTGCAAATAAAGAGTCAATTAAAGGATTTTGATTGAAATCAAGTAAAAGTTACTTTCAGTTTGTAAACCATTGTCTTAAGTATCGGTATTCGTTCTCAAAGAAAACATCTTTTGTAAACTTTAAATAATGCAATCAATCCAATTATTTGAATTTTTGACATGATGTTTTATGAAGAAACATTGGGTAACTAATCTCTCAAAGCTATTGCATCAAATATACCAGACCTTTAATGTTATGTGCCATAAACAAGTAAAAACATAAAAATACTGAACTCCGGGGGAAATATTAAAAAAAGAAAGTTCCTTATCAAATGAAAAAATCAAAATCAAAAGCTCAAACACTACAGACCAATGGATAACTGACATTACTGACTTATTCTTTAAAAAATACACGCATTTTGTCTACATTAGACTGATCAGAGGTGCTCAAATTAATAGAGCTATATTGCCGAATCATTAACGAAGTAAAGGAGGATTTAAAACCTAATTATTCATAAATAGTTCAAAACGTGGCCACTTTTATTACTTGTGTTTTACTGAGCATTTGTATGAAAAGTTGATGACTAAATTGAATATGCTGCTGTGAATGTAAAAATATGGATTATCCTTATGATTTTGAAATATGATAAGACTATAATTTTATATTTTGTTGTATTTAAGCGTAAACTTTAACTTTCATTTAAGTTTCCTTGATAGATTTTTAAAATAACTTGTTATATTGCCCCTTAAAAAAGTTCTCTAGATTAAACCTCTTTTCACAAAAGTGTGAACACAATTTTAATAGTATGATTCCGTTTTACAAAATACAACATTTGTTTAAGGAATGAATAACCGTCAATTAATTTAAAGGAAAAATTAATCATGTTCAGCAATATGTCAATTACTTAAAAGTTTAACTCAGTGTTTGTTCTCAGATTTGCAATGTCTCAATTGTGTATTTTAGATATATCTAAAAACATCTAAATTTCAATATTGATACCCATGTGTCATCGACGAAGTAAACAGCAATTAAAAAATATATTTATTTTATCTCTCTTTCAGATTAATATTAAATTCCTGTAATGAAACAAAAAAGCATAAAAACAAATAATGTAGTTTTATTTTGTTGATTCTCATTGAGCTGCCTTCATTTTTCGATATTGTTGTTGCTGGTAGGTTTTTGTTGTCACTGTAGTTGTTGTGTCAAATGCCTACTTTTACAGTTTCGTTATTGTGATCTTTGATTTTAAGATACCAGGGTGCTTGTCTGATCTGTTTATTTGTCGATCGAGCCTGCTACTTGTTTTGATACTTAAACGGATTTTTTTGTATCTTCGAGACATCGATAGATAACTGTTGCCCCTTATTCGAGTCTTTCAGTTGTAGAACTTAACGTATATTGGTATTTATGGTGTTTTAAACTATTTGATACGACAAATATTGTTTATAAGGTTTTCTTATTTCTGTTTTTGATTTTATAACCGCAATACATTTTGCATACAAATGCCTTATATTTAGATGGCTTACAAAAAATGAAACAATACAACAGAGAAAATGAAAGACCGAATTTAAGCCTATAACGTTATACGAAATACTGGTATACTGTATTGTTTATTTTCATGATTTTGATAAAACTTGAAAATTTAGATGTTATTTGAATTACGTTACACATGAGATTTACGTAAACTTACATGAACGAACCACGTTTGATGTGAAATTCATGTGAATTTCACGTGAGTATAACCATGAAATAAAATTCACGTGAAAATGACGCGAGTTCAATATCCCTGCGTATATTATATGAGCAAAACTGTGCGAATTTAAGGTTAAAATATTTTGGATCAGATGTAATTTATAACAAACCTTTATCTAAGTTCAGTATTTTTGTGATTTTGCTTTTGAAATTGTCCGTTTAAAAATTTTCAAATTATAAAGAAACTCAGGTTTCAAATCCCACCAACAGTATTTACATTTTTGTTCAACTCTTATTTCAAGGTCGTTTTTGGACATAAAGCTCTTCATTTGTTTCGGTTATTATACATTCTTAGTTTTCCAATACTTTACTTTGATGGCTTATGATGCATTTATATCCAGAAAAAGTGCTTCAAACGCAGGGAAATTATGAAATGCTGTTTCTTATATAGAGAAGCAAAAATATTCCACTACCTAACACACCTACCTTGATAGACGTGTTATATGGCCATTTTCGTTGTGTTCTTTCACCAATAACTCGATGGAATTGAAGAAATCTAAATACTGTACAGTTGTCGTTGAGATGATCGTAAACGATGTCCAGTTGTATCGTAGTAATAAATTAACCATAGCGTGACTCTCGTGAGATATCGTCGGTGCCATCTGTAGGATGTGGGTGTTCTTTGCTTCCTACAATAATGATGTAAAAATGTAAATACATTTTATTGTATTTTGTAATAACTTAACTTTGTATGTTATGCGTTTGATTGGCTGACAGTGTTCTGTTTAGCAGCTTATAGATATAATTTTGTCATGGTACCATGACGTCATCAACGTTTTTTCAAGTTTTAGTCTGGTTTAAAATGCAATTTTGAATTAAATTATAATATTTTTACTGTCTATTCGAAATATCATAGAAAATGTGGAACACACTTTAAAATAACCCGCTACGCGTGTGCATCACATTTTGGATGTTATTTCTTCATAGACAGAAAACATATTACAATCATTCCTTAAAAATAAATTACTATTTACCTGATTAGACTATTTACTGGATTTGTAATAACATAAGCAACACGACGGGTACCACATGTCGAGCAGGATCTGCTTATCTTTCCGGAGCACTAGAGATCACCCCCTGTTTTTGGTGGGGTTCGTGTTGCTTAGTCTTGAGTTTTCTATGTTGTGTCTTCTGTACTATTACTTGTCTGCTTGGTTTTGGTTTTTTTAGCCATGCGTTTACAGTTTATTTTCAATCTAAAAGTTTGACTGTCCCTCTGGGATCTTTCGCCTCTTTTTTAAATATTTAAAGATACTTTAAAGTGATCAAATGGTATTAAAGCAGTATTTTCTTCAGTCCACATAAATTGCAGAAGTATGTATTAATATAAGGAGAACTGGAGCTCCGATTCCCTTTATTTAATTACTTCCATCAAACGTGAACGTAAAACCATTGCACTAAGACTTTTAAAGTACTTACATGAAGAGGGAAAAGATCAGTTATCAGAATCCTGTGGCTAAATCACTTGCAACAAGAGTAAACGGAAGATCAGTCTCATGAATAGATTCTTACATGAACGGGAGCTTGTGTTCCAAAGACATAGTTACTAATCTTGTGAACAGCAGAAAATAGTCTTATAGTTACTCAATAATATGTAAAGTAAACGGTAGATCAGTCCAAGGATTTGTATAGCGAGTCTCACTATACAAATCCTTGATCAGTCCTATTACTGAACTGAACGACAGATCAGAGTAAGAGGACTTTAAACATATAAACTAAAGACTCAGTTACATGATACCTTATCTGTATTTGGCAAAACTTTTAGGAATTTTGGTTCCTCAATGCTCTCCAATTCATACGTCATTTAGTCTTTTTAACGTTTTTTATTCGAGCGTCACTTGTGTAGACGAAACGCGTCTGGCGTAAATATAAAATTTTAATCCAGGTACTAGTATCTATGATGAGTTTATTTACTAACTTTTAGAAAGAATTAACTGCTGACCATAGAAAAACAGTGAAGCATTTACTGAAGAGTTAGTTGTAGATTAATCCCAGTATTTAATTTTAAAAGCGATAAAAGTTCGAAGCTTCATGACAAAATTCATCACAGGGAAGGTGAACGGAAGTTAGGTCTCTGAATTACGTACCTTGAAAGTGAACGTAAGAGCTAAAATAAAAAAGCTAAATGATACATGTTCAAACCAATCAGTTTAACGACAAATTCGAGTCTGAAGAGTGAACAGAAGACCAGATAAGCGACCTACCTGAGAGTGAACGACAGGTCAATAAAAGGAAACATTACTAACCTGCAACGCTAATGATAGATCTGGGTCCCATGATATAAATGGATATCCAAGATCCTGTGTTAAACTCATGACGTAGTCTCCAGCTGAAAAACCTTTATCTGGGTTTATATTCAAAAACATAACTGTATTTATCTTTTTTGGAAAAATGTCTTCACAAAATATTTTCAATATTTCGTCTGGATTTTCATTATATAGAAATTTGCTTACAACTTTGAAGTCATATATGCCTCTTAGATTCTTGCCCAACATATAACTTTCTTTTGTAACTTTCTGAGAAATTTTATTATATTGACGACTATATGGAACTATAACTAAAAATTCAACGTCTATTAAACTATGTGACGTCACAGGAAATAATCCAAATATGGTCAAAACGGTTGTTGTGAAGATGTTACATAAATAATGTATGTTCATGTTGTCAGCAGTCTGCTTATGTACGAATCTCGTACTTCTGACCTCGTATAAACGTGATCAACTTTATTATCATAGTGCATAGTCTGTAGGCAATCTGTCACCACGCTGTGATGTACATCATGAAGCTGTTGTCACAACAATAACTGAAAGAAAATTGATATTATAATAGATATTAATATAAATTATCAAAAACAACATTATTGATAATTGTCGGGTTTTTTTAACAATCAATCTTTAGTGAAAAAAAAGAAAATGAAACACATGCTTTTAAAAATGAAATCATGAGATAAATTTGTTCTAATAATAGAGAGTTCCCAGTGTTTTTTTAAGTTACTGTATCATTATAAGTAATTTAACAGGATGTGTCTCCATCTAAATTAGCAATAAAAGAAAGGGTGGAGATACCAAAGGAAAAACCAAATACCATCGCGCAAAGAAAAAAAGGCGACCCCATTATCAAAAAGACAAACAACCAAACATGCCATCACCGGATCACAGGAAAGTAACGACTGAACAAAACGAACCCAAACAAAAGCATAGGTGACCTCAAGTGATCTAGGTGAGTGAAAAATTTACTGTGACAGAAGTAAAATCCGTATCTTATTTTGTAGGCTCAATAAGTTAAATCTGACTATTTCTATTGAATAATAAAAAATCAACAAACCAAACATAAGGTTTTATTCCGATACTTGATAAAGAAATTGTTTAATTTGTTGATTAAAAGGGTTCATCTGGTATTGGGAAATGTATTCATATCGCATGAATCACGTTAAGGCAATCAAACTCTATGCATATTAGTTGCATATCTATATCGGTAACATGCAACAGATTTCCACAAAAAAAACAAAAAAAACAAACCTTTACAATCGAAAATTAAATTAATCTCATTAATATCATATCAGGTATAGAATCCCTAATTTATGCCTTGTCAATACGAACATACAAAAAGTAGTACAAATTTTAAACAAAACAACTCTAACGCATAGATATAACTTTGTCAATAAGTAAAATATTAGGATTATTTTGGTATCAAATGAAAACTCAAGGATTTGGAATCACTATATAACCCGTCTTGAAACTTAATTTTTTTTACTAATATAGTTTAAGAAATTATGATAGGAGGGCACATTTTTCCTGTTGTTCAGATTAGACGTACCGTTTTTGTACTACGAAACTTCCGGTAACACTGAGCTTTAATAAATGAATTATTTGTTTTAGGTCTGTACTAGTGTCTTATTGTATTTGTCTTATATCTGCAACTAAAGGTATATTTAATTTTTCAGCATATTTCCGGATAAGGTATTTTTTAAATGAATTGAAGTCCACATTATTTGAATTTAAGACAAAGTAGCCATTAGTGCTTGACTTGCACATAGAATGCAACGGGGCTATGAATTAGTGGTTTTATTCCATGAGGCTATAACAGACTTCTTTTCCATACCTAAATACATACGTCTTCCACCACTATATACGCTGGTTTTAAAGGTTTTTAAGCTAGAATTAATGTAATAAGAGTTTCATTAAGTTTAAGGGCATGCTTCGAAATCAGTTAATTGTTTCAACCCTGGATCAGCCTCTGCTACGAAAATGTGATTACTTAGGCACACTTATTCAATTTGTTCTTTACATTATTACATAATTAATATGACTTGCTTCTGGACTTATTTCTCTGCCTTCTATAAAATATTTAAGTTACAAAGTTAATTGTAAATCCAGAAATGATCATAGTGTTATATAAATATTTTGCCTGTTAGAGATTAAGCATCGATTTTTACGATAATACAAGTAATTATAGTCTGAGTAAAGAGTTCTTCTAAAACCCTCATCTTACGCCTCGGTTATACAATTTGTCATATTGATATTTTATAGCAAAAGATGTAATTCAATTTATTGGATAGAAAAACTTCAAACTAACTCATCAAATACCATGACATAATGTTTAACTCAATTTTTGTTGATTTCCATTTTGACGTCACTTTTATACCGTTATTTCTCCTTTATATGATTAAACTCGTCTGTATTTGATCAATCAGTACCAATTGGTAAAGTTGAAACTATAACATAGATGTAAAAGATTAATTTGCTGACATTGTGCCGCTCAATTTGCTCTTCTGTACTACAAAATTAAGAACAAGATTTGTTTAACAAAAACCAATTTAAACAACCATGCTCTTAATAAATCGCTAAAAATAACACTCTTAAAGATATTTGCGGGTTTTTTTTCTCTATTAGGCATATTCATTAAACAATTATTATGATTATAGGCAGGCAAACTTACTGAACTATAGTTTATTACTATATGGATAAAACAGTTACAGTCTCAGTCTAGAAGATATTTGATTAGAAGTTAGGTTCGTTTAAAAAACGAAATGATCGTAAATCTTCAGCATAGCGATGATGATACACTCCAATTCAATCACAATTTTTTATAACAAAGGCAATTGTTCTTGAATGATCATTTTCAATTCAATTATTAGTGATTTTAATCTGAATTATATAATCCAAGTGAACACACAATTAAATGATATGGAATTGGTCTAGCAATACTTTCATTACACGGAAACAAAAATGTAACAAAAGAAAGAAATGATCAAATGACGAGATAGATAAAAGTATTAGTACCCTTACCGTGTGAGATTTATAAAATTGAATGATGTATTTGTTAAAGATCAATTATATCTATGTTATTACTGCAAAACATCTTCTTCAAACCATATTGAAAAATGAATTCGTCCTAGTTTAAGTTTATTTACTATAGTGATCATCAATCATATGAGAGAATGCTGCAATCAAACTTGTCAGAGTTGTCGTTTCAAACGAAAATGTTTTAAGTACCCACTAAATTGATTGAGTGTATTGAAGAGTTCTTCCATGGTATCTATTAACCTTCAAAGCCTTGAAAATGAAGATTGATAATTATTTTAATTGATATATCATATAACCTTGAATGATCACAATCCCTGAAAGTCTGATATTATCTTGCAATCGTCTTGAAATACGTAAGGTTTCTAATCTCTTGTTCAATTGGAGATTGTTCTTCGTGACATTTTCAGAGCTAGATCTAAGCAATACTGATGATTTTGAAGGACAATTCTCTACAAATATGTTTAACAGGCTGTCCACTCGACATATGTGCAAAAATGTGAGAAATAAACACCTTTTATATGGTCGGGTTGTTGTCTTTTTGCAAATTCCCATTTCATCTCAATTTTACTTCAGATTACGTAAAATATCAAAGAGATATAGTACAATTTGAATACATACATTGAATTTACATTTAATCTTTGTTCACTATGAATCAAATGGTTCTTACAGCACAACATGCATTCTACCGATTCATATGAGACTAAGTAATCATTCTCCTAACCTCCAAATAATACATGCGTTCTAATGAAACCGTAAAAGCAATATTAATGTCTCCCTCTTATTTTAATTGTTTTATATCATAATAGATTTTTTAAGTTTCTTTAGTAAATATTCATGCCGCCATTTCATCAAAACATAATCTGTTGTTTCAGTGGAAGCAACATCAATATCTGCTATACACTCACACATTTCAAATGCAATGAAAGTCAACAATTTCGACAGTTAACTAAACGATACTATTGATTTTTTTACAGGAAAAGCGATGATTTTCAGTTACAGAAAAAGTGCTGATTTTTTAGGGTGGGCAAACTCTACAATTTTGTAACACCTTTAATTCAATAACTTTTTTTTTGGAGAAACAAAGCATCAAACAAAAAAGTTATAACGATGTTCAAACTTAACAAACCCTTACGAATTAACCTATCAATTCTGTAAGAATGTTATATATCTCTCACGGGTAAAATCTTGATATAACATTGTAAAACAATTAACACTAGTTCAGACTACGTTTACACATTAGACTACATCAGTTCTAAATGATAAATATATCAAACCTATTCCCAAAAGCTTTACAAATAATTATTAAGTAATCAAAGCAAAATATATTTTATAGATAACTGCAGTAGAATAATTTATGAGATCCAAACAGGTACAAGTTATTTCTTTACTCTCTGCCTTTTGGGGCTGTCTTCCGATTCTTGAGTGTTTTTACTTCCGACTGTGGAAAAAAAGAATAACTATTGGCTGATAAGTACAGTGTTATATACACTCTGGTTTTTAAAAGAAATGTTCTAAATGAAAAAAAATAAGAACACTTTATAAATGTCATGAGTACAAAGCACTTTTCTAGAATTACCTTCATCAGGAACTCTCAATTCCAGCATTATTTAAAAGTCAAGGATGTATCAGAACAGAAACAGTTGCAGAGCTATATGACCAAAGAGTACCTAAAAATAATAGCCGAATGTATCTATGGTCAACTAAGTGGGTTGAAAGCTTAGTTTATTAGTGATTTCTAAATTTATAAACGGGCGATTTTAGACTAATTAAGAAAACTTATTTCCGAGATGTCCGTTACAGCCTGAACTAAGGCATACTTTGATGACATACTTACCTAAGTATATCTCAACATAAAATAAACAACTAAAGGATTGCATCCTGGTTAACTCATGTTTTACTGCTCCACGTCGGAAATTTTATTTTTTTATTATCATTTCTTTATTTATCTTCTTCGTATAAAACCATTATAAATAAGGATATTTGATATGAATGCCATTGGTGCAACTATCCAACAGAGTCATAATGAAGCGTATTTAAGCAACTGTTGGCTTTAACAATTCACAAAGCTTACATCGTATATTGCAGCCATAAAAGCTATCGGACTGCAAAATGTAAAAGAGTTCATACAAAAACTCACCGTCGTGATGTATGAAACCCCAATAAATGGAAAATAAAGACGACAAACAACAACCTAGAAAAGCACTGAGATACAGACTGTAGAAATAAATAAAATATAGTAGGGTTACACATTTTCTAATAGCTGAATAACACCACCCTCCCTTTTTCACATGGGGAAGTGGGTTTAAAGCACAACATAAAACACAAACTGTAAAAAATGGTTGGATATTAAATTCTCTGTATGTAAATATTTACCATAAAAATAAGTAAGACATCGCAAATTGTCCGGTTTCATTTTACAAATAATTAATTGTAGGGATACTTAATGGCGTAGAGGGTTTTTTTTTCAATGTTAAAACAATGAATGTCTAACCAATCGCACAAATCTATTTCTTATATTGGTGTTTTAGTAATGAATTTAAACAGAATTCAGAAATTTTGAAGAGGCTGTTTATCAATTCAAATTTGTTTCTTCCTATATTTTTTTCAAAAGAAAAGAATAGATTCAACAAGTCTATGCTTAATATAAATGCTGAGCGCAAACATTCCAGCAACTGTTAAGATTACATACAGTCATAAAAATGTGGTTACTTTTATATCATTGGTTATTTTTCAGTATTTCCTTCGGAAATTGTCTCATTGAACTGAGATATGCAGTCTCATTTGAACAGCGTATGCTACTGCTGCATTCATATGCTACACATGTTTCATTGTCATATAGTGGTGTACCACTAAATAGACCATACGCCCGAAGAAGCCTGAATCACTCGTCTGGTCAAATATTCATTAATTTGATATTACCATAACAGTAACTGTCTGTACAATATTTCCATAAATATGTATAAATTTTGTATCGCTGATAATCTGTCTATGTGTTCTTAGAAAAAGCAAAAATCTTAATCGCAATTTAGAACAATTATTCAATTTGAGATTTTGTAGTCCTATACAGTTGATCATGTTTGATGTTTCCAGTTTCTGTCTACAACAGTTTTTAATTTGGATAGGTTATCATGTTAAATAAAATTCGTCAAAAATAATCAATTAAGGGTAACAGCTCATGAGGGAACAACTATTAGTTTTAGTTATTACACGATTTTGTAAAACGTGTATTGCTTATATTTTGTGCCATTTACATTTCTGTATGGCTATTTTAGATAATAAAAAAATGTTACAAATAGTCAACTCTGTCATTCTTGTTAAAAATCCTTTAAGGGGTAATTTTTTGTAGACCTTGAATTACGTATTATTTTAATGCAACGTTTTACTTTTTGACATCGAATATAATTTTTAACTTACTGTATAATCAGAAGGATATTGAAGCTACACATTTATATATGAAAACGCAATCTTTATTTGTCCATGGAAAACCCGAATTTATATTAAAATTTTGTTAAATATTTTCCTATACTTTCAAATACTAAAAAAAAGGGGATGAATCATGATGCTCTTAAAGGTCTGGGTAGGTTGAGTTCATTGTTGCTTTTGGTTCCCTTCTAGACATCAAGATTACATTTAAACACTACCTTACCAGACGTCCAACACTGATAGACGTAAATCTATTTCAGTCAGGATTTCTTAACAGGAATAACTGTGCAACTTAATATTTTACTGACAATTCTGTAGAAGGAAAAAAGGGACTAAAAGAAGAGAGTAAAAACATGTGAAAGTAAGGAAGTAGTCGATTCCATACATTGCTTGCATGTCTTCTCCGTCAGTGATATATATTATATTGATAATAGTATGAATAATCAAAATATTTCATAACACCAAGCACCCCAGAGAAAAAGACGAATCAAGAAATACAAACATAAACAGCACAACACAACACACCCGAACGTTTTCACTAATCACAAATTCATCTCTAGCCTGAATGTGTAGAATTTTTAACAGAGATTTGTTGAAATCATAACTTGTTGTATAGTTTTGAATTATTCACCTTATAAAAAAAAGACTTGTCCCAAAGACTTAAACAAGTATACCCCTTACATAGTTTATGGTACTTCTTTTAAAAAAAAACAATGAAAAGGGTTTGATTTAATTTACGTTGAGAGAATGTATCAGCTTGTTGTTACCTATTATGGTAAGTTGCATATTCTCTTAACAGCATAATGAAATTTACGAAATTGGATAATATTTTGAAAAAATTGAAGGCGTGAGAAAATAAGACTTATTTCATTTTGTGGGGTTGTATTGATATTTTTGTTTAAAAAAAAATACCGACAGATCAATATATACTTTCATTTGAGATGTGCTATGGCTTTTAACAGGATATTTATTACTTGATTACCCCAGTGTTCTAGTTTAAGTTTTAGTTGTGGCGTCAGTTTTATTTTATCGTATTACAATTTACCAACTATAACTTAAACACTATAAGGATCAAACTTGTTGAGTTGTTTCAGAAGATTCTTTTAATAGTTTTACGACAAACGACGGACGACGACGGACGCCAAGTGATGACAAAAGACGGGGATGCTTTTATAGATCCATATTTTAAATGAATTATACAATTTGTTATTGCTCTAAAAGCAATTATTTCAGGCGAAAATGTTATTACGCGTTCCTCGTTTTATTCCCACGAGAACATACACTGTTATTTTAAGAAATCGTATCTATAAAACGGCTGAATAAAACTAATGGGTCTATCTTAAATTGTTATTCTTGCTCTTTATCATCAGGCAAGGAGTACATGTTTCGTATTTATTGATAATTTGAAATAACTCCACCGAATTTAGTATACGACCAGACATTCCATTGAAATAATTTAACACTATTCAACAGCAATTTTGAATCTGCTCATAAACTTTACATATCGCATTCTCTTTCCTATTAGAATGTCTTAGAAAAATAACGAAAAATAATTTTCTTTCATATGAAGAGTTAGTTTTGCCAATTTATATTGCTATCTAAAATCATAACATTTTATTCTCTAGAGCTAGCATCTATTGATTCTCATATCAGCAAAGAATTGAGATTTGAAAAGTACTAAAGCAACATCGTCATAATAACATAGTCAACAAATCCCTAGACATACTGACGAAGAAACAACTTATTCTGAGCTTAAACAACACAAATTCTGGAGTAAAAGTTGATGCTCCGATTGTTTATTTTACTCGTTGCGTTACACGAGAAGCAACGTAAAAAATAATAAAGCAACCGTTTAAAAACAGTAAATACTAAAAGGAAGATGTGGTATGAAAGCCAAAACAACTAAAGGACAAAGACGTGAAAAATTACCGGTCCTACACATGCGTCAAGTGTGCATAAAACTGATGTTAAAGTCATATGAAACGAGTTACTGGTGAAAAATAATGTTTATCCAATTCTTCAACCAATAGATGTATATATCATAAACTTAGTCTTCCGTGCACGATTGTATCATATTTTACGCAAACATTACCATATAATCGTCATTGTTTTTCTCTCTGTCTGTTATGAAATGAAAATATGGCAGCTCATTACTTGTCGTGTTTTGAAGACGAAGTTTATCGATTTTCACCTTATAGTAAAAAAATAAACAAAAAGGTATGGATATTGAGCACGTGTACAATCAGATAATAGATTATTTCAGTGACAAATCAATGCGTATTGCGATCACCGGATTTTTACGAGGAGGGTCACGCTAAGGTCACTTTGCATACGGAAAATATGTCGGCGAATGGCTTCCTGGAAGCAAGCAATTAAAAAAAGTAAACTTCTTCTAAATGTGGACAAATTAAAGACTTTTTTCAGAAAAGAAAGTATATGTACAGAAGTTTAATAATGAATACTGTCCATTTTGGTATAAAAATCATTTTTTTAATTTGAGGTTTCATATGTCTTTCAGACGAGCATGAAGTTATGATGTGAAGGTCAGTCCGTTAGTCATAGATTTAAATTCTTATGTGAAAGCTGGTTGTTGTGAATGTGACTTTGTCTTCATGTCCGTAATGTCGAAAAACAGTGTTAACGTTGTTTCCCGTATTTTAGACGTTGTGTGATAGCTACGTGAGAGGGAGAGATGTTTTGCCGGATGAACAAGATGACCGAATGTTTGTACTGTCGGAGTGTATGCTGTGTCTTTTGTATTTTATGTAACGTCTGTATAATACATGTAGTGTGAATAAATCGTGACTGTCATTTTCTACAAAGATGGTGTTAACTTATAAATTGTGAACGCTCGGAATTCTACGTTTACAACTCTGATAGACAAAAGGAAGAAGCTGTATTTAGATAATGAAAGATGTATCGATAGTTTCTACTTTAATCCCCATCTCTTGCGGCCATATAAATTGAATCAATTCAGAACATTATAGATCAATAATATAGAGATGATCACCAATATAATATATATAATGAATTGGAACGGGCAAAATAGGTTTCCTTTCTAGCACCATAATTTATTTTTATATTGCCACCTATAAATGAAAAGAATGTTGTCAGCAAAAATAAACAGGCCTTCTGATTCCCTGTTTGTCTTTAGAAATTATTTATCTTTTGTTTGCAATTATGACACAATCGCTAAATTTAAAAACATACGATTATCCTGATTTCTAAAAAGATTAAGACCTCCCGAAAACATGTTGCTAGTGAATAAAGACATAGATACATCGTATCGGTTACCTACTCGTGATGGTGATCGTTAAACTAAAAAGTAGTGTCAATTTCAGTCTTTCTTTCAAATAACTCTGTTGGAGCAGATATTGTCTACGATAAGGAGCATATCCCTGTTAACGGAGTCCGTAAAGTGTGAACATGCACGATTTAAGTAAAATATGTAAATGCCTTTCAACGTAGGAAAGGGTTCAAGATGAAAATGACAAGTTTATGAAACATCACCTTTTTGTTGTTCCTTCACTAAATCATATACCTGACAGAAGGTATTTCAATTCATTTATACTGTTATTTTGTAATTTTGTAAATAAACAATGCCTTACATTCCCCCATGATAAAAGAATGAATATGATGAAACGGGAAGCTAACAATAGGATAATATGTTTTATGCAAAAAAGAAGATCATTAATACAGTACACAATGTAAGTAGGTGTCATAGAGCGAGTAAATTTGCAGATAATAAGGAGACGTTTATATGAAGCTATTCCCCGATGTAATGAGTTCTGTAACCCCCGTGATAAATCATTACAACTCAATTTCCTTTAGATATCACCATAATAATTAAGTGGAGTTTTTTCAATCAACTGTGAAAAAGGTATTACATTAGTATAAATATCAGAGTACTCAGCCGAAAGTATTGGATATGGAAGTTGTACAAAGAACTGACGAGAAACCTTATATGTTGCAATTACGTACTGATAACAGACAACAGTTCTATGTAATGTTATAATATTCATCGTTGTCTGATCAACAGACTAAGGTTTTGGATCTAGTAGAAAATACTTGATTTTTTCGAGGGCGGGAAATAGTGCAACGTTTAATTATTATGTACTTTTATTAAGTTAGACTAGTTTTTTTTTTGGGGGGGGACATTTATCCAGTTAAAATGCATTGTTCATCCAAGTTGAAATTACACACGCAGTGCCGTTACGAAACAAAATATGAATTCGAATTAAAACAAAATATTACTGAATAAAAGAAATTGCAACATCAGTAAACCAAACCCAATAATTATAGATAACAAATATCAAAGAATATTTCGCCATGTCTCTAAAACGATAGTCCTATAGGTTTTGTTGCTAACCTCCTATATTAATTATTATGACATTATTATTTGTTTCGAAATAATGTATGATGCAGCATGACTTTTTTCACTAAAAAAAAGAAGCAAGTTGAATAGCTATAGGCATCTCGAAAACTTTCAAATCGTCCCAGGTTAGAAGATCATAGATGAGTTTTTCGTATATATGTTGTGTACAAGTTGTAATGTTGTACAATACATTCATCATAGATACCAGGACTAAATTTTGTATATACGCCAGACGCGTTTCGTCTACAAAAGACTCATCAGTGACAATTATAATTTGTACAGATTTTTTGTTTTATGAACAGCTTAACACAAATGGATGATGCAAGCACACAGTCTTTTGTTTCGCATATTTCTGTCAAATTTCCACAACTACATGATACAGTCTAATACTGAACATTGATGCACACACGTTATAAGAACGCAAAAAGACTTTTTATGGATATGATTTTGGTATACGGTGAAAAATAAACTTTAGATTTAAACCATTCAGGTATCCTCATTATCAGTTAATAGCACTTAGTGTTAGAGTGGTGTTTGTACATTTGATTTTAAGACATTAAACTGGTACAATTTAGAAGATAAACTTTTATCACCTGGTGCAAGAAGGTGTGTGTCAAAAAACTTATAACTTGTACAAAAACCATGTACAAATTATAATTTGTACAAACTTACATCTTGTACACAACATATATATGGTAACACACATTCAATCTTCATTTTATTTAAAAATTATGAAATATAGCTGGCTTTTGGATTTGTAAATAATTTGATTTGTATTATCAAATGAATGATGTTACTGGATATATTGATTGTTTTCTATCATTCGGACTGTTGCCAAAATATTTATTATTTCAAAATTTAATTTCTTTTTTCGAAACCATTTGAATACACTAAATAGAGATTATTGGCAACAAACTGAAGATAAAATTTCACGTCTGGGAAACATAATGATATTTGTGAATAAATGAATTTAGAAATTCTCTCTTGAAAGGTAAATTATATAATTCAGTTTTAACAAATTTTAAATTGCATAAAGAAAGCTATTTTGAAAATTGTCTCGTTCGAAAAAGGAATCTAATACGCAGGAAAGATTTAGTTCAATAAATTGATTTGGAAACACAAATTCAATTAATGTAGGTTTATATTTGGAGAAAAACTATTATAAAATAAAAATAAATCACTTTCGGTAATCTCCGAAGTGTGCGTTTGGGATTTTTTATTCGCTTCACATGCTATTTGATAGATAGTTTGTAAGCTTCAAACCTTGAAATTATGCTGTTAAAACAAACATTAATGTATATGCCATTAATCTATAAAAATATCAATTTCTCAAGCATTAAGCCGCAATATCGTGCACTTTCCTAATGTAAATGATAATAGTCAATGTTTAAGTTGAATATCAGTTTTCTAATAGGTACTGCCAATAGGACACCAATCTGAAAAATGTATGGTAAAAAAAAAATTAAATAAACAGAACTCAATAAGAAGGAGTTTTTATCTGTTTCGTTATAATACAAACAGACGTTTTATAAAAAAAAATAACAAATCCGACGTTAACTGAACTATCTTATTTAAACCATTTAGCATACTTGAGATTAAAGAATGTATTGATTGGTACTCTGGATGGGTTTTACAGAATATAGTATAATGGGCACAAAACAGAATAAAAAACGAAATGCATCTTTGTTATGTATAAGCTCCGATTCATTGTCATGTTATGGCATTACTTTTGTTCCTTTTTTTTTTTTGTTCCTTTCATCGGCTTTCGAACAATTTTAGTAGGTTTTGGATTTTCAAATATTTTGGCCTAGAGCATCATTGAAGAGACATTGGTTGACAAAATGAGCATATTGTGCAGTTAAATAAGTACCGTTAACGTTATTTCTAGTCAGATAGATGCATTTTTCCGTTATTGCTTCCAAGTAGAACATCATGATATATTCGACGAGCTTGTCGGCTTTTTTCACGAAAACTGAACTACGGAGAATGGAAAGTTGCTGTATAATTCATCATAATTATATTCACACATAAAGTTTGCGAGGTAAATAAATATTTGATTGATTGAGACTATCCAATGTGATCTTGAACAAAACATCGTGTTCCCATCAGAACATCGTATCAGCCTCGGACTACGTAACGCGCAGTTTGTATAACGTTTCTGTGCACTCGGGAAAGAGGACTTTTTTTTATCTTTCTAATATGTGTACAATATACTACCGAGAAAATGACAAAAATTTAGCGTGAAATATTGTTTATGGTATATTTGTCAACGCTTAATCCTCCAGTAACCTGGCACAACGTGCGAAAAATCAAAATCAAAATCACCTGGAAAGCGCTTCAATCCGAATCGCGAAACGTCTAACAAAAGACAATCGACAAAACATACTGATTTAAGAGTACCAACAGTTATTGAAATCTGTTTAAAACTCATTCGACTGATAAATAAATAACGTCTTCAATGGCCAAAGGTTAGCATGCTCATTGAGATGTGAGATGTAACCGCAAACTCGTCACGGTAGAACGAACCAACTGAGAAATAAACGAAAGGAGTACGAAAGGACAATCGTGAATATTAAATGAAACATTGATTGAGACCAATGTCTCGTTGAAATAAAACGATAGTCATAAACTATCCCTGACTAGATAAAGGAACAAACAAGTATTGCTAAAAATGTGTACCAAGTGATGTAGTATTTGGTGTTTTTGGATTTTTGCGATAAGTTGCAACTCATGACGCATATGAAGAAACAAATCTACTACTATAAAAAGGTTAATTCCGATTTACAAGTATTTGCAAATATAAAATAACAAAATACCAAACTCAAATGAAAATTCAAAACAATAAGTCCCTCACCAAATACCATTCCAAATTCAAGAGCCCACACAAATCAAAGAAATGGAAACAGCTGTCATGTTCCCGCATTGGTATAAGCATTTTATTATGTATGAAATGGGGGATTTAACCTGGTTTTATAAATGGTAGCTAGCTTAACCTCTCACTTGTGTGACAGTCGCATAAAATGTTATTATATTGACACCAATGTGTGAAAAAACCCAGACGTAATAGGTCAACATGTAAAAAAAAATGGAGTAAAGCAGTCAGAATCGTGTTATAACCTTAATCTCTATGAATACAAAGAATTATGTCAACACAGAAAAACAAAATGACATATAGACAAAGCGCATAACCAAAAATGAAAGACGGGAATACAAAATATGACCATAGCAAATAACACAATGGCGGGATGTATAAGTACAAAGCCACGCCAAAAAGATATTATCAAAAATGGGCTACACAGTAAAGGTAACTATTTAACAAATACAACTAGAAGAACACTATAACACATAAATAAAATGATAAACTACATCAGTACCAAGAATCCGTTTACTTAAGAGACCACCGTGCATTATTTGGGAAGTTGATATACAATCAAAGATCTGTCATTGACACCACATTGCGTCAAAACACAACACACTGTTTTAACATACGAAACTACTGAAGCGGATTCTGACATAGGACAATCCCAAAAATATGTGGCGCCACTTGACTTGTTAAATTTTGTTCCTATACATGTTTGGTTATATCTGGGTCATTTGTTGTTCATTTTTTGTTTGTATTTGTTTGTACCTATACCAAGTTTGGCTATATCTGGATCATATTCTGTTCATTGTTGTTTGTAGACATATAAAAGAAGATGATGTATGAGTGCCAATGAGATCAAACTCCATCCAAAATGTGGCGCCAGTTGGCTTGTTAACCCCACCAAATGTTGTTCAACGTTAAAACAACGTAATTTAAGACAAATGCACAAACCACTATACCGAACACTTATGATTTGAACAACACGCTCCCTACAAATCTCGGGTATGAACTCAGAAATAAGTGCCAAACTTCTCGTCGATGAAAAATACGCTCCACATATGTTTTATAAACACGGTTCTTGGGTTTGAAGAAATTAATGCATGCCATAAACGTCCTTTTTCTTTAAATAAAAAAGTTACAAATAAAAAGAATGTAGGTGATCCTTGTAATATCAAGTCTTACAAAAAATCTATTTCTATTATATGGGCAGTAGGATACAGAAATTGGAAGAGCAACTCAACTAAATTATCAGATTTTCAGATGATAATTTCATATTTTTTCTTCTAATCTGATCTAATCGAGGGGTCATTTTGTTCCATAAATGCTCGTTATGTGGAACTATCCTGAGAAGATGTGCCAACTAATAAAAAAACTTGAAAATACTAAAGTATTTTTCCCTGTAAGATATCATATCACAACTGAGATAATTACATTTGTATTAGTCTATCGACTCTTTCTATGAGCAGCTCTGTTTACACTTGCTGTTATGTAAGCCTTGTCTTTGCTAAATTTGCTCAAATTTGACTACGATTGGAAAGTAAACAACGTGTCTAGATGCAATTTGACGTTGCTAATATTTGATTTCCACGACAACAGAATAAGCCATACGTTTCTACCATGCTGACAATGCACATTTTGTGTTGACTATCGTTAATTCATACAATCTTATGGAAAAGTGCAATACTCTGCATGTTCGAAACTCCATTTATTAATCCATTTAACCTAACCGGACGACAAAAGAAGCTCATTTCAAAACATGTTTCATATAAAAGTTAACGTATATCCAGTTAAGAAAAGATAATAAAAAAATTAGCAGAATATAAAGAAATGTGTATTATTCAATAGCGCAATAGTGTTTGAATTTGTTAAAAATTTTGATAAAATGTAGTTTGTGAGAATCCATAATGTTTTACTGCATGTATACAGTGTCGACTAACATATGTGTTCATTTATGTTGCCATTTTCATGTATTTACTGAAATAATATATTTTACAGATGTGACAAAAAGTATCAATTGGATATTGTGTAAGACTGTACAAAATCTATGAACGTTTCAACTCTTTTAACAATTTTTGTTTCTTCAATTAGATAAAAAAAAAAAATCATACTATTTTTATTGTATTTCAGTATTATATCTTTTCAGAATAGGAAACATATGTTAAAATAAATAATAACTAATTACTTTTGTTCAGTATGATTATTGGAAGTTAAGTCGGTTTAAATACAACAGAAACAAAACATGTTGATACAACTGAATTTTTTAAAAAACAAATGTTTTCAGGGTTTTTTTTCTTCTAATACTCCAACAATTCTGTGAGAAAAAAATGTTTTTCGGACATTTAAATTTGCATTAATGAGCTGTCAATGGAAACGGCAAAAGTAAAACTCTCGCGATCATTGCATGGTTTACAGAACTATTTTTAAATAAACATTAAATTAAATAAAACAGCATACTTACATCGGTTAGAAATGATGTCGAACTGAAGAGTAAACCACACAGCTCTAAAGTCGAACAAATGTCAGTAAGAAGAATGCACCTTTCAATGTTTGTCAAATCCAAATTTCAATGCTCAAATGAATTTTTGTTAATCATTAATTCTGAAAGCAAGTCTCAGAATATCAGACACAATTTAGGCACTATATGTACTTGTGTCCACATCAATTAGATCACATAAAAGCTTGTAAAGTTCCTATATACGGTTCAATAACCATTTAATATCCTTTTATAAAGTAGAATAGAGTTTTTTTTCTTT
This sequence comes from Mytilus edulis, assembly GCA_019925275.1. Classification (NCBI taxonomy): domain Eukaryota; kingdom Metazoa; phylum Mollusca; class Bivalvia; order Mytilida; family Mytilidae; genus Mytilus; species Mytilus edulis. The sequence goes on along the minus strand of CM034356.1, from coordinate 85,977,162 downwards.
AGTTTAACAAGTTATTGTTTTTCCTTCTTTTTCTTAAGATGGTTTGCAGTGGGAATAATTATAATGTAACTCTAAATACGTTATCAAAGATGCGTAGTTGTTCCTATATCGATCTGACAACTATATTCAACATCTGTTGATGCAGTCTAAACTATATAAATCACACCGTTGGTTAGTCAGTTATTATCAATACAGAGCTTAAGTGGTGTTATTGTTTTCGTCTCAATGACCACGGATAAGACTTGGACTTTGTAAAGGTCTTTCCTGGTAAAAGATATATATCTCAGACTTTCCTGGTAAAAAAAAATTATTTAGACAGACAGAGATTTGTATGTCTTATCCGTGAAATCTCATACATGTCTATCAAATAATCTTCATTTTTTTACTTTTATACCTAGCCACCTTTTCAGAAATCAGCATGATTATTGTTTAAGTCTAATTTTGGAAGTATAAAATATAATTGTGTGTTCAAAGTATTAACAAGCATGTCGTAAAGAATAAAGAAAGAAGTGCGATATTTAATTCCTCAATAAGAATTACATATACAAGATGTTTAACCAAAATAACTAAAGTGAAAAATATCAAGTATGAACGGTAATAACTATCCTTTCCTAGATATTTCAGTTTTACACGTTACATTTACGACAAAAGGAACAATTTTCGTTCCCTATTGTTAATTTTCCTTTTTTGAACGGGGATGTTCCTTTATCACCATGAATCTTTCGGTGTTTATACAACTCGGTCGCAACGCCCGTGTCTGTTGTGACATTTTGGATTTCAATGAACGTAATCTTTCTATGGTGTGATGTTATACTATTGTTTCAGAAAAGGGAGAAGGTGTGATACCATTAAAAGTTATCAAATGTACCAGGATTAAAAAGTGAACGCCAGACGCGCGTTTCGCCTACATAAGACTCATCAGTGACGCTCAGATCAAAAAAGTTATAAAGCCAAACAAGTTCAAAGTTGAAGAGCATTGAGGACCCAAAATTCCAAAAAGTTGTGCCAAATACGGCTAAAGTTATCTACTCCTGGGGTAAGAAAATCCTTAGTTTTTCGAAAACGTCAAAGTTTTGTAAATAGGAAATTTATAAAAATGTACCAATTATTGATATTCATGTCAACGCTGAAGTGTTGACTACTGGGCTGGTGATGCCATCGGGGACGAAACGTCCAGCAGCAGTGGCATCGACCCAGTGGTGTTAATATTTATCAAAGATACCAGAATTATACGTTTCATCCCGATGCAAATGTTTGCACCTGTCCTGTGTCAGGAATCTGATGTACAATGGTTGTCGTCTGTTTATGTAGTTCATATGTGTTTCTCGTTTTTAGCTCACCTGGCCCTAAAGGGCCAAGTGAGCTTTTCTCATCACTTGGCGTCGGGCGTCCGTCGTCGTCCGTCGTCGTCCGTCGTCGTCGTCGTCCTATAACTCAAAAACCAAAGCATTTAGAGCAAATCTGACATGGGGGTAAAATTGTTTATCAGGTCAAGATCTATCTGCCCTGAAATTTTCAGATGAATCGGACAACCCGTTGTTGGGTTGCTGCCCCTGAATTGGTAATTTTTAGGAAATTTTACTGTTTTTGGTTATTATCTTGAATACTATTATAGATAGAGATAAACTGTAAACAGCAATAATGTTCAGCAAAGTAAGATCTACAAATAAGTCAAACATGACCAAAATTGTCAGTTTATCCCTTAAGGAGTTATTGCCCTTTATAGTCATTTTTCAACAATTTTCATAAATTTTTGTAAATTTTTAGAATATATTTTCCACTGTAATAACTGGGCAAAGTCAGTGGTGATCCAGACCTTTTCCTAAGGGGGCTCTCTAGTTATGCTTCAATGATTCCCTAAATAATCAACCAAATTTTCCCACGAATGGAGGGGCCCCTGGATCTGCCTATGCAAGTTCATTATAGAGATAATTGTAGCAAGAAGAATGTCCAGTAAAGTAAGATCTACAAACACATCATGATCACCAAAAACAATTTTGTCATTAATTTATCTGTGTCCATTGTTTAATATGCACATAGACCAAGATGAGCGACACAGGCTCTTGAGAGCCTCTAGTTTTATATAGATTAGACCGTTGGTTTTCCCGTTTGAATGGTTTTACACAAATAAATTTGAGGGCCCTTTATAGCTTGCTGTTCGGTGTGAGCCTAGGTGTTGAAGGCCGTACCTGTACCTATTATGGTTTACTTTTATTAATTGTTACTTGGATGAAGAAGTTGTTAACCGAGCAATACCTACAACCTGTCGATAAACTTCCTTGCCCAAAAGTTGACCATTGTTTATGAAAAATTACTCTATCAAAAGTGTTTCGCTTAAAAAAAATGCATTTGAAAATATTTGAAAAGATAAAGATAACACACAATACACACAATCGCTTTCTGGTTGACTTTTTGTTGTCAATAAACTGCATGTACCTCCCAAAGGAAATGAGTCTTTAATTACAGAGTCAATTGTTAAATTCGACAAAACATTATAATGATGTAGATTTTTTAAGCTTCTGGAGCCATATTCAAATATATACAAGTTCTGTGTGAAAAGTGCAGTTGATTCACTTTATAAATAGTATAAAGAAATTACTCCCTTGCGAATAAAAGTACGTTTCAGAACTTTACCGTTGGCTAAAATAGATATTAACTTCAGCAAATATGTGATTATTGTCATGTATGTGTTTTCATTTTAAAAAGTTTTAAATTTTAACTAAACTAAATGGCATAAATATTGCAGTAAACATAGCAGTACACAAGAATGATCATAGTTCCTGTAAAAGAGAGTCGAAAGATACCAAAGGGACATTAAACTCATAAATTGCATTTATAACTTATTAAAATGAGATCATTTAGATAAATCGTGAGGTGGTTGCGGTCCAATTTTCGTTGCATGAAATATATATATATATATATTTTGTACTATTCCATCAATCAGTAGTTACAGTATGACGGAATAATTTCTCGTCAGTAGGTTATACGGGGCGCCGAATGGGACTCTTGTGGTTTTGTACTCAAAATTCAATTTTGTACGGACAAAAGTGACTTTTGTTCAACAAAAATAAGTTCAGTTTAACAAAATTTGTATCATACTACAAATTTAAAATTTTGTCATACAAAATTATCTATCAGCGGACAAAAGTCACTTTTGTCATACAAAATTATCTATCAGCGGACAAAAGTCACTTTTGTCATGACAAAATTCATTTTTGTTACACAGACTTGAATTTTGTTACCTAATTTGAAAATTGGGCGACAAAAGTCAATTTTGTATTCAAATTAGTTTAGTTTGGTTTCTGTGAACTAATTTGCATACAAAATCGACTTTTGTTACACAAAATTGACAAAAATGAATTGTCTCAACAAAATTGACAAAATTGACAAAATTGAATTTTGTCTCAACAAAATTGACAAAATTGACTTTTGTCTCAACAAAATTAACAAAATTGACTTTTGTCTCAACAAAATTGACAAAATTGAATTTTGTCTCAACAAAATTGATTTTTGTCTCACGAAAGTCAATTTTGTCTCATAAAAGTCAATTTTGTTGTTACAAAATTGAATTTTGTTGTCACAAAATGAATTTTGTCGTCACAAAATTGACTTTTGTCTCAACAAAATTGACAAATTGACTTTTGTCTCAACAAAATTAACAAAATTGACTTTTGTCTCAACAAAATTAACAAAATTGACTTTTGTCTCAACAAAATTAACAAAATTGACTTTTGTCTCAACAAAATTGATTTTTGTCTCAACAAAATTGACAGAATTGACTTTTGTCTCAACAAAATTAACAAAATTGACTTTTGTCTCAACAAAATTGACAAACTTGAATTTTGTCTCACAAAATTGAATTTTGTCTCACAAAATTGAATTTTGTCTCACAAAAGTCAATTTTGTCTCACAAAAGTTAATTTTGTCTCACAAAATTGAATCTTACCTCACACAATTGACTTTTGTGATTTAATTTCCATATCAGGTAACAAAAGTCAATTTTGTATGCAAATATGTTCATATTTGCATACCTTTTAGACAAAATTGACTTTTGTCATGACAAATATGAATTTTGTCTACAAAAATGAATTTTGTCATGACAAAAATGAATTTTGTCTACACAAATGAATTTTATCATCACAAAATTGAAGTTCTCACAAAACAAGTCTGTAGCACATAGTTTTGTAAGACAAAAATGATTTTGTTATGACAGAATTGAATTTTGTACAAAACCACAAGAGTCCCATAAGGCGCCCCGTAGGTTAAGCTTCCTTTCAATAACTGCAAGCATGTAATTGACAGTTTTACCTATTATGTCTGTTTGTTTTGTTTACACATCGTTACATTATAATGAATTTGATGCGACTGACACACTATTGATAGGTTTAGCTAGCTATAAAACCATGTTTTATCAACCATTTTCTACATAAGAAAATACCTGTACCAAGTCAGGAATATGACAGTCGTTATCCATTTGTTTGATTTGTTTGAGCTTTTGATTTTGCCATTTGATTAGGGACTTTCCGTTTTTAATTTTCCTTAGAGTTTAGTATTTTTGGTATTTTACTTTTGAATACGGTAAACAAAACATTATTTACTTATTTATTATTTTTCTTATTATTATATCTTATCATTAAATGTTTGATGCACATTTAATTTATTTTCTGATCGAGATTTAAAAAGGGTTTGGTTAAGATTTCGTGTATACTTTTTGAACCCTAGTAACTTATTGTATGTGCCTCTCCTTAGTCAAGAACCTCGTCAGTATTAATTTCATTTTTTGTGTGCTTCGATATTTGGAGAATTGTGTGCTGTTTTGTTCACGCCACGTTGTATTATAACGAAATTTGTGACTGTCATACAAGTGAGAGGTTTATCGCTATAAAACCAGGTTCAATCCACCATTTCTACATTTAAAAATGTCTGTACCAAGTCAGGAATATGACAGTTGTTCTCCATTCGTTTGATGTGTTTTGTCGTTTGATTTTGCCATTTGATTAGGGACTTTCTGTTTTGAATTTTCCTTAGAGTTCAGTGTTTTTGTGATTTTATTTTTTGAAAGATCTTAAAAGATTGTTTCTATTAAATCATTATCAACTGTTATGGTTTCTTGATTACAGTGCTTAACACATTATATCTATACATTGACGTATCCAAGTTTTAGTCATTGGTTGCAGTCTCAATTTCGTATACCCCAACATCTCTTTTATTCTTAATATGCAGTATTATGACAGTTTATATGGCATCTTTCTTCTTAACAGATCGATCGATTTTATATCAATATGTGGCCTTTTCTTTAACAATATGATAGCAACACTCTTGAACTGGATTATCAAATGTTTATTAGAACTATCATTTATATTGAGATTCTGATTCTGTGATATAGAAGGCTGAAGAACTAAACCTATAAATATCAGCGGTATAAAAGATGTTATCATAACTAATTTTACTTTGAACGGAACCATGAAATATCAATTGACATAAATGGCCTTAAAAAATAAAACCAGTCCATACTGTTGTATAGTTTATACGGTGTTTTTTTCTTCACAGAATCAATTGTTATTGGCATGAGTCTAACTTGCCATTAATTCCGTCTCCTATCCAGAATTTGGCTGCCAAGTTATATCCCTCGTGGCGACATCTGGAAATTTTTAAATCTATTACGATCTTTAACAATTCCCCTCAGACTGGGATGCTAGAGATAAAATGAGGTTTACTTACAACATCTAGAAGTAGAATAAGTAGAAATGTCAGTAACAACAAAGATATGTCATGTGTTGGTTCCATTGACGTCGACAAACCTTCAAATATCATCTCATGAAGCTACTAACGAGATTATTACTGAACAAATGTTTAATTAGATATTGCTACATTTAAATTTTGACTAAGAGGTTTGGTGCAATTACATGGTTTGTTATAGCGATACATTTCTAATCACACACACACTGAATTGAAATCAGGAGATTCCATACAAATTAAAAACAATTTTATCAGTTCAAAAAATAAAGCCATCAAGATTACACGCGTACGAGGATTCAGCTTTTAACATTTGTTTAACGAAGACCTTTTTCATTGTGAAATATATATGACTTCAACTTTATGTCATTTAGTTTGTATCATAAGGTGTTGTCTGTTGTATGTTTTATGTTTTCACTTTAAAACTTGTTGATAGGTCTACTATCAGTTGCTGTAAGATCGGAGAAGATTTTATAAATTATGCCGATGAGTTTACAACCAAAAAAGATCTCTTGGCAATTATTTTATAAATGTGAACATACACAATAAAATCGAATTTCTAAAATTAAATGTTTTAAAAAGATGGATATTATTAAGAACTGTATCAAAGATATTTTAACATTCTAAATTAGTAGTTTTATAAAATTAAGAGAAGAAGATGCGGTGGGATTGCCAATGAGACAACTCTCAAAAGATCAACTGACACATAAATTATCAACTAAAGGTCACCGTACGGGTTTCAACAATAAGTAAAACCCATTTCGCATAGACAGCTATGAAAGGCACTGAAATCACAAATATAAAACAATTCAAATTAGAAAACTAACGGCCTTATATATGTACAAAATAATGAAAAAAACACAGATAGTATACAGCAACAAACGACAACCATCATAGTTGAAGACTTCTGACTTGGACCAGGGGCCGGTAACAAGAAATTTTATTAAGAGAGGTCGTAAGTATTGAATTAAGGGGAAGATAAGATCATTCTAAGATCATTCAAAGAGTGTAAATCAAAGCTCCCTCAGGTTGTTCGTAGATCGGTCTTATTTCCCCCTTAAGTTGCATCGTAATAATTTTCAAGTTACGAGTTCTTAATAATTTTCTGGCGTCTCCGATTTTGGTTCCTCGCAAAGAAATTAGAATCACCTTAAATGAATCATAAAAACGTTTTAATGAACGATAAAATGCGCATAACAATCAACTACCCATTTAACCTAAGGAAAACAATTCTGGCCTCAGACCACCATTATTCTTCTCCTTTGCTACAATGCTTTTTTTTTTTTGCTTTTTTTTATATAAAGTCAAATTGAATTAAAAAAAATTGCACCGCTTCAAACATGAAATTTATTAAACTGCTTATAGACCATACTTATTTTAATAAAAATATGCTTGTCTGAGGACAATACATCAGCGCTTTTTCTTTTGAGTGCTCTATTATTCACCAGGCCAATGGTAGGATTTGAATCTTACATGTAAATGACATAGGCTTATTTTTCTATCCTACTTTTATTTCGGTCAAATCACTACTATAATGATTTACTTCTATAAATTGTTATTTGGATGGAGAGTTGTCTCTTTGGCACTCATACCACATCTTCCTATATCTTTTCACTTTAACAATAAGTTTTTCTTCACATCATTTTGAAAGCCTTCTTACAAAAAATAAAATCTCAAAAATATTGAAATCCGAGGAAAATTCATAACGGAAAGTCCCTAACCAAAATGCAAAATCAAATGATGAAACACTTCAAACGAATGGACGACACTTGTCATATTCCTGACTACAGGCCTTTTCAAAGTGTAAAAAAATGATGGATTGAACCTGGTTGAAAGAGCTGAACCTCTCACGTGTATGAAGTCTTATCAAATTCCATTATATTGATAACGATGCGTGAACAATGACAACAATAGTTATCAAAGGTACCAGGATTAAAATTTAGTACGCCAGACGCGCGTTTCGTCTACATATATATAAGACTCATCAGTGGCGCTCATATCAAAATATTTATCGCTTTGAGCCAAACAAATACGAAGTTGAAGAGCATTGAGGATCCAAAATTCCCCAAAGTTGTGCCAAATACGACTAATATAAAAAAAAAAAAAAAAAAAAAAGAAGATGCGGTATGATTGCCAATGAGACAACTATCCATAAAAGACCAAAATGACACAGACATTAACAACTATAGGTCAACGTACGGCCTTCAACAATGACCAAAGCCCATACCGCAAAGTCAGCTATAAAAGGCCCCGATAAGACAATGTAAAACAATTCAAACGAGAAAACTAACGGCCTTATTTATGTAAAAAATGAACGAAAAACAAATATGTAACACATAAACAAACGACAACCACTGAATTACAGGTTCGTGACTTGGGATAGGCACATACATAAATAATGTGGCGGGGTTAAACATGTTAGCGGGATCCCAACCCTCCCCCTAACCTGGAACAGTGGTATAACAGTACAACATAAGAACGAACTATAAAAATCAGTTGAAAAAGGCTTAACTCATCAGATGGACAAAAAATACAAGTGGACGTGTAATCTATTCCTGGGTAAGAACATCCTTAGTTTTTTTAGAAAAGTTTTGTAAACAGGAATTTTATAAAAATGACCACATAATTGATATTCATGTCAACACTGAAGTGCTGACAACTGGGCTGGTGATACCAAAACAGACACAATAGGTAAAAAATGTCAAAAGTAGGTGTATAACAGCAACACGAAACCCACTAAAAACTGGGGATGATTTCAGACGATCCGGAAGGGTAAGCAGATCCTGCTTCATGTGTGGCGCCCATCGTGTTGCTCATTATATTACGAAGCCGGTAAATAGTCCAATTCGTTGGGTCACATTCGTGAAAAAAGAATGGGACTGTAGTTACGACAAAATGAACATATCCGATATCATCTGTATAACGGATATTCCATAACGGTCAACCAACTCATGATGGCTTCCGTAAAATTTAAGAAGAGATGATTTAAACTTCACCATTGGAACTCTTGGTTTAAAATTGAAAAAGATCACAATTCCTCCTTGCTTTATATTTAACACTTCTCTCAACAAGCCAACATTGTAATGATTTAAAATAAAGAGAAACTACCATCCTCCACACACATGGCAAAGAAAACAATGATATATAATTTCCTATTCAGATGAATTAATAATTAGAATAAAAAAGTTCTAAGGTTCATGTATTAACTTTTTAAAGCAACTTGTTCTATTGTTAAGAAGTGAATGTACAGTTAAGAGTAGTCGGGACCACTCTTACAAAAAATATCAAGTGAAGCTATTGAGAATTGTTCTTGGTACACCCCTAAGTTGCTAAGTTTGTTTTAAGAACACTTAATAACTGACCATAATTTAAGAATTATTTTGTGTTACTGGAATTAGTAAGATCGCTTTAAGGTAGACATAAGAATCGTTCTTAAATCATGCACTTTTTCAAAACATTAAAGGCTATCAATCATTATAAGATAGGTCTGAGGTTGGGTCTTGTTATATTCTTAAATCTTTAGACGCCCTTTAGACGTTCGTAAGACATAAGAATGCTTCTTGTTACCGGCCCCAGGCACATACAGAATGTACCGGGTCAAGTATGGTTTGTGTGTTATGTCCCTTGTATTTCTTTCTTCTATTGCACCTATATGTGACTCGTTTGATTATGTCTTAATAACTACTGTGTATTCATTTATATATTAGTTGGATACCAATTTTCGTGGATTTCGTGGGAACTGGGGAACCACGAATTTAAATGTTCATCGAAATACAGATTTTCTAAAGGAATGTTTGCAGAATTGGCCAAAACAACAAATTGAAATATCCACGAAATCGCAAGTTTTTTTTTTCATTCCACGAATATTGGTACCCATTGGTACCCACGAAAATTAATGAATCCAAAGCATGTGTTTTCTGTCATCAAACATGTGTATTGTATATGCACTGATATGGGAGGGACCTAGTATGCTAATAACTTATGTCCAATCACATTGCTTGATTATTGCAATTACATATTATCAAATCGAATAAATATTAGTGATTATTTCAAATGATATATGTGCTGACTACGAATTTCGACACCACGTATATATATATGTATTACTTTTTATAATATTTGAAATCAATCTTAAAATTTTGTTCACATATTGTGCACAGATTACTTCGACATATAAATGGATTTGAAAAACTTATATGAATATGCACAGATTTCGAAATCATTTAAACACTCATATGTCTGCATTTCAAATAACAAATTTGAAACCATTTGCGTTATCAATGTTATGGTGTGTTAACACATAGGCAATGATAACGAAAAAGCAATTAGGACAAAAAAGAACACCATAAAAGCAACCAAATTGAACCTGGGTTTCAAAAAGCCCTCTTTGAAAGTTACAGTTTATAGATTTCAATAGTTAAACCTTAATGAAATACACAAATTAAAAATGATATGCAAATCTTTTATGCAGAATAAATACTTCACAATTTCAGAATATATTGATGAGCGACACGCAATCATTAATATTGACATAGATATCAACAAGGATTTGTAAAGTCAAATCCTTGATATCAACCTTTAAAATTTGGTAAGAAGACTCAAGCTGGCAGCATCTTTTTAAAATCTTAGCTTACTATACTAGCACTTGCTTTTTTGTTAGCTGAATTCCTGAATGGTAGGAAAACTAACCTAAACATAAGACATTCCATTTCTAATTCGGATCCCTTATGGGTCATGCAGATCTTATCGTGTAATATCTGCATGACCCATAAGGGATCAGAATTTGAAAGGGAACGTCTTATGTTTAGGTTAGTTTTTCTACCACAAAAGAAATTAATGTGAATTGTTTCTAAGACAATTTTAAATATAATCCTGGTACTTTTGATAACCAATTAATATGTACACGGATTGAAACAATTTAGATATTAAAAATATAACACATAACACATTAAACTGAAGAATGAAGTAATACCGAACCAACTGTATATAGCATCTTTTTATGCTTCAGCCAGTGCAGATATTGAACTAATGCTTTGTACATTAAATTACAGGGTATTGATGACTTATAATTGCAAATGAAGTTTGCTTTTCATTTAAGTCTAACGTATTTTGTTAAAGTACAGCAGTTCTTGGAACATTTCATTAAAACTGTAATTGTTCGTCTTTTTTGTACTGCCATCCTCTAAAGGTATTAGTGTGTATAATGATGATTTAATGATTGAGTTTGCATTTTGTTCCGGTTGACAAACTTTTTATTCAAATTCCGACTGATTAATACGTTTGCATTCAGGGTTATTAGTGCCTTGTCGGCGCATCAATTAATAAATGTAAAAAAGTATTTTTTATTGAAATAAAGTCTTGACATTGGGAAAACAATCATCAAATAAAAATTTTAAAAAAATTTGAACATAATTATACATTTTACATAGATGTTTTTTACAAAAAAAACAAAATTTCCCCCAATGTAAAATTTTAAGTTTTGCAATTATCCCTTTTTCACTATTCAAAAATTTTTTCAGACTTATGAAAATTAAGAGTTAAAGGGTTTCCAGTTTGTTTTGTTCCCCATAACGGGTAAAAATTTAACCCTTTTAAAATTTAAAACGATTTTTTTAAAATTTACTGCCAAACCTTTCCCGATTTTAATAAAAATCGTTATAATCTTTTTTCAAATAAAGTCTGTTTTTTAATTTTCTAAACCTGAAATAAACTGGGTGTAAAAAATATATTTTAAAAAATAAGATGAATATAAAACATAAAAAATGATATAAAAACATAAAGAAAAAAAAAATTTAAAAAGGGATACACATGTAATGCAAATATAAAATAAACACTTTAAATTGGCCCCCTTGGTTTTAATAATTTGCTAAAAATTGTTTTGACACGTTGATACGAGGTCTTTTATCGGATTTTGGGGAAACATACATTTTAAACCAAAAAAAATAAAAGGGAAAATTTGAGGTAAAAGATGACAAATTAGTTTGAGTCCGGAAAGATGAAAAACATAAAGAAGATGTG